>JAMJFZ010000239.1:32542500-33142500 GCA_026225945.1 Cricetomys ansorgei
CTCTTCTATATACTTAGCAGAGCTCTGAGAATATGGTCTATATTCAACAGAGGAACACATAGATTTCTAGTGTCTAAGTTAATATTAGAGATAAGGCTATTTAGGATAGAACATTCTAGGTTGTCCATAACTACCAAAGATAAACTAAAATTTTCTTTGATATCCTGGAAGGTCTGAGATGTCTATCTTGATTCTACAAAGACTGTATTAATCCTGGCAATGGGCGGTGGTGGCACACGCCTTTAATCTCACCACTTGGGAGGCAGAGGCAGGTGGATCTCTGTGAGTTCGAGACCAGCCAGAGTGAGTTACAGGACCACCAGAGTTACAGCAGAGGAAACCCTGCCTTGAAAAACCAAAAACCAACCAAACAAAGACTTTATTGAAATACTGAAGCCCACCCTGCCGTAAGAGCTGGTGCCCTGGAGGTGTTTCCCTGTTTGTTTCCATCCTCTTGTTTTCTTCTGTTTTTTCTCACTCTTGACTTCGGCGCCCCTTCTTTCTTCCCCATTCTGCCTTTTGGGCTTGATCTCACGTGACTCGGGCGTCTTGCCTGTGCTCTGTGCGGACTGCGTCCTTAACCTTCTCCATTTCTGGCTGTCTCAGGAAACCTTGTAGCCCTAGACCTGGTTGGCTTCAGGGATAACAGCTCCTTGGCTCGCATCCCAGATGGGCTGTCTCCAGCGTCCCCTAAGGGAATCAATTATTTACCATGAGTTATTTCTAGACATGACACAATTGGATGTTCTGAGCCCAAATCAGGGTGATGACTTGGAGCAGTATTCCAAACAGTACTGATTCGTGACTTTCATCCTATTCCCAGCTCCTGTCTTTCTCAAGAATGCAAAAGACTTCCCAGTATTCAGAACCCAATTCACTATAGTGTACAACTCAGCTCTCAAGATAATCTTTGTACTTGAACTTTGGACTGCTGCTTGTGAATTCAGGCTTCCAACCTGGCCACCGACTGGCTGTGTGAGACTCAGGGTAGCACACCTCTCCTCTGAACAGCAGGCTCCTGCAATTGTAACAGACATGGGGATAATAATGATTGTCCTTTCTTTACAATGACTATCTTAGGGGAAAAAATCAAATGAAATAGGTACTGTAAAGGATTTAGCAGGAAGCACTCATTAAAGACAAGGTACTGAGACTGGAGAGGTGGCTCAGCAGTTGAGAGTACATTCTGTTCCTCCAGAGGACCTAAATTTGGATCCCAGCATCCAGGTCTGGTGGCTCACGACTGCCTCAAGCTTCAGGGGATCTGATTCTACTGGTCACCCTGGGCCCTTTCACTAGCTTGCACATACACAGACACAATTAAAAAGAATAAAAAAATTATTTTTTGAAGTTATGAGGAATTAGTGGACCTCTTAGAGGAGATAGGCTCGTGAATTGTATCTTTTGTAATAAGATGAACAAATGCTGTTTTTAGAATTGATCAATTTATATAAAATGTTTATTTCTTTTTGATTTATACAGTAGCTTAGGCTATGACACTAAGGCATGCCTTCGTGGTGATTTTAAGTTACAGTTACTACATGATTTACTTGTGCTTTGAAGATGTATACATGGATGCTCTCATCCATCACTTCCTACTTCCATAAATATTTGCCATAGGGCAAGCACCTGGTTGTATTGATAATGCTAACACTAAACTATATCTTTTGCCCATGATTCAAATTAAAAAAAAATAAAACTAATTGTAAACCTTAATATTTTCTGACTTACAGTTTGACTTTTTTTCTCAAGCTCAGAGAATAGTACAGCTGCAGTGGAACACAGGCAAGTACTGTGTTCTGTGTAAAAGACCTACTGGGTGAAGCGTCAGAAACACTGTTTTCTTTCCATGAAATGGGGTGATTTGGGCACATCACCTCCGTCTTTCTAGTGAAGACGTTTAGTTCTTGAGAACCTAACATTTACCAAGAGCCTACTGTGTGCCAGACTGTTTCTCCATCCGTACCATTTTGAGCAATTTGTCGTATCAAGGGATTTTAGCAAAGATCTACTTCATTTTGGGTTGTGTCTTTTCAGCCCCAAGAAGTCTGCGTTTCTCTAACAGATTCTTTGTAATTTAGCATATTTTAACAATCCTACCAAAATTGTCTAAATTACAAAAATGTTTATATTGGAGGAGTATTTAGCAGCATTCTTTACAAATACTTTTCCTCTAACTTCATTGCATGCTCAAGCAACTAGACATTTTTAAATCATTTATTAAAGTAAAACAAAAAAAGTTTGGGTTATATTTAGATGCAATTTACTGGTTAAAAATCAAACAAAACTGTCCAATAAGTGCACAAAACTATTTCCTTATCCTCAAGGAAGTCAGTGTCCAAGCTCATTTGTTAACTTTAGTGGCCTAATGCTCTCAAGCAAACAAAGGAAATGTTTGAAAAACGATGACTTTGACATTCTGGATGAATTATATATTCAAATGAATTTGGCAAAAGAAAGCTGTGTGAGCCATTGCTTATGAACTGTGTTGAGCTGCCTTCTTCTACCGAAGGTGTCTGAAGACGTCCATGAAAAGAGTTAGTGCCCTCAGCCGCCTTCAAACTCTGCCTTCCTGGGTCTCCAGGCAGACAGGAGCAGAGAGGCCCCTGGGTCTTCAAGTTCAGCGAAGCCTATTGAATAATTGAAGAAAATAAACACCCTAGGAAGTACAGAAAAGGTGAACGGCAATAAAAACGTGACTGTGCTTCAAGACTTCGGCTTTCTCCCTGTTCCTCCTGGCATTTTTCAAAGGAAATGCCCATGGCGACTGAGGTTCTCTACGTCACAGCTGAGCTTGCAAGACTTTTAGAAAGGCAGGCCATTGTGAAATAGAACGAGAGAAGGGCGGCGAGGACACTTTAATGAACACTCGAATGCGCCTCCAATGAAAAACAGATGTTCGCTCTTACATTTAACAGCCCTCCTTGTTCGGATGGAGGGAACTGGCCGAGTTGGTGGGGTAGACGTGGCTGCAGTGGGACCTTGTTTGAGGAAAGCTTGTGTAGTTCACGTTGTGTGCTGAGGTTTGCCTCCCAGTTTTGACTGCACTTGGATGATGAAAAGGAAGCCTCTTAAGGCTTATGCCTGAAAGATTGAGCTTTTGGTGCAATTTGCATTGTAATTTTTTTTTTTCACGATGGAAATCGTGCACATTTTAAATTTGTGAGATGGGTTCAGTTTTGTGTGACAATGACATAAATCTTATTTGGCTTTTTCATTCATATATATGTCAATTATTGCCCTAAGACAATGCAGGCTGGTCTCACGGAATGCAGTAACCGATGCTATATTAAATACAGTTTGTTAACACTTGTTCCTGAAAAAAATAAAAATTCATTCTTTCCCCCTTCATTCAAACAAACAAAATAACAAAATAGAGCTAAACAAAACTCTTTCTGGCAAACCCATTTCAGTCTGCCCGTCAGTCACCCTTCCTCCTGTGTACCAAAAACTTCCTTTCCCATCTCAACTGATTCATTCAATGAAAACACGGTCAAGAGCCAAGGCCGACTCTCCCATGAGACTCTTCCCTGAAGGGATAAATTATGTTAGTGGTCTACTCTTGAAAAGCTTTGGGGGAGGTACCAATTCTCCCTATCTTTAGGTTTTTCAACATGTATGTTGAACTGTACCCGCATCCTGTGTACCGCCATTGTAAATGTTCCCATCAGTAGCTTTCACCGTGTAACCAGGGAGAGGCCTTTAGCCCGTGTGGGGGAGGGGAGTGGGGTTCACTCGGTAGCCTTCCAACAGCGGCACAAGCACAGCTCAGAGCAGCCTTATCTTCCGCGTTTTCACGTCTCTCCATTTCTCTGTGTGTTTTGGCATGATGCCTCGGAAATTTATCCTCTCTTGTTTTTTAATCTTCATCATCTAAGAAAAAAAAAAAACCAACCATAAAACAAAAACTACAACCAGGTCATTAAACAGCAGGGGAGGGGAATATAGCTAACCAAACAGCTCTGGAGGGGAGGAGAGACCCCTCGAGCTGCTGTAGTTTAGTCAGATTTGCCTCCCACAAACTCCCATCTGAAGCAGCAGTCGGCCAACTCCGAGAGCCAAGAACAGAGGGGAAAGATGGCAGTGTTTGAGAGAACAGAAGTCCTGTCTCCAAAACCACTTCTAAAGCAAGGTCAGTTGTACTGATGGAACGAGACACAGGACGATGTGTCTCAGTACAGCCCAATCTCAAGACCCGTTAGAGCGTGCCTGCACCCCTCAAGTGGTGTCAGGATTCATGCAATCGTGCTGTTCATCTCAAGCCAATCTCAGGTGATGACGTCACAGATTGTATTCTGAATCCCAACCGTTTTCACAGTTTAAGGTCTCTTTTGTCTTCTCTTCAACGTTAATGCATACATTCTGACTTCTAACTAGGACAAAGTTTTCACTCATACATATGACCCCATTTTCTTAAAAACAACTATTTTAGAAACCAAAAACAAACAACAAACAAGCAAGCAAGCAAATGCCAGCACGTGCCCAATCACTGCTAACCCTGAAGGGACTTGAATGTAGGAAGTGATATTTCTGACTTATAAAACAAAATGCTATGGTTTTGATCTTTGATGTTGCAAAAGTAATTTGTATTTGAGAAAGCCACATCTTGATTATGTAGAACAGGATTAATGATCCCAAGAACAACCCTCCCATTGGCTAGAAGGCTAGTGTTGGCTAGAGGGAGTCTTGAGTTGTCCCTGTGTGCAGGGTACCTGCCCCTAACTTCTTCTCTCTTCCAGACCCCAGTACTTTTGTGCTTGATGGATCTTGAGAATAAATTATATCTCGTACATCCAGTATCCTGCCATCATGTGGCCCCTCCCCTTATTCAGGTTCAATTCAAGGGTACGTCACATGTAAATGTTAATTTTATTTTGCTTGTTAACGTCTCCATGAATGGACCCAAATTGCGGCTAAAAGGTCTCTTAGAATTATGAAATCATATCATCAAGAACTGTGTTTTGCATTCTATGGTTAAACAAGGAAATTACCCACAACAATTGGTTTAGTCCGTGCTAAAGTTTTTGATTAGCTTATGAATTCATACTCCTATTATTCCACATTATAGTACGTCAACTGGAACAGATGATGTAGTATTCCCTTTCTTGGTCTTACTCTTATAACCCAAACACCCTAACAAAACAAGTGTAAAGCCACGTTATATCAATTCAGCCACATGAGGTCTACATGGCATTTGTGAAAGCCTTCTCACCTCTCCCGCCACCCAGACAGCCTGGAGCTGATTTGTTCTCAGAATGGTGCCCTTGGATTCTGTTTTTGTCGTCAGCAATCTATCCTTGCAGTGCACACACACACACACACACACACACACACACACACACACTAAGGGTTTAGTGGACTATTCAGTTCTTAAAGAAGATGCCTTTGCATGATCCACAGATATCCAAATCCGCACAGGAACCTGATATGTGATGACATCTCATTCTTTAGATGTGTGAAATGTCTAAGGTCTTGATTATACGCGGAGTATACTTTCCTTGTAGTGTATGATTTGAAAGAAGGATGTTTAATTACATCTGGAAACATGTAATAATTTGAAGCTACTGTGCAGGCTGGAGAGATGGCTCAAGTGGGTAAAGGATGCCAAATTAGCACGAGGACCCGGAACCAGGTCCCTAGAACCTATATAAGCGTGGATGCAAGCATACACCTGTAATACTAGTACACTCCTACAAGATGGCAGGTAGACATAGAGGAATCTCTGGAAGCCCATACCCAGCTGTCCTGGAGTTCACAGCAACAAACGAGAGACCCTGTCTCAAATAGGATGGAAGGCAAGGACCAACGTCCAGGTTGTTTTTTGACCTCTACATGTGCCTTATGGCACACGCATAGCTGTACACAGAGAGAGAGAGAGAGAGAGAGAGATACACACGAATGCAAAAATTCCATAGGCTTTAACAAAAAGAAGTATCATTCTAGGCTTGTAAAAAACATCAACAGACATGACTTTTATCAATTGTATTTTGTTTTCTGGACTTTCTTTCGGATTTTGGCAACAGTATCTACTTTCTACTGGTAGCCAGTCTAGAGCATAGGAAAGTACTTGACCCTGAAAGAGCCACAGGAAACCAGCCAGCAGGCCAGGCTAAGAGCAGACACAGAAGGTCACAAAAGACTGCTCGTTCTACCCACATTAAATAGAAAAACCTTAGCAGGCAGAAGGTTCAAGGGGAACAAGCATCGATCTGTGGAGTGAAGAGAAAGGTAGAGACTGCAGCATACCCCTGTGGGTGGACAGGTCAGATGACATCTCCCAGGTCTGCCATCTCCCTGATGGCAACATTTCCCATCAAAATCGTTTTGTCTCTAGCTCATTCGACATTTTATTAAGACGAGTCTTGGATCTTCACAGCAATGGACCACATACGCTCTGTGCTCATGCTTGTGAAAAATCCCACGATTGCCCTAAAGCATGTAGGGCCATTTCAAGGTCAATATTAGAATTTTGATCTTAGTACTGGCAGTCATCTCTTTATTCAGTTACTTCATAAATCATCATCATTGTCCAACGCACTGCATTTTGAATTGCGAGTATGTACATAGGTTATAGGAATGAGCATATTGGTAGAAACCAGAGATATGGGCGCATGTGTCATCAGCTTCATCATACGATAGCCCAGTTCCATGGAAATAGTCCAGCACCAAAAACACCGTAAGAGTGGACTGGATGATGGTGTCACTCAGAAAGGCTCTGCAGGAGGTGATGATTGTCTCTGAAATGATTTCATCAAATGTCGTGCTTTATATTTAAAGAAGCAGTTAATTCATTACTTCTGTAAGATTTTTTTTTTTACTATTATTTAAATTAGAGAAGCATTGCCAAAAGACAGAGAACAAGTACAAATGACCAGGGAAGCCAGACCGTGATCCCACCATCTGAGACTGTATCCGCTCGATTGTTTTCAGGCCTTGCTTATACATTTCCTGGAAATGTTTCCAGTATGGTAGTATTTGGGAATGTGTGCCTTTGAATCACAGGTCTTCTACATTTACTAATAACCGCCCTATGAGACAGAGACAAGGTATTTCACTAGACAATTTCAAATCGTAGGCTTGCATATCTGAAGCACATTAAATGAAGCCACCGAAGAGATGCTTGTCTCTCTTCTTCGCCCTACCTGTCATGGATCACTAATCCTGTATGCAAAGATACAATCGCAATGTGGAGAAAGCCAGGGTGACTAAGCAAGAAAGCCAAGGGACTATTAGACACTGATTGAAAATTATTACTATTATTTGCGTGTCCTAGGGGGAATAAAATCAATTTAACTATGGATTTTTTTTCCTCGTAGATTTAAAGAATAAAAGCAAATAATACTTCATTAGAATGTGATGGATGAGAAAACACAAAAGCATTTGTAAAATCACTGAGGTCACACCGTTAAGTAGAGACATTGAAATGGGAGACAATCTTATTTGTAATATTGTTGTCATTAAGCAGAAATCTTTCAGATAGTTTAAAGTGGCTTGTCACTATTGTTATTTACATTCGGATTGAAGGCTATTTGCTATCCCATTTTTTTGTTCTGCTAAGTATCTTCTAATTTGAAATGACAGCAAAGATGTAATACACAACACAAAAGACATAACACCGTGTCTTTCTGGAAACGGGTGCTTAAGGCATCGTCCAGTGAGGGAGTAACCTCAGGTTTGAAGACTAAGGTTTGAGTTCTGACTTTGCCGTTTATCTTTGTGATTTGGATGAATATCTCCAAGACTCTGATTTTAGAGTCTGCCTGTGAAAAATGAAAATCAGCATACATGCCTTAATAGTGTGAAAAATGAAAATCAGCATACATGCCTTAATAGTATTTTTCTCAATATATGGGCATTCATAGGAAAGTCCCCTGCCTCTGGAAATGCACAGAGGGTCTCAGAGACAAAACCCCAGTTGTGAGCAGAGCAGGTATCAGTTGGCTATGGATGCTATGCTTTCTGTGACTAAGAAAACCTGCACAAAGCTATTCTCAGAAGTCAGTAACTAGCTTGCAGTTCTTATAGAGAGGCAGCCCTGGAGAATTAGACTCTAACTAAGTACCTTCAGAGAGAGACTGTATTAGAAAATTTGTCCTGCCTACTGTCTGCCTTACCCCAGAAACCCACCAGATTCTCATTTGACATCTGTAAAAACGTATAGGGGCAAATCAGCTGAGAAGCTCCCCATCAAAACAAGTGACCTCATCCTCCCCAGAGACACCCAGAAAGATGATTATTGTGTAACATGTTTCCAGGTACAAGGGTTCATATCATTACATTAAGTGAAACCATACATTCAGTTTTGTTGTCTTTAATTGAAAGGGTGTCAGACCACTACAGAAAATTGTACCTTTTTAAAAAGTTGCTAGTTGCAGGTAGTTATCTTTCTCAGTGCTACCCAAAATGCCTTGGAAAGTGGTGTCGATTATTTTCGATTCTTACGATTCCCCTGGCCCCGTGTTCACCTGCCCCCCCCGTGCCCCCCTTCACATGGACAACACAACCCATTGTTCTTTTCCCAGGTGCAGGACTGCAGCTGTAGAGAGCACATTAGCTCAGCTCTGACATCCCATATGTCTTAATTGAAGGTTAGAGAGAAGGGGGAAGTTTGGAGGCAACCCAGTGAAACGCAGGACAAAGCCAGCTCATTCTGTGTGTTTGTGTTGTCTATGGCGACTGCTACCATCATCCAGCACCTGCACAAAGGGCACCATCATGTATGTCCACAACCTTTAGGATCCATAGAAATTGTCCCCTTCTGATGCCACACACACACACACACACACACACACACACACACACACACACACACACGCACACACTGAACTTTTGATAACAAATTAACATTTTGAGAAATAGTGACTATTTGCCACATCACCATAAACCATTTCCTTTGGTAATGTGGTATGGGAGAAAAAAAAATTGTAGGCTGTTAGAGCCCGGATGTGGGACTTACTCTGCCAATAAAACAGTGGGAGTGTCTTGAGTGAGTCACCTACCTTAGATGTTAGCTTCACCACTGCAAAAGGAAGTAGCGGGGTAAATGCGTTACCATCTAGAATTCTCTGACAAATCCCTATCCAGGAGAAGCAGCCATCACGTTTTCAATGGGATTCCTTCTAACAGCACCAAGAAAGAGATTGATTGATGACTCTGGGAACAAAGGAGTGATCCACTTCTCATCCATCTCTTGCCCTTGATGAAAACAGGGAGTCTCCCTGTAAACAAGGTACCTCCTTCTCGGAGGCCCAGAGCACCCCGGTGACTCAGGTTTCACTGGAGAGACTAGTTACCCCAGATACAGACCCAGCACTCCAGTCAACACGTTCATTCCCTGCCATTCAAATGCAAATGTGCACTATGAAAAGTTACATTTAACTTAAAAGTCAAGAGCAAGACTGCTCTTCACGGGGCTACTCGCCGTGCAGCTGTGGGAGGGGGATAAACGGGCTCAGGTTCTGTGGCGTTTTCACCTCTGACTCTCCCAAAATGCTGCTAGTAAAATAATGTCTAATAGAAGAACAATGGCTTTTGCCGTTCATAGTCACTCATAGCTGATCACCTGTAACTGAGGTAACTACTTAGGGTACAGTTTTACTATTCTAGTCCAGCTAAGTGCTTCTGGAGACTTGAAGCACAAAACTCTGCTCACTCAGAAAGCTTGTTAATGGGTCCCTCATGACTCAGATATCAATTTTTTAGTATCAGATATACATGCTGTAGCCATTACTCCTTTCACTTAGAGCCAGATCTGACCTGACTCTGCCACAGCCCAGGAGCGGTTTTTTTTTTTTTTAATTTACTTTTGTTTTAGTAGTAAGTTTGAAAATTTGAAATAGTGATACGTGGGAAAACGTGCATTGTAATTTACAAAAAGGAACACTCTGGTGTCATAATCTGGACATGACCTCTTTTTTCAAGTTGTTTTTGCGTGATCTCTACCTTTAACACATCCTAGGCTGTTTAAATGTGCTTTGTAAGCAATGATAAAATGACAAGTTATCATTGATCTGCCCTTTCTTCCATCTCAAAGGGACTCATTAAATAATGCATGCACCCATGTGAATTGCTCTCTGTGCTCAGTATCCCCAGACCATTAAGCCAAATATAGCACCAGCGACATCTTCCAACCCTTAGAAACCCTTTTGGCTTTCATTTAATTAAATTATCCCATCATGAAAACTCTTATAATGAGATTAAATTTAATTATTTATCAGACACTTATTTGCACTAGGGAACCCATCAATTATGCATGTTTAAGCTAAATATTTTTTCAGCCGTCACCTTTTTTCTCTTTAAGGAAGGTACAATTTATTAAGTACATTTGGGATACTATATCTAGCAAGCTTTAACGGGAGCATTTCTTCAGTCCTTTTAAAAGCTATAGTGCTGAGGATTAAAATTACTATACTTGAAGAATAGTCAAGAGAGTTGCTGTCAGTTCTTGTGTTCTGGACATCCCACTTTTAAAAAAATCGTAATATAGTTTATGGTCCAGCTTTTTAAAAAATTATCGTTCACTCATCAGCTGTATCAAACAGGGCTTGAATTTTTAAATACGAGAACAATTAAGACATCTAGTGAAGCATGCAGTTTAAGCAATTCTATAGGATAATGTTAATGTTAGTAACATGTTCTCTTCTGATGCAAAGATAAAATTGTATGGACATTTTAAAGTAGATGAAAATATAAGAGTTTAATTGACTTATGGGTAATCAGCTTCCAGGTTTGATAATCTTCAGCTCATAGCCAATATGGTTTCAACTTCATCTCCTACCCCAGTAGCAGATGCAAAACTGAAACATTATATCGTGTTGGTAGTCCTTATTAAAAACCATCGAGGGTCTCGAAACTAAAACTTTTTAAAAATTCAAAAAGCCTTTAGGGATCACTGTGATAATGTCAGCTCACTGCACAGACATTTCTAGCAAGTCTCATCAACATATAATTGATTATCATTCTGATATCATTTGTGACATCCCAATTCACAGTGGAAAGAAGCACACGACACGAGCATCAACAGATGTGAAATGATGAACTAGTACACTCCCAGGTTGGTCTTCCAAACCCCACTCTTGCCACCCTCAGACTTGCTTTCCACACAGCAGCTACTGTGACCCTTTAAAGGATGTCCCCACTCCTCAAAGGGTTCATTCTGGACCACAGTGCTCTGCAACAACAGACGTCTCAACTCGGCAGTTCTCAACCCGTGGGTTGTGACCAATTTCTTTACAGGGATTGCCTAACAGATATTTAATTATGATTCATAACAGTAGCAAAATTACAGTTGTGAAGTAGCAACAAAAATAACTTTATGGCTGGGGGGGGGGGTCACCACAACATAAGGGACTGTGTTAAAGGGTCACAGCATTAGGAAGGTTGAGAGCCCCTGTCTTAACTGGTCCTCCAGCCTCACTGATGAGTCTTTTCCCAGATTCCCTAGTAATTTTCCACTTGCAGACCTTGTTGCTGCTCTTCCTAAGATATCCTTCAGCCTGCTTTCCTGCTGACCTCAGACCTCCCTGAATGTCATCTTCTGAGAGCGTTCGAGGTCACAGGTGAAGAAGCAACCCCTTCCCACAGCCACCGGTCTTCAGCTCAGCCCATTTCCTTTTTCACACCATCATCACCATCACACAGACAGACTTCACCCCTGTCTCTCCTGCTTCCACCTGTATCCCTTGTGCCTACACCAGTGTTGGGATTCTAAGATAGCCAGTGAATGTTCATTTGAAATAAAATAATTTAGCTGGGTGGTGGTGGTGCACGCCTTTAATTCCAGCACTTGGGAGGCAGAGGCAGGCGGATCTCTGTGAGTTCGAGACCAGCCTGGTCTACAGCGTGAGTTCCAGGACAGCCAGAGTTACAACAGAGAAACCCTGTCTCGAAAAACAAAAAACAAAAACAAAAGAAAACAAACAAGAAAGAAAGAAAGAAAAAAAGAAAGAAATTAAATCACTTACTCTGTTTTCTAAGGTAATGTATAATATATGTTTGAATACCATACAGAAACATGTTTTTAAGTTAGCTGTTACGTGCACGGAAAGGATGAAGAGAACTAATCTATTAAAACTAATCTGTGGCTGAGGATGGCAAGGTATCGTCCAGCATGCACAAAGCCCCGGGTTGATTTCCAACACTCTAATATGTGGGTTTGGCATTGCACACTTGTAAGCGCCATACTCGGGAGCTACTTAAGGGGTGTGTGTCTGTCAGTATCCCCGCATTACGCTTGAGGGTAGCTCCACATAGTAGAAGTCAAGTAGCACACCCGCCATCGTGATCCTAAGGATCTGCCTCCGTTTCAGTTAAACTGATCTGTAAATGAAAAATACCAAGAAAATGCTCAGCTATCTTCACTTTTCTTTCTCCTGTCCAACGTGGCACACACAGGAGCCATCAAGCTTCTTTGAGGGCCAAGTTCTGTCGACAGAATCATGAAGCCACTATAGCTTAAAAAAAAAAAAAAAAAAAAAAAGCAGCTGGCGTGTCACCCAGAAAGGATATTAGATGAGGTAGGTTTTTTTTTTTTTTTTTTTTTAATGAGGAACAAAAGACAACAACATTGTCTTAAAACATTGAGATGATCTGCGAACTAACATCGCCGCCTCCCAAATTCTTGAAACACCACGAAATAAAGGTCAGAGGACAGACTCTGAAGTCAACCTGCGTTGACTCCTCCCCTCATCCCTACCTCATGGTGTTTAAGCTCCTCATCTAACAGTTTCTGCTTCGAGACACACAGAAGCTTATAAAATGGGAACTAGAGTAACACTCTCCTGCACTGAGTACTGAGCTGCCAGGCAACACAAGGAAGGCACTTGTATTTATTATTCGTGGCACGGAAGGGGTCCTTTGTTGTGAAAAGGGGTGGGTTGTCTCAAACCCAAATGGAGGGTCAGTGTCTTAAGCCATTCAACTTGCAACTGGACACTCTGGTTTCTGAATGACGAGGAGAGCCGCTCCAGACTCTTTGACCAGGTGGAATCAGAGCAGGACTTCCTTTCCTTTATGGAAGACCTAATGCATACATTCTGAGGTAAATATTTTGACTATGAGACCTTAAGGAACTCTTTCAAAACAGGCTTAGGAAACTATTTCGGCCCACGTTTCAAAGGAGGAACAGGAATTGCAGGTGCACTCACTCTTACGGGAAATTTTTAGTGAGGATAAAATACAGGCGAGACACAAGAGGGATGAGCTCTCTAGCTGTTCTCTCTGAAGCCAAAATCAGAAGGGCTTTACACCTTACAAAAGATGGTAGCCTGGCACACACAGAAAATGACAAGAATTCAATTCAAAGAGTCTTTGAGAATTGAAGTGTTTATTGGCAAAGCCTCCTGTAGCTGGCACTGGTATGTGCTACCCAGACCCTCTTCGGGAACAGAGGATTCCGTCCTGCAGCTTCTGGGTGGGCCACTGGGATCTGCTCTTTCTGCCCTCTGTTCTTCTCAGCAACTTTCTTGGTTGAAGAAGCACAGCCTCCCCCAAGGGCATCCCTCCTCATGGAAGCCGCCATCCTGTGGTTGGCTAATATGAACTCCTGGATGGCCTAGACTCTACTTCAACTCATGATTGCTCTTTAGGGCCTCCTGGATGCTGCCATGGTTACCGTTTTCTACCTAATCTTACTTTCTGCCCTACCCATCCACAGTGCTTACCCCACAGCGTTTCCTAATAAACTCTCTGAGTGCCAATCATCTCAGTGTACTTTCTAGGAAGCCTAGCTTGTGACATCTAACTTCATCTAAGAAGAAACAAAGTAAAACGAGTCTTTCTTTACTCCACTTCTTGAGGAGTAAGGCTTTTCGCATTGGTTATTTTCTAAATGAGAACTGAAAACGGCCTCTACACAGATGTGGCATAAACATACCACCGCTGCTCTACTTTAAGATGATCTTTTAAAAAAATCTTATCATTGTATTTTCCTTTGCAGACAGGTTGCTTCTTGAATATACAATTTGTATTTCTCTTTCTACAGTGAGGAAATGGTCCTTTAAAAAAAAAATTATGGCCTAAAAGAGATTGCTTTATAGATGGTATATTCTAATGCAATAAAAATAATTGACACGCCAAATTCTGAGTGTAGGTGTTTACGGGAACCTTATCCTGGGGAAATGGACCATGCCTTTTTGTTGCATTCCCAAAGGAGTACATGACCCAAAAGGGGTTAAGAACAACTGGTAGAAAGTAACATGAGAAGGAGAGCTAGAATAATGAACCAAACATATGGAAGTCATGCAAATCCATTCTGGCATCACCAGTGCTGGAGACTGAGAAGTTCCTGACAGCGAGGCAGTCTCCTCTCCGGCTCTCCTCTCGGGCAGCACCTGGTGGGTCATCACCACACCGTGCCCCGGAGCTACCGGATCTTGACTTTTTTATCTCTTGTTTCCTTCCGCTTTCTTAATTTTTTGTTTGTTTTGTTTTTTCCAGACAGGGTCTCTCTGTTGTAACTCTGGCTGCCCTGGAACTCACTCTGGAGACCAGGCTGGCCTCGAGCTCACAGAGGTCCACCCGCCTCTACCTCCTGAGCGCTGGGGTTAAAGGCGTTCACCACCATTGCCAAGCTAACTCTCTTAGTTTCTAACCTTTCGCTTATACAGCTACCCCGCTTCATCCTGGTTCCTTCCTCCTCCTCCCTCTAGGGCCTCCTGTGTGTTAGATCAGCGCTTCAACACTGGCTGCAATCTCCAATACTTTTACTAGTTTTTATTTTAAGGTGGTGTCTCACTAAATTGCCAAGACTGTGCTTGAACTCATTGTAATCCAGGCAAGCCTTGAATTTTGGGGGCATGCAACCTCAGTCTCATAAGTATCTGGGATTGCAGCCCCAATGTCACTCCTCCTCTCACTGTGAAGTAGACTGGGATTCTTTTTACCTGTAGCTTTGGCTTCGTACGTTATTGTTTTTTCAACCAGTTTCAGCTACTTCACGCAAATCTCTCCGACCTCCCTGTAGCCCAGACAAAGCACTGCTTACAGGGGGGATTAAAACAGCAGCAAGAGAAATAACTGCCCCTACTCAAGAGCCGTCCTCCTAGAAGACAGAGTCCGTGATGTAAACCAGTAAGCGAATGAAGTAGTAACCACTATTTCCCAGCATTCTCTACTGGCAGCAGAATGGCTTGGCAGATGGAAAGTCCCAGTCTTTAATTCTGATTGTTCCGAGTTGCATGCAGGAAGCAATAGCTACCTAGGAAGAGAGAATAGAGATAAGGTCATGAGCTAGGAAACTATTGGCTTAGCTGGAATCTCCTGTATGTGTGGTCTCCAGGAATTCAACTACGGTCAGCAAGTTTGCATGGCAAATACCTTTACTTACTCAGGCATCTCAGTCATTCTTGGCTGGGGCTATTTAATAACCATGTTATGGATATGTTCAAAACCTACCCCTACACTAGCATTTACTACTGTTTAAATGGACAGTTACGGTTAGATTGCTTGCTGTCTTAAACATGAAAGATTCCAAGATCGAGCCGGAAGTATAATGTGCCTTCTTAAGTTAGACACCTACTACAATTTCTTTGGGAACTCCCGAGTCTCAATCATCATGCTCGAGTCAATTTGACAGTGGCAGCCAGTTCTCCAGAAAAATGCAGTTTCCAAAGGTCTTTGTTGATGTATCATAGCCTTGAGAACGGGTGAGTTTTTAAGACATGACCATATTCAAAGATACAGTTTGTTTGCTTTCCTCAACCCTTCTCGTTCTCACCCTCTTGAAGAACTCAGAGGCATCTGCCTTGAAGCACACCAGGACCACTCTCTCCATCCGCATCAAACTGCTTTGGTTTTGTTTCAAAGTGCCACGGCGGCATGCTTTTCTGAACCTGAAAAGGACCTCCCTCCTGGCTTGTAGACACGATCTTAGCTTGTTCTTCTAGAAGCAGAGCGCAGTTATTGACTCCCTAATTGTTCTGTTCTTTTCTCTACTGGCAGAAGAGGGAGGAAATTGTACTGTTGCCCTTATCAACATGATGCTGTGAAAGTACATCTCTACTAGTCAGTATCAATTTGATACGTTCTCAAAAGTGAATTCTGGTCACAGTGCATTATTTCAAACTCCGAAGTTGCTTTTTGTAAAAATATTTCCAATCCATTGTGTCAATCTTTACTCTCCCAAAGCCATTTATGGGATTTGTACCCCTGCTGATATGGTTTCTCCATAGATTTACTTGCTTCCAACGATGCTTGTTACTCCTTGAACATGTGTGTGTGTGTGTGTGTGTGTGTGTGTGTGGTGTGTATACGTGTCTGTATAAGTGTGTATATGTATATGTATGTGTGTGTGCATGTGTGTGTATGTGTGTGTATTTGGTGTATGTGTGTGTATGTGTGTGCATGTGTGTGTATGTGTGTGTATTTGGTGTATGTGTGTGTATTTGGTGTATGTGTGTGTATGTGTGTGTGGTGTGTGTGTGTGTGTGTGTGTGTGTGTGTGTGTGTGTTCGTGTAGAGTTCTTTGGCTTACAGTAATGATTCATTTCTTTGCATGTGTTTATCATCTATTTTGTATTCCTTCTTTTGCCAATTGCCTAATTGAACAATTTGAACAATTTTTTATTGGATTGCTTGTCTTTTTCTAATCAATGTGTGTTCTGCTTGTTTGTGATTATTAACTCAATTTGGATCAAATATGTTCCCACTCTATCATCTCTGACCTCAGCTAGGCTGTCCCTGCCATACCGCAGTTTAAAGCCTTTATGTACTCTATTTTGTTTATCTTTCCATTTGTAGACTTGGGTTTCCTGTTTGGCCTGGGGGTGGAAAAATCTCACCTACTCAAAGTTTATACAAATGGCACCCTCGTTTTCATTTTAATATTTTTTAAATCATCCATGCTTGAATTGTTAATCCATCTGGAATTAATTTTTGTATAGAATATGCAAGCGAAATTTAGATCTGCTTCTTTCCAACCAATTATGCTTGCATTATTTATTAAATAAGTCCTGCTTTCTCCATGGAACTGAAATGCCATCACTGTCATAAATTAATATCCTTATTTATTTAATTCATTTTGGGTCTTTTTTTCTGTTTCTCTAATTTCTGTAGATATTCTTATTCCAAAGGTATGTTGCCTTGATTAGTCTTATAATAATTGATTATTTAGAAAATAAGTCTTTGCCTCGGTCTTAAATTCAGAATTTCATGGAAAGCCCTGTGTGGTGGTGCACACCTATAATCCCAGCACTTGGGAGGCAGAGGCGGGTGGATCTCTGAGTTCCAGGCCAGCCTGGTCTGCAGAGTGAGTTACGGTACAACAGAGTTATGTGGAGAGACTGTCTCAAAAACAAACAAACAACAACAACCAAAAACAAAACACAGAACTTCAGAGGATATTCTCTGCTTGTTTGCTTTGAGACCGCGTCTCATGCAGTTGAGGGTGATCTTGAAGCCCTGGTCTTCCTGCCTCTACTTCCCAAATCCTGGGATGACAGGCATGTGTCATGCATGTGTCATACCTGGCCTCAGGAGATAATCTTGAACACAGGTCATTTCAAATAATCTCCGAAATAATTTTATCTAATTTTATCATTATCCCTTACTCTCATGCAAGACTGTTTGATTGGAATACACTTTTAAAGTCATTTTATACTATCAAGCTTTCCCATCTTTGAACATGTTAGATTGTATTAACACATTTGAGTCTATATATAACATTTAACAACACTTTAACAGATTTTTTTTTAATCCTCTGCATTTCGAGTTAAGTTCATTCTCAGGTATTGCGTAACTTCTGTTGTTGTGAATGAAATTCTTATTTTACCTGAGATGACTCATCACTACTCTTCAACTTCTGGTGGATTTATCATTTTTATCTAGAGCGTGTAAGGATACCAAAGTCACAGGAAAAGCTGCTTTTCTCCCACTAAGACCTAGGCGTTTTATAGATCCCTTCTTTATGACTTCTCTTCCCCAAGGGAAGAGATGAAAAGGCAGGAATTTGACTATCTGATGCATGTGGTTCTTGGATGGCTCAATCCTATCAAATTCACAGACTTGGAGAGGGCCTGCACTGGTGGGTGGAGCTCCGACAGCTGCTGGGGTTGGAGTGAAGAGGGTTAGAACAGTACACATGATGTCCTCTCTGCATATGTGTACACACACACACACACACATGCATGCACACACACACACACACAACCCAGTCTCCAAAAGAGAAGCCAAAATCCCCTAATAATAATAACCATGGAGCAGGTGAGAAAGATAAAGATATAAATTTTAAAAGACTTCCATGAACCACCAAAGTACAAAACGCTCTTTCAACCTCCCTTCCCCCAATGATACTCGAAGCTCTGGACAAAGTTAAGGAGTAGCCATTCAAACTAAGAAGTCAAGGCAGGAAGATAATGGAGCAGAGTCAAGACTTGATAAAGCCACTTCTGTAGGGCTGAGTCCCATTCTTGTTGTCCTCTTTCCTTTGATGGATTTAAATTGACAGTGGTGTCCAACACTGGCACAGAAGCTTCAGAGGTATAGGAATCAAGAATTGGGGGGTTCATTTTTCTGGACATAAAACTAGGAAAATAAATCAATTCAAACCAAAAATTCTATATAACATCTTCAGGACTTTTTTGTTTCTCTGTCTTTTCATCTTCCACCTCCTATGGAGCTGTGGATGCAGAAGATGCAGACCACTGAAAATTTGCTTTTTCTTATTAGGGCGTGAGAAACTGGGGAAGGATAGCCCTGTGATTTGAAATCTGTGGGAGAACTTCTATTTATTTGTAACTTTCTCGCTACTCTTTATGTTTTGACTATGCAGGCCCAGGACAAGGAATTGAAATTACAGTTCTGAGAGAAACCATCCTTTAAGCCGTAAGATAGATAAAGGACCCTAAGAAACAGAGCAGAGTGGAACCATAGAGGGGAATGTTGGTCAGGAGAGTCCCTAATTCTGTGTCAAGTTCTGTATGCATGACATAAGCCAAAATGAACACAGCAGTTCTGAGAATTGTACCCCTCTGTATACAGACCACTCTCTGAGTTCGTTAGTGGTTCCCAGTGGGTAAGTCTCAAGCAGTATGCTATAGGCTGAAGTTGGAAGTAACATTGAAATTGACATCCACACAGAAAAGAGATCTTACAGTCTGAAATTGATCAGATCTATTTCCTGAGGGAATAAACTGAAAAATAACAATCTCTGGGTGTTTTCAGTTTGATCCAGAGTTTACAGTTGGATATCAAAATGTCTGAGCTGTAGTCCCAAAGTAACTTGCCATACAAAATTAAAAGATGGCCAGTAACTGAGTGAACCAATATCTTGCAATTATCAAAGATTTTAAACATCTACAATAATCAGTAATCTGTAGTAACAGTGAACTCTCAAAGACTGATGGAAACTTTCTTAAATGAAAAATAAACAAACATCTAAAATAGAAACTTTATTTATTGACCCAATAAAAGAACAAGGATAACAAAAGACTGGAGATGTAGTAAGTCAACTTGACCTAAAAAGTCTGAAGAACAGTCAGAAAAGAGATTTTTAAAAAATGTAACAGAGCCTTGTCTAGGAAAGGAAGTAATTAATGTTCGAAAAAAATGATTGATGTGTGGTTCTGTCTTTAAAGAAAGAAGTCTTCCTAAACATTTGAAACTAATAAAACAAAAGATAATATTTTCTCTTTTGCAGTTTCACCAAAAGTGCTTAACATTAATAACAAAATAAAAAATTTTAAAAAGACTAATTGACAAACTTCACACATAAATGTAAATACAAGATTTTGAAAGCTTTAAGAGAATTTTATGAGCATATCTGACTTGACATTAAATACACAGGATCTTTAAATATCGGGTATTCAATGTTGATCTGGAAACTTTCAAAGTTTCTAACTGAGCATGTGGTGATGCCATAAAAGAAACCGTGGGTTGCCGGGCAGTGGTAGCACACGCCTTTAATCCCAGCATTTACGAGGCAAAAGCAGGTGGATTCTTAAATTCGAGGCCAGCCTGGTCTACAGAGTGAGTTCCAGGACAGCCAGAATCACAATAGAGAACTCTTGTCTTGAAAACAAAACAAAAACAAAAAAGAAAAATAAAGAAAAGGAAGAAAGAAAGAAAGAAAGAGAGAGAGAGAGAGAGGGAGGGAGGGAGGGAGGAAGGAAGGAAGGAAGGAAGAAAGGAAGAAAGAAAGGAAGAAAGGAAGGAAGGAAAAAGAAAGAATTGACTAATTGAAACTGTGGGACAGCTAGAAAACCCCACTGGGAAGTGGAAACAGGCCGTGTAGAACCCGATACCAAAGTCAGCTTGGAATTTATTTCCATATCCGTCAGTAGCAGTCATGCATAGACCGCCAGGTTTTTTTTCAATTTTCCCCCTCAGGTTAATATCTTTTGTTTAAGGAGTATTCTTGTGGTGTTGATTTTTTCACCTTCAAAAGTCAAACTCAGAAAGAGGACATGGAATTTCTAGATTGAGCCCTCCTTGACAAAAGCTGGATGGGTAAGAGAATCTGCTTTGCCAACTCACATTCTGAAAAATCTTACCAAGGGCTTTGTGGTCACGTGCAGGATGTTTAATACATGGTTGATTTCTGATGTATTTCAGGTCTCACTTGACCTGCTACTGGGAACTAATTGTCATTGTTTTTAATAACAATTAATATAACATTGTACTTATAAATTTATAAATAAAATAACATTGTATTTAATAACAACAACAAAGGGGAAGAGAACAGATATGCTGACACGTTTCTGCTCTAAAGCAGGGATTTAGCTATATAATTAAATGTCTCGTCTTATTTTATGAATGTTATAATACATGTAAAAACTAGAGGACAGTATTCTAAATGTTAGCATCAGTTGGAGCAGAAAAAAACAAAACAAAAGCATCATGAGCATTTCCTACTGGGATCTGTTACTTCTCAGAAAGAGTCCAGTTCCTCCCTCCAGCCCACCCACCTCCACTGGTTGTGGTGATGTTGCTGTTGTCTTGCCAAAGTTCTGGGAGGATGCAGATTGATCCTGGCTTTCTGGTGTGGAGGGTGAGAGGAGCCTGGAAGAAGTTTTGTTCTGCCTCTGTTTTTTCTTTTAATTTTTGCTTTGAGCTCTGCATCATTTTGCCTATAGAGGAGTGTGTGTTCGGAGACCAACTGGCAGCTTCCCAACCATAGAACCAGCAGATGCTTCGTGATCTTTCATAGCAAACATTGGCCCGCATAAGATGGGATTATTCCTCTCATTCTATCTTATCCTGATTTATACATTTCAATTCATTTCCTATTGATGTTGACTATCATTTTCCTACACAGTAACTAACAAAGTTTCTCTATCCCGAGCTGGACCAAGACATATCATCTCCTTCTCTCTTCCCATCAAGCGTATGTGGCAGGGCTCTGGTATCCTAGTGACACTGAATTCTGTGTTTCTATTTAATGTGACACTAATCAAAAGATGAGACATTCTTGGTGTGTGTTTGTGCTCCTGGGAATCGAAACCAAGGCCTCACGCATGCTGGCAAGCAACCTCGTCGTAACTACTGAGCTATGTCCTCAATCCTATTTTGTTTTATTTTGACAAAGGGTCTCTCCATGTTTCTTCCGATGACTCTCAATTTACTTGGTAGCCCAGGCAGGCCTTGAACTTGAACTTCCCGATGTCAGCGTCTCCTGTGACTAGGGTTACAGTTTGATACCATCAGGCTGAGCTAGAATATGGGATAATCTTATTCCCTCTGATCTGTATTCCTCAGGAGCTGGGTTTCTGCCTCCTGGAAATGATGAATAGAATCATGCTTCCAGAAGATTTTGGGACCACCTGGTCTGTGTCAAACCACACCTTGGCTAACTAAGTGACTGGTCACCACCACTTCCCTTGTGTCCCTCGGCTTTCTCTTCATAGCCAGCTTTTGTGCGAAGATTGGACACGTCTGTGTACTCTACCTGTCTACCTGCGCTGATTCTAGGTACAGGCTGCTGGCTGCTGTTACGAGTGCTAACCAAATAGACCGTGTCATTTAAAGCACCCAGAATGCCTGCAGAATCTCCACTGCAGCACTGATTCTAGATTCTCTCTGGAGACCATTCCTGTGTATATTATGACCCTAAGTTAGAAGCTTGTAAGTTGGGGCTGGGGATATGTCTCAGCCAATACAGCGCATGCTGCACAAAGATAAGGACTCAAGTTTGAGTCCCCAGCAGCCACATAAAAATCAAAGGCACATAGAGATAGACAGATATTGGAACTCGCTAGCCAGCCTGCCTAGCTATTAGAGCATGTGCTCTAGGTTAAAAAAATGAAAAGAAAGAAAGATAGAGAATAATTAAAGGAAGACATCTGACAGACAAACATCAGTCATCCGCACACACATATGAGAGAGAGAGAGAGAGAGAGAGAGAGAGGCATTATTCTTCTGCCGCAGCTCTGCTGTCATCTAAACCACTTACTTTTGCAATTTACCTTCAATATATTTTTCCCATCTTTCTCTTTTTTGTTAAATAACTTTATGCCTCTTTTGTCTGGTCTAAACTCTTAACTCTCACCTAGATCTACGGACATGGTCACTTACGTGGTATGTCTTTTTTAAGGTTTTTTTAAAAACTTTTATGTGAATGAACATTTTGCCTGCATGTATGTATGTGCACATGTGCATGCCTGTTGAATCCCCTGGAACTGTTTTCACAGATGGTTGTGAGCCACCATGTGTACACTAGACTCTAGGACTCGAACATGGTTCCTCTCCCAGAGCAGCAAGTGTTCTTAACCTCTGAGCCTGTTATTTTCTCTCCACTAGTTTTCATTTACACAGTGTGTCAGGATGACCTTCCTAAGTGAGAATGTCACTCCTTTTCTTACAGAAACTCTCTGCTTATGGATTGAAAAAGACACCACATGGTTTCCATTGTTTATCCCATGGCCAATAATGATGATCTGTTTGACTTCCTACTTCATTTGTAGCCCAGGCTAGCCTCATACTCACTGTGATACCTAAGATGACCTTGCAGCTCCTTCCTCTACCTCCTGAGTTCTAGGAATATAGACATACCCCAATATACATTTTTGTGATGCTGGAGACTCAGCCCAGGACATCATGTATGCTAGGCCAGCCCTGTACCAACTGAGCTACATCCTCTGCCCCACTTCCTTTTAGATGCTGCTGATTTGACATAGTAAATCCTCACAATCACACTCCTCCTTCTCTGTGTTCTCCATTTTTGCCTCTACTTATCTAGCTGGCTTCAAATTATTCTGTACTATCAGATTGTGTCATTAGATTTCTTATAGTATTTTTTTGTGTATGTGTGTGTATGTGCATGTGTGTGCGTGTGTGTGTGTATGTGTGTGTATGTGCGTGTGTGTGTTGTATGCATGTGTATGTGTACGTGTGTGTGTATGTGTGTGTGTATGTGGTGTTTGTGTATGTGTGTGTGTATGTGTGTGTGGTGTATGTGTATGTATGTATGTGTGTGTGTTTATGCTCATGCCATGGCACACATGGTGGTCAGGGCACAAGTTTGAGGGGTCAGTTTTTTCCTTCCACCACGTGACTCCTGGGAATTGAACTCAGGGCGGTAGCCTTGGTGACAAGCCCCTTTACCCATTGAACCGTCTCACCAGCTCCGTGTTACATCATTTGCGTTATGTATTACTTCAGGCTCTGGTTGGCTATTAGAGCATGAGCTCTGAGTTCAGAGGTCGTGTCCTCATTCACTTGTATTCTTAGCACTTGTCACAACATGGTTCCTTTCAGGAATGTGAGAATGCTCACTGACAGAAACTGAAATCTCCTCTCCAATTTGTTCAACAAATGCCATGTTAAGATCCACCTCAAGCAGCAATTAGACAATATGACGATGCAGCGTGGTCTGGTTCAGTATGAAAATACCTGCCTAGAGTCATTTTATGAGTCCAGATTGTCCTAAGGCAGAAGACAGCAACAGCTCTTCCTTTTAAAAATTCCTTCTCCTTCACTTCTCATCAACAATTATTTACATTATCATGAGCAAACCCTTTTGTTCCCTCTGCTCTGTGTTCGCCAGTAAATGACTTCTTCTGGCTTCGTTTCTGTTGCTGTGATGAAATTACCCCAACAAAAAGCACCATAGGGGAGGAAGGGCATAATTTGGTTTAAAATTCTAAGTTGTGTTTCCTCTTCGTGGGGAAGTCACCAAGCCCGGACCTGGGGGATAGCTGGTCACACAAATGCAGTCACGCTGCCAGTTGGACTCAGCTAGCTTTTGGTGGTCTTATACAGCTCAGTGTCCAGCCTGGGCAATGGTGCCATGCACAGTGTTCTGGGCCAATTAACAATCAAGACAGCCCCACCCCCACCACAAAATGCCCACCAGTCAGCCTGAGCTGGATGATTCCTTATTAAGACACTCTTCCACATCTATCCCATGCTGCGCTGTCAAGGTTGACTGTTAAGACTAGCCAGCACTCTAGTTACCTTGATATCGTCCTAATTTTTTTTTAATTTGTCTAGCAGTTGAATTTTTACCTTTCTAATTTGATTTTATGTGTATGGGTATTTCGCCCGCACATATGACTATGTATCACTTGCACGCCTGGTACCTGCAAAGGCCAAAGGAGGGTGTTAGATTTTCTGGAATTGGAGTTACAGTTAGCCACCCTGTGGATGCTAGGACTCAAATCTGGGCCCTCTGGCAGAGCAGCCACTGCTCTTAACCACAAGGCCATTTCTCCAGCACCCTGTCTAGCAGTTGCATTTTAACTAGTGGGTAAAATTGTTTTCCCTAATTAGATCTTAATAAACAGTCTAAGCTGATTGTCTTTGGACAACAGTTACACTTGCTAGATGGGAAAAGTGAATTGGCTATGATAAGCTCACGGTTCACCAGTGCTGTTTGCTCTTGGCAATGCTGGTCCATGTAAGCTTTAAAAAATAATTCTCAATTGCAACATTTAAAGATTAAAACTTTTAAGGAAACATGGATTTCTGGCTTCTCGAAAACATCCTAGAAGATTTAGCAACAACAAAACTACAGGCCTATGTGACCACAACCAACTTGAGCCAAGTTACCAATGACCCACTAAGTGGAGCTTGCATGGCCCATGCACAAAGGTCTTGTGCTACTGCTTGTCTTCAGTTCTCTGCCCGCGCTGGAGGTCTTGCGGTTTGCCAGCCATGTCATAGGTGTCGACCCTGCTCTGAGAGATAGTGCTAATCTGGGGTGCAGAGGAGTATCTAGATTTTTTTTTTTTCATCATGAGATACAAAAGACAATGTTACACTATGAATGTAAGAATCAGACTACAAAACTAGGCAAAATCAAGAGAGTTATCATTTCCAGAAAACCCAACCATATCTGTTAGTGGTAAGAGCATGATTCAGTGAAGTGTATTTTCTACAAAACCAAAGCAAATGGCTACCTCCATGGTGCAAAGTTGAGGATACATTTTCAAAGCGTTAAATGGGAGTTTGTCCACCTGATCTCTATTAGTTCTAATAAGAACCACACCACTATCTGCTTTAAATGGTCCTCCTAGGTGTCGGCCTCTAAATACATAAGTAACCGGAAATAAAATTCACAGCTAAGTCTAACCCACCAGTATTATTCAATTATAGTGGTTTCAAAATTTAGTAACTACAATGCAAATATACTTTGCTAGAAGCCTTTGTTAAGTCAAATTAACCGACGGCCATGTTCTAAAAAGAGATTGATTGGAACATTAAAAAACCTTAGAGTTAAGGTCCAGCTGATGCCACCTCTGAATGCAGTCTCCATGTCTGCATTTTCTCATCTGCAGGACAAATGTCTTCCCCATCTTCCCATCATAGGGTTGCAGTGAGTTTCCAGGGCGCTGGCATGTGGGACGACTATGAAGAACTAAAGCAAAACCCCAGATTGCAAAACTCCAGATTTTGCTACTGAGAAGCAGTGGGCAGTCGCGCCAGCCGCAATACACCCTCCAGTTCTTTTTCTTAAGTCTTTGCTCCTTTTGTGCACATCTCTCCCAACTCTAGTTTTCTGTGATGGCTATAGTGAAAATCAGTCTCATCTCCCCAGGATGTAGAGGCAAATATTCAGTCGCGCTGAGGCCGGGGCTCACTTGTTCAGTTCATATATTCCTTTTGGCTGGTCCCAGGAATTATTAAATAATAATTATTAACTCATTCCTTTTATGAGAAAATATTAGTGCCGTGTCCAGATAACCATTGACTTATCAGTTACTAGAAGTAGGTTACACGAATTTTTAGGATTGTATTTTAATTCTTTAAGTCTATGAGCATCTATCCGCCATGGTTTCACAGAAGAGAGTATAGTATCTGCTTAAAAGGGAACATCCCATTGGGGTGACTATTAACTATTAGATCAAAGCACACTACAATGTGCAAGCCTTACTGGTTAAAACATGGACTCTTGAGTCAGATATATTTCTCCCTCCAGAAAGTATGACTTCCTGTGGAAAGTTTCTAGGAGTTTGCCTTTCTCTTTGAGAGACACAGAACTGTTCAAGAATAATGCAATGAAGAGCTAAATAATGCTAAAAAGGCTAAGACTTTAATGGTGGTGCTTGCAACAGTATTTCATTGATTTCCTGCCTTTTGTTTCTTTTGGTTTTTTGATACAGGTTTCTCTGTTGTAACTCTGAATATCCTGGAACACACTCTGCAGACCAGGCTGGCCTTGAACTCACAGAGATTTGCCTGCCTCTATCTCCCAAGTGCCAGGATTAAAGAAGTGTGCCACCACCACCCAGCCTATTTATTTGCTTCTTAACTGGGGTTCTTAACCAGGAGATATTTGGCTGTTCAGAGACTAAGAAGGCAAAAGCAGATCACAGAAGCTTCCTCTTTATCAATGTACAACCTTTTGACATTGACATGACATTGTCATCTACATGTATTAGTATGATGCTGTGATGGTTCAGCAGGACAACAAGGAGTCATATTCATTGGTGCAAACCCTGCCAGACCTCAGCAGAGGGAACCACCATCCTTGCCAGCGCCAGGATGAACTGTGAAACACGAGTGTCTTAGCTCAGGTGTTTTTACTGATACAGAACTCCTCAGGTGTTCTACTGACAGCATGTGCAGATCATTAGCAATCAAACGTCCCTCCACCTAAATCCAACACCTGCAGACAATACAAAACGCCAAGACCTAGCCAGCCCCTCACCCAACAGCACACAAAACAATTATTTTTTACGTATCTAAAAATAAACTTCCATAACATCTACAAATGTATTATGCTGCGTTTATACCTATTCTTGGGAAGTGCACAGCTACAGGCTGGGCACACCTACCAGAATAACCTTTTGCAATGGAGGAGATGCGGGATCTGTTAACACAGTAGGAGTGGTGTGCTCTACAATCAAGGTCCTTCTAGGGAACTGTGAGAACAGAGGAATTCTAATGAGAGACACCCCTCCCCCAAGAGAAGAAACCTAGGGTAGGTCCCAGCAGAAGGGAGCTCTAAAACAGAAGGCCCCCATGTAAATAGCAGTGACTCTGGGAAAGAGTCAACCCCACTATGGATCTTACAGTGCTTGAGAAGAAGGATGTTCAAGTTCTTAAAGCTTCCTAAGAATGTGTAAGTGGGAGACAGGTGCGCTAACTTTAACTAAATGTCAACTGATAATGTGAACCATGTGAAAAATCATTTTTATCAGTTGGGGTGCCCTCAGAGGCCTGAGTTTGTCCTCGGGAGTGATTAGAAATCTGGGTGCCCTCCTACAGAGCAGGAGAAGACAAGGACCTTGCAAAGACACTGAAGACTGCAGCAGCCGCTCTGAGAGGAAACGCATTTGCAGGAAGCCATGTGAAGGTACTCACAAAGGGCTTAGTGATGTTTACTAAGGAGAAGTTTGCATCTGTGCACTTTCAATTTTGAAATTTTAAGCAGTCGGGAGATTAGAAACAGTAATATAATTAAGGCATGCACGCGCCCACCTCTGTGTGAAGTGTAGCGTTTCATTCTCGCGGTCAGCAGCTTTCTGTCCCTTTCTCTTTCCCTTTCCTCATTCACCTCTCTTTCCTCCCTTCCCACCTCCTCCCCTCCCTCGCTCCTTCCCAACCGGTTACACGGGTGTGCGAAAGTATCTTTGTCTTTCCAGAATGCTTTCACGTTCTAAGAGGAGTAAGAACTCCTGAGTCTACCAACTTTTGAAATTGTTGGAGATCTCAATTTGGATAGAATCAGAGTTGAAATAATATGTCATGTCAGGTTGCCGTTCCGTAAAGGAGGACTTGTCTTTTTTAATTGCGTATGAAGGGCAGAATGTGCTCTTAGAAAGCAATGTAACCAAGGCTCCCAGTCTCATAATCCTACCCAGAAGAAAAGTTACGTATGCAAAAGTGTACCTTCTGACCAATACTGTGATCTGAGAATTTTTAAAAAATCGCAATGGCCTATTTATGTGCCTGGCATGCCATTCTTCTTATCATGTGGACTGATGTCAGTTTTCTACTGGCATAATAATAAGAATCAAAGTTGTTTAGTTATTCCAGAACACTTGCGAGACCTAGATATTACTGTACTTTCTAGGTGCCGTCATTCCCCGGAGCCATGACTCGGCTCGTAGATTGCAGCATGACGATGCTGGACTTAGAAACTGCTGAGTCACTGAACCCTGTCACTGAGGCAGCCCTTGAGATGCACAACCCAACTCTGCTTCGTTTGAAGAAATGATTCGTGAAATAAGCACGCTCATTCTTTACTGTTCAAGGAGAGCATGCCGTATGCACTTGAAATGGCATTGCGTATCTGTCTGTTAGTGTGTGCCTTTGAGAAGGATAAATGGCAACACTGATGAAATAAAAAGAAATCTTTGCAGTAGAAGGTAATATTGTGTGATGAAATATAACTGAAATGAGTGCAATATCAAATGTATTATACTAATAACATGCGCGCTTCATTTTGAGTATAACCTAGGCTGCTAGACCAACAAGGAGTTCAAAATCTGAGAGGACTTATTAAGGGAGAAAACCCAGAGAGACTAAACTGAAGCATAGTTTAGCAACTTGTAATGCAAAGTAACTCAATATTCTACAAAATGGTTTGCTACCACTGTGTAAGTACAACTTTAATTCGGTATAGCATAATTTTAATTATGGAAATAAAGCTTTTATCTGCTTTCATCTGGTTTTGATTTCTTCATTTTTATTATAAGATCCTTTTATAAATATTGTGTAATTCTTCTGTGGTTCTACTAAAATGCTTAGTTTTACTCCAACAAGAGGAAGATCAGATGGTAACCTTAATAACCGAGTGCTGTTTCTTCTCATCTTGTATGACATTAGTAAAAATCAGGATGGTTGTGATGTGTAATGAAAATGCAGATTCATAACATGATTAGCCTGATGTAAAACAAATTTTCAAGTGCCCGGGGCTTTAAAGGCATTAGTCTGGATCCATGCCCATGTTGTATATACAAAGTACTTTTTATGTTATAACAACCTAGAATCAACCTGCTAACTTAAATACCAATAAATCCCCGAATGGCTGACTGGAAGAGACAGTTGTAAATGATGTGTGGTGAAGGAGGAGAAGAGAGTGTAGAATAACCGTGTGAAGTATGTTGGGAAAGCCTCTAAGAAAACTGGGAAGAGGAACTTTTTTTTTACATTTGTGTGTGTGTGTGTGTGTTGGATGAGTGCCACAGTGTGTATATAAAGGTCAAAGAACCACTTTGGCAAGTCTGTTCTATGTTCTATGGTCCACCACGTGGGTCCCAAGGATTAAACTCACATCTTCAGGCTTGACAGCAAGTGCCTTTACTTGCTGAGCCGTTGCTCTGGCCCTGAAGAGGAATTCTTCAAAGCAGTATTAGACACGCTTCTGTGTATATAAATGATTGGTACATACAACTCCAGAGCACCAACTTCACAGACAAGATTATAAGATTAAATTATAAGATTATAATTTGATGAATTCTGTTGATGTCCCTGTTTCTCAACTGCTTCTGTGCATGCTTTCCCAGGCTTGCCTCCAGCTCTGCTCTCCTGTCCCTTTCCTCCCGCACCTTCTCAGTGCTTTCAGAACCTCCCATTTCCAGGCTTCCACAAAATCACAGAAGAAAGATTTGAGTGCACCTGTAGATGAGGGTACCGGTGTGAGCAGGCGAAGGTAGATACTGAATCCCTCTGTGTGTGTGTGTGTGTGTGTGTGTGTGTGTGTGTGTGTGTGTGTATGTGTTTGTGTGTGTGTGTGTTTGTGTGTGTGTGTTTGTGTGTGTGTGGTGTGTGTGTATGTGTGTGTTTGTGTGTGTGTGTGTGTGTTTGTGTGTGTGTGTTTGTGTGTGTTTGTGTGTGTGTGTGTGTGTGTGTGTGTGTGTGTGTGTGTGTGTGTTGGGTATACCATGGTCTTGACTTGTTTTCTCTTACTGTAGTATCTATCTGAGGGTTTACAGGATCTTTCAAATAACAGAGACAGCACCAGTAAAGTCATCTTGAGAAGAAGTTCCAGGTTACTGTAGGCAGCCTAGAGCTGCTTCGACAGAAAGCCCGAACAGGTGATCCTGAGGTCATAGGGGCAGGTGACAGGACCCAGCCTGCGGACAGCCTAGCGGGCTGTTATATGGATTTGGACTCTCACTTTTGACGATGATATATTGGCAGTCATTGAAGGGTTTGAAGTGCCAGCCAGAAGTGGGCAGCATTGCAGTGCAGAAAGTCTAGGCTTCCCACAGTTGGATTTAAATGCTGGGATGTAGGGACTGTGGCAGTTTGAAAGCAATGGCTCATAGGCACATGTGTCTGAATACTTGGTCCCCACCTGATGGAACTATTGGGAAAGATTAGGAGCTATGGCTGGGGGTGGGCTTTGAGGTTTCAAAAGACTCACACCATTGTTGGTGCTCCCTCTTTCTCTCTCAACATTGTGATCTCTCAAGCTTTTCCTGCCACCATGTGTTTGCTTTACCATCAGGGACTCTAACCCTCTGAAACCACAAGCCCAATTAAATGCTTTATTTCATCAGTTGCCTTGGTCATGGTGCTTTGTCATAGAAACAGAAACCCTAATGAATACAGTGACAAACTGGGAGGCACCTGTTGGGTGAAGGAACTAGGCAAGACATGGGAAAGTGTGTTACAGTTCCATCAGTTGGACTTGGTTTCAGCTCTAGATACAGCAAAGGAAGAGTCAAGGAAAAGCTGTATGGTTCCAGCTTAGGGATAGGGCATTATGCCCTTCACTGAAACAGAAAAGCAGAAGCAGGTATAGCCAAAAATATGAATTAACTTTGGCACAAATGGAGTACGGGCAGCACTCAAAAAGAGTCAGAAAGTGAGGTTACTAAGGGAATTGCTGAGCCAAATTGGAAAGGCAATAGGAGCTAGAGATTCTAGGTTCAGGGGCAATACAAAAGAACACAGAGTCATTGTTTGGGTTTGAGAATAGATGCGCACAGCAGAACTAGAGGCTGTAAAAGTGGCAGGTGCTAGATCATCTCAAGTCACTGGAGTTCCCCGGGAGTCTGAAGATCACCCTCGAATCTATGACGAAATCTAAAGTGAGAGCTAAGATGAACTTGACGTTCTATAGAGGTGGCCTGGCCAAGTGGGCACGTTGTGGAAGATTACATTTGAGGCTCAGAAGAAGTTGTTTTGTTAAAGAGTTGCTGATCCCTATTGTACACAGCTCAGATGTGAAATCAAAGCTAATTTTACTTTTACAGTTTATTGTAGCCTGTTTCCAACGAAATCATTCTCCAGTGCCTATTTCAAGGACAGACATCTTCAGATGGAAAGGTCCTTTTTGGCTTTAAATCCTAACATTTCTGGATTTTCTATGCCAGCTTCCTTCATCTTTTTTCCTCAGGATAACAATTGTTCCCAGAGGTTGAGGCACACACATCCTGTATTTAGACCATCCTTACGTCTGGGGTGACTGTGTGGTTAGTACTAGATGTTTTCTTTGACCCAATAAAGATGCCATTGTCCTGATTGATCATGGCGAGCCATCTGTGGAAGCAGACACAGGTGCGGGCTCCCCTTTGACCAGCATCCTAACTGGCCCCACCCATGGCCTCCAGGTTCAAGTGACCCATTTATGGTGGTGTTGTTCTCATAGCATTTCTGTGCTCCCACTGGAGTCCCAGAGATTCTTGGTTGCCCTCTCTTGAGCCATACCAGAGTGAATCTTTCACACCCTTAAGAAGACTTTCATAGAGAGAAAAATACTCACACGTTAACATGTGTTTTAGCAAATAGCTGTTAATCCCAAAGCTTAAAAGTCAGTTTGTGAAATGTATTTTACTTGTAAATACGGCTATTTTTTTTTTACAAGATAATAAATTTTACTCACTTAATTAGTGTAACTCCTGAGTTTAAGGGATCCAGTCTTCTCTCCACATTGAATTCTACTTAAGCAATTCCAATTATGATAACAAGCTCATGCTGAAAAGAAGCAGTAAACTTCAATATCCTAAGATGTTGACAAATGACACCTGAAGGAATCCAATGATTATAAAAACATAGACCACCTTACCTGTCTCAGACCTCATTATTGATAACACAAAAAAAAAATCCCTTTTTCTTCAAACGTGTTCTTCTTCCTTTCATTCATTTTTGATTGTTGGTTTGTTTGAGACAGGGTCTCACTATGCAACCCTACTGAAACTCCCTATGGAGACCACACTGGCATTGAACTCTTAGAAATTGCCCAGCCCCTGCCCACCAAGTGCTGGGATTAAAGATGTGTGCACCACATGAGTTTTTCATTCATTTCTTTATATTTTATACTTTTTGTGAATATAACCCACGTACACTATTAAAATTTTGTTTCTGCATTTTTTTGGACGTTATGTTAAGTCTAATTTCACATGAAGCAAGGTCATTAGTTCTCGGCAACTAACTGTTTTGGTTGATACCTGCCACCTAGTTCCACCATGATTTAGGCTTGGCCTCTGCTTATAGAAGCCCTTTAGGGTCTCTCTATGTACTCCTGGCTGTCCTGGAGCTCACTATGTAGACCACACTGGCCTCAAACCATAGAGACCCACCAGCTTTGCCTCCTGAGTGCTGGGATCAAAGACATGTGCCACCCATGCTGACCTAAATCTTCCATTTCTAGCCACTTGCCCAAATTTTCTTTTTTAGTAAACAGCGTTCCAAACGAAAAGTCCTTTCCAATTGCCTTCCTGACTTTTATTTTGAAGTGATTGAAGTTGGCCTTCAGGCTTCCCACGTTCTAGGTATGTGCTCTACCACCAACCTATACCCTTGTGTATTGAAAAAAGTGCCTATCGGTTTTTCCATCTTCTCAACTTTAGCCTCTCATCCTAATCTTAGTATGAGAAATATAGAAGGGGTGTACATGGGATGGGACCAGAATCGTGCAATACAGAAAGGCTACCAGGAGCTATTTCCATAAATATAGCTCTAGTGTATTATAGACGGTGCCACAGTTCCTCTCATGCACATAGTGTCTGTGACAGACGTGGAGGGAGGCCATATAGGAGGCCACGGCTGAGAATGCCTGGGATTGAAAAGAAAATGGAGTCAGCAGACAAAGATCAGCCTTCAGAAAAGACGAACATAGACGGAGCATCAAAATGGAACTGAATGCATGAAAGGGAAATTCCAGATGGATTTCCTGGTGGAAAAAAAAATTTTAAAGAAAGAATTAAGAGCAACTTGGATGCAATTAAAGTTAAGAAGGCAAGTTTCTAACAGCAGAGGACAAATATCACATGACCTCACTTTGAGGAGGAGTTCAAAGGGGCCAAGCTCATGGAAAGAGGAAGTAGAATGGTAGTTGCCCAGGATTGGAAGGAGGGAAAAACAAGAGGTAAGGGTTTGGTTGATCAGCACAAGTATAGAGTTTCAGTTTGGGAATGTGACGAACTCTGCAAATGGATGGTGGTGGTTGCCCAGCAAATGTACTTACAATGCTGCTGAAGTGCACACTTAAAGTTAAAATGGACAAGAAACACTGTGCACATTCTACCATAGGAAGAAATGCTACACGTAAAACAACTAAGACAAACACAGCATCAAGCCCACCCCAACTGTACCCAGTGATGCACTGGTAACTTTTGTGAGCATGGTTTCCGTGAAGTAGTCATTCTCAGATGTGTTTCAGCCAATGGACCCCGTTTTATTTGCCCATACATCTGTGGACAGGCTAAAATGAGAAGAATGGCCTCTCTGTTCATACCCTTTGGGATCTGTCCCAGTTTCTGTCGAATGGTAAATGAATCTCTGTCTCATATCTGGTCTCCTAGCGGCATGACCGGCAGGCAGAGACTTCTCCCACGTGACTGGCTTGGGCTCTGTGATGGTTAGTCTTGATTGTCAAGTTGAGTAGATCTGGAATCAACTAAGAAAGCAAGTTTTTGAGCACTCCTGGGAGTTTTTGTTTGTTTGTTTTGTTTTGTTTTGTTTTTGATTCGGTTATGTGAAGTGGGAAGACCTATCCTGCATGAGGAAACCATCTCCTGGTGACAGTCCAGATCAGAGGACACGGAAGAAGGGTGTTTTGCCTTTCTACTTGCTTACCCCCAATTTCACTGACAAGTTCAGCCAGCCCAGGAATTCTCAACCTGTGGGTCACGACCCCTTTGGGGGTTGAGTGACCCTTTCACAGGGGTGGCCTAAGACCATCCTGCATATCAGATATTTACATTATGCTTCATACTGGTGGCAAAAATACAGATACGAAGGAGCAATGAAAATAATTTCATGGTTGGTGGTCACCACAGCATGAGGAGCAGAATTAAAGGGTCACAGCACTAGGAAGGTTGAGAACCACTGGGCTAGTGCACAGGGAGCAGAAGGGACGGAGAAGGGCTGGTATATGAGTAGAAGGAATGCCTTAGCTGGATAAGATAATTATAAAAGACTTTCTGACTTTCTGTAGATGTTCAGTTCTTTCCACACTGGTTGTTCAGCACTTTGAGTTTATACCGTGTCACTGCATGAGCTAGAAAGCAGGTAAACAAATGAATGGAGACGAAGGTAAAAATCCCTGATATTTGTAGTTACACGGAGAGTCTGGAAGTGTCTGTAATTTCTAGGCTAAAACCAGACGCATCCCGTCTCTGATTCTCATTGGTTCTGAAACATGCAGTAAATATGACCACGTGTCATCTCTTTCCATCAAAACCATTTCTCACCTGGACCACTGCAAGGGCATCCCAATTCTCTCTTCTCCTCTATTCTGGACTTTATGTTTTATCCTCCAAAGTGCAGCCAGATTGCTCTTTCTTATACATAAATCAGACTGTGTCTTCTTGTGCTCAAAACCAAAATGAAACGAACCAAAGAGACCCCTGGTACCAGACTACTACATCAAAAATAAAACCTCATGTCCCACACCCAGCCTTGGCCCTGTTCTTTCCATCCCCAATATCAAACTTCCTTCCCTCATATTTCCCTATCGTGTTTCCTTTCATCTCAATATTCATTTCCTGTAAAGCACTTCCTGCCCGCCCTGCTTTTATAACTGCACTACCTTTCTATTCTCCATACACCGGCATCTCAACCTTGACTAACTCAAACGGCGTCCACCACTAGCCTCATGAATATCAAATTGTATGCCAATTTAGTTTTTACCTGTCAATAACAAATATATACACAAACACGTAAATAAGCCCTACTTGTTTCATCGTTACTTGAATTGAAGTTAAATTCGCATGATTTAAATTTTCAGAGAACTCTATAAAAGCTGTTCCAGGGAAGAGAGTCCCCTACTTCCCTTCAAGATCCCTCTGCCTCCCAGAGAAAACCCCTGCCAGCTTCGCACTGTCCATGCTTGACTTTCCGTAGGCATTATCTACCAGTGTCTTAGAGAAGATGAAGATGTGTCTCCCCTTTGTTTTGCTTCCTCCCCAATACATGTGCACAGCAGTACTACCAGCTCGCCATCTTTTTGTTTTTATAAAGTTGTATATATTTAAGCTGTACAGCATGATGTTTTCAGGAACATATATGATTACTACTGGCAAACACGTGAATGTATCCTACTTTTCGTGATTACTTTTTAGTGTGTCAAGAGTATTTAGTGTCCACTCTCTCAGTACGTCTTCACTATGCAATGTAACATTGGGAACTGGAGTCCTCACGTGGCCTGTTAAGTCTCTACATTTATTCAGCCCATTGACTTGCAGGTTTGTGACCTTTAACGCACTTCTTCGCGTTGCCTTTGTTACCCCTTTGAAACCACGTTTCTACTGTTCCATGCAGTATTTTCCATTTTGTGTCTGGTTTACTTAGCTTAGTGTATTTTCCATCTGGTTCCTTTACATTATCACAAATGGCAGGATCTCTTGTCTTAAAGTTGAAAATTTTTCAATTATGTGTGTGTGTGTGTGCACATATATACCGTATATACATAATGGAATAGATACTCATTGTATCTCAAAGATTTCTAAAAATGTTACATATCAAAAAATAACATGTTAATAAGAACATTGGTAAAAAGAAACCTGTATGCATTTGTTGCAGAAGTTTATTTCCAGTTATCTTTAAAATGGTTGTTCTGTGCACTGTTGGATAAAGGGCTGCCTAGGCCTTGGCATTTTGTATTCTCTGATGGCTTTATGTAAAAGATGTTTGATAGCTCATGATCTGTACATGCTAGCAATAGAACACTCAGGGAGCTTAGATACCAACAAAACCGCCAGCATGGTGCTGGCCACGATAGTGGCTCCCTTTGCTGAGGTCTGGCAGGGTTTGCACCTATAAAAATGCTTCCTTTCTTCTTTGCTGAGCCACCACAGTAGCACACTGCTATACACATTGTTGACGGAAATAAAATAAGGAGCTGGAGAGATGACTCAGGGGTTCATAGCACTTGTCGCTCTTACGTAGGTCCCGGGTTTGGTTCCCAGCACCATGTTGTATCTCACAACAACCTTTAACTCCAGTTTCAGAGGATCCAGTGGCCTCTTCTGAATTCCATGGGCACCATGCACACATGTGATATATAGATGCATATACATACATGAAGGCAAACCACTCATGCACATGACATATGATCAATAAGTCTTTTAGATATTAAAACAACTGTAATTAAAATCAGTAAAGAAAGGTTCCTCAAAAAATTAAAATTACAGTTAGTTTTATTCTCAGTTTTTAAAGGACCTTTTTACGGTTTTCCAGAGCACCTGTTTCAATTAACATTCCCACCAACAGTGGTGAAGGAGACTTTCCTTCTGTCCACACCCTCACTGACACTGCTGTCTTGATTCCATAATTATAGACATTCTCATCAGAGTGAAATGATACCTATGGTGACTGTGTACGTGCGTATGTGTGTGTGCGCGCATGTTTAGTGCATGTGTTTATACATGCATATATGTGCGACTAGGCACCAAGAGTCCATTAGATGCTCTTTTCTATTACTCTCTCCCTTATTACCTTGAAGTAAGGTCATTCACTGAACCTGGAGCTAGGCAAGGGGTCAACAAGTCCCATTGATCCTACTGTCTCCACCGCAAAAGCACTGGGGTTGGAGAATTGCATTAGTCACCCCCAGATTTTTATATAGATGCTAAGGATTGGAACTCAGGTCTTTATGCTTGCGTAGCAAGCACTCCTACCCAATGGACCATCTCGTCAGCTTCCTCATTGTGATTTTGGTCAGCATTTCCTTATGTCCAGCTTCATTTTCATGGTTAATGCCTTCTTTAAAAAAAAAAAAAAAAAGCCTCCTTAAACCCTTTACCAGTTTCTTAATTGGGTTATTTGGTTTGCTGTTGAATTATTTGTGGTTTTTTACAAGCTTTGGATATTAGCTCCTTGTCTGATTTATCATTTGTGAACAATTTTTTTTTTTTTTCAAAAGCACAGCTGACTTTCCGTCTTGTATTTTTCTTTGCCACAACTGTTGGTTTACTGTGGTCCCACTAGGTTTCTGCCTCTGCAGAAAGTTCTCCGGGTGTCCGATGCAGAGCTACAACGCCAACACCAACGGTAGGATCTCCCTGACACACTCCTTCTAGTTTTACGCTATATAATATGTATGTAACCTTAGTTAGGCCTTTGATCCATTCTGGGCTGATTTTTGTGACTAGGGTCAGACAGGGTCCAGTTTCATTCCACGAGGACTTGGGCTTACGTTCACCTCTTTCCAGTTGAGATCATCTGTGTCCCAAACTACATTTGCCTCCTAATTTTCATAGAAACTATTTTCTTCTGTGGGCTTCCTAAGGAAAAGATATGAGGGCAAGGATTACTTTTTGAGGTTTATATGTCTGAAAATGGCTTCAACTTAAATGATTAGTTTCCCTAAGTTTGGTAGGTCATAAAACTTTAGATTTTTTTTTTTCCTTAAGGAATCTGAGGTTGTTGGTCTTTCCAACCTTCTAGAACTACGTGTTCCAGTTAAGAAAACTGGTTATGGTCTGCCTTCCAGCTGTGGTCTGCTTTTCCCCTCCAGGAGGCTGTCGGCTCTTTTCTCTCTCTCTCTCTCTCTCTCTCTCTCTCTCTCTCTCTCTCTCTCTCTTGGCGTTCTGAACATTCTCAACAACAGCGTCCGGTGTGAGTCTGTCCCCACTTGCCTTGTCTGGTACTCACAGAGCTCTTCCACCCTGAAACCTCGTGTTCTAGGAAATATTTTAGAATCATTTGCTGAATTTTGTTCTTGGTGTCTCTCCCTTTTTCCTTAAGCACCGTTTATCTGGATGTTGGACCACCAGGAGTATATAACACCTCGCTGTCACGTGTCCTGGAATTCTTGCCTCTTCTTCCTCTCCTGGGAGACTCTGTTCTCTTACTTTTTATTTCCCGTGGATCTTTTCCAGTCTTTCTTCTTCTGTTTCCTCTTCCCTCTTCCCCTCCTTCTCCTCCTCCTCCTTCTTCCAACTCTTCCTTCTCATCTTCCTTCCCTTCCTCTTGAGTGATGGGGATGGAACCCAGGGTCCTACACACATACCAGACCAGTGTTCTGCCACAGAGCCTCACCCTAGCTCTGTGGATATTCTTCTTTTTTATTGAGGGGGTGGGGGGCACTGTTGTGACTTTCTTCTAGTTTCATGACTGCAGTGTTTTCTCTTAGTTCTCTCATGAATGATGAGGGGAGTTGTTTTGATTTTCTCACTGTTTACCTTGCTCTGCTCTCTGTTTTCATTTGGTTTCTGCGTGTCTTAGTAGAGGCTTTCTTTAAACTCCTAATCGTGTTTAATTGTTCACTTATATTCAAGTAGCTTCATACATAAGGACCATCGTATTTACTCTGGGTGAGCAGGTTGAGTACTTTCCAGGAAATGCTCCCCAGTGTAAGAATCTCAGATATTTCCCTTTGGAGCAGTCCGAACTCTTAGTGAAGATGAGTCCAGGCCCGTGTGTTCTATGTGCCTTAATGGAAGATTAGAGCTAAATGGAATGGAAGTGGATGTCCTAGCACTTGATGTCCGTATGGTTTTACCCAGCTTGCTGTGGACAAGGAATTCCATCCCTTGATACCAGGGCTTCCCTTGCAGTTCGTAATCTGTTCATTCTACTATCTGCAAAGGGCACGTGAGTGTGCGAGTCTGTGTGTGCGCGCGTGTGTGTTCATCTAATTGCCTCTCATACTGATTTGTAGCCAATCCACATTGTAAAGCCTTACTTTCACTCACAAGAGTCCCTAGTAATTCCAGTCCCACGTGTGATGGGTGAGGTGGGATGGGGTGGGATTGTAATGTATTGAGTGGCTTTCCTGTTTTGCCCGCTGTTAACTTTAGATCTAGCTTTCTGAGATCTGCTAAGTCAATTACTAATGGTCCAATTCCCCCGTCGCTTTTAAATTTTGTTACTCTTTCCTCATTACTTACTTTCTATGTCCTTAAGAATGTATGCACGAAAAAAAATCATTTTAATGATATTTTACTTCGGTTTCTATAGAACGTAAAACTAATGCTTTTGTTGAGTCAGACACTCGTCCATTTGTTTTTCTTCTTTATGTACATGAGATAATTTCCTTAATGGCAGGGATTCTGTCTTCTGTGCTGATTCATTTAGTGTTCCCAATATCTGGCAAATACTAGATACATAGTAAGTATTTACTGAGTCCTAGTTGGCAGGCTAGCTGACTAACTTGATTGGTTAGACTTCTGGATGCCATAAAAACTGCAAATTTTGACCATGACATCATTATATATATTTCTACAAAGAATAGTTTAAGACAGTAAGAAATTGCTAAACTATTCTTAATTGTGTCTTCATTCCATTGTGTGTACATTTCATGTTAAAAAAAATTTTAATTAATTTATTTTATTTGTATACACATGTGCCTAAATATATTCATGTGTATGCACCAGGTGCATGCCAGAGGTCATGTTTCCCTGGAACAACAGTTGAGAGCTGCCTGACAGGTGCGCTGGGAACTGAACCCGAGTCCTCTGAAAGAGTAGCAAGTACTTTTAACCACTGAGCCACCTCTCCATCCCCTCATTTCATTTTTACATTAATTTTTCTGGCCTGTTCTCATCAGAAACTTAAAAAGGAAATGAACTGGTTTTTGGGGATACGAGGGGACTTTAGGAAGTCAGCGTTACTTATAACTACCATACCGTGTATGATCGCGTTCTAAAATAAATGAGCTTAATTTACTTATTTTTATTTAGTTTTCTCACTCAAATACATATACCACACACAGATACTTCGGGTCTGGTGCAATTTCTTAATTTTCTTGGCCATTCATTCCTTGCTGTTCAGATGACAAATTCTGAGTGCGATTCAGATGGATCCATTTTGTCCCTTGGAAGCGTTTAAACTCTGTTTTTGAACATGAGCACAAGTGACGACCATAGCCTAGCCAAGTCAGTTTTTGAATTTCCAAAAGGGAAAGGTATAACATTGTGTATGGGAGGGTAGACAGAAGCAAAATAAATTCAAGGAAATGTTTTCCATCCTTACAAACTAGGATTGTGTTCTGCCGAGTAGCATTGCGTACGTGCTTTAATTCATATGAGCAGCGTTTGTTGAGCACCTATACCCGCATCAAGCTGTATTAAATCCTGAAAACTCACCATGACCCCTCTAGGCCTTCATTTTCTTGCTATTTTAATAAGGAATGGGATCTAACCTTACATTCATCAAACCTATGGTTATGGTTAGCCAGGTGACAGGTTATAAACTGTAATAGGGGATTGGCAACAAAAGACAAACAGAAAACCTACCACAAAGCCAAGATTAAAACTCACTTCCATCTTTAGGGTATTTGTTCTAGTATAGGAAGGACCCTTGACTATATGCGCAAGTTAATAATTCTATACCACTTAGGGGAAAATGAGCTTGCAGTAGTGGTAGACATGTCAAGAAACTGGCAAGATAGGGCTGGAAGCCAGGGCTCTTCAATGCTACTTAAGAGAGGCATGAGTGTGCGATATCTCACTGAGTGTAATTTTTCCCCTTTTTCGTGTGTGGGTCATTCAGAGTCAAGAACAATAGTCAGAGCAACAGTCAGGATCAGAGGCTGGGGCCCTGATTCTTAGCTCCCCTCCCCCATCTTTAAGAGTCTTCATTAGTTAATTATGAATGAATTTTTTTTCTGGGGAGTGATGTCATGTATATTTGTTTTCATTTTTAGATTTATCAGATATAATTCCTCACCAACAAGATGGATACAACAGTGACAGATTTAACAATTTAATATGTAGAAAATCTACGTATGTAATACGGACACTATCTTTTCTTCTAAGACTTTCTAACCCAAGGGGCTGGGGTGCTTGGCAAGTGCTCATCATTGCCATGAACCACCTCCTTCTAAGTCTGCTTTGTTTTCGTTCTTCCCTCTTTCATCTCCTCCTGGGCCCCCTCCCTCCCCACTTACCTCCTCCCTGGCTCCCTCCCTCCCCCTTTCACCTCCTGCTTGGCCATCTCCTGCCTCTGGCTGGCAGGGAAGACCTTCTTACCCAGGCAGGGACAGGAAGGAAAGTGGACAGCCATCCCAGAGGGCCAGACTAATGGGGGTTGTGTGGATCTTTCAGCAGGGCTTGTCAATGAGAATCAGGCACTGGAGGGCTCCTCCACGGGCACTCTGACCTCTTGGTAAACTATTTGTTTTTCCTTGTATTGATTTAAAAAAAAAAAAGAAAAGAAAAAAACAAGCCACTTTTGCTAACTCCCTGTCAACAGAGCCTTGTTTCTTAAGAATCTTCCACATTTTTCAAATACACTGCTCAAAGATTCCAGGTGCTCCATCTTGTTTAATCTTTTCAATTCAGGTAAACCAGGCTACTAATACCCTTTAAAAAATTAAAAAATTCCCCAAAGAAGCAACCTGAACCACAAACTTAAATCATCAATAGAATACCCAACTATAAAGCCACCGAATCAAGCATTTTTGTTCACTGTGGGGATCTAAAGACTGAAAAGCGTAGCATCTTTTACACATGGGTTCTGGCTGGTCCTCTCCTCATTTGAGCAAATACCAGCTATTGTTTTTCTTAGGCAGTAATGAGTCTGCCTTTTCTTCCTCTGTCCCAGCATGCTAAAATAAAATTTGAGGCAACTTGATCCTGCCAGTATGAAAGTAGCTAAACTTTACAGGGGAAACCTCCAGGTTGTGCGCCTATGGATGCTACTTAATAGAAATAGCTAGAATCATGATGCTTCTGGCTGCGTTTCCAATAGCAATGTGATTGCTGCACTGGATTGAGTTATCAAGCCTTTGAATTGTGACCTTCCCTCTAAAAAAGCTTTAGAGTTTGCCCTTTATTTTCCTCAGATTTGGGGGACTAGGGAAAGAGAGAGTGAATGCAGATTGAAGGAAAATACAGCTCTGTATGGTTTTTTTTCTTCTTCTCATACCTGGCAACTTCTCTATGAAATATTAAGTTTCTGGATTCTGAAGACTTAAAACCATCCTTCACATGCCCCGGGAAGCCTGGAGTGTAGTTTAATGTAATTATTTCCACAGTGAACAAATCAAGTGTTTATCATGTAGTAGCTGTTAGGATCAATTCCCATCACGCTGGATAACTGAAGTTAATGCAGGCCAAGGGGAAGATTCTGACAGCGGTGAAGCGAGCGATTCATGTGGTTGCCTGTTAGAAACTCAGAACTCTTTCTTTAGTTTTTAGAAGAGCTTTGAGGATATACACAAAATCTCTACTTGAGGAGGATAACCTCTTTTAATAAATGATGCCAGACTCCTCCATGCTTCCTGATTGGCTGATTTCAGGTTTAAGGAGTCCTCACATTTTTTTTTTTCCCATTGACCATTTATTATATTTTAGTTTGAACCAGTGAGCTAGTTTGCAATATGTCTTTATGAATAATTTGATGCTATATAGAGTGATACTGTATGATACGTATGGCTATCTAGCCATATATGTATAACTGAAATTATGCACATATACACATTATATATAATGTATAGTGTGTATATATATATACATACAAATTATACATACCCACATATATATGTATATGTATACATGTATATATACATATACACATATCTATATATAACATATAAAATTATATATATAAAATTTTTAGCACACACTTTCTGGATCTATTAACTTTATTGCATTTTTACCTTGTTCCAGAATGATGACACAGCCAGAAGCCAGCAATGTCTCAGTGCTCCATCTACTGTTTAAAGGTGACTTTGATCTGCTACAAAAATGAGGCAAATTCCCGAACAAATAATGTAGGGGAGAAAAACACCCATTTTATTAAAAATCAGGATTCAGGCAGACGTGAGGTTCCCCCACAGCACCCCGGCACACAGTCAGTGTGTGCTTGGTCAACAGTCTTGCTCTTCCTCCTGTGAGCTGCTCATTGTTACTGAAGACTTTAAGAACTGGGAACTCAGCTGTCGTGAAACCCAGAGAACGCAAAGCAAATTTCCAGATCCTCTTACATGTTATGGGAGGTGCTGACAAGATCGGTTTTGCCCATGGCTTGGAGGGGGGGGGGAATGTTGAGGAGGAGACACCCTGCGTTTTCTAGGTTGCTTCATGTCAACAGAGATCCGTTTTACAGTGTGGGAAGGCAAAAGAGCTTGCTGCTGAGATTAAACATGTGCTTCTAAGAACAATTATTTACATATTTTTGACAGAAGGAAGAAAAACTAACTCTGTTTGCCATTTTAGAAAATCGGTTGATTTTGGAAGAGAAAATCTATTGTGTCATATTTTTCTTAAAGGGCCTATAACACCCATGCCCTGACTGATGATAATAATAATAATAATAATAAGAAGAAGAAGAAGAAGAAGAAGAAGAAGAAATAATAATTGCCACTGCCCATGGTTTCATTGTTAATACCAAAAAATGCTATCCAAAGTTTGTCTTAAGAATAATCATTTAAAAAATAAAAACATCCTATAGGCAGTCATTATACATAGGATAACAAGTTTTCCTTGCTAAAAAAAATAAATGGTTATGATTTCGTACGTAAAAAAACCAATATGCTTATTATGAGGTCAGGAAATGGGTTCTATTTTCATATTGTGTTGGTATGAAGACTATAATATTTATGAAAATAATTTCCATGGTACAGTTAATAGTTTGTAATTGCCTCCTTAAATTTACTGTTAAAAGCTATTCATGTTGGAGTTTGAATGGGAAGCATTTAGCAAATGTTGGTAGACATTTTGCTCGGTGGATTTAATATCATTCTTAAAATAAATAGAGGATGTTTTTCTTGGTTGTGTTTCAACTGAAGGGTACTAGGGGGCAGGACCCTCAACTGTAGATTTCACGCCAGTAGGGAGAGCATATGCCATGGCACAGAGCAGTCCACAGACCAGGAGGCATCACCACTTCAACTACTCATTTATCTGCCCAAAAGGGTCCACAAAGAAGCTACCACTGTAGTGCCATGGTGTGGAGCAGAAGAAAGAGAACATAGCAGAAAGCAGGAGCACTTGAAGTATGATGTTTTGGAATACTATCTTTTCCATCATGCTTCCAACAGTTTGAATTGTGAAACGTTGTAGATTCTCAGATCCTGTTGATTCTGGAGGACGGATAGGGACTCTCTGCTCTGTGAAAAGTTGTGTTCGTCTTTTAAGTGCTAATGATATTGTGAAATTGACTGACATTACTCTTGAGAAACAATCACCTTTTAAGAATGGTAGGTGCAGAGAAATTAGTACAAAGGATACCCCAGAATGGCACAGATGCTTAATCCATTCAGGGTAAACAGGCATGGAAGGAAAACACATCCTTTACTGGAAACTTTACAGCCTTTCAAGCGCTCTGCTGTCATTCCTGGAATGGAAGAGAGAGCCACTTAAGATGCTTGGCCTTTCTTTTCTCAGCATTGGTTATGTTGATGTATTTAATCAACTGTTTACTCCTGTAGGTTGAGAAATTTTTCCTTTGTATTGCTCCAAGGCCTCTTGCATTTGACCTTGTCTAAGGACATTTGTTGATTTTTGTGAGTACATCTTTATTTAAAATTCTCTTCTAATCTAAAAGCACTGGAAGCATTTATGAAAATGACAGACTCCTCTTGTCTGACTGGGAGCATATCCAGACAAGGGCTGCCCTGCCAGATAAAACCTGCGTGGTGGTAAGAGTATTCTGTGAGAGATCTTTGCATCGCTGTTAGGGTATTCAAACCTCCCATTCATGCAGAATTTTTCAGCAAAATTTCCTCAGCTTTCTTGCACTCAGTATAGCTGTATTTAGGAAACAGTTTAGTTCTTTGTGGTATGTGATCAAGACATATAATTATAGTTGATGAAAATTTCATCATATTACCTTTTGGTTATTTACCATAGAATAACTTATTTTGGACTCAAGCTGTATATGGAGTAATTACTATATATTTGGAATTTGGAGTTAGTAACCAGACCAAATTTATAGGTAAACATGTGATTGTTTTTAATACATCTAGTTTTGGTTTAAAAAAAGGAAGCTATTTAAAAAGCAGTAAATATGCACATGGCTATTTCTTTTAACCGGTGACTAAACTGTGTGTCACATAATTATGAGGTATGGGCTATATTATATCCATTAGTGGTCACATTAAATTCATCATATCTTGCCTAATTTTATTCATAATTACACACATCATTTCTTTGGAGGCATTCTGTTCAGTTGTTTAAATAAAAATCATGGTATTTCAATATAAAAGTGCATGTAATATGATAAATTTGACTGTAGCATACAGCAAGTAACTTGTATGTAAAGCTGACATGGTATTTCCGTCTCATCTACTTTGCATATTCTGGATTCTCTACTATAACCTTTTATGGAACTGAAGAATAGCATTTTAGCACTGCGCGTCTAAAATAATTTTTAAAATATGGGAAGCATGAATGAGGAGCTGAATGTAAAGTTTCAACTGGGGGTTAAATTTTATGCTTTAGGAAGCTTAATAATAAATCTGAGTGTAAAAGATGTTCCCCGTCTGGGAGTTTGATATCATACATAGAATTAATGTAGCATTAGATTTTACCTGACTACAATAGAAATTTTTCTTACCGATGGTTTTGTTTTCTGCACATATGCTTTGGTATGTTGAATAACTGATACTTCTGGTCTGAGACAGTGCTGAAGGTGGTAACCTAACTCCATTTCTGCTGCATATATGAACAGATCCAATAGAGATCAACTGTTTTCTGATCTAGCTTCCCAAATATGGTAGATGCTTAACCCATGATTCCTTGCTGGTACTACACAAGATGAAATTCTAGGTGAGTTAGCAGTTTAAGTTGTCTCTTAGTGTTGACAAAGTACTCTTTTGCAAGGAATTTAGACTGGCATCCTTTCCCTGGGAGAAGAGAGAACGCCTGTATGGCATTTGGGTTCTTAGAAGCATATAGTTGGGTTTTGTTTCCATCATCGGAATGGTGCTTGCATTTACAAATTAGCAGAGCTAAGGTAAGACTCTGTCTATCTGCTTTATTAATTGATGTAAGTTACTATAATTTTCTTAAAAATTCATACCAAGATGAGAACTTAAAAGAAGGAGTACATATTTTTTTTTTAAACAAAAAGAGCAAATAGAGTGATATTATTGGTAATGACAAAATGCCTTTTTAAAATGAGTATAAAGATTATTTCAGAGTGAGTACTAGTTTGGATGCATTTGCATTTAAACCGTGGTATAGAGCAGACAAGATATTAGTCCATATAAAGGGTATGCATTCTTTCAAGATTCCAAAACAGCATAGTGGCTAAAGCCCCTGACTTGGAAGTGGAGTGATTTGCCTGCATAAAACCTGGTTTCTTAACTGAAGCACAGCTCCTTAGGTGAGCTTGTTACAGCTTATCAAGCATCATTTCTGAATTGGTTAAGATTAGGATCCTTTAAAGGGATAAGTTGCAAAGCAAGTTCCAGACTAAATGAATCTCTTCTCGAGACTCATTTAAAAATGTTAATGGTGAAATATTATCTGGGTCCTACCCCAAGAGCTGAAGCCTTTGCCCTCCTAGCAATCCTTGCAGAATCCTGAGCCAGCCTTTTATTGTTAAGCTGCTAATAGCTAACACGTTTGCTCATCCTCTCTCGGCTTCATAGAAACAGCTCTTTATCTTCCCCAGACCTGTTAGTAGGTAGGTACATTAAGAAGTGTGAAAAGTAGCCGTTCCTCTAAATTTCGGGGCCTCAGGGGGGAAAAAAAATATTGGAAAAGTGTAAAAGATAACGTGCAAGTACTCCCCAAAGATCTTAATTGGGAGCTACTGGCGCGGGAGGATGTGTGTGTGTTGACAGAGGTTCCCACAACTTTTCCCCCTACAGCTGTTTATTCAGATAGCATGGGGCGCGTCATTTACATAATAATTTTTTTTTTTTTTTAAGCAGCAAGGTTGAGTCAGACCGAGCTCTGCTCCTCTCAATTGTTGCATTTAAACCAATAAGGTTAGGACAAGAGAATAGCTGTGGTTTGCGTTGCAAAAACAAAACAAAACAAAAAGCCCCGGGGCTTCGTGGGCAGACCTACAAGGCTGCGCAAACAAATCGGGGTGGGGTAGGGGTTGGGGGGGGGTGATGAGATTGTGCCGTTTCTTTGTCTAGGCGTCTCAGATGCTATCTGCCGCTGCCGTTCGCTGGGGCGCAAAGCCGTTCCCAAACAGACCGCGGCGAGCTGATGGCTCCGAGCTTGCGGCGAGGTAGCCAGTGTGCAGGGCCACTTCCGACTGGAAGCCTTCCTGTGGCGGTGCGCGGTGGCGGGGTCCTTCCTGGGCAAGGCGATCGCGCTCAGTCGCTAGGCAGCCCCAGACTGCAGCAGCGCCTGGGCTCCTTTCCCCGGAGCCGGGCAATCCCCGGCCTCCGCGCTCCGCTGCCAGCCGCGCCGCAGCGCCGCTGAGAGCGCAGGGCTCCCCGCGTTCCTGCCCAGCAGCCAAACTATGTCAGGAATGGAGGTCTGCTAACACAGAAAACTCCAAGGAGCACACTAACCCGGCGGACGCAGCAGATGTGAGCTCTGTAAGTACAAGCTGGGCGTTTGAAACATTGTAGTGACCGAGAACAGCTGTCTGGTGGGCAAAGCCCGAGATAACAAGAGCGCTTTTACTACTGTTTTGATTTGTTTTCAAAGAAAAAAAAAAAAGCATACTGGCTTGGGGGTGGGGGGGAATGATGACACTTTGTTTCCGGGGACTTTAGTAGCCACGGGGTTCAGTAGTAAAAGTGTAATCTTTTTTTTTTTTTTAACCTTCCAAATGATCGGAGCCATTAGGATCATTAAAAGATCATTGCAAGTTAACTACTTTTGTTATGATCTTTATAAATAAGTAGAACGGTGGGTAATATTCTCAGAGGGGGATTGTTTCATAGCGTTTCTTTCCATCGCTGCTCTCGCCTCAGAATATGATTGTGTGGTATCGAGCAGCGTGCATTACACCCATACATAGATGTATAGATACTTAAGGTATACATAGTGGCATGCTTTACACAGACGACTTTTCCTACCACCGGGTTGATAAATGAGGAAAATTTTCCGATGGAAAGCAACAGATGAGAACAAACTGATAACCGGATTTCAAGATAGAAGCCTTTTTTTGTTTTCCTGCACATTTACCAAATACTTTAATAAACAAGCTCATCTTGTATGTGGTATACAGCAAACTTTTGCGTCTCCCCCCCCCCCTCAATGTATTTGTCGGTCTCTGATCCTTTACGTGATTTGAGTGCACTGGGAGTTAAACTCCAGATTTCCAAACTTTTGAATATCTGTGTAAAGGACTGCCCTTCAAAATCAGTATCTGAAATGCTAATGACTCACAGGTTTCCACTTCTTGGGAGGAGTTTTGAACATATTGAAGTGTAGCGTCTTTAAGAATCAGATAAATTCTGGACTATCATTGAATTTAGACAAGTGTTTTTACGTTTCTTTTCTTAAGATGGCCAGGAGTATAGAAACTTGTTAGTTGGGAACCACGGCGTAGTTGTATAGTTTTGGAGCTGGTTTTCCAATGGTTCTCAGAAGTTTTATTTTATTACTTGTGTGAGTCTTTCCCCTTACTGTTTAGGGTTTGGGGACATGCACACATGAATAGTCATGCCTTTATATGATCAAACATTTGATATTTGACTTTCTCGATGCTTGAGTTCTCCTTAGGCCCAAAGTGTTTAGTAAGTAAGCAAGCAGCCGTGGATTTTCAGTCTTTGAAACCTCTTTGTGGTGACAGACATAGAAGTCTAATTGAGCCACCGTTCAGCTTTAAAGTGCCAAATGCAGTCAAGCGCTCTGTGAGCTTCACAGACATGATAAATGATTTTTGAAAGAGAAAATTCCTATCGGAGTGTGAAAATGTATTTCCTAAGACTACAACGGAAGAAGAAGGAAAAAAAAAAAAAAAGAGGACTCTGCAGTGGGAACAGAATCTCTTTTATCAGATAACAAAAAAAGTATTTTAGCCAACACTGTTGATAAATGCTAATTTTGAAAACAGACCTTTCTCTTTAAAGCTGAAGACAGGAATGGTGTGTTTCAGAGACTTGTTTGTTTTTGGTTTCAGCAGGATTATGTTTTCTCGTTTTCTTTAAAGGAGAGAGTGAAAAAGCAATATAGGATATTACATTAAGATAATCATCACTAGCATCTGAGCATTTAGTTTGCAAAGCTTTGATAGGGAAACACAGCGTTAACATTCCACAAACATCTACCTCGCCCTGGAAGCTCTTTCCCACTTTAGGGTGAAGTTTTTGTTTTCAGGACTTGAGGTTTGTATTACAGCACTGAGAGCTAGAAACAGAGATGGAGGAGAAATGCAGCAAGACTATCTTCTGCTTAAGAAGCAGACTTATGGTGAAGGCACGTTCCCCCCCCCCCTTTGTAAAATACATTCTGATTAGAAAATTACCATTGTCTTTCAAATTGGGGAGCACCCAGGTTGATCTATGTCAGACAAAACCAGCTTGCCTGCCAGCTCTACTTAGATATGGGTTTAGTACTTTCACTTTGAAATTTTCTTTTCAATTTAAAAAGAAAAAAAAAGTTTTAAATTATAGTCATTTTATAAAAATTGCTTCTAGCAAGCAAAAAAAAAAAAAAAGCCCCATGGAAACCCCATAATTTAGAGAAGTACCCACGTTTTATTTGCTCTGTGCTGCTGAGATTTAGAACTCCTTTCCATTTACAGTTTACTTTTCACAGAACATTATTAACTTTTTGGCTTCATACATGATCTTCTGTCAGATACTTTGGATTGGTAATTTAGCAAAATATAATAAACAGTACAAAAGTCATGAATTTTGCTCTGTATCCCTAGCTCTGTGGTAGGGAAAATGTGATAAAATGTGTACCTTAAGTCTTGTTTGATGATCTCTCAAAGCACGTTTGCCTTCTGGAAATAATTTCTGGGGTTGAAGAGCATGGTATTAACAGATTTAATGTGGCTATTCAATGGATTGACGGAGTACTATGTGAGGTTTAACAAAATGAGAGAGACAAATTGAACATCAACAAAAGTTACATCTGTGAAGAATTATAAATTTAATTAGAAAAAAAGGCAAACTTAAAAGACCTCATTAACTAATCAGAAGTCATAGTTCCTAGAGTAGGAGTCTTGGATTTAAATTCTAAAGAGCTCTGTTATCTTTTTTTCTTTTTCTTTTCACAAGTCTGGCAGTATGCTATGCGACAACTGTGTGCATTCTACACAAAGAGTTTTTAAAAAGCATAACGTGATGACCATTCAGAACACAATGGGTACTAATTTTGCACTCCTGAGAGTATCGGAGTTAAAAAAAATACCAGAATTAGAAGATGACAAGAATTATATTAACTTTACTGATAAAGCAAAAACAAGTGAATGTACTGGGTGCCTGGCAGAACTTTTTTAGAAACCACAAGCTCCCCATTCTTTTGAATGAAAATATCCTTCATTAATTATTTGTGAAACGCACTATGGTTTTAGAGCTTTAAATGCAAAATTGCATGCACAGACATTGTCAAACATGAGAGGAAATCGCCAGCCATCAGAAATAGGTGTCCTTTTCAGATAAGGCATTAGAAGAGTCAGGTTGTCTCCCTACTGCACTGTAATCTTGCACTGCACATAAAAAACTAAAAGCATGTGAAGTGTAGCATTTTGTAAACTGTAACTAATTTCACTCACATCTGTGTCTAATTGTTGTCTGCATTCGCATTCTTGAGAGTAGATTTATTTTTCCTGGACCACGATGTGGGTTCAGCTGACCAGCCTAAGTGAGGATTAGTTGTTTTAAAGTTATTTTGATTAAAGAGTCATTTTTAAATACAGTAACACACAACACATGGTTTAAATAATCCTTGAGACACAAAAGAATATATCTGGAGTACACTTAATGAAAGGAAGATCGTGGGTACGGACTCTGCAAAACTGCTCTCTGAAAGTACAGTAGGAGCTAGGCTGCCAGCAGAAGAGAAATATGTTGTTGTTAAGTGGCATTTTTTTTTTCAATAAGGAAATGTGTTAGTGTAATTCTTGTTTGTAGATTCTTATTTTTTTAATTACCAAGTTTGATTCTATAAAGAAAACAAAAAAAACACAAAAAATGATGAAACGGTAGTTTAAACTTCAAATATAAAGACAACAAAACTTTCAAAATATACAATGAAATAAAAATCCTATTTCCAAGATTATGCTTCCTAGTTTATTTTACAATGGGGATGTATTAGTATTGAACAGTAAGTATGTTTTAACGTACTCTTTATGTAATTAAGCCAAGAGAGTTCTTAAAATGAAGTCCGTTCTCGCTTATAATTTATTCCAGGTGTATAAAAGTAGGGGAATTTTATCCCTGAGATATATTGCTGCAGTTTCTAAAGAAAAGCATTTAATCTTATGTGAGAACATTAATTTTAAAAAATTGCATAAATCTGTTATCAAATAATGGACATCTGCAGGTGTTAAAAGTTAGTACTCAGTAATTTTAGTTACTCAAATGTCTTAAAAATTGTTTTTTTTGTCCTGAATGTAAAAAAAAAAGGAGAAAGAAAAAGATGCATACCTATAAGTTCCACGTAATATTATCCTAAGACATTTAAGCCTTAATGATGCTTTATTCTTCTAGAAAGGTCGTGTTTCTTAATTTCATAAATCATAATTAAGAACTAGCAGGATCCAACGGGAGATGTTTAGGTGGATAACTTTAATGTCATTTGAGACTCTTCAGTTCTCATCTTTGTTCCGCAGCCCTAATTGATGTCAGTTCAGGTTGAATGAAAATGCACATCAAAGATTTGGAATTCGGTGCCATTTTAAAAGTTAGACAGAGTGCTCCTGCCTGCCTGCCCAAGCCTTGGCGGGAAGCTTGCAAGCCGGCAGCAGCCTGGCTCACCTGAACCTCATTACCTGCTGGCCGTTCGCAGGGCCTCTGAAGGGCAATGACAGTATAACTTCGAATTAGTGGAGCTGTGCAGGGAAGTTCCCCGATTCAAATATATCTGGAAATAAACTGAGCATGTGAGCTAACCGGGCTGGTGAACTGAGTACTTGAATATGTGTACTACTTCAGTCTAAAAGATGGGAAACACACACATTCATGCGCACACTCACATGCACACACCGTACACACACACACAACACACACATGTTGTCTAGCTTAGCTGTATAAATCCTCATTGGGTTTTAATTTGACACAGTTAAACAAGTACATTGCTTAGTGCTGGGACTTTGGGTATGTAAACCTGCCTTTGCCTTGTTTCTTGAGCACGGCATTGCCCGAAGCTGATTCATTGAACAGTTAAATCACGAGTGGTGACTGGGAGAAAACCACCCTGTAAAGGATAGGAACCGGTCAGGAGGCTAAGGGAGTGGGCGGGCGCTCTAGTTCAGTTGGCCAGAACAGAAGATGAAAGATCCCAGGAAACCGGGGGATTATTGCCTCAACTACTGCTGCTGTTAAACATACTCATTTGTTAAAAGCTATATATATATATATTTTTTTTCACCTTTCCCAAGCCGCTTAGACAAGACTGCTTTGCATGTTGATTGGGGGAGGGGTAATCCCGTTTGCAGCTGTCATAGGCCAGTGATGAATCACTAGCCCGTCATTTGACTGCCTTCCCCTCCTGACAAGGGGAGAAGGAGGAGGGGAGGATAGACCTGCAGGAAGAAACAACAGTTGAGCCCTCCACTTAAAGACACTATGCCTTTCCCGGCCACAGAAGCCTCCTTTTCCTCTTTTGGTTAAACGTGAGCGTTATGGGGCTCAGCCATGTGCTCTGTATAATTAAGAGCTGACAGTGAAGCACAGTTAACAACCACTTCTAATTTTCTACCCCTGGCCACAGGTGCAAACATCTCACACCAGTTCCGATGTTGCTCTTCCCTCGAGTTGCAGGTAAGGATCTCTCGTTAGCGTTCAATATATATATATATATATTTTGTAGCTTACCTTTCTGTGACCCAGATCTATTTTTGTCTAGTATTTCTTAATTATTTCTATTAATAGCAACAGCCTGGGTTGGAAGTGACTTAACAATTTGTGTGCGTGCGTGTGTGTGTGTGTGTGTGTGTGTGTGTGTACATGAATGCATTTGTAGAAGTAAGTATGTAGGTAAGACGTAAGAGACTCGGTTTGAAGCGGTTGCTGCCTGTTGTTAGAGAAGCTGATATGGGATAGTAATTGGGATAACCAGATTTGAAATCATTTCTTGCTTGAGTTCAGATACTTAAGGATGTAAAATGGCTCACGTGAAGCTATTTTATTACTGATACTTAACAGTCAATTACAGTAGAGCCTCTAAATTAAAATGATGCCAGGTGAGGTGAGGAGCAAGTAATATCAGCATATATAAATAGCATTAACCCACCTGGATTTTTTTACCTTTTAGGAAAAAAATGTAAAATTTTAAAAACATAATGAATGGGCCTCAGGCTTTAAAAGTTTGTGCTGTCAGAAAATGGAGCCGTATCTCAGTGTCTAGTTAAAGATTTTTTTTTTTTTTAGACAGGTCTTCTGTTCATGAATAAAAGTGGTAAATATAAGAAATGTCCAATTCTGAAATTGCCAATATGAGTCCTGGCTCATTGTACCTTCTACAGAAGAAGTAACTGTGAACTTCAGATCATCCGGGGGGGAATTGAACAGTTTTTAATATGGTGAAAAATGCAAAATTACAGCACCGCATAGAATTGTCTTCTTTCCCCCGAGTGACAGCTGAGGTCCTCCAAGTGCTAATGGCCCCACGGACCCTCTGTGTCTTGGCCTTACCCCTTTTCAATTGGCTACGGTGTATGTAATCCACAAAGCAAACAAGTGAGCCGACATCATAATGTTTTAATGCTGCATTTGTTTCAAGGGAAACAGAGGAACAATTAAGGAGTATGCCAGAGTAAACACTTGCATCAGGACAATCTCATTCCCTGTCACTGGGCTGGAGGTTTCAAGTGTTTTATTTGGTTTGGAAAGCCATTAAATTACAATTGGGTGTTAAATTATAAAGGGAGTGCCCAGTGCTAATTTATTAGATGAAACAGATTGCACAGAATAGTGATTTATTTCTATTACATGTGCTTACGTATTTGCCTTTCCTTTTAGGAAACTAATGCTCTGGGGATTACTTTAATATATATGAATGACTGCATGTTTTCCTCTGAATGTAAAAATCGGTATCGTTGTCTGACATTAGCTTATGATTTGAATTATCCGAGAGGGGGAGAAAGATTTTAAAAACTACTTGTGAAATTTTGCTACACAGGACGAGTGACACTGTTTAGTCACACATATGACGAAAGGCCTGAAGTCAGACGCAAGGTGAACTGTTTCCAGCCTAAGAAAATGGATACAATGGGACTTTTGTGCGCGTGTGTTTCAAAGGAGGTGTCAAGTCGTTAGCACATTAAATAGTGGTGTTATGAATTGGTACATCTGTCCAACGGAAAGCTTCTTGTCTTTAGGTCTATGGAAATGCAGGATCTAACCAGCCCGCATAGCCGACTGAGTGTTAGTAGCGAATCCCCCAGTGGTCCCAAACTCGATAGCTCTCATATAAATAGTACTTCCATGACTCCCAATGGCACCGAAGGTGAGTGTCTGTCTCTTGTTGCTCTGCCCTTGTTGCTTCCTCAGTATTGTGCCTTCTGACTGCTTGCGATTTCTGCCCTCGGATTTGCCAAATTGTTCCTTTTGCTTCTAAGTAATTTGACTTAATCAGAGTTCCCCATTCATTGGTATTGCATATGACTAGAAGATCACATTCCATAAGTTGGTTTTATATATACCCATATGTATTAAAATATATTACATGTGTATGCACATAATACTTCTAACTTTGAATACATTTCTTTTGTGGATTTGCATGTCCCTATCACAGTATTATTTTGCATTGTTTTACTGTACGACTACTGAAAATTTAGAATTATTTCATTGTATTTTCCACTTTGTTAGTCAATACACCCCAATTTTTTTAAATGTCAACATTAAACTGGATTACTTCTTAACATCAGCAAAGTGGTTTTGTGTCTAGTGTTCCTGTGGCTTTGGCCACTAAAGTATAAACAAGGAAAAAAACACTAAAACTTAATACCTATAAAGTATGCAAGCTTATTTGCAAGTATGCATAACATTTATTCACTTTCTTGACTATTGGGTAGTATACTTTAAACATAGCATCATAATAATTTTAATATAATTAGTACATGTGAATGTTTATGTAAATTGCATGTAAATAGAAACATCTACTTAAACCCATATATATTTCAGTCTAAACATAGTAGGTTATATGTACACATTACTGTCTGTTATGCACAGACACTTAGATGCTATGTGTATTTTTATAACTCAGATGTATGGAAGGATATATTACACATTGCATTTATTTCAGTTGGAGCCTGTGGGGGGAAAATCTTCACTGATATTGTTGCTTACTTATTTGTTACCAACCCTCAGGGTATGGGTGGATTCATGAAATAAGTTGCATTAGAAGTTCAAAGGATTATCCATGCTAGGATTTCATTCATAGACAAACCCTTAGCTATCAGTTCCCCCAATCATCATGATCTTTTATCTCAGGTTTTTAAAAAGCATAAGCGTAATTAAGTTATGCATATTTACCATCATTTCAGTACAGTATTTGAGTATGAATCAGGGAAATTTTTTTCAAAGCTATGTAAATTGTAAAGCTATGAAATTCATAACAGATAAAGCACAAAATCAGTTCTTTCAGATGTAAATGTCTTAAGCTTTCAACCAACTGTAATTATTTTTATGTATAGCTCTTCTATAGCTTTCTTTACAAGTAAATATATTCCTTTCCCAGCGTTTATGGAGAATTGCTGATGTCAAAAGTAGAAACTTTGTGCTGACTTACCAACACAGTTAACCTCTGGATAAAGCACCTTTCCATTGGAAACTTCTATTCACGTCAGTCATCAGTCAAATCGAAATCTAAATTACACAAAAGCATTTTTAATGTCTAAGCGGAGTGTATAGAGCTTATACAGCGAAAGCAAGCAATTGGTCCCGTTTCATTTCTTGCTTGAATCTATCTTCGGGTAGAAGCATGTTCGTACAGACAAGGTCTGGAGACAGTAACATAACCCACCGCGGGGTCCTCCTCAGACTGCCAGGGTGCTGGGAGAGGCCACAGGTACAAAGCCATTACAGTCAAGGTCGGGAGGACAACATTAAACAAGGAAGACTAAGTCTGTATAACTGTTTTGATTCATAAAATTTACCAGTGTATATGGGGAGGAAGAATTATAAAATAGTAACCTTTTGTATGTGATACAGTGAAATGGGAGTAAGAAGTTTTCATCAGCATGTAACTGACAAGACACTGCCTATGAATAAGAGCCACCTGGTGTTTAAGCAGAGTGCATGTATGTGTGAGGTATGTATGCCCTTGAATGGTTTTGTGTGAATGACATGTGGTTTGATTTTAAAGAAAATGTGGAGCACCAGCATATTTGTAAATGATTATATTTCATACCTTGCTATCACATCCATATTCTGGAATATAGTGTATTTTATAATATTCTTACACAATTAAAATTAGCCTAGAATAATTAAATATTCTAGATAATTTTTACGATTGCTTGAAACATTCAGTGTGAGATTCTTAGAGAAGTAGTTTCTTTTTTTCTTTCTTCCTTTCCCTTTTTTTTTGTACCATTTTTTCTTTCTTCTTTCCTTCTTTGGTTTTTTTTAGACAGGGCTTCACTATGCAGCGCTGGCTATCCTGAAATTCAGTATATAGACCAGGCTGGCCTTGAAATCAAAGAGATCCATCTGCATCTTTGCCTCCTGAGTGCTGGGATTAAAGGCGTGTGCCACTATGCCTGCCTCTTAGAAGTAAGTTCTTATCCAAAAAAAAGAGTTAGTTGCGCAGATCTGATGATCCACTACAACCTGGCACTAGGCTTTGGGTGCCGGAGAATCAGTTAGGAGGCCAAAGCGAGCTTCAGCCATGGAAGTGAGTTCAAGGCTAGCTTGGACTAAGACGATCCTGTCTCAGTGAATAAAAACACCAGAAAGTCTTGACTGCTTAAGCCTCGAAAATGAACTTTTCGAGGCCCAGTCTCAAAAAAATACGTAATTATTCACGGTATTCTGTTTCAGGCTTTCTTTAATGGCTGTGCCTACAAGGCAACGGTGGGTTATTCTAGGATCAGAAGCAAAGTTAGAAGGTCTCACTGTAAATTATGCAGAGCACTAAAGGAATATTTTTGTCGGTTTCCTGGAAAATCTAGAGCGTTTCTGAAGCACATAGCTTAAAATTATGGACCTGAATTTTACTCATGATTGTATGACTTTAGATTCAGACTTATCAAAAAGTTCTAGATTATTAGGTTTGTGAATCAATTTACTGCACCCCTTTTCTATTCCATCATGTTCTTTTCTTGATTTTTCGTTTCTCTCAGCCACCAACATACGAATTGTGCTTAAAATTATACCATCTGGCAAGCTTCCCTGGGATATAGTCATTATAGATTTTCCTATTCCTTCTTTGAGATATGATTTAGTTTGAAACTTGAAGTGTTTATCAATGAATTGGAGGATTAGGAAGGAGAGAAAGAAATCCTTTAAAACAAGGCATTAAAATATCACTGCCCCCCATCACTCCATAGCAAATAACTGCAGTTGTCTGTGAACACACACACACACACACACACACACACACACACACACACACACACACACACACACACACACCACGGTAGGTTTTTAGGTAACTTCCCAGCAGCCTAATTGGAAAGACTCAGCTTGCTGGGATGTGTGGCACCAGCCTTTAATCCCAGCACTTGGGAGGCAGAGGCAGGTGGATCTCTGTGAGTTTGAGGCCAGCCTGGTCTACAGAGCAAGTTCCAGGACAGCCAGAGTTACAACAGAGAAACCCTGTCTCAAAAAAAGCAAGAAAGAAAGAGAGAGAGAGAGAGAGAGAGAGAGAGAGAGAGAGAGATGATCCAGCTCAATTGAAATTAATTAAATGATTAGTAAAACGTCCATGCAGCTTACAGTTGGCTTTGGCTGAATCGACATGGGTTGGATTCTCTTACTCAGAGCCAGTTTTTAAACTTCTTGCTGCCACTTGTCCATATCACGAGGCTGAGAAAACAGAAAATCTCCTCTGTGGAAATCCATAGCTTCATCTTAAGAACAAACAAGAAGGAAATACAATGGAGAGGCAAAGAATATTAAGTTTCTTCTGAAGTCTGCTGCCAAATTACTCTAAGACTCAATGCTAGTAGGTCCTATACGCTTAGGCTAGTACGTCTTTTCATGGTTCATCTCAGGGATAAAGACAGAAACACACCAAGCTCCAATCTCAGCAGCTGTGCTTTTCCTGAACACAGTGTTCTTGAGTTATAATAATTGAGTGTTGCATGTTTGAAAGCGTTTAGCTTTTTGTATTTTTTTCTTAATGCCAGCATCTCTGGTTCTTGTTGCAGGTCACTGCTGGTGTTACCCAGTTTATAAACCTTTGAAATGTAGAACACAAGTAGGTAAACACAGTTAATTAGTGGCATCAGTGAAGACTTGACTGTCAGGGGGAAAGCACTGTTGGAAGAGAAAGGTTTCCAAGGGAGTCAATGAATATTTTAGTTCCTGTTGAACAGGTCAATACAGAACACACTAGTGGATGATTAAAAGCACTGAATGTTCTCCTTTAGTCTTTTGAATAGTCTTCTAAGGTACAGCGGAATGGAAGTTTCTTATCAGAGACATTAGAATATTACCTCTCATTACTCCATAGCAAATCAGATCTCTGTATGTATACACACACACACACACACACACACACACAGACTCTCACACTCCTCACACACACATTATGATGATTGATACTTAAGTGCAGCAGTCCAATTGAAACTAGTCCCAGCTCAGTTGAAATTACACAAATGATCAGCAAAACTTCCATGTAGTTTACAGTTGGCTTTGGCAGAATTTACATGGGTTGTCTGTTGTTATGTGAGAGCATAATTTTATAGAAGTAGGCATTTGGAGGGTAAAGTTAGCTGAGTATCAAAGCGTCCAGCTTCCTGATGCAGGCATGAGCACAGGCTTCTGTTGTGCAAAGCCTTGTGTTGATATTCATGGTGTGAAGTCTTTGCAAACTACTTTACTTCTGAAGAACTCAGAGCCTACCAGTAAAAGGATTTTTATTGACACACCCAATTAGGGCCTTGTTTGCAAAGCAGGGATTTTTTTCCATCTTTGTTTTCTCTGATTGTCTTAAATTCACAAGAGCTTGAGATTGACGAGTTCCTATACTGCCAATTTGAGTGTTTGTTTTTGGTTGTATGGGACTGGAGAAAGCGGGGGTGGGGCAGAGTGAGGCTCAGACCTTCAATTCTTAGTTTCCTCCATTGTACTGTACATTCAGGTTCCAGCACAGGAAGCTTCTACTGAAAACAGACAAATGTGTTTTTAAATGATGTAAAAGTAGATGTAGCTGGAATTCTAGCTACCATTCATCTCAGGAATTCCTACAGTAATTCAAATAGTAATTTTGAATTGGTATATCAGATTTCTGAGATTGGGATCTTGAATTAGGTGGCTAAATTGCCTGCGTTTAAAATTTATTCAATTGTGTTTTGACTATTTTAGGGTGGTAAGTTAATTCAATCATCTACATCTATATTACCAGAATCTATTTTAAAACAGTTTTGTCCTTGCTACAAAGCTTAGAACGCTAGCAAATTACCTGAATTAGTTTTCTTCCCTATAATGATGATGATGAGAGTATCTTAAAAGCAATCTTATTTACAGTTACGTCTCTAAACAGGAAGTGAATATGTACAGTTAGGGATTGAGCTGCTTTTCACAGGCAATATTTGTGTATATCTGTGGTCGGCTATTCTGATGTCGATAGAAACATGTCAATCTAATTTCACTCCTGTTTATGCTCTGCACATAATCCAGTTTCTGGGAAATTAACAGACAAGATGGAAAGGCATTCGTAAATAACAGTTTTAGCGTTTTGTTGCTAGCCACAAGATCGGCTTCTTAGAAGTCACTCTAAAGCAAAAAGCTGTGAAGGAATAAGATAATTAGTTAGGATTTAATATTTGTGATGTTGTATATACATGGAAATAATTCCCACATGGCTGTTAATAGTAAAAATAGCTGTTGTGTAAGAATGATTTGTTGGTTATTGAACTGACATTCAGCCACTCCTCCCCACCCCACCCCAGCGAAACCCCCCAAGACAGGATTTCTCTGTGTAGTCCTGACTGTCATTGAACCCACTCTGTAGACCAGGCTGGCTTGGAACTCACAGAGATTCACCTGCCTCTTCCTCCCCAGTGCTGGGACTAAAGGCGTGCGACACCACCTCCCAGATCACATTTCATTTTATTAAATCTTCAGGAGATTCCTATCGCTGGCCAAGAGGACAGCAGAGTGTGGGTTTGAGTCCCAGCTGCATAGTTTGCCAGCTGTAGGAGCTGGGGCAGAAGAGCCATCACGTGACTTGGTTTTCTCATCTGTAAAGGAAGGGAAGCGACAGATCTCACGTTAGGCTTTTCATGAGCATGTAATGAAAACCGTGTGGCATATTTGGAACGTACTAAGCAAGAACTTACTGTATCTATTAATATTAACTGCCAGGCCATATGTAAACAATAGTCACTTCTCTGGTATGATTCCTGTTTTTACAAAGAAAGCTGTAAAAAGTTAAACGCCGAGTTTCAAGGCACATTCCTTGTAATAGGTACCACTGGAATCTGCACTGGTATTTGAAGAACTAGCCAAAGCCCAGGTTTTGAGTCACTGGGTTTTTCTCTGAGGAGGACACATCTTCCTCATCTACGAATGTCTTTCTTAACACTTTTACCCTAAGTGTCCAAGCCTCTGAGCACACTAGTGCCTTCAGCGTGGAGATGCTCAGTAGCGAACAGCACTGCACAGGAATAGAGGGTGAAGTCTGATTGAAAAATGGGCTTCACAGTAAGGATTGGCTGCCCAGGATAGCGATGTCTGCGATCTCGTGTGTGACTGTGGAAAGAGTTCTGCGTCTGCACATGCCGGGCATATTGCTTCAATTGCTTAACTTTGGGAGAACTGTCTCTAACCAGTTTTCAAAGCTCTCGACTTAATTATGATTCTGTCAGCCGGCCTCTGCCTACTTTAAGCCTCTTTGAGATGAAAAGGAGATGAGACGCCATCCCTGCTTTTTATTACAATAGCCATTATTACATGCACATTTGTGAAATTCAAAAAACACTTTTGCTACTGCTCGGAGTGAGTAGCTTCTACTTCAGGAAATACTTTCCAGTGCATGGTAAAGTGGGTTCCATTTCTCTGGGCTTTGAGAGTCAGACGTGGACATAACTGTCAGGATGCCCTAGGAGTGAGCAGCTAAGAGCTTCGTGTGGTTGGGAGAGACAAAATGCTTGGCTTGGAGGAGTTGATGGTGGCGTGTGTGGACCGGTTGGACGACGGTCTGCTCTCACCTGTCATCCGCTAGTAAACCAGCTCTGTACTAGGAAAACCAGGAATTCTGATACTTGTCACCTGGAAGAAGAGCCAAGGTTTCCAGGTACCCAAGCTGTTTGATAATTAGTGACTACATTCAGATCGAATTCAGTACTTTAGTTGTTAATAGAGAGTCAGAGCTCTGTGACATCTCTATCTTGGTTCTTCTGTATGAGCAAACGTGCATCTGCCCCCAAACATCCTATCTACTGGGAGCAAACAATGGCTACTTCAAGATAGACATGTGAACTTTCAGGCAACTGCGCGCCTGGTTTAAGTCATTCCTGATTTCTCGTCATGTCCAATGATGCCTTGGTAGTGAGCAGCATGTATGAAATGTGTGTGTATGTGTACCTGTGTGAATCTTGGGGAAATGGCCAAAAATAATTCCTCCTCCTCTCCTTGACTATGTAAATATACAAAAGAGAATGGCATATATAAAAGTTTCCCATTTGCCATCTTTAGTTGGGAAGGGATGAAGGGTTGTCAGCAGAGACCACCTTTATGAAGAGAGACCCTGAATTAGGAAAAGCTAACCGAGGGTTTATATGCTAAAAGTGAAAAGAAAATTCTTATGATGATGTTTGTGTCAATTTGCTGGATTTGCAGATTTTCTTCATTTCATTTCATGTCTCCACTATCCATCACATCAATAAATACATGGATAGACAGACAGACAGACAGACAGACAGACAGATAGCTAAGTGGTGGGTTCAGCCAGCATTCCGCAGAGGAGGGATGTTTAAGAACTCTCACTTTGTTTTTGTTTTTTTTTTCCTGTAAAATAAAAGTCTGAACTGTTGACCGATCTTACCATTTTGTCTATCATTAAATAACAAGGGAGATTTTTGAGGGGCAAAATTCTGAACTCGAGTTGACCGAGCTCTTCCCACTTGGAGACCATTTTGATAAGCCTTCACTCATTTTTTCATTTCGTCCTCCAAAAAGATGCTAAGGTGCTCTCACGCACCCGAGTTTTAAAGCAGTTAAGTGACAAATCTGGTTTCACACAACGCGTGCACTGTGCTGTGCCTAGGCACTCTGGGACTCTCAGGTGCCACACTTCTGTTCTCCACAGTGTGGGCTTTCCCACAGCACTGCTCCAGTTACTAGGTGCAAAACCTCATTCTTGCTCAAACTCTTGACCTGCCTGAAGAATTTTTTTATATCACCTTATCTAAGAGATGGCCAGGATGAAAGGGTTACAGTATCCACATATACTTCTCTTTTGTCCAGCGGAGACCCTGAGCTCCTTCAGGCAGGACAGACGTGTTCACTGTCCTTGGCGTCCGGCGGCTTTGGCAACAGCTCTTTGTTGAATGACTGTCCTTGTTACTAAGTAAACCATGGAAATGAGGCATTACAGGAGCAGGGCGTCCATTCATATTACTTATAACGCATTAACTATTCAAAGAACTATTTAAAGCTTCATTTCCAATTCTTTGGCAAGTACTCATCTTCACGGACCAATTCACAAAGCAGACATAAGCTGTTTGTCCAGTGAACAGCCACAGTGAGCACCATTGCCAGCTTTTGATTTGAGCTGCAGTAGCCAAATGTGCACTCGGTCCATACTAACTTACTATTTCACAAGGAGAACTAACTATCGGACTTTGAATTTTAGCAGTGATGAAGCTGCTAAAATTTGATGAAGCAGCTCCCACATGGTATGACGAAACTGAGTGATATAAGGAGAAGGTTGTTGGTACACATAGGTTTTAGCATCTTTAAGATATGGCAAAAATAATTGGAGGCAAAAATATTTTAAGGTAGGGAACAATTGAGTGAGTAATAATACATTCACACTCGAGTCAGTGTAAAGAATGTGCTATGTGTGTCTCTGTCTCTTGTGCGTGTGTGTGTGTGTGTGTGTGTGTGTGTGTGTACGTCTGCTGAGTACAGAACACAGAGTACAAAGAGATGAGACCACAGTGGCAGCCTGAGCAGGTGATGCAGGCTCTGGGTACCAGGCTCAGAACTGCGGCAGTAATGGAAGAGTGTTGTGATTGGCTTTGTGTTTTAAACAATGCACTTAGGTAGCGTGGGCGGTGAGAAAGGACTTGGAATGGGAAGAGGGAAGGGTAATTTACCTGACGCTGTGGTACTTTTACATAGGATTGTCTCAGCACCGATTTCGTATTTTCCCTTAGAGTTAGGTGGAACAAGAGTAATACTAAAGATGCAGGAATGATATGAGAACATTTCTTTTATAGTCACATTAATTGGGGCTCAGAGTCTCAGCTCAGCTGCTTGATCCCTGTAACAATGGTGGGTTTTCAGGGCAGCAGAGCACTCTAGAAGGGCCCTGAGCCCAGATTGCCTCCCTTGGAAGCTGAACTCAGTCTCCAGCAAGCGAGTACAATACCTCCTGGCCTTTGATTCAGGCCTGTACAAGCAAGATGGTAATGGTACCCACAGAGAGCACCTCTGCGATGGGGCAGTAAATTGAGGACAGTCTGACTCTGAGGAAATGCTTCTGTCCATTGGCTGTTCTCACTGCCTTGGAGTCTTTGTTGTGCAATGAGGGAGGGTTACCCATTTACTCTTAGTGACAGGACAATCAGTCTACCCAAAGGACCGAGAACAATTACTGGCACCGGCTCCATGCTCAAAACATAGTAGCTGCTATGAAATGATGATGATTATAGTATTTTAAAGAAGAATGTCTTTTGGAACTGATACAGCAGTGTCTCCATAGCAGGGAAGCAGGTTGCTTCCTACTCTGGGCTGTTGACATCACCAAGCAGCTCTTGCAGGTACTCAGAGTACTTGAACTCAATAGGTACTTACACGCAGTCGTTAGTGAGGTGAATATCTAGGTGTTCCTGCAGCTTAGTAGAATATAGGAAAGGGGTACTAATCATTTGGTGGATTGATTGCATTTTGGGCAAATAAACCTTATTTCCAGATTGATATGATTGAGTTTCTGAGTCTGAGCCAGCTCATCTGCTTCCAATCTTCAAACACTGGTTGATTTTACCATCTGCTAATTTGCAACATATACTGATACACTTCTCCTTGGTGCCCTGGTATTTTCAGACCAGCCTGCTCAGGGCCACTTTCGGATCATCTCAGTCTTTATAGTGATCCAGGATAGCAAACTCTACTCAGGAAATAGTTGACTCTTCAGTAGATTTATTTATAAAAGAGAAATTGATCCCAACAGTGAGAAGCTATGCAATCTTTAGGCTGTGATTTTCACATCTTTGAAAGGACACAAATATAATGCGTATATCCTTTAAGCTTTGTATGGTGAGGAAAGAAGCTGTTACTTGCTTGTAAAAGGTTCAGTACATACTGGCCACACACGAGGTGCTTAACACATAGAAACAGCCTGATAAATTATTATTCATCCATTCTAAGAGCTACATAATGCATTGTTGATGTCAGAAGTGGAGAGTGCCATATTGCTAAATTCTTACAACAGGGGTTTTTCTTTCTTATCATTGTGCTGCGTTTCCCTTATAGGAAGCTACAAATATTTAGCTCCCACTTTGGTTTCTAAAGGCTGCTGTCTGTTAGAAATCACTGAAGGGCACATAATGTAAAACCTGTACCTTTCAATATAGATAATTTTATCGAAAAGAAGAAAGAGCTGTAAACAAACACGAATGCTAATGATGTGAATGGTGGAATGTTTAGAAGAAATCTCTTACATCTGCAACTTATTTGTGGATAGATGGAAAGTGAGATTCCCCCCCCCCACCCTAGGACAGATACAGGAAACATAACAGCCGCCTAGTACAGCCGCTAGAGCACTGCAGTAAAATATTAATTAAAATGAAAGGTTCATGGTGATTCAACTGATGGTCCTCTTGGCTTTTCTGTACCCTGCTAAATTTCATCATACAACATTGGGACCGAAGGGGAACAGATCTATTTTTAGTTTTTACTGTGCAGAGAGCACTCTGAAGGACCTTAAAAGTGAGACTAAGAAGAATATCAGCTGACTCCTGCCTTGACCTTATAGTCTGATTAAGGGAGATACAAATTCTGGCCTTTTTGGCAAAAAGAAAAAGAATAGAAAAGAGAAAAAAAACCCTAAAAGACAATAATATTTCAAAATAAATTTTGGAGACTAAGACCTTCAGATCAGGCCTTGGCATTCCCTAGGAGCAGAAGAGTGAGTCCAAAGGTGAGAAAATTATTTTGTGTGTAAAGCTTTGTATATCTGGGGAGTAAATTAGCAAATCACATGGCCAACTTCTTCATGTGTGCAGGTCAAGTGTGAAGCTTTTGTCGTTAGTTTCGAAGTAGGTTTTTGTTGCTATATACCTGCTCCATCCACAGATTAGAAGGAAGCTATCCTGGAGTTCTGAAATATTTTGGTGTCAGTAAAAGGGCTTCATTCTCAAGAAGGTTAGAAGCCACAGATGCAGACAAAAGTGCTCTCAGAATTCAGAAGAAAGAGCTCTTCAGCTTGCTAGGTTCTGGCCAAGCTTCAAGGAGGCGGTGGAATCTGAGCTGAGTTAAGAAATGGGTAGCATCTGAATAGGTGGAGAAGAGCTGGAATGCATGTTAAATGGGGGAGCACTGTGAACAAAGGTAGGACAGTTTGGGAGACTGTGAGGAGACTGTGAGGTGACTGCGTGAGCTGACGAAGGAATTGTTAGAAGATAAAGTTGGGGGAGTCAATTGGCGCCCAACCGTGGAGAACCCTGAGCATCTGGCTGAGGAATTTGAACTTCCTGGGCTGGCAGGAGAAGCCAGTGAATATTTTGAGAGAGGGACTGAGACTGTGAAAGTGCTTCTTTGGGTACCAATCTGGCACCGTGTCCAGGGGGTTCTTGGACTGAGAGGAGGTGAGCTCTAATATGGCTCATTCTGTTGGATTTTGTGTTGGGAACCTGAGCCAGTACAACTAGAATGATAACTGCAAAAATATCCAATCAGCGTTGTGAACGACTTCTCAGAGGAGTCTACATTTGTTATTTCTTATTTCATTTTACAGAAGAGGGCCACTATCCTCGGCCTCCACACAAGTCACTGTCATATGTGCTGCTTCCTGTGAATAATGGGTTTTAGAATTTCTCCCTGAGCGTGTATGTCAGTTAGACTTTCATTACTGTGACTGAATGCCCGGCACAACTAGCTGAATAGGAGAGAAACTGTATTTTGGCTAATAGATTTGAATGAAGATTTCATTTTGGGGTCAGCCAGCTCCATGTGCCTGAGCCTGAGCTGAGGGGAAGCACCATTGTAAAAAGGTATGACACAGCAGAGTTACTCAGCTCATGGTGGTCAGGAGACAGAGAGAAGTGGCAGCTAACAAGAAATGTCCTTCTAGAGCACACCCCCAGTTTCCTTCTTCATCCATCTGGGCCCCCACTTTCTCTCACCCCCTCCCAACAATGCTGCAATAATGCATGGATTGGTCAGAGTTCTCAGAACACAGTCTCTTCCCAAGTGTCCACCAGTCAGCACCCAAGCGCCCACTCCACGAGCCAATGGGAGACATTGTATCGCATGCATAATGTTCAGTTCAAGTTTGGTCACCATGGTTTGCTTTTCCTAAGGTTGTACAAGCTGAGCTACTTTGAAGAGTAGTACAAGCTCCCTATTGGGAGACAGAGAAGATGATTTTAATATTTGGAATACTTCAAGCTGCAGTTCCAAACCAAACACAAAGAGATGCTTCATTTTCTAAGGGAGAGCTAACTGAAAGCAGAGCTTTGGGCTTATAGGTATTTGTATTTTTTGATAAAGGGAAGTAACACGTCTAGTTAATGTAATTCAATGACATGTTTTTAAAGTCAGACATTTAAGAATACTTTTCACTCTCATTTTTCATGTACAAATTTTTGCTTATTTTTTAACCTCTTTTCATTTGGTGCCACTTGTTTCTTTTGGGACCATTTGGTACTGTTTAAAAAAGAACAACAAAAACATGTATCTTCACTTTTGCCTTAAGGTTTAAGAAAGATTCCTTAAATGGGTAGCTGATGTCATCATTAAATCTGAACCGTTACACAGTTGTGCTTTTTCTCTTTTGATCTCTACAGCATAATTATTACCAAAGCTATGATAATTTATTTTCCTGTCTCCTTACTAAGTCAGGAAGGGTGCTCTCTAAACAAACAAAGACCCAAAGATATTATTTTATGATAATGCCTTCTTTCCAAATAGTACCTGGTTCAGAATGACACAATGTTTTATGTGTGTCCTGATCATGAGACACTTTGAGGAAAGAACCTGCATATAAGTTCCTGGAGTGATAATTTGGGAGGGATAAAGCCCATCTTAGATTTTAGTCCTGTTTAGAATTGCCTGAGCAGTGTGCCTGATGGTTTAAGTTAATTGAGCTGTAGGGTTCACCTCTTATGTTCTACAACTGCTGGGTTCTGTGAGCCACGCCTTGGCTTAAGTTGTGTAAAGATAGAACAGTATCAAAATGTTTCTCCTGCCATGGAAAATTTATTGTGTACCAAAATGAAATATGAAATGGTGTAGAATAGAATAGAATACACATCCTATACATGTATATGTGCAAATATATATTATTATTTTCTAAAGAAGGCACAGACACCAGCTTTGAAGTTCAAGGAGAAATGACTATGCCTGTGTAGTAAAGAGGACTCAGTGGGATTTTTAAATGAAGTTGAAGTATAATTCAGCCATGGAAAACTTACGCAATGCTTAATGTGATCAGGTAAAGGTCTGGCAAACTGGACCGGGCAGAAGCTCTGGCCACTTTGGTTTAAGTATCTGTATAGAGGGGCCCAACTGTTCCTTCTTTATAGCATGTGGATTACAGTGTCACACAGATTCAGGACAATTAGACGAGATCGTATGATCAGGGAATAGAAACTTCATTCATACCTGTTGAAAACCTCAGTGCTAGAAGTAGTATATAAACCTAAGCCACCAAATATAAAATTGCCTACAGTCAGAAGAGAAGAACCGACAGTCCAGCTCTCCACTTTTGTAACAGGTAAAAAGTAACTAGAAAGAAGAGTGACTGTGGCATTTAGAAGAGAGCTGTGAAAGATGACAGTGGTAGAAGTTATAGCTTAGTTTGCTGGCTCTCTGTCACTGTCACATTTATCTGAGGTAACTGGATTATAAAGAACAAAGGTGCTTTGACTATATTTTCTATGATTCCATAAATAGGGAAGTTCAATATCCTACCCCACCCCAATTCCTGGGGATAGGAGCTAGGGCACGCTAGGCAGGCACTCTACCTGTGTACCAGTGGGCTACATCATGGCTTCTCAGATCCTGGTCAAGGGAAGGACATTTCATCATGATTGGAATAAGTGGCACAGAAAAATCATTCGTCTCATAGCTGGGACATGATACAAGAATAACAAAATTAAAAGTTTCACAGCCTCCAGTAATATTGTACTGAGGCTACCATGCCTCTACATCAGCCTCTCAGCACGCTGAAGATCCATCCAGGCTATAGTGCTTGCCAGGGGGATCTAAGACATGAGGAGGCAGGGGAAACCCAGACAGAAGGGGAACATGCAGTCTTTGTGACTAAAATGCTTTTTTTTTTTTTTTTTATAAAAGCTGAGCCCTTCAGAGGGAGGTGGTGGCAGTATGTTTGGTCAGGTTGAGTTTGACTTTAACCAGATGGTTGGTTTCTATGACAACATTGTGTATACATGGATGGTGATTGAGGGGTTGTCTGTTTAAAGATCATTTTTTAAAAAGGCATGGCAAAGAAATTTTTTGTGAAGGAAAATGCACACAGGTGGGGAGGAGGTAGAATTATGGAACCCCAGATAGAGAAAGGCAAATGATCTGGGGGAAAAAAGATAAGACAGCAGAAATAAAGGGACTACTTTTATAGTGGGGTGCATCAATGATTAAAAAAAAACTGTCAAGGGAAAGGGTTTATTTAGAAGAGTTAAAGAAATTTAAACTGAAAATGTTTGAGCAAGGAAATTGGAAAAAGCCATTTAGGGAAACATCAAGTACTGACAGAATAGTGCCTTAGAGGGGAGTCAGCGAGGAGCCGTCTCTGATTGGAGATGTGTTTTCATGACCATAACAGTGAAAGTTCATCCAGATGTTGATGAATGTGGAATTACGTCACAGAGGACTAGTTGGCCAATCATCTGATGTCACCAGGCTACGGTGGTCTGATAGGCGAGTCTCCAGCTTACTGTAAAGAATACTAGACTCTCCACATTTATTCTGCAATTTCTGGTCACTACTGCCTCATGAACCACCCTTCTCCTGCTGGGCTGCTTTCTCAGAAAAAGCATACATTACTGATGGAATGACCAAGGCGCCAGCTAGTTGTCTTAATGTAATCAACGATTTAGTCCCGCCTTCTTGAGTTATCCCCGAATTACCTTGCTTGCTTTCATTTTGTCTTTCCTGACAATGGTTAATTTTTCCCCACGTCATTTCCCTTTAGATCCTCTCGTTTCTTTTGGAATGGTGAGCTTGACTTTAATGTGGGGCCTCTGGCCTATTTTAACAGTTATCTGTACCTTTAAATGATGCTTTTGAAGCCAGGAATGTAGTTCGGTGGTAGACTATTTTCCTAGCATGCAACTCAACCAATGGGGAAAAAAATATTTTGATTTATCATGCTTAAAGAGATATTGTAAGAAGAGAGTGGGTGATTATAAAACCATAATTATAAATTATAAAATTATAAATTATAAAACCATAGGCTCTGGACCTAGCACACTGCTGAAATGGTTATAATGTTTATCTTTTTAAATTCTCATCTGAGTATATCATACCCATTTACAGAGGAGAAAGCAGAGATACCCAAAATTAAGGACCTCATTCTTGGTTTACATTCTTGGTGGTAAAACTAGATTGAAGTGGCACTCGCAATAAGCCGTGAATTTTCACTCTGTATCTGATGCCACTCCATAGTCATTCTTCTATCCAGGAGGAAAGAGATGTGTGTTCCACCCAGGAGAAATAGAACACCATTGCTGATGCTATCGGTGATGATGGTGGACGTCGTTTCTGCTCCATCTTGGCACAAGATCTTTCTCGTAACATTTTGTGACTATGTATTTCATTTCTGTACTATAGATAATTTTCTAAAACCTTGTGAAATGATGATTGGGGCCAGAGAATTTAACTGCACAGAGTGCAGTGGCAGGTGATTAGGTATTCTGACCCCAACACTGACGCTCAAAGGCATTACATGGAAGTCTGTGGAGCATGTGAAGAGTAGCAGAGGCCCAGGATAGCTGAGGTCTGAAGTGTGTGGTCACGTGAAGGAACTTCTGAACGTCTGGTAACGATGAGACAGTTGCCCAGGGTCAGATGACAGATCAGAAAATGAAGCGGGGGAAGGGGTGGTAGGGGGGAGAGAAGACACACGATTGTTAATAATAGAAAAGAAAGGCTACTTTCTAGTAAACTGAGGTCATATAACCAACAGAATGGTATGAGGGAGGTAATCCTACAGTTAGAACACATTGTTCATAGATTTCTTTTTTTGCCCTTTAGTTGGGACTCTTAGATGTCATAGTACCTTTTAGAAAAAAAGTCAGCATGTGGTATTTAAAAATTCAAAGCTTAGCCTGGGCGATGGTGGCTCACACCTTTAATCCCAGCAATAAGGAGGCAGAGGCAGGCGGATCTCTGTGAGTTCGAGCCCAGCCCGGTCTACAGAGTGAGTTCCAGGACAAGCCAGAGTTACAACAGAGAAACCCTGTCTCGAAAGACCTAAATATAAATAAATATCGAAAGCTTGGAAGAGATGTTCTGTTAATGTCATTTGTAGCCTATTACTGTGTGTGATCATTCAGGTAAGAGAGTAAGATTCTGGTGAACACATACTGCTCTTGTTTTTTAAATTCTTCAGTTGTGTATAATTAGCCATAACAAAGCCAGAAATAAATAGACTTTTTTGGTATAAGAAGTTTTCCCTCCTGAGTGCACACGCACATACGCACGCACGTGTATATGTGTGTGTATATGTGTGTACGTGTATGTATGTGTGTGTATGTGTGTATCTGTGTGTGTATGTGTATATATCTGTGTATGTGTGTGTATCTGTGTGTGTATGTGTGTGCATGTGTCTGTGTATGTGTGTGCATATGTGTGTGTACATATGTGTGTGTGTGGATGTTTGTGTGTGTGGATGTGTATACGTGTGTGGGTGTATGTGTGTGTATCTGTGTGTGTTTGTGTATGTGTGCATGTGTCTGTGTATGTGTGTGCATATGTGTGTGTGTGGATGTGTGTGTGTGGATGTGTATGTGTGTGTGTGTGTGTGTGTGTGTATGTGTATCTGTGTGTGTTTGTGTGTGTGTGTGTGTCCTCACCCATGTGTGTGCCTGTGTAGACCAAAAATCCACATGGGGTATATCCCTCTATTACTCTCCACCTTTCTTTTTGAGTCAGGATTTCTCACTAACAGGAAACTCCCTGTTTAGGCAAGACTGCCTGGCTAGAAAGCCCTGGGATCTGCCTGTCTTCTTCACTCTCCCTCCAGCCCTGAGGTTACAGGTGTGTACTGCCATGCCCAGTATGTGAGTCCTGGAGGTATAAACTCAGGTATCCATGCCTGTGCGGCAAGCCCCTTATCCACTGAGCCATCTCCTTAGCCGCTCAGAGAATATCTTACATCACAATAAATCATTAGGCCTCTGTTGATCAAAGTATTCGATTACCGGACCTGATAAGAATTGGACACATCCTGGTAGTTACCGTGTGGACATCATCTCCCCTTTAACAGAGAGCCTTTTTAGAAATTGGATTCAGTGAGACTCTTTAGTTCTTAGTGTATAGATGGCTGTACTTGAAGAATGGCAAAAGGCAATGATCTTGGGACCTAAAAGAGAGTATCATCTTCCCTTCCTTTCTTTTTTGCTTAGTTTTAATGGATTTCAAGAACAATTGAGGTTCCTGGTAGGAGTGAGAGTTGCATTTGATCGAGCTTGATCATGCAGAGATGTAGATTGCAGGGAACGGAGATAGAAGGGGTTTTATTGTAGGCAAACTTTCTCAGAGTAATTGTATAGTTCTAGCTATGGAATCATTGACTTAAGATTTGACAGACTTAGGAGCAATTTGGACCAACAGCCTAGGCAGTGGGAGAGTTCTTTCTTTATCTCTTCTTGACATCTAGGCAGGGAGTTTCTACTTGAGATCATCCAGTAAGCTCTCTAGCCTGGAAGCTCGGAAGGCAGGAGCTGGCAGAGTCCTACTTTCTAATCGAACCACAGCTTGTGGCATGGAGCCTCCGCCGCCTTCTTCCAGCTCTAACTTTTGCAAAGTGCTACTTACTTATTACCGTTTCATCAAGCTTTGGTCATGGGCCTTGGAATAAAGAAAACTCCTCAAATTAAATCCCAGTTTAGACACTTCCTGGCCTCTCTAGTGTTAGTTTTTACATGTGAGAGAGACAACAAGGTAATCCTAACTGAGGAGTTTCTGAGACCTTGCGGGGTTTCCTATAATGATGATAACGTCGGTTAAGAAGCCAACCCATGGTATTCATTTTACACGGTCAGTTTTCATTTTACCTCAATCTACCCTTTTGCTCAGTATTTGGTTCGAGTTCAGCATCCTGCTGGTGCGCTGTGTAGAAAGTGGGCTAGAACGATTGTGTGATTTGACAAGGGCATTGCGTCAGGTCTTTAAAGGGGGCCTGAAGTGTAGTGTGGACATCTTATGCTGGAAACCCCCTTGCAGTTACTGTTGGCTTCCCTACAGCTGTGGCGGTGTCATGGTTATGAAGAGCAGGAACATTAGGTGGCTGGTGGTGTGGGGAAGAAGGGAACGGCAGGCTTCTGTCAGAATGTATTAGCGTCAACTAAGACTTCTAACCCAAACCAACTGGCAGAGAAGTGAAAAATTGAGTCAGAGCTTGAGTCTCACTGTTGTGTGGTCTACATGCAAACAATCAGGCAGAATGATTTCCATTAGTCTCGGTGTTTTTTCCCCCCAACTTTGTTTAGAAACATCTAAGTAATTAATTTTTTTTTCTTTAGAAATGACTATCTGATCCATCTACTTGTAACAGTCATGTGAAAACTGCTCATCATATGCATGCAAGATCCCAGGCCAGGGTTTGAGCTGGGTGAGCCTCTGCCTGCTGTTTTAGAGAGACTGGTGACTTTCTGAGACAGGAGAGCTGTTTTCTCCATCATCTTCTCCCATTCCAGAATGATTTTACTTTGAGGGAGGAGCCCACCTCTGTGAATACTCTCTGGTCAGAACCTTTACTTTAGAGAACATAGAGTTTCGGGTTGTCTTTAGAATATTGGTGCATTTTCCCTCTGAAAACCTGGAGATTGAGAATAAGTCACCTGTACACATAGTTTAGGGACTGTACAGTGATGTCATTCCAAAAAATGGATTCTAAAACTAGCGAGGGAGACAGCAGGTGCTGTGAGTTCTGAAACAGTATGGCTCCGTTTGGTGGTGAACAATGTTTGTCCCTCAGCTGAGAGTGGGTTTCATGGACATTCTATACCCTAAATCAGAAGGTTATTTCTTAACCCTAAGGAACTTTGGCAAAGATAATAATATGTCTGTGTGTGTGTGTGCACACACATATGTATATACATATATGTATATGTATATACACACATATATAGTATATATGCATATATACATAAAACATGTGAGGAGAAATATACATGTATATGTATATATACACATTATGTATGTATACATATATATGTATATGTGTGTATATACACAAATACAGATATACATACATATGTATACACACATATATACATGTATATGTATACATATGTACACGTGTACATATGTATACATATATGTATGTACACAAACACACATGCATATTTTTTCCTGTTTGGAGATAGGAATTCATTACCTTGAGATTGTGTGGCTATCTAAGGAAGAAGTGTGTGTGTGTGTGTGTGTGTGTGATGTGCATATGCACATGCTTGTTCTCAGTTGCCATGATAGCTGCTGGGCTTAAGGATGGCCACTTATTCTCCACTTCTTCAAACCCTTTTAATATTACCTTCTGTTTGCTTGACTAAATAACGAATTTCTTTACAAACACCAAGAAGTAATTTCACATTGTATGTTATGTATAATGTGAGTGATATTTTTACTAAAAAGCAAATTAGTAGGTATAAATTGTAAAAAAAAAAAATAGATTTAATTAGTTTTAAAATTCTTTAAAGAGTAATTTGGAACAAAAGACAGGACTTTTATAGAGAGGAAATTTAACATGTGACTATTTCAAAAGACAGTATAGTATTAAAATCTGACTTACGTTCAAATGGGAAGATACTGTCTCATGAAGTGACTTTTATCATTATTTTGAATGCTGTATTTTCTCTTCCACACCTTTACAGATAACTACTAATTCAGTGTGCAATGTGTGTTTACTTTCGTAGTTAAAACAGAGCCAATGAGCAGCAGTGAAATAGCTTCAACAGCAGCAGGCGGGTCTTTAGACAGTTTCTCAGGTTCAGGTAAGGAACAAAAATAAGATTTTCCCATTCGGACTAAGCATTGTGTTTCCTAGTTTATGATATGGGTGTATGTGTTGGTGTAAGTATAGGAGTATTCACAGATGCAAAAGTGAAATATTGTTCTTCTCCACGTCACAAGTGAATGATTCTGGCGTTTGTCTTCTTTGTGGAATGTGTGCAAATGTTGGTGTTGAAAGAAGATAAAAGGGCTTTTGTTCTCCACTTTTCAATCAAATTATCTTTATATGTTAATTATGCTTCTCTTATTATTTGTATCATTTTTCCATTCATGCAAATTTGCGTAGGCAAAATCTGACTCTTTAAAGCATCCTAAGTAAACTTAGGACCCTCAAACCTGACTTTCACTTGAACAAGGTCTGTTAGCTTGACTCTGTGAAGCAGTGTTGTTTTCTTAGGTTTTTATCTCTCTCCCACATTAGCAAATCCTCTAGTAAACAGTACACACATTTCATAACCGTCACAATGAAAACGCTCGGAGGAGCTTCGTGGTGGCAGTTTCTTACTGTGAGATCCTTGCCGTATGCTTGTCAAGCTACCCAGAGTAGATTGCTTTATTGAAAAATGATTTCTGTCAGAGAAAATTCTTAAATTGTAAACCTTTGTCGTGCTGCCTGTCATGTTTCTTAAGACCTATGTTTTAGAAGTGCTGTGACTTCATAGATTTATGATTAATGACCTAATTCTTAGAATCATATATTTACAGCACACCACAATGGGAAGAAATTATATGCAGATATAAAATTCAGTATACATGCACAACAATTTTGTCACTGATGATATTATATGGGAGCAATAAGAAAATAACAGTATATTATGTCAATGGTTTCTTTCATGAAACATGTAATAGAATTTGGCTCATTCCAGGCAATGTGCTTTGGGCTATTCTAAATTCGTATATGTATGAAGACGGTCCCAGTTCACGGCTAAATGGGATGAACAAATGAAAAACCATCCCAGTACAATTTGACAATAGCAGAGGGAAAGCCAGGATTGCAAGAGCACCGAAGCGGGGATCTAGTAGAGATTAGGACAAGGTAGACTATTAGGAAAGATGCCCCAGAATAGACGACTACCCCAGATTTAGGGAACAAAGCTCACATAGAACCATGGAGGGGGACCCTGACAGATTGGCTACTCGGATGGAGGGGACCATAGCACAGAAGGCACGGAACTGTGGGAATTGACAGTGGTTTGACTTTCTAGTAGGTGCTGTGTGAGCTATCTGGGTTTGCTACAGAGCAGAGGCTACAGAGTCCGAGGAGGCCAGCTTGTTCTTCCTGGAGTTTGTTTCAGCCTCCATGCAATGGGAGACATCAGAAGACAGACTCACAATCAGGATTCTTACTCACAGTCATGAGTGTTGTGGCAATGTATTTGTAGGCACCTGAATCAAGTGAAAGGCCAGTTTAAATGCATTGCATGAGCTTGAGTGAGACATATTGAAGCATATGGTAAAATGCCGGCAGTGGGGATGGGAAGATGAGGGATTTGATGCATTTATAAAGTAAAGTTTAAGTCATCCATGACCAATGTGCACTGGGTCAGTCAAGCAAGACATGAGTAGAGCTAGGCACACAGGGAGCATGTCTGACACCTTAATGTGGGACGTGTTGAATGAGAGATCTGAGCTACCTGAAGATGCCAGATATATTGACGGTAGAGCTCAGAAAGTTTGCAGATGGGAAGTTTGGAAGTGCACAGGGTGGTAATGTTAGTGTAATTTATTAAGGATGAAGCCAGAAGCCAGAACATTCCATATATATATGTATGTATGTATACGTGTGTATATATATGTGTGTGTGTGTATATATAAATAAGAGCTGGGTAGGTAATCCTTTGACAACAGAGATGGTTAAAGATGAAGTGAGAGTATTGAACTGGAAGTGAAAGCAGAGAATTTAAAAGAAGCACTAGCTATATGACAGATTTTTTTCATGCATAGTCATTATATGTGTGTAGCACATACATGCATAAATACTTACATATGACACATATATGTATATACACACTCACTCAAAACAATGGCCTGAGGAAATCTTAGTTCTGTGAAGTGAAAGCGTGGGTTATATAGGAGTAATATCTTGGAAACCTGTGGTGATGCACAGAGGCAGAGGCAGAGGCAGACAGATTTCTGAGTTCAAGGCCAGTCTGGTCTACAGATAACGTTCCAGGTCGTCCAGGGCTACAAAGAGAAACCCTGTTTAAAACTTATAAAAAAAATGAAAGAGTAATATCTTTAGTGTAATCACTATTTTAGTTTAATCACATAGAAACAGAATATGTTTCTATGTGTATGAGAACAAAAATGGTATTTGTGTCTGGGTAGTAGGATACTTTTTGAATTTTATTTTTTTTCTGATCCTGTCTACTTTCCAAAGTTTCTTTATTGGGTGTGTATAGCCCTTATAAATTAAAAAAAGTAGTATTTTTTTTTCTTCTGAGACAGGATTTCTCTGTTGTAACTCTGGCTGCCCTGGAACTCACTCTGTAGACCAGGCTGCCCTTGAACTCACAGAGATCCACCTGCCTCTGCCTCCTGTGTGCTGGGATTAAAGGCGTGCACTACTACCATCTGGCTAAAAAGTAGTACTTTTAAAGCACAACTTAAACAGCACGTGCCACAAGGAGGTAACAGTGCCAGCGGCCATGATAATATTGAGTACATCAGACAACACAGGTTGTCTCAATAAAGAAATGAAATGGCCAATGTACTTGTGGTTTGAGATGTGAAATGAGGAAATAAAAAGCTTGGAATATGGTCTTGAGCCAGAATGGAGATCCACCCCCTTAAAAAAAGAAAATTACAGGATAATTATATTGGGACCTAATGGGAGATGCTTCCAAATACTAAGGCAATTCATAACAGTACCAAAATTACAGTTCTGAAGTAGGAATGAAAGTAACTTTATGATTGGGGTCACCACAACATGAGGGACTGTATTAAAGGGTTGCAGCATTAGGAAGGGTGAGAACCATACACACACACACACACACACACACTCACACATACACCCACACATACACATATATACACACATCTACATACACACACACATACACACACATACACACACACACCTACATACACACACACTCCCACATACATACACACACATACTCATACATTTACACACACACACACATACTCACTCACACATACACATATATACACACATCTACATACACACACACACATACACACACACACACACACACATACACACACACACACACACATACACACACACATATATACACACACCTACATACACACACACACTCCCACATACATACACACATACTCACACATTTACACACACACACACATACTCACTCACACATACACATATATACACACATCTACATACACACACACACACATACACACACACATATATATATACCACATACATACACACACACACACCATTGCTAAACCATTGATAAAAGTTTTGTGGAGACACAGTACAATCACAGAGTTTAGCAATTTCCTGGCTCAGAAGAAAGTTGACTGGTATCTCACATCTTCCCAGAAGAATCCAGTTGTCAAGAGTCAGGTGCCAGGATCTTGTTAGGGGAAAATTGTGGAGCAGAGAAGGAAGGAAAGTCAGGCTAGGTGGGGCTGATCTAGACTGTGTTCTAGTCTAATGCATTTCAGCAAGGCCATTGGGGAACTCGTGGGTCCCCTAGACAGGCTGTCCTGGCAAATATGTTGTCACTGGCCAGGAGGAGCCCTTGAAAGAGAGGCATCCCTGTACCTATGCAGACAGGTTTCAGGACTTGGCTGTGTAGTATTCTACTTCCCTTCAGTGGAGATCTGGGAGGTGCCCTTTCTCGTTCCTGTGTGGGGAATTAGAGCAGAGCAATGAGGAGTTGTCAGATTTGAGTATTTTGAAGAGGGAGCTGACTGTACTTATAATTGAAGAGTATGTGAGTATGAAGGGGAAAAAAAGACTGAAAACTCGTGTCTACACTTTTGATCTGACTGGCTGAGGGGTGTTGCCAGCGATAACAGGACTGTCTCATGGAGGCGTGGGCTTAGCGCAGGGGATTCTGGGTGTTCTTTGGACTTGCTCAGTGGATTCTCTCCGGCTTGAGATTCTCATTTTCTTTGAATTCTCCTGTCCCCACAACAGGATTTTTCTGGTTGTTCTCTTGACCTGTTCAGTGGATTCTCAGGCTTGAGATTCTCATTTACTTTGAATTCTCTCGTCCCCACAATGAGATTTGTGGAAGCTTCTTTAAATTATATGATAGAAGGAACAGAAAGAATAGAATAAGCGCAAATGAGCTAACTGATAAGGAGATGTAGGTTGTCTGTGTGATTCCAGGGCTCTAGGATTCCTGTCGTTGGGAGTTGATGAATGTTTAAAGGAGCGGTTGTATCTACCCTGATAACATAATCTTCAGTAATCCCATTTGCTCTATGTTATTCTGGTCCCAGGGCATTAAAATCAATTGGGATTCCTGGATTACTGATGTAAAAGTTGTTTAGGCAATTGAGGGTAGGGTGCTTGAGGTCTCACATGGTAAACACTTGGTTATAGACTAACAGAGACCTCAGGGGTTTGGATGAGAGCGCTTTTATATGTGGTGTGTTATACGGTAGTTGACATAAATAGGAATTTTAAGTGCACTCAATTAGGGGATTAGCAGCAATTCTTCATGGCTCTTCACCAGTTTACAGAAAATACCGTTTTCTTCAAGTTATAGAACAAAAAAGCCAGGCCAGCCTCTTTTATGTGTAGCCTAGGATGTCAGAGCCATTTTTCAGTTCGGCTTTAAAAACCCACCTTGCTTATGACTGCTGTCTCATTTGTTTTTATACTTCGTGTGAGGGTATGTATGTGTATGTGTCTATATATGGCCACACTTGTGCCGTATGCACATATGAAGATCGGAAGACAACTTGACAGAGTCCTCCCCCTCCTTTCACGTGGGTCCCAGGGACTGAACTCAGGTCATTTGGTTTGGCACACTCAGTTTACCCACTGGGCTATTTCACAGGCCCATCTCATTCTTATTGCATAAGGATTACTTATTGATGGCTTACCATGTGCTACGTCCTGTCACGTACTGAGGAAACAGACATGAGAGGTGCCTAGCACCTGAAGCTCACAGTTTGCAGAGGAAAGTAATAGCTATACTCGAAATTACGCTAACCAGAGCGCAATGTGCCAAGTGGTGCTTTGTGGATATGTATAATATACAAGAAAGTGCAGAGAAAGAAGATGTTACCCTGAGAAAAAAATGACAGTTTAGTCTCTGTGTCAGTGGGCTTGCCAGCCAGAGGAAGGAAGAGCATTATAAGGAGAGTGACCCTCTTGAAGAGCATCAAAGACAAACGTAAAATGGATGATGTGTACAGGAGACTCGACGTCCTGGTGGGTTGCACTGTACCAGAGGCAGGAGGGTATGGGATCTCCAGTCTCCTTGTATCCTCTGGCAAGGAATTTAGCTGCTTTCCCTTGAATAAAGTAAATGACTACAAGATTGGGAGCTACAGGTGGGTGTGTAGTGACTTCACTGAAGTTTGATCTCTGTGGTGGTAGTAAGGAGAGAAGATCCAGGGTGATGGTGGCTAAGTGGCACAAGAGGCAAGTATCCACACGGCCCTGCAGTCATCTCCTTGTGGCTTGATGGGGACCAGAAGCAGGGCTGACGTCCTGGACGAGGGGTGATGGGTGTGTGTGGGTGATGGCGAGATCAGCAGGCCGCTTTAGGACTTGGGATGAGTTAACGGAAGGAGGAACTGAGATGGCGATTGACGTTTCTGGTTTCCGTGTGGGATGTCGGAGGAGTGTATGTTCTGATGGAAAGAGACAAGAGGATGCGGGTTCAAAGGCAGGTGTGCTTGTATTCCCTACCTCTCTGTCTTCAAAGATGTTACTTCTGTCTGTCCTCAGTGCCCCATGTATAAAACGTGGGTCAAAAATTCTACCATTAGGCATTCTTCCTGGACAGATGGTGATGTTGCTTATTGAGTAGATCTTTAAAAATATATAAAGAGAAAAGAGGCTGAGGGAGATAGCTCATTCAGTAAAGTACTTGAGTTTGATCCTACAGTCCATGTAAAAAAAAATAAAAAACACTCATCATGGCCTGTGCTTGTAATCGTAGTCCTGAAGAGATGGAGATGAGGTGACCCCTTGGGGCTCACTGGCCAGCCTAGTCTAATCAGTGAGTTCTAAGCAAATCAGAGACCCTGTCTCACAAAATAAGGTGCTCAGCGCCTGAGGAAGGATAGCCAAGGTTAACCTCTAGCCTGTGCCTACATACACACATGCACACACACATACACACATACACCTGTACATACATGTGCACCTGTATACACATAAACATGCACACATGTGTGCACACGTACCACATAAGTATAGAAAGAAGGGCGGGGTTGGAGACAAAGATGGTAGGAATCAGAGAAAATCATTTAAACAAACTGTGTGAATTACCTCTTGTGGATTATCTCAGATAGTCTTCACAGAGCTCCTATGAGGCCTAGAAGCAAACGTTGCTGTCATTGTCCAGAAGCTGGGGGTGAATGACTTGAGACCACAAGTCAGATCTGGGGTTTGAATTAGAGCTGGGGTTAAGTTCTGATCCTGGCCCTGTGCTCAGGTCCCACACCTGTGGCCTCCAGTTCTCATTGTGTTCATGAGCACACACAACATCCAGTGCATATACTTTGAACGCAAGTTTCACAGACTGACTGTGTGACAGATAATCCTGATATCACCAGTGTTTTCTTTGTAAAAACACCGTTGGGTGCAACTTATTGAGATGACAGTCTTTTCAAGAAGCGTGGCCCAAGCGTTGAAAACCAGATCTGGAGCTAGAAAAGAATCAAGGGGTCTCTGTGGCTTCTGTCATCAGGTGGCATTGTGGCATCCGTTTTATAAACACCTGTTTTTAATTGCGATTATTGAGGGGAGATCATTCTTTCCAGAAACCTGCAGCCATCCACTTTGCCCATGGCTTGTGTTTATGCTTAGAGAAGGGGAGTGGAAGAGCTGTCCCGCACAGGTGGCCCACACAAGTGTCAGCCGGGCCTCACTCTCTAAGTATATTCTCACCGATCCCTCCCTTCCAGAAACCGAAGCACTGAGCATATCTCCCCACAGGGAGGTCAGGGCTTGTCTTCCATGCTTGCTCCTGCATCATCCAGCAAGGGCCTTGGGACCACGTAGGTGTTCAGTGAGTACCCAAAGCCAGGGGACATGAACTGCCTTGTCCTGCTAGCTCTTTGATGTGGATTCTGTCCCTTCTAAGGTGACACCAGTGGTGGAAATGTGGGCAGCGTTCAAGGCTAGAATGCACCCAGACCTGTTTGTTGTCCCCAGATTAGGCCTTGTTTGTTTGGATGGAGAGAGATAGCTCATCTCTTCTGAGAGTCTAATCAAAGTCTCCCACTCTTCTTCCAAGCGCCCACTGGGAAATGAAACGTGACAAGCGTAAGTGCATTATGTGAGAAAACACGCGACTCTCTGAGTCCACTGGACTTTACGTAGAGCGAGAATGGAGTACAGCTAATAGGTGGCAGAGCCCTGAAGACAGTGATGACTAACGGAAGAAAAATAACCATATTACATCCTGTAGTAATTGCACCCAAACGCTATGCATTCCAGCCTGGGGGATTGGGAAGTTTGAGGGGGAAAGTATGCATTCACAGATAAATGTATATTGTTCTATGTAGGGAAATTATGCTACTTATTACAAACGCCAGCATTTTAAACCCTTACACTGTTGAAGTTAGGTTTTTATTAGTTAGTTCGTTAAAAAATTAGTTTTTTGCTTTTTTAATTTGAATGAGAGTCAAAAAAAAACCATTTGAGAGAAGGCTGGTGGATTTCTGAAACATCCAGAGTCAAGAAAATCAGATTAAAAGAAATTAAGTTTGGCTTGAATGCTAAATTGCTTCTTTAAGAGAAAAAAAAAAAAAAAAACCCAAAACCAAAACACTTAGGAACACACAGAACAGCCCAAGAACGAACAGGCTGGGCTTGCAACCCAGGACGATAAAGATGGTTGCAGGGATGCAGTTTTACTAAAAAAAAACATTGTTATATCTACACAGGCAAATGTGGATCTTTCCTATTTCCCTCACCTGAGAGATTAGACCATGTTTCTTGCTGCAACCACAGGCTGAGGTTTGTGTGTTCCTGGTGCATATAGACAACAGGTCAGAGGACCTTTTAGCTCCCTACCTCCCTGGCTTTCCTGAGGGAGACAACACTCCTCGCCATCAAAGCACTTTGACAAATATTTATGGCTGTATCTATGCTTTCTTAAGAGTCTATTTAAAATGAGAACCACCCAATCAGTGCCTGTGTATGCCTCTTTTTATCTGTACGTTATGTGTGTGGGTGTGTTTGCCTGCATGTGTCTGTACGCCCTGGGTGCACATTGCCTGAGGATGTCATAATACAGTGTTGAATCCGCTAGAACTGAGATTATAAATGATTACTAGCCAACATGTGGATGGGTGGGTGCTGAGGATCAAACCCAGGTCCTCTGGAAGCTACTGCTCTTCTCTGATGAGTCATGTCTCCAGCTCTCTGACTTCCTATTAGGAAGACCCTCTGAAATCACCGTGTCTACAGATCACAGAGGTCAAACACCTGCAATTTGCTATAGTGATGCCATAGTTCCCGGTATGCCAGAGACTGTCTGTCTGTCTGTCTGTTTGTTTGCGCATGTTTGGTGTTCTCTTTGGGTTCCCGTGTATCACTGTGTTTTCTTTTTCCTCAGCTCTCGGGAGCAGCAGCTTTAGTCCGAGACCAGCTCACCCATTCTCTCCACCACAGATTTATCCTTCCAAGTAAGATGTATTTTCTCTTAATCAGTACATGACTTTTCTGAGTAGATTTTTACCTTATTCCGAGTCACGTCTGTGTCTGCCCATGTTACATCTTAATTTTAAGTGAAAGTGAATTTTGTAGAGGCCTCATTAAATACATATATAGTTGATATAGATATTGCAAATTTGTTTTAAGCACCACCTGGTAACGCAGAAGTACTTTGAAGTGCTTTGTCAATGCTAGTGGAAAGTTTGGCTGTAAGGTGCACTCTTGAACTGGAATTTGTGATGTAGTTGTTCGTTTTTTTACCTTGCATGTTTCCATCTAATGCACGGGCTTTCTATTTCCTGTCATTTCTGACAAATAGCAGACCATACCCACATATTCTCCCTACCCCTTCCTCACAAACTATGGCTGCGTATGGGCAAACACAGTTTACCACAGGAATGCAACAAGCCACAGCCTACGCCACGTACCCACAGCCAGGACAGCCCTATGGAATTTCCTCTTATGGTGAGTCATGGGACCATTCTTCTTGTGGTGTACTCTGGGGGGCTCCTGTTGTGTGTTTGAGTAGTTACTACTTCCGGAGTGTTGCTGTCCGTCCACTTGAGACACTGTCGTCGCCCCCCCCCCCTTTTTTTTTTTGCTTTAAATTCTGTGTAACTCTTGCTAGTGAGCTTTGTTTGGACCCTGAACTCTTGCCTTGAGGTCAGAGGTGGTGAACAGGTTGCCTGGGTCTTAGGCCCCCGCTCTCCTTCCCCTCTGCCTATTACTTGACTCTGGAATCCCAAGTATTTTTGTGCATATTTGTGATAAGACTTCTATGAATGAAATCTTTTGGGGTAAAGATCCATTTCCTATTTATCAGATGCCTAGCTGTGATTAGGGAAGTACATGCAGAATCCAACAAACTCTTGCCCTAAACCTGGGGGGCGGTTACACGATCATGTTTCAGTATTATCACCCACGAGGAAAAGTGATCTACGTATCGCCTCCTGGACCGCACTTTGAAGGCGCAGATCAGGAAGCATTCAAAGCTCACATGCCACCCCACCTGGAGATTAACTTTATCTTGGTGTAATTTAACTCAATTGTGAAGGGGTCAATACCTGTAAATTAAAAATAAATCCAGCCAAATCCCAAAGTTCTATTTATGAGAGACTTCGCATTTCAAATGTAATTTTCTTCAACTGAGTTGTGATTGCAATTTTTCCCAACCAATTAAATAAAATAGAAATATATTAATGCAGAGCATTTTATTAAGGGGGGGGAAACACAGAATGATCTAGAAAAAGTATGAGTGTTTATAGAAAAAGAATAGAAGAATAGGCCCTTTTGTAGTTGATATGATTTATACATCTTGGCAGCTGTTCTCATTAGACTTTCATTGGTATAATTTTTGTGTCATATACATCTCAGAATATATTGGAAGAATTGCTGTTGGGCTGAAGTATTTGACTACTAATTAGAGACTTAACAACTTTCTTCCATTTAGCACTGTCTCTTGACCTCAAGCAATTTGACCATCTATCAGTTTCTTTTAAAATACATGCTCATGAAGTCTAACTTACATATAACTCCAGCTTCTTTACTTTAAGGAGAACTAAATCCCATGTGGCACGGTGCTTTGTAAATGTAGGCTTTAGAAACAGCGTTGAAACGGACTTCCTAAAATCATCTTTCATTTCCGTGACTGTCATTCAGAGTCTCTCACCGTAGTAGATAATGGATCAATGATTTTCATGACGGCCCTTTAAACTACTCTGACGATGAAGGAAGACCTGTGGTCTGCATTGTTCAGCTTGTACACTGGAATACGGATCAGAGCAGTCTTCAGTTTGTTGCTCAGAATTGAATCTATAGGAAATTATTGGACATGCCCCGGGGCTTTTCAGTAGACATGATTCAATGCACCTGTGCCAAGGGCAGCCACGCCAACACTCCCTCCTGCCCTCTTCATATTCCTCTCTTTATTCTTTCCCCCACTCTGCCGTGGTGGGGCTGGAGCTCCTCCTTTGCCAATTTCTGTGCTTAGAGCCTGAGCCCCTGCTCCATACCATGAGTCGGTGGACCTGCTGGCAGAGCTTCTGTGGGAGGAGGGAGCTGATCTGAGGATGAGCAGAGGGCAGAAGAGGCAGAGTGGGACTGGGGAGGTTAGTGTGATACTCGCAGGGATGGGAGGGTCGGGGGAGAGGAGGCTCACTGGAAAGGATGCCGCCCCTAAACATGCCATGGGCGCGAGTTTCCTGGGAATGATTTTCTGTCCTCCGGGTTTTCCTGATTCCTCCCCTTTTGCTCCTTCTAAGCCATAGTTACGAGGAGATACCCTGAGTGCTTCTGATCGAGAGGTTCTGTTCTTACTGGAGCAGTGCATTAAAAATATGATGACATTGTCCTCTTAGGTGTATTGTAGAAGGAAGAACGCACCAGTTAGATTTTTCCATTGCAGATATTTAAGGTCTACATGATCTTAAAATACTTTGTCTAAGGGCCTGTGACCCCAAGATTTCTATATAGAACTGTGGAGAAAAAGAAAAGAAAAGGAAAAAAGATAGACATAGATTTTCATAGTGAGAATAGCAGCTAGCAGGGAGGATAGAAGAATCTGTTCCAACTTAGATTAGACCCATCACTCGCCTGCTTGCAGGCTTCTAAGAGAAAAGAGTTTCCTACGTGTGGGTAGAAGTTTTAGAGGTAGGTGTGGCTGTTGGTGTGTTTTGCTTCTTCTTGCTTCTCCACATCTGTACTTAGTACAGCATCTTCCCATCTTGAGTCTCCAAGGTAAAAGCAGATACTTGGAGGACATCAGAATATGCTTGAGTGGAAAACAAAGGGGAAAAGTCCCGACTGGTGACTAGGGAAAGAAAGGGAGTTTCTAGAGCTATCCAGACACCTATCTAGGACAGGTGTGCGTCCAGGGATCATTTACATGTTTGGGTTGTTCACTGACTTGAAGTTACCTGTCCACACCACAACACATTTGTTTTTAAATGTCAAGACTGCACTCAGTGTCGTACTAAGTTTTCAATGTTAAGGTCTTTGCAAAGGATTCAGAAATACTCAAAGAATTGAAGTAGGCTCTTTCAGCCAAATCAGACTCTTCCACTGCCTTAGGTAGAACTTCATGCTACCAGTGAAATTCCCCTAAAATGGAAATAAGCAGCAAGACTACTGTGTATCCTAGATACTAAAGATAAAATTTATCTTCAGTTAAAAACCATGATTATTAAAAAATGTGAATCCTCTTGGCAGGAATGTTCCTGTCTTCCCTCGGTGGGAATTAGGGACAGTTGTTCACTTTCATGACTGCCTTTAATTACAATTAAGAGCAGTGGCCTACCTCAGTGTTGCCAAATTACCATCTGGAATTGGTATGCCAGCCTGGTGCTTTGGGAAGTATTTGAAGGCCACAAATAAATTAGTTTTCTGTAATCCTATAAAACATAAACTTGCATTCACATGACAATACAAAGCCAAATGTACTTTAGCCGGGTTTTTAAGAATTGCACTTGAATATTTGCAAATAAGCAGAGATTCAAAGTGTACTGGCTGGCCACCTTCACGTGTTTATAAATCACTCTGCTGTTTGAGAGATTCAGTTCTTTGACATTCTGCTTTCTTAACGCTTCCTTTCCAGAAAGATCTAGATAGTCCGGAGAAGGCTTCCTCCTTAGTTTTTTTTATTCTGTGTTATTTCCTTTGACTTCAAAATGTCTTGTGCACTAGCATCGAAGTTGAGAAGAAAAATCACAGAGCTTGAGACTCTGAGTAATCCCTTCGCAGGGGAAAGGAGAGATACAGAGAAAGAGAAAGGGAGACACATTTTGAGCAATGTGTCCATTTCGGTCTGACTATGTCTGACTATAACACGCCCACGCTAGTAAAATCACAAAATGAATTATGGAAACAAGACCTCAAGTGTTTGCCTTTCTAGAAAGTCAAATGCAGGAAAACCAGAGGGAATTGTGTGAATAAATGTTCAAATCTAGACTGTTGTATTTTAAATTGAACATGTGGTTTATGGCATTCAACTGTAAGCATTCACACCCTGTATTCCTGCAGAAGAGTTGGGGAGCGTCTGTCCCTGGGCAGTTGTGGGAGTGTGTGCTTGTCTATATTTACCAGCTTCTGAAAATGAACAGATAGATCAGCTGTCACTAACTGATTTAGGTGCATTGTGGGCAGGCATCAAGACAGAAGGTGGATTGTCCCAGTCCCAGTCACCTGGACAGACGGGATTTCTCAGCTATGGCACAAGCTTTGGTACCCCTCAACCCGGACAGGCACCGTACAGCTACCAGATGCAAGGTCTGTATACAGCCTCTCTTTGCTGCTTTCCTTCAATGGTTGGCTGTTAATTTCTAAAGGAAATAGATGCTCTCTAAGATGCTCTCTGAGCTGGGCATTGAATCAGCAAGTGGCCTGGGTTCAAGCAGGACAAGAGCACATTTCAAATTAGATTCTTTACCGACTGCCCTCTGGATCAGGATTTCCCTATTTACGTGAGGGAGTTAGATGGACAGATCTCTAAAGGTGATATTTCAAATGCTCTAGTTTTATTTCCAAAGCTGAAGTTCCTGATTTTGGGTCTGCTACCAGTTCAAAAAAAAGAATGAGATGCAAGCGAAGTCATTCAGCCACCCAAGAGGCTATGGTGTCGTATGTAGGAACCCCCATATATGGTGTTACTAACTAACTTTCCTAAGAGGTATGCTGGTTCTTCATGTTAGCAATGGGGTAGTATTGTGGAACAGAACACTCTGCTCTACAAATAGAGTATGTAAGGTCTATTGATTCAGTAACGGACCAAAGACCAAATCGGATTGACACAGATCCATTCATAGCTACCCAATACATCCTCAAGATAATGCTTCAGAGATGACCCAGTGCCTGGGTCTCTGACACTGCAGTTAAAACATGACATAACTGCATGTGAAGCATAGAGAATGACAGACCAGAGTGTGGGTTGTTAGGGCCTTTTCAAGACTACATAGGTAACGCTCGTACGAGTTAGAGAACACAGATAAATATGTAGGTAACACTCGTAAGCATTTACGAGTTTTATTTTTTCCTACCACACATCGGCATCACAAACACAGGTAACTCCACATTCCTGCTTCCTTTCTGAAGGAGTTCTTTTTATGGTTTTCATTTTTTATGTTTATTATATGGTTATTACATTATTGGTTGAGGATAAATTAGAAAATATTGAGAAGCAAAAATGATTTCAATCACATATTCCATATGATTCTTACCTTTCTTTTATATGTACATCTTCCCTAGGCAGTTATATTGCACAATATTGTTTGGTCATGTGCCTATTTTCAGTAATGAATATAGTTTCAATTGTTTTTTACATCAATAAGTTATTTTCTAAAACATCATTGGGGTGACTGCATGGTATTCAGGGGTACTGTATCTAGCCATTCTCCTTTTCTGTATTTTCTGGTTATTTCTATTGATAAGTCCAAGTGTGGAATTTCTAGGCACATTCTTGTAAGTGTTCTAAGAACTTCGTATGTATTTACACGAGCTATGATGCATGATTGGGAGCGCACGTGTTGGTGTTTGGTGTTAACTTTGTTATTTTTGCATTTTCCAAAACTAAGGAGATAAAATTGTGTTCTTCTATTCTCTGGTATTGCTCATCTTTCTTCAATAATACATTATATTGAGGTTCTTAACGCTCTTATACTATTTCATAAGCATATTTTAGGTTGGCTTTTATTTGTTTAGCTTTTACCGTATACCAAGTTAAAATTCTACTGGTCAATAGTTTTTCCCATTTGTTTTTGCATTTGGTATAAAAGAAAGGGCTTGAGTTATCAAGTTTTGATATGTTTAATGGCTACGGAATAAAACAGACAGAATTTATTGCTAAAAGGAAGCTACTTATATGCCAGATTCCAAAACTTTTAAGCAGTCTTGGAACAGGGTTTCCACAGACTGAATTTCAATTGAGTAGAGACAAAGCTGGAATGGAAGGTGATGGAGACACTCCATTGATGAGTTTTACAGACCTGGAGCAATGGAAGACGTCATACAGGAAAGATCTATTTGCTCATAGGATCTTGTCAGGGAGAGAGGCGACCAGACACATTAAGCCACTGTCGATGCCTCCAGACTATGAGGGAAATAAACAGGCAACTATGGGATCCCATTGCTCACTAGGCATCTGAGCCTGATGGAGAAGCAGCATCAGAAAAGAGGACAAATGAAATGCCCTTTGGGCAGAGAAAGCCAATGAGAGCTTCTGGCACATTTTGTGTTGATTAAGACAAATGGTTCTTTTTGAAAAATAATTATTGTATATGTGTGGCTGTTTTGCCTGCATATGTGTATGTGCACCACGTGCATGCCTGGGGACTGTGGAGGTCAGTGAAGAGTGTTAGGTCCCCTGGAACTGTGGTTACAGATAGTTGGGAGTCACCATGTAAGTGCTGGGCTCCTCTGGCAGAGTAACAAGTACTCAGCTGCTGAGCCGTCTCTTCAGCCTAAGACAAATGGTTCTAAAAAGAAAGTGAGTCTTAGATTCTTTGTGATTTCACTCTTTTAGTCATGTGTCCTTAGCTGTGTCTTGCTTCATTGTCAACCTATCAAGGGCTGGGTGGGGAAAACCCGGCCTTGGACCCATATTCTTTAAGTAATAGAGATTGAACACTTTTTTGTTGTTGTTTTTACTAACGTGCTTGAGGAAAGAAATGTCAGATGTTTCTGGATTTTAGGATATTTACACACACACACACGAAGGGGGAGGATTGATCTTAGGGATAGGCCACACGAAACATAATCTCCATGCCTGTGGAACTTAAGCCCCAGGGATCTGCCTGCCCCATCGCCGTGGGTACTGAGAGTATCCATGTCTGGCTGTTTTTACACAGGTGTCAGGGTCTTAACTCGGGTCTTTGCGTTGTGCAGCAAGCACGGTACTAACTGATCCACTCAACTGTACCAAGTCAATCCCTTCCAAATATACTTCTTTTAAAGGTAGCATGGAACTGCTTTACTGTTATTCAATGATATTATGTGCGAGGCTGTGGAGTCTGTTGACCATTAAGCATCATTTTGGCTTTCTTTCGTTCTTTTTATTTAATTTTATTTTGAGATGTAGTTTGAGATTACTATATAGGGCCCAGGCTAGCCTCAGACTTGCCATGTAGCCCTGAATTGCCATGTACTCATCCTGAATTCCTAATCCTCCTGCCTCAGCTTACCGAGTGCTGGATATATAGGTATGTACCACCAGGCCCAGCCTAAGTATCTTCTCAGTACATTTTTAAAAGATTTTTAAGATGTCTAGGTATAAACCTGTGTGAGGGTTTGTACATATAGGGTTGGGGCTACCCATGGAGTCCAGAAGAAGGCATCAAAAACCCTGGAGTTTGAGTTCCAGATGGTTCTGAGCTTCCTAACACGGGTGCTGGGAACCAGACTCCGGTCCTCTGCAAGAGCCGTGATGGCTTTTAACCGAGTCTTCTCTCGGTCCCTAGTACACGTCTTACAGCATTTTTTGACATCTGTAAAATAACTTTTCAAAATCCCTCAAATTGTATTAATATATAATGAATAACAGTTCTCCTTTGTTTAAATTCTTCTTGGGCTGGGGTATAGATCAGTTGCTTGCCTAGTATGTGTAAGACCCCATGTTTAATTCCCAAATGGAATGAAAATGTACCTGTGAGCTAGAAGCTGGGTCAAAATGTATTTTCGCAGTCAAGAGTATTTTTCTAGTTTTCTCCTTCAGGAGGAGCTTTCTAGTCTTTAAAGTATAGGATGGGCACTCAGAGAGTTAGCTGCTGGGTGTCACAGTCACCGGGTAAACACTTCGGCAGTTCAGATGACTCAGGCAAACTGAAGTGCAGTGCCTGCTTCCCCTAAGCACCCTGCTGACCGACTCAAGAGGACAGGTGTCCATCACCGCTCCCATCAGTCTCAGACTCGGAAGGATGCTATAAAGGTGAGGTTCGAGTTTTGACCCTGGGTAGAGAATATGGCTCTGCAGCTCAGCCTCCTCGTGATTCTGGCCCTGCCATCTGATCCATTTCTCATCTTAATGTGAACAGAGTGCGGTGCCATTAGGATTTTATGCACAAATTACTCTGACCCACGTGGAGCTTATTGTGAGAGATGCGGTGGTGATTCCATACTTACTATTTCCTTCGTGGGTGTGATCAAGTGATTGTTATTTTAGTAATAACAATATGATGATGATGATGATGATCCAAATTTTGTGATAATTTCAGGTTAGGAAGCATCACCTATATCATTTTCCAAAGGGGTGGGATGTATATGTATTTGTATATACATATATACATATATATATATATACACATATATACAAGTATGCATACATGTATGCTTCACATGTATGTGAAATGTGAGTAATGTTTACTATATATGATAACATGTATTTTCAATCTTTTTTAACCAACAAAAATTCCAATAATCCAATAACCAAAAAGCACAGAAAAGGAAAATAAAACAGAGCTAAATCTAAGTGATATTTTAACACAGAGGGAAAATTACTGCAAAGAAGAGTTTGATACAAAACGGTTTGCAGGTAGTGGGCATTTAAGAGCAGCCAAGAGCGACAGGAAGCAACTTGGAACAGGAGGAAGGTTGCATTAGTGACAATGCCGACGGGCGGTGGAGAGTCAGAAGAGTGGGAAATGGAGTCACTGGCAAAGAAACAGCTTCGGGCCTTCGGGGAGAGAAAGGAATCAGCCACGCCCTGTCTCCCAGTCACCCTTGGGGTCTTAGTTCTACTTTGAAAGCAAGAATGAGTCAACAGACGGGCTAAAAAAAAAAAGAGAGAGATGGTGATAGCCATGTAAACGTCACTGTTGGTAGTTCCGAAGCTTAGGAGAAGGTGGGTGTGGCAGAGTGCGCTTAGACTCCTAAGACTCGGGATCTAAGGCAGGAGGATTGCCTCGCGTCCTGCGCGACCTGGTACCAGTGCTGTATATCAAGACACATTTGCAAGTAACGAAAAGCGGATAGATGAGGAAGGTGGGAATATACCGCGCTCTGCTATGTGGGAAGCGTTGATGCCCGCACAAGAGCGCATAAAGCGGAGGCGTTCATTGAGCCGTTGAACATCAAGGGCTGTTCTAATTATTTCACGTATACTCAACCTTTCCGGAAACTCTGAACAACATCCTGCAGGAAGAAGATTCTGGAAACCTGGAAGAATGTGTTAGCGATTCATTTAACTAGTATATTCAGAATAGCTTCTCAAGGATGGCTGCTTAAAATCATGAGGGAAGCCGTGGCGTGATGGCACACGCCTTTAGTCCCAGCACTCGGGAGGCAGAGGCAGGCAGATCTCTGTGAGTTCGAAGCCAGCCTGGTCTACAGCGTGAGTTCCAGGACAGTCAGAACCTGTCTTGAAAAAAAAAATAGAAAAAAAGAAAAGGAGAGAGGGTATTGGAGAAGGGTATAGCACTATCTGATCCTGCCGTTTTCTACACATGTCCACAGTGGAAGGCTTTTACAACCACATAATCCCAGATGTGGCTGCCAGAGCCGCCTGTGTCTTCTAAAGGGTAGAGTTGGTCCAGGAAACACAGGCCCATATTGCACATAACTGCCTGTATGGTCATTTGCTTTTCTGCTCAGAATTGTAGAGAAATATTTTTAGAGAACTCAATTCTGAGCCCCATCTGTGCCTGAGCCCTCTCCGAGCCCCCGGATAACACATTTATTCAGCAGTGCATGTTTTTTTTTTTTGCACTGTGTGTGCTGGGGCGGCCTCTCTAAGTGCCCTCATTTAGTACATGTAGCGTTTCCTGGAGTCCCATGTCTGACATTGGTGCTTTGGGCGTGGCGACAGGCTTCTGAGACTAGTACTTTCTGTTTCCAGCTATCAGATCATTGTTTTATATGCATTTACCCTAAAATTCCATGAAATAATACGTCTGCAATTAGAAAATCTGGTTTTTACCTTTGCTCCAAGAGCACTAGACAATTCTTTTTCTGTTTTAATTATTTCTTTTGTGATTTTGGTGAAAGATTAGAAGCTTAAGTTCAACCGAGGAAGACAATACCGTTCATACTCTCAGTCACTGTAGATGTCACCCCAAGAAAGTGAAGTCTGCCCATTTCTTTTGATCTCTTTCTGTTCCCAAGTGCTCATTTGTGTTTCTGGAAGAGTAGTTTGAATGGTCTGAGGGGCTTCTCTCATACACATACCTTTTGTAGATGAACAGGTTTGAAGGGTTGGCTGGTTATCAGTAGGGGCCAGAGGCTGGAGAGCCTTGAGTTAGGTATACAAAAAGTATGGGTAGAGTTTTCAATGCTGCTCAGTGGTCAAAAGACCCTGGAAGCAAGTGCAGGAAGTGCTGTGTGTGTGGATTTGCGTGTGCACAATTTACACACATGTGAGTCTACACAAGAATAAGAAAATGACTGATCAGTTTCCCAGACTATGTGCCAGCTACGTCATGTACCTTTCTACTCCTTTTATATAAAAGCGGCAACTGAGGTGCAACCGAGCTTTCGGTGTATATATATTTAAAATAGCAGGCCAGGACTATGGATGCCATTGTTACCCACTTAAACTCCACAAATCACAGCGACTACTGATTCCAGCTAACACAGACTCCAAAGGCTCTATTGTGGGGAGAGTGACATTCCTCTCAGTGGTCCGTTGGAGGTAAGGAAGCATGGAGTTGACCCACCAATGATGTTCAGACACACACAAACACGGTGAAAATTAAAATCATGTCGCTTAACTGATGGCGGCTCAGCTATGAGGAAAGCTACCTTTTCATGACAGCTTAGTTCTGTGGACCATTGACAGTCAAAGGCAGCAACATCTTTATTCATAGATTTTTATTCCCAGCATCTAGCATCAGTATGTCTAAAATAGTCACATTTTTGTTGGTGGTAGAGATATCTACAGCTCAGTGAGTGTTAGAAGGTAATGCCCGTAGATTCTAGTGATCATCATTTGGGGGTAATGATCTGGAATTGCACATGGTAAATTTTCATGTAATTTAATTTGTCAGCATCGTATATATTTAAAGCAACCTATGTTCTTATTAGTTCATGGATTTCCCTGGAAGGTTGCCAGGGTTATCACGGGAGACATATAGAGAGCCTCCCAGGGATTTCATTGTTCTCCAATAGCAATGATGTTATGGGATATTCCTGTCATTCTACTCCAGGGAAGGTGTTAGGATTTTCCATAAGCCGTGGGAGGGGCTGCAATGAAGAAAACACTAAATCCAGAGTTTGCAGAAACTTGGTTTCTTTCCTTTGGATGTCCTTGCTTGGATAACAAATTGTGAGTTCTCTTTAGTGAGTGGTGTTTGTTCCGCTAAGGAGATTGAGGTTCAAACTAGTGAGGAGAAGTGATGAGCCAAGGCAGAAGCTAGCTGAAGGGCACACAGAAGGGCGTACGAGTGCGCTCTTCGTGCGTGCATGGGTGCGTAGGCTGGGGTGAAATGGTAGACGAATATCTCTACTGTCTCCTTTGAGTTCCTATCTAGAGCTCCTCATGGGTACAGATGAGTTGTTCCAGTTTGCTGGTCACTTAGAGACTCAGAGATGCCCTGCTAAACCTTTATATTTCCAGTTATTTTCTCTACAAATGGTGGTCTCCAGAAGGAATTCTTTTTCTTTTTTCTTTTTGGTTTTTCGAGACAGGGTTTCTCTGTTGTACCTCTGGCTATCCTCGAACTCACAGAGATCTGCCTGCCTCTGCCTCCCGAGTGTTGGAACTAAAGGCATGTGCCACCATCGCCAAGGCATAAGGAATTCTTATCAAAGATATTTTTGGAAAATACATAGTAAATATTAAGAAAAAAATCTGTTAAAGTTTTAGAGAACCACGCTTCCGGGCTCAATGACACAATAAGGTGGTTATGGTTGGATCATAGCCCTATTTTTAATTTTCCCTTTAATCGCTTTAATTACTTTGCCTGTCACCTCATACTTAATTTTAAGTTCTTGGCTTTTTTACATCTTTTTTTTCCCCCCTTAGTTGCTTTTTAGAAAAGTGACATTCCATCTCAGCTCCTTTGGCATCTTGTGTTATTTCAAGTGTTGAACATTATATGGAAATCCCTTGAAATCTAGGGTTAGCAATAATTTGTGACCATTACCAATTTTATTGTCTGTATGAGTTGTTTTTAGTTAAAATATATGGGAATATATCAGGAGAGATGAATGGATTACAGCCTTTATTACCTACGTAAAAACTTTCCTTTGCACATAAACTGGAAGAAAAGAGGAAACTTGGTCCATTAAGATCTGTCCTCTATGAAGGAGGAGGCCTTGCTTTTCAATAGCCCATCTGGCTTTTCTGAGGTTTCCCCCATGGACCTGTGCTGACTTCTGCCACAGAGAATGTACCCGATGATGGACATAGCCCATAGCAGCAAGGCCAGGGAAGGAAAGCAAATGGACTTCTTTGAAAATCACAGGGATGGGGGGGGCCTTGGGGGGGCAGACAATGTCCTACTTACTGAATAAGTGCTAGAGAACACTCTAAACATGGCAAGTACAGACAGGCCCCAGCAGGTCCCAGCATTCTGATGTTGGCTGGGATTCTGGCTTTTAATGTGAGCCCTTGTTCTCTGTCAAGTAGACCTTTGACCTATGTATTACTTTTTTTTTTCTTTTTTAAGTATTTTGAAGTTAGAGATGGGCACAATTCTGCAGGTGAAATCTCTCACAAAACAGAAATCAAGATAGGCCATATCTTCTTAACTAAGAAAGGGTAGTAGAGACATTTTAATGTGAGCTTTTTGAGGGATGGTGTGTTTTAAAGGCACTATTGCTTTGCGCCTATGGGACCAGGGGACCCAGACAAGGTCTTTCCGAAAGACTGTTTCTGGTTTGCTATGGTTGACAAAGTTCCACCCTCTCCCTATAGGAGCCTCTGACAATGGCAAGAAGAAACGAGAGCCTTGTGATATGCCATCCCTGGGTGACTTCTATAATTTGCCAGCCTAATAAAATAGTGACAGCAAAGTCTTTTAGAAATGAATCAGTTTGATTCCAAATTTTCCTATTAAATTTCTTAGATGTCATTTTCTCTGTTTTTTATGTGTGTGCATGAGAGTTTTGTGTAAACCAAAATGAGTCCCAATCTTTTGAATATCTGACTCCCTTTCACCATTGCTGCTTCAGAAAATCTGAAAGATTTTGCATAGTAGATTAGAAAACAGTAAACCAGAGCATAGTGGGTATGGCTATCCTCCAGCTGAGAAGCACCATCTTCTGCGCTTGCTGTGTGAAGATAAGGACCCCATGCATTTGGTAATTTTAGAAAATAACTCAAAACAAAAAGTGGAAATACTGAAATATAAATGTACTCTAAAAATGTAGGGTGTAGGGAAGAAGGCAGTCTCAAGTAAGAACAAGCAAAGCTGGAAGGTATTACACTACCTGACTTCAGAATATACTACAGAGCCTGGAACTGACATCAAGCCAAACACCAATGAAACAGAACAGAGAGCCCAGAAGTAAACAGTCAACTAATTTTCAACGAAGGTGGTGAGAATACGTGTTAGAAAAGTCTTTTCCAGTTAGGGCTGTGAGAGAAATTGGACATTCACATACAAAAGAATGAAGCAAGGTTCTGTTCTCTCTCACTATGTGTGTATATATATATATATATATATATATATATATATATATATATATATATATATACTCAAAAATGGAACGCAAGCATGGTTTACTATTGCATTCTGAATTTGAAGCTTTTCATACTCAAGCAAAACATTTTCATCAATACACTTGTGATACGCCATCAACATCTAACTGAACAGTATGAATAGCCTCTTAGGCCTTTGTCTGCCTAAGATTGGTGTTCTGCTAGGCTGCCAATAGCTGAAACAGCAAACTCTGGCCTTCACATGCATGTGTACCCCCCCCCCACACAAGCTCCCACATACACTCAAACATGCATCTGCATCACACATAGATACACATTCAAAAGAAATATAACAAATGGATTTAAGAAGCCAGGCTCAGGTGCAAAGACTAGGAAACTGCTCTTGCTCTGGTCTAGGAGAGAGAGAAACTATGATATCATTTATTAGGAAGTCAGGCTTCCCAGAATACAATCAGTAAACACGGGCATAGTCAAGGTCATGGAAAGAGAAGGGTTGTCTAGGCCTTGAAGAATGGAGAAAATGAATGATGGAGGGAACATTAACTGAGAGGAATGAGCCACAGTAAGTTTCCAGAGCATCTTTGAGCACATACTGAATTAGCATTGTGGGTATGCATGGGCAGCCTTGGGAAACAGCGTAGATAAGATCCGCCCTGGCACTTTCATCCCAACCCTACATCCCCTGACTCTTCACATCTTTGGAAGGAGCGTCACAGCATTCTCTGGGTCCTGCCTTACCAACGTTGACATGTTGAACCTTAGGATTCTTGGCTTCTCCCCATTGCCATTTCTTTTCCTGTGTTCTTCTTTTCTTTAGGAAATGGTCAAGGAACTCCCATCATGCATTTTCAACTCCCCTCCCTACTTCTCTGCAAAGCTTCCTTTTGCTCTCAACTCTTCCGTGGAGGGTAAAATGTGCTTCCTGCTCTTTCTGTGTAGTGCTGTGCTTCTGATCAAGTTCACTCAGTGGCTTCAAGCCCAAGGTGATACAGCTCCCTATCCAGGCTTGTGTCGTCTCATCTGGCAATGTAAACCCATACTTTTCTCCATTGTCCTTTTGAATTTGTAAAATTTTTAAGATGATATTGATAGAGTAGAACTTTGTTTTGTGATAAGAGATACATAGTTTGCCTATTCCATATGCTGTCTCAACTTTATTTTTTTAATTTTTTATACTTTTTTTCTTCTTAAATATAATACATCCCACTCTTCCTCCACTCTCTCTACTTCTCCTAGCTCCCCTGCCCCCCCAGATCTATCCTTATCACTCCCTCTACCCCTAACCTCCCAATTCTCTTTGGGAAAGAACAGTACTTCCAGGGTTACTGCTTAAACAGGACATAACAAGATGGAACAAGGCCGGGGATTAATCCCTACATCAAGGGTGGGCTGGTCAACCCAATGGAAGAAAAGGGTCCCAAGGGCATGTAAAAGGGTCAAAGAACTCCCCCTCCCACCCCCACACCAACTTATAGGAGTTTTTCAAGAACAGCAAGCCAGACAACAATAAGGTATATTTAGGGGACCTGGCAGGTTCCATATCTGCCACTTCAGTCTCTGTGAATCCCTAAGAGTGCTGGTCAGTTGACAGCTTGTTCCAGTCTCAATTTTAAAAGGAGACCAAAGAAAAGGAAAATGTGTTGTCCTTTACAGTTTTCCTAAAAGAAGAGACGTTTTCCAGTGGTTCTGAGGCAGGAATGAGTCTCTTCTCCATGACAAAGTAAGCTTGGTTCTTCACTGAAAAACTCTTTAAGTGGATACAATTTTCTCAAAATATTCTGTAGAAGGTGGCCCCTCCCCACCCTCCTGAAGTACAACTTCATCAAGAGTCACTGACAACGCATCTAAGCCAAACTCCTAGGATGGATTCTAAGAAGAGATTCTTTCCACCCTGAGTTACTTTCAAGATTTTATGTGAAATAAAAAACATAAAACATTCACCATAGAATACTTATATGGAGGAAATTATCACATAAAGTCACTTGTTTCTGAGGAGGAAAATATTTTGGTATCATTTTGCCAAAGGCCTAATTCCGGGACATAATGTTATACATAAAGACTCCTGGGAACCCAGCAGAGATCCACGGAGCTTTGATCAGAATGAAGAAGGTTTGCATTTCTCACTTGTGTTTTGTCCTGTCCCCACTTTGGTACCCAGGCCGGAAGATGGTATACCGGAACATCGATACCAATGCTCCTCCCTGGCTGGCTGCATAGAATGGGAGGCAGAATTTTCAGCCTACAAGCTGAGGCTTTCTAGGTGGCATGGTCACTGCTATTTCTGTCTTTGCACTTTGGTGTCCAGAAGTTCTGTGAAGTTCGGTGGGTAGAATTGGTAGATTGACATCTGCAGATCAGCTGTCATCATGGCACTTCCTGCTCTTTGTGACCTGTAAGCTAGCTCAGGAAACCACAAGCACAGGCTGGTCAGATGGCTCAGCAGGAGAAGGTGCTGGCTGCCAACCTGATGACCTTGTTACATCCCTGGAATCCACCTGGCAGAAGACAACCAGTTCCTGCAAGTTGTCAGAGCTGTCTCCTGCCTTCCGTGTGTGCCCTGTGGTACTCGGGTGTGCAAACATGCACACACGATAAATATATTCATACGTAAGTGGTAGAGATTTTGAAAAGAGCCACCAGTGCCCCGCACAGGTGCTCCAAATGGTTAAAGAGCATGGCTACTTGCTCTGCTCATAAAGACAGCTTGTCTCAGTTTCAGGTTTCTGCAGCAGTTCCTAGAACATCCAGTGAATTTGGTGCTGAAACATGGTAGTCAAACTCACGCACTGTGGATTTTTGGTTACCATGTAGGCTTTGAGGTTATACACTAACCTTTTACCCCAACAGCTGGGATTCCTGGATCTGACAATCTGGGGAGAGGATCAGATAAGCAGCTTTCAACAGGGCCCCCCGATGACTCAGAGGCCATTCATCAGCCATGTTTTGATTTGCACAGATTCAGACATATAAGAAAACATTCGTGCTGCTCTGGTCAGGACACTGTGGACATGAAGAGAGCTTCCTGTTTAGAACTGAATGGCTTGATGGGATGGAGTCACCGCTCTGACACACTCTCTTAACTCCAGGTGTTCTCTGCAGTGAACAATGAAATGTGACTGCCTCCCTCACCGGGGGTGGGGGGTGGGGGGGTGAGGGGGTGTCAGGGAGGAGTTGGAGGGGGTGTGACTGGAAGGAGTGAGTGGGAATGGATGCTTGATTTGGGCACAGTGCTTGATGGGGGCTCTGAGAATTAGAAGTTCCAAATTTGCTTTCGTCACTTCCGTAGAAGGACTTCTGTAGAAGGGGGATTTTCAGTGAATTTCCCACTGCCCATAAAGCCAGAAAGGATAAACAAAACGGCAGGAGAACACCGACTAGAATTTAAAGTCAGGTAGACCCGTATTTGAATGCCACTTTGATCCCATGGAAGATGATCTGTAGCTTATCCTAACTATTGTTATGTTATCTGAAATATTAAAATATCAACCCTGCCTGTGATATCAAGCTATAAGCTGGCAAGATAGCACAACAGTAAAGGCTGCTGCCAAGCCTGACTGCGTGAGTTTAATTCTTCTGTTCCACGTAGTAGGAGGAGAGAACGGACTGATGCAAGTTGTTCTCTGACCTACACACACCACACACACACAGAAACACATACACACACACAAACACACACACACATATCACACATACGTACATACATACGTATATACACACACAGTAAATCCAATAAAAATACCAAATTGTAGCATATAAATCACAGAGAAGATGAAGCTGCACCTAACTTGGTACAGAAAAAAATAAGGGTTACCTATTATTTTTTTAATGTTACTATATCTCTATGTTACTATCTATATGTGGGGTCCAGATATCCCTATGTGTTTACAAATTCAAACGTGTGTGTGCGTAACATTTTATATATTCTCATCTCAGAGGAAGGACTAACAAATATAGTCAGTGCTTGTTTGTTTATAGGTGAATTAGTAGTAATTAGCTTAAAGTTTGGTATTGGTAGCACGCCATGGATGTGCTCATATGCATATGCACCCTACATGCTGCGAAGACAGACTCATTAATAGGTACAGAGCTAGGTGGATACGTGAAAGGCAGAGTGGTCCAGGCTTATACAGACAGAGGAGAGAGGGGAACTAGATAGGGACTTTCTGAGGAAGCAGGCTTCTAGACCGTGCGGAATTTCAGCTTGGTAGAAGTTAGCTGTAATTGACCACAGAACAGAAGAGCTGTGGGAATGGCATTCAGAGAATAAGGGGCGGGGGTCACTAGTTAGGCTGGACTGGGCAGCTGGGGTGTGGGGCTGGGCTGCTGTGGAGAGAGAGATCAAACAAGCCCTGAAGCTAAAAGGGATCAGACCAGCTAAGGCCTAATAAATAAGGCCTATAAGGAGCTTGACTTTATCCTGAGGGCAACAGGGAGCCAACAACAGTTACTTTTCAAGTGAGGCAGGTGGGGAGGGGGTGCAGGATCTGTAATGCTCATTAGAGGAAGAGTGCTCTGCTTCCACAGGAAGAGAACAGGAGAGCGCCGAGGGTGGGGGTGGGGAGGGAGGTAGCAGAGGAGACTTGTGGCTGATGGCGAATGTTAGAAACCTGGGCAGCCCACTTTGCCGGAGTTCTATGTGAAGCCAGGTAGAGCAGCCCTGAGACCTCAATTCTTGTAAAGCAAATATGGCCTGAGCCCCAGTCTCTAGGAGGTACACCTCTCCCTGAAGCAAGGGAGATCCTTTTGGAAGTTGCATTAAGTCTCTGAGGCCACTGGGGTGCCATTAAAGTCCTGCTTCAGCACATTGAGCGGAGCCGATTCTCAGCCTGCAAATGAGTATAACTGATGTTGGCTTTCAGCTAGTGCTCAGTCTTAGAAGTAGCAGTATGTCTGGAAAGTCACTTGGGTACCATTTGGAGTAGAGAACTGTGATTTACTTGGCCTTACCCTAGTGGCCTGTATGTGCCAATATAGCTTCCATGGTCTGGTCTACTTTGTTCCAGCGAATAACTTATGGAATGAAAACATCCATTTAAAAATATATTTTCTATATCTTATTCATTTTCTTGGTGAGTGGGGATTATAGAGGTCAGTATTTATTGCCCAAAAATGTGTCATTTAAGTGAAAGTAGCAAGTCATAACCTAAATATGTAGAGTTTAAATTAAAGGAACAGGTCATAACCCAAAGTAATTTTTCCTATCGAATGTATAGAATAGCTGAAGTTGAGGAAAGTGTACTCTTAGCCAGGAGAGATTTAGATTTATTTCAGAAGGAATTTTTACGTGCTCACTGTTTAAGACTTTTCTTTGTGTATCGCTGTCATTACTAATTGCATGTTCTCTGATGTACAAATGTAGAAGGAATCATATGTCCATGAATCCGACGTTTAAAAATCAAAATTGACTGGGCGTGATAGTACATGCTTTTAATCCCAGTACTTGGGAGGCAGAAACAGGTGGATTTCTGAGTTCGAGGCCAGTCTGGACTACATAGTGAATTCCAGGACACAGAGACCCTGCTTCAGAATAAATGAATAAATGAATGAATGAATGAATGAGATAATACTGGCATTATCCTGATAAGCCCTGTGTGCTTGCAGTCTATGTCTTAGTCATGCTTTCTTCCTCCACAGAATCGCCAGCGTGAATGTGATACTTACTGCTAAATGATGATATTATTATCATATCAAATGAACACTAACATGGACATGTTTATTAGAATCTCAATGCTTGGAGTGCTAATAGTATAAGAGTTTCTCGGCCCAGAGAAGTGTTCTGGGGACTTGGAAGAATAGCTGTTTCTAAACATATGAAAGAAGAAGGCTCAGATATGAGTCTGTGTGATAAATGCATTTGAAACTACCTTAAGAAATATTTTCCTTTGTTAATCAAATAACAAAATTCTTGGATCTAGCTTTTAAAGTTCAGAGATACTTAATAAGTAAGAAAAGAATTTCCAATATACAAAGAGGTGAAGTATTTTTCTCATTTGGGAAAGTCAAAAGAGGGAAAAGATTCCTAAATACATTTTGTAGGTATATACTGGGATAAACAATAATAAAAATTAAATAAAAAAATAACAAAACAATAAATAAATAAAAGTAAACAAAAAATAGTGCCCATCGTGTGTGTATGTGTGTGTGTGAGTGTGTGTGTGAGTGAATCATTGTGCTTTCTGAAATACTACTTCACTTGATGTTAACTCTCTTAATCAGGATTTGAAGGTTAGAAAATCATGTTTTAGAGTGTGTAGGTGACCTTTCCAGAGTTCAGGCAGTTCTTAATTTACGCATCAGAAACTCTAATCCTGCTTAGGAGATGGTTTTTTTTCTCTCCATAAAACACTTGCCCAGCATGTGTGAGATCCTGAGTTTGGATCCCCAGAACCCATGTAAAACATCAGGCAAGCCAGTGTGCTCTTGTGACCCGTGGTGCTGAGACTGTAGGTAAAGACATGAGACCCTTCAGCTTGCTCGACAGCTAGCCTGGCCTACCTGTCAAAGTCCCACTTCATGAGAGGCCATCTCAAACTGAAGTCAGAAGGCACCTGAGCAATGATTCTTGAGGCTGTCCTCAGACCTCTGTGCACACACGTGCATGCCTGCGTCTCCTGAAAGAACACCTCTACCACTGTGTTTTCTGATTGTTAAGCCAATATTTAAATGTTTAGGAGCAAGTAAATAACTGGAGAAGCGATCACCATCACCCTTCCAGAACCTATCTGTAAGCAATGAGCTCACATTGAAGACTCTCTCCTTGATCTGCCTGCACATTGATTGTTTAGCCCACTCATTTGCCATGCAATTTTATTCTTTCAAAAAATTGCTTTTATTTTTTTATTCTATGACCAGTACGGTACATTCTCTGAGGACAAAATTTAGAAGTTTACATCGGCACCACAGATATAGCATGACCATGAATTTATCCTTCGGAGATACCATTTTAAGTTTTACACATCTTTTTTTAATCAGTTATTACGTGTGTATTGGGTGGGTGAATGTGGCCCACGGCACACATGAGGAGGCAAAAAGACAACTTGCCTAAGTCAGAGCTGTCTTGTACCAGGTGGTCCTGGGACTGAACTCTTGTCATCAGGCTTGGGAGCAAACGCCTTTACCTGCTGAGCCATCTCTTTAGATGGATTTTCGTACTCCTTACATTTTTATGCTTTCAAAAGTATTTAAGCTGGGTGGTGGTGGCACATGCCTTTAATCCCAGTGCTCTGGAGGCAGAGGCAGAGGCAGAGGCAGGCAGCGATCTGTGAGTTCAAGTCTACAGAGTGAGTTCCAGGACAGCCAGAGTTACAACAGAGAAACCCTGTCTCAAAACAAACAAGCAAACAAAAGTATTTAAAAATGAGATAATTAAAAGCATTTTTGTTGTCTCAGTTTGTACTTTTATAAAAGAATATTTTTTAAAGTCTCATATCACCAACACCACTGACAACTCTGTATTCTGTTTCAGAGCAGCAGCCTTGAAGTCTGGGGCTGCCCTGCTTGTTGGGAGCAGTGCCGAAGAGCATCTTCCCTAATGAGCTCCCTAAATAAACTCCTTATTTTCCTCTAGAGTGAACTCTTGGCAGTAAAACTCTGTGTTGTATGGTACATAAAATATCTCAATAAGTAAGTAGCCCAGCAGAGAGGCTATGGGAGCTTAAACACTCATTTTGCAGTGTGTAACATTCAAAACAAACACATACAGCTGTGCATTTCTGAGCTTTGTCTTCTTAGACATGCTCACTAGTTAGACCATGGAAAGTCATGTTTTTGTTTGGTACAGCTCAACAGTGGCATATGGAACAGTGTAAGGGAGGGAACTCTGACGTGTGTGCACGGCGCTTGCTGTTCAGTGTTGAACAATGTGGACAGCCAACAAAGACAAGCGTTGCCCTCCACCACAACTGTGGCAGACCAGTCTTCCTCTTTAATCTTCTTTGTATGAACATTTTCAAGTGCCGCCGTTTACTCTCCCATGAAATAAAATAATGAGAGCTTTCTCAAAGGCCTGTTAAAATAGGCTCATAAATAATGACATCAGACAGCATTTTAAGTTCTTGGAAGTAGCAACACAGTTTTTGGGCTCCCAAGAACCTTAATGTTCATCTAGTGTGATCACTTTATTGTAAAGAGAGAGAACAAGTATTTAGCAAAGTTCACTGAGGGAAAGTAAGAAAGAAATCATGAGCTTGGAGAAAATGCTCAATTTATATTTTGCATATTTCATGTAAAGACATGAAAAACCTTAGTGGAAGCTCATTGGCAGTTATTTTCAGACAGATGAATACCTTTGACTTTAGTTTTTCTGAATTACTCATGTAGTCTGAAATTTAAACTTCTTTACTATAATATAGTACAATTGAAATGGTCAACCATTTTTAAAATATTTAATATTTATTTTAAGTGTGTGTGTGTGTGTGTGTGTGTGTGTGTGTGTGTGTGTGTGTGTGTGAATGCAGATGAATGCTTCAAGAGGAGACCAGAGGCATCAGATCCCCCAAAGCTGAACTGAATTTGTGTACTCTGGAAAAGCAGCAAATACCTAACCACTGGGCCATTTCTCCATCTCCTAAAATGGTCAATTATTTTGAGAAAATAAAATGTGATTTTACCTATACAGTGGCTTCCACTGCAGAAGATGGAGCCAACTCCATCCTGCCTTATGGAAATGATGCTCTCCTGTGTCACTGAGCAAGCTGTCTTCCCACTCTGTTTCAGGTAGCAGTTTTACCACATCTTCAGGATTATATGCAGGAAATAATTCACTCACCAATTCCTCTGGATTTAACAGCTCACAGCAGGTAATTTAATTAGGCAATTCAACTTCTGAAACATTTAAAAATACAACACGATTTAATTGCATAACACGAGAATTGCTATATGAAACTGTGAGAGCTTTCTTTAGACTTTTAATCATTTTTCCCTTTATACAATCTCTAGCGCAGTCATTTATGGTGAGTCTTCCAGTCTTCAGATGGCTTTCATTTTGTCTGTACAGTGGCATAGGATGGAAGCTCTGAAGAACGTCTACATCCTTGCCTAAAGTTTGCTTGCAATTCTGAGCTCATGAACGAATATGTACTTGCTTATATAGGTTCACGAAAGTCACGTAAACATAAGTATCTGACTTTGTGATGTAGGAAATGAACGGCAGTGCTTTGACGGACGGCTCTCCTGTGCTTTGATTTGGTAGGACTATCCGTCTTATCCCGGCTTTGGCCAGGGTCAGTATGCACAGTATTATAACAGCTCTCCGTATCCAGCACACTACATGACAAGCAGTAACACCAGCCCAACTACACCGTCCACCAATGCCACTTACCAACTCCAGGAACCACCTTCGGGCATCACGAGTCAGGCGGTCACGGATCCCACAACAGGTAATCATGTGCTTTTACTTAGCCCTGGCTGGATTCTTAGACATAACTGCAGTTCTCTGAGATCATAAATTCATGCAGTGGGTTGCACCAACTTTGACTAATTTTCATAAATGCTTAACTACTTTGAACTTTGCAATTGTGACACCACCTTTATTATTGTTTATTTGTTTGAAATTTTAGTATAGGGTGTGTAAACTTCTCAAACACATGGAAGATTTTATTTGACAGTATTCTCAGTTTTCATGATACATATGCATAGCCCATAGCCTTTAGGTATATACTTAGAAATAACTACTTAGCAGGCGGTGGTGGCGCATGCCTCTAATTCCAGCACTGGAGAGGCAGAGGCAGGTGGATCTCTGTGAGTTCAAGGCCAGCCTGGTCTACCGAGTGAGTTCCAGGACAGCCAGAGTTACAACAGAGAAACCCTGTCTCAAAAAACCAAACCAAATAAATAAATACTTAGATAAGAGAATAATTTAATACCACACATTGAATATCAAAGTAAATTATGATATTTAGAATTTAACGTTTATTATCATTACGTAGTGTTTTCCATCATAGCAGTGCATTGCTGAAAGTTAAAAAAGAAAGAAAGAAAAATGTCAAAACCCACCAAAAGTAAAAGCGAGTTGTGCAAAGCAACAAGGAGGGCCCCATTTTCCCCTCACGATTGTACTGTGAATTTTCTAACAGTGAGTGTGATGTGGGCATTTTTCATGCATCTGCCCAAGGTCTTGCAACCGACTGCTTCTCCTCTGCGGATCTTTTCCCACATTGTGTCTTTTTAGTTTCTTTCCCTCCCCAGCTTTGCTCTTTAGGGGACAAATAACCCCCCAGCACTATGCTTCATTTCCTCAATGCTCTGCGTCTTCCATTTTCTCTCATACCTCTCCGCGCCCTTGCTCTAACTGTAAAAACTGAAGCCCTTCATTTTATGGGTTCAGAGAGCAGCTGTGCTCACAAAGTCAGAGTGTCTTCCTGCTGCCTGTTGCCAGAACTAGAACCCACTTTTTGCCCACGGCAAAAGCTTAAACAGCGGTGTGCCCAGTGGCCTAACCCCCGACATGATCCTAGCATGTGATGCTAATTGTTGATCCTAAATCATGGAAAGCATATTTTAACAAACGCTAATGTAAAACCTCAGCTATAGGTATATTAATAAATATTAGTAGATAGCACCAAGTCTCCTACATTTTTTGGATATAAAAATATGCCACCTAGGAAACAATCAAAAAGTAGTAATTTTCAAAATGTGCATGTAATTTAACTTTAAGGATGCACAATACATTGTAGCTTTTGTTAGGAAAATGGTGACATACGTACTCATTTTAATGTCACTATTTAATGTCTGTAGAATATAACTGATCTGGGAAGAAAATAATGTTTTTTTCAGATTTCTTAAAAATTCATTGTTTCTCACTAAAATGAATGCTTACGAATTGGCCTTTCTTACGTTGCACAGTCAGAAGTGGAAAGTTCAGTGTCTACAGTGAAAAACATTCAAAGGATCCCTACACTAAGTGTGGGAGCAACAATTTGCTTTTCTTCCTACTCTGAATGAAAAAAAAAAACCTTGGATGGTAAAATCCATGAGCTTAATAAATGAAAGGCTGAGACTGATCTACTAAATAATGATGGTTTATGAGATAGAAATGGACAAATGTGTACTTCTATCAAAGTCATTTCAGGTGTGTTTTTCCTCTTAATTAAATAGTCGATTGAGTTAAAGTCAGTATTCTGCAATGCTGGAAAGCTGTGGTGCAGCTACTACCAGGCGTTGGACGTCACCAGACCTTACTGCATCGTATATGCACACGGGCCTCCTCCCAACCTCCACAAGTTCTGTTTTCATCTGGTTCGTTGGATTTTTTTGTTGGGGTGAACACAGAAAGAAAACTGGCAGGGTTTTTATTTCTTAGGGCAAACATATAGAGACCCATTTGTTTTATGTTGTGTATTTTAAAATAATACTTCCATTCTCGAGGGTCTTACACAATGCATTTTTATCTAATTTACCTCCACCCACCTCCCACCCACCCAACCTCATATTCTCTGTCTCTGTCTCTACTGTCTCCATCTTTATTTGTTTTTCTATCTCTTTAAGCCCTTCAAGTACAACTTGAAGTATTGCCAAATACTCTCGGGGCTGAGTCCTGCCCTGGAGCGTGGTAGACCTTCCAGGGGTCATCCCCTTAAATCAAATTTAGTCTCCCGTTCCCAGCAGCTATCAAATGCTAATAGATCTTCAGCTAGGGGTAGGACTTCTCAGCCACTCCCCCCAATCCATGATGGAATTTTGTCTGGCTTGAAATTGTTCGGGTCTTGTAGATGGTCTTACAATGGCTATGGGTTCATTTGTGTAACTGCCCTGCTGTGTCTGGGAAATACAATTTCTTTGTACTCATCCACTGCTTCTGGCTCTTAAAATCTTTCTGTCCCCTCTTCTGCAATAACCTCTTGAGACTTTAGGAGACGGATGTGATATGTATGTCCCATTTAGAGTTAAGCACTCTGCAGTTTCTTGTTCCCTGTATACTGACAAGCTGTGGATACTAGTATTTGTGTATATGTAAGTTTTCCACTCATTTTGGGTAAATACTTAGAAGTATAGCCCTGGGTTGTATGGAAAAGTTATGGTGAATTTGGGTAGAAACCTGAAGCTACTTCCCAGGATGACTACCATTTTGCACTCTTGCCAATGACATTCCAGTTGCTCCATATTTTCATCAACATTCCATGTTGTTGATATTTTGGGTTTTGGCTATTATTATAGATTTGTGGCGGTATCTTGTTTTAATTTGCTATTTCATAGTGATTATTCCATAATCCATAGGCCTGGACTATCTTAGATTTCTTTCATCAAAGTGTTATACTTTTCCTCGTATAGGTTCTGTAAATGTGTTAGGTTTATCTCTCTCCCCCTCTTTTCCCTCTACTTCATCCTTGCTGACATAAATTATGGCATAGAAGAAAGCAAAGACCTTATTTCTGTCATTTTTTTTATGTTTTAATCCTGTTATGATCACTAATTTCAGAAGTTTTTTCTTTCACATTTTTAGAGAAGAGGATCATTCTTCAGTACTGACCAAGGGGACAGTTGTCATTTGTGAACAAAGAAATTAATTCTTCCATCACAATCTATGCATCTCTGGGTTTGCTTTTGATTTGCTAGGCTTTCCAGGGTAGTGTTGCATAAAAATGGGAGAATCATCTTTTGCCTGTCCTTATTCTAGGAGAAATCATCTAGTTTCTTACTCTTTATGTGTGAAATTAATTGTATCACTTAAAAATATATTTGTATTAATTCTTTAGGAATTTCACACGTTATATTTTGATGGTATTAATCCCAACTAATGTCTCCTCCAGCCCCATCCGTAGTAACTTCCACCTCTCCTGCCCCAACTACGTGTCTTCTTTTTTCTATATCTTTATAAAATAATCCATCAGCTCCAATTTGTGCTGTCCATACACTGCTGGCTAGGGGGCACCCAGTGGCTCATGGGTACTGTCAATATCTTTAAATGGCCTGTATCAAGAGAAGAACCTTCCCTCTGATCCTACTTTGTCATCAGCGGGGCTATTGGATTTTGTCAAGTGCTTTTCCACATCTGTTGAAATGTTTGTAACTTTTCTTTTTTAGCATATCGATGTGATGGATTGCATTTATTTCGTTTTCCCATGTTGGACGGGCTTGCATACCTATGATAAATCCCACTTAGTCATATTGCGTAATTCTTCATAATACATTCTTGGACTCGGTTGCTGATGCCTTCCTGAGAATCTTCACATTTATATTCATGAGATACTTGTCTACAGTTTTCATATCCTGTGATGGCCTTGTCTGGTTTTAGTATTAGCGTAATGCTGGCCTTACTGACTGAGCTGGGAAACATTCCGCGTGTGTTTTCTAGATGAGTACAGAGAATTCAAATAGTTTTCTCATTAAATATTTGATAAAATTTACTAGTGAACTCATGTGGATTTAGCGATTTCTCCTTGGGTCCGTGCTTAATTCTTTTATGTGGGTCTGTTTAAATCATCTCTTTTATGAGAGTTTTGGCAGATTGTTTCTCTCAAGCAATTGGTTCCTTTAATCTAATCTACCTAATTTGTGAGCATGGAATTGTTTATAATATTGTCTTATTTTGTTTAGTTTGAGACATGTAGCCCTGGCCGACCTCAAACTCTTGACCCTTGCCTCAGCCTCAGGTGTTGTAACCGCAGGCAAATGTGTTCCTGACTTGTGATAACTTTTAGATATTTTAATATTTGGGAGATTTCCAGTGGTGACTTTCTTCATTGGTGTTATTAGAAATCTGTACATCTCCCCTTCTCATCAGGGTCAGCCAGGCTATGTTGCCGAATTGTTAACTGACCATATGCTAGAAAGGGAAAGGCTATTTCGATTTTGCTTCGCTTTCCTTTCCTTTATTTTTTTAAAATTTCAGTGACTTCCTTTTAAATTTCATTACCTTCTTATTTTTTAATGTACCTGATCTCAATCCCTGCCCCCTTGTTCCTAGTTAAGACTGCTGACTGGATGGTTGATTTCAGGTCTTCCTTCTTTCCTTTCCGTGTGAGGTCCCCATATAAGTGCTGTTCTGGGTACCATGACCTTTCACAGGCTCTTTTAATTTTTTTTTTAACTTTAGTTTACTCCAAAATATGTTTACATTAATTTTCATTCCCATTGAAACCCTTTCTTTCAGTGAATTTATAAGAAAGAATATCTGAGAATTTTGATGGCATATAATACTTCCACTAGCTACAGTCACTCAATTATTCCTCTCTTATCAGTTAAATGGCTTTCTGTCGTTGGAGAAAGTGTGTTGGTCCTATGAAAAAGGATGTTTATAGAAAATTAGAATTCTACTATCTATTCCAGAAAAATCGGACAAAAATCATCTCTGTAGTTCCCTGTGAAATCCCAACCACGAAACAGTGTCAGAATCAAATCATGATTCTGTTAACTTTAAAATAATGGACTGCATTTGTTTTCAATTTCTTTAACAAAATTTATTTCAGTAGCTCAATAATTTTCTTCAGTGTTTAAAATGTAGGAAGATTGGAAGAGACATTTTAGGGTGTTTCATCTTTTGCTAGTATTCAAATTAACACACCGTCTCTTATACTTTGGAGTATACATAGTAGAATCTTGTACTAAAACCTTAAATCAACGTAACCAAATGAGTACTTTCAATAGAGTGTGTAAAAAGAATTTAGCAACTTGAAAGTATGATCAGAAAGGAACTTCTAAAATAAACCGACTTTTCTCAACAGAGAGCCTGAGCCATTCACATATTCACGTGTGTGTGTGTGTGTGTGTGTGTGTGTGTGTGTGTGTGTGTGTGTGTGTATACATATATATATACACACATATGTTGAATCAGACATATAGTCAGAATATGGATGTACATTTGCAACCCAGCTACTTTCCCTGGTTAAGTTAATTTGCCTTGAAAACACATTTCTTATCTCAAATCTCTCAAAACAGTTCCTACTAATTATGGCAACTCTCTTCTTCATAATAACACATAATCAAATATACTCAAATGCAATTTGTGGGCTTCATGTCTTAAGTTCATTATTACAGACAGCCTCATTACCTGCCCCTGAGGTCCATTCTATTTGCTCCCACCTCATAGGTTTGCCTAATATTTTTTTTTGATGAGTTGGCTGGAAGTCAGAATGTGTTAGAGAGTTTAGTACAATGGATTCTAAAGGCACATAACTGTTTGCTGTTCAATAAACACTATGTAATAAGCTAAGAATTTTGTGGCTGAATTCTTAGGAAAGAAATCTTTACTTACAAATCTTGTACTGTTTTTTAAACCATTATAAAGCAAATCAAAGTGACAGAAAAGGTTGTGTGGTGAAAACCACATTTGAAGTTGGTGTGAAATAAAAAGCCAGTTGCTTATTTATTAAGAGTGATTTTAGTATGAATACCATAGAAACGTACGTTTTTGTTTTGTGTTTTTTTTAAACGTTTGAACTCTTCCTTTGCACTCCCTGACCGCATGCAGACGAGTTAGTAGCTAAGGTGACATGCAGGAGCCTTGCCAATATTGAATTTCAAGTGACAGAGGGAAAAATCAGTGTAAGGGGGAATTCAATATGCATGGGAAACCATTTGTTCCCTCTGCCTCTTTGATCCCTGCCAAGGCCCAAGAAAGTAGAGCAAAGGACTTGAAAAACGGGCCGGATCTTGTGCAAAGCCCAGAACTCTGTGCTCTTGCAGGAACTCAGTGTGACAGGATGAAAAGCTGAACTGCCAGGCATCTCCTCATAAACGCAGGAAATGCGGGTCTGTTCTCTAGGATGGAGCATGCCTGGGAAGGCTCACTAGAGAAATGACGCTGAGGCTTGCAATAGCTAGCACCCACTCCCCCATGCCGCCGCCGGCCTGTGGCCTGAATGGCTGGGAAATCTGCAGGCCATATTTGCTCATGTTCACAGATGCCTGGAGACCTTGGAGAAGTTTGCAATTTGTTCAGCTCAAGAATAAACCATCTCAGTGGAACCATCTCCGCTAACTTCTTTGGAGAAACATTTGTCAGCAAAACAAATGTTTGTATCTAAAATAGCCAGGCTATTAAGATGTGAGAAAGGGAAACAGATGTTTGCCAGGGGTTACTGGATCTGTGTGACTCGATGGCATTCATGTCTTCCTTTCCGTTTCCCCAGAGGACATGCAGCATTACCCTTACGGAGACCATAAACTACATGGAAATAAAGTCCACTTTGTGTTTTATGATGTCATAATGTAATAGAAATGAATTTTATCACTTGCAGAGTTTGTACTTTGTCTCTAAGAAGTGCAAATTCAGACTTAGAGAAATTATCCATTTCATGACTCTTTGATTTGTCTGAGTCTTTTTCATTAGTTCACCAACAGTTAGGACAGCTTGCTAAGTCACCTTAGTACATTGGAGTCCATCTTTTGGCATATTAATATGTAATATATGTATTATACATAATATCACTTATTATTAATCTCATTAAGTTAATCATCCCAAACACTCATTATTTCAGTTTCCTTCATGATGAATTCCTTATCTGAAATATCATGAAATATTAGGTATACTGTAGAACCAACACAGATCCATGTTAAGCAGAGAAGGTGGCCCAGAGGACATACTGTTAATTGTATTCACCATCCTTCCGCTTCATTTGACTAGGATCGGATAGTTTAATAGCAGACTGTCTGTTTGCTTTTTGAAGTGCTAACAGTCAAGCCGAGGGCCTCCTGCATGCTAGGCAAATGCTCTACCACCAAACTAACCCTTATCCCAATAAATGGGTTTTGCATTAAGTGTTAAAGGTAGGATTAATGGCTTGACATCTGAACTTGTAAACTCAATAAGTTTAATGAATATTTTTTTAAATTGCCTAGTAGTGATAATGCATGGACATGGTACAAGATGAGAGAGACAGGGCCGTGTTTACAGAGAGCGAGTCTCCCTTTATCTCTGTAACCAGCCTAGGCTGATGTCACCTAGTATACACAGTCTCTAGCCACCACCCTTCCACAGTCAATTTTTTCTTTTACGCTGAATACATCTTAATTAATTCTCACCCAGATATATGGGATACGGACACCGTGGCCACTTTTCAAAGATTCTCGGATGAGAAAGCTACGGTGAAGTCATCGTCAGTGCCTCAAACCAGCTCCAGGCCTCTGGCTCCAAGCTTGAGTTTTTTATCAGCAAAGCATGCAGCTTCACTGAGCAACTGAGACTAGGCACTCAAGTGGGCATAGACGGGAAACTGTGTACAAAGAGTCCTACAGGGCTCTAGCTGCGCTACATCTTCTTAAGTCATTCCCAGCATTCAGCAGAGACACGCACAATGGAGCATTCTGTTGAATAGACATTGAAGGTTCAAATAGCACTACCCCCCCACCCCCATAGAATAAGGCAGACTTTAAGTTTCTATGTGCTTAGAGTCTCAGATCTCTAGAATCAGCGTGTGGATCTCCTGAGGCTTTTCCCGTTGTCTCAAGGGTGTTGTATACCTATTTTTTATGCTGCCTGCTGTATTTTGCTTAGGGAACAATTTGCCACATTCTCTGCTCCTTGCTTCTCTCTCCCTTCATCCTCAAGAGCCCCATTCTCCCCTTGCCCACCTGCTTTTTCCCTTTTTAAGATTTTATTTCTCCCCTTCCAGGTCACGGTTGAGAACTAAGTAAGAGACAGTAAAGCATTGTATCAAGTAAATGGAAGCCGTCCGTTTTAGGGTGAAAGTGGGAATCTTAGCATCCGACTTTTTATCAAGTTTCCCCTCCTAAAGTTAAAACCAGCTCTCTTTAGTGCCATCATTTAAGAACTTCTGCTGCTTCCCAATTCACACCGCTGCTTATATGTAGGAGTGCACTTTCCTGCTATTTTATACTGTGTTTACAGTTTTCCGTGTGAATTATTGGTTGGCTTTGTGATCATAGATTGGCTTAGAAATCGTATCTATATGTTTTTTGTTTTTTTGTGAGAAAACAGATTCTGAGTCTCAAGCTGATTGAAAAATAGCTAGACTATAGTAGGATTATAACCTGACAACCCTCTTGTGTCTGTAAATCCACTTCACAAATTTCCCGTGAAGTAGTTGGGCAGTTATTAATTATAAACTCAGGGGTGGCTTTATAAATTCCTTTGTCTGGAGTCGTCGTCACCGCATTGGATATGTATAAGGAATCTAGGAAGGTTAAGGTTTCAAAGCATCTCAGGCTGTCATCAGTGGAGTCCGTTGATGCATGCTAAAGTGACTGCCTCTTGAAACAGCAGGGCTCGGTATGAGCTTTATCACACAGCTCAACCTTCTTCTAAGCTTGAGAGATGTATTCTGTTGTTCTCAAAGAATCCCAAGGTAGAATAAGTTAGTAGAAGGTCTTACATTACAGAGATCTTTCTGCTTTTCCTGATTCCTTCTAACCCTCTGACATGATGATGCTCTCTGAGAATGAATATAATACACCTTGTTTCCCTGACTATAATTGTCTGACCATGCTCTCTCTACCCACCCCACACTTCAGCCAGTGGTGTATCCCTGAATACCTCTTGGATACCACACTCCTATGGAGTTCAGAGAAGAGAAACTGAGATGGGAGATAAGGATTTTGGAGTTGAGCTGACTGTCCCTAGATTTGAATCCTGATGCTACCATTTACTCCGGGCAGGCCACGAGCAGCAGTTCCCTATGAATTAAGGCTAGTGTAAGTTTGAGCATCCTTTATGTGAAATTATAGAAGACAGAAGAGTTCCAGACTTGACTTTTCAAGACGGTGAAATAGCTGCATGTACATAATGAGAAATCATGGAGGCAGACCATTCCTAAGTTGGTTTAATACATCCCTTGTATACAGAGTCTGAAAGTGGTTTTAAATGATGTCTTAGTGCGCCCAAGACCCATCACGTGAAGTTACAGGTGGTGTTTTCCATTTGGGGGGGTCATGTTAAAAATCAAAATATTTTGAGTAGTTGGAACATTTTGTAATCTTTTGCATTAAAATTCTCAACTTAGTGCTTTGGTCTGTGATCAAAGACAGCTGTACAAGTGAGGTGGCGTGGTTGTCCCAGGCCCTCGGGGGCTCCCTTCCATTCGTGTACCCAGCGGGGATGTGTAAATGCTTGAGTGATGGACACCATGATCAGCACTGGAGCTAAACAGGTGTCGAGAAAAGAAAAGTCTGAACCCAGATGTCGATGGGTTCTCCCTGCTTGAAATTCATTATTTCTTTGCATCGTGCTCTCCGGTTGTCAGAGAAGCCCGCAAAGTGTAACTTACCCGTTTCCTTCACATGGAATGACCGTGGGGACCTGAAGCCAGCATCTGAATGGTGTGAGAATGATGGACATTTTGAGGTTGGCCGTAGAGCATTAGAGAGTGGGTGACGCAGAGACGACAGGGAAGGTGAAGCTTTACGCAGTCACCGGAGTGTGACGGAAGAATTAATTTACCTAGAAGGCCTCAGCTAGGGCCTGTGGAACCTCAAGGTCACAGAACACAGATAGAGAAGACAAAGTGGTCCTCCACAATTAGTATTTGATAGATGGATTCAATCAGCATAGATTGGTCCTGGACTACTGGTGTACTGTCTAATACCAGCCAACAAGTTGAATTTAGTTGGTTTCATACCAGATTTCATGGGAAGATTGTACTTCTGACAACCCGAGTTACCAAAATTCCTTTAAGTCTTTTCTCTTTTCATTTAGTTTCATTTGTTCTGGTTTTTTTTTTGGGGGGTGGGGTATCTGTGTGGGGTTGCATGCATGCATTTGTGTGTACATGAGTGTGTGGTATACACACACGTGTGTGTATGAGTATGTGTGTGGAGACTAGAAGAGAGCATTGGGTGTTCCATTCTACACTGTCTACTTTATTCTCTTGAGACCGCACCTGTCACTGTGAACCTGGAGCTAGACTCATGGCCAGGAAGCCCCAGTGATTTTCAGGCCCCCCCTTCTCACACTATGAATGGCCAACCTAGCTTTCGATATGTGTGCTGGGACCTGAAATCAGGTCCTCGTGCTCGGACAATAAAATCTCTTTCCACGGTTCCATCTCTCCATCCCCAAGTCTATATTTTGGATAAAGTAATATTCTTTTTTTTTTTTTTCCTTCTCTGTTGGAACTCTGGCTGTCCTGGAACTCACTCTGTATAGTAACCAGGCTGGCCTTGAACTCACAGAGATCTGCCTGCCTCTGCCTCCCAAGTATTGGGATTAAAGGTGTGCCTAGCCATAATATTCATTTTTAATATTCAATTTTTAATAAGGTAATAAAAATCTAGAAAAGCAGAATGTAGTCAAGCCTTTCTTGAAGTCTTTTTTTTTTTCTTGTTTGTTTCCTCCTTCTTCTTTGGAAGAATCTGATAAAAGGAAATCTCTACGTCCCTGAGCACACCGTCATAGACAACTATAAGGTTAATGGCCCCTTCCTTGCTTTGGCGTCCCTGTGAATTCCAAATGCCTTTTGAGGAGTATCCCAGGCTTTCTAAGGTTTCTGGCCTTTGGGACTCTTCCTGGCAGTGTGTGGTGGTTTTCCTAAGAGAATATAATTTCTCTCTCAGCATAGCTAACTTTAATGTCTCACCCAACCCAGAAACCAGTAGCTACATTGGAAGGAATCATTTAGGGCCATTGAGATAACTCAGCGGCTAAAAGTACCTGCTGCCAAACTAACAATCTGAGTTCAATACCCAAGACCCACATCGAAGAGAACTATCTTCTCCAAGTTGTCCTCTGACCTCTACATGTGCCATTGTCCAATATTGACTGCAAACCTTGGTGCACAGAAACCTGTCTGTACCGTAGTCCCCGATACACTCTCTCTTTCCCACCAGAAATAGGGAACGTGGAGATGGCTCTGTCAGTAAAGTGCTCATCATGCAAGGATGAGGACTTGGATTTGATCTTCCGGAATCCAAGTAAGAAGCTGCATGTGGTGACGCACTGGTGAGATCCCAGGACTGTAGCGCGCAGGAGGTGTAGCAGCAGGAGGATCCCTGGGGCTCTCAAAATGGCGGATAGCAGACTTTAAGTTTCTTCTTTAAGCTCCTGAGGAATAAAGCCTGGGTTTGACCTCCGGTTTCCCACAGGAGCACGCTTGAAACACGCATTCATGTGGAAACATACAGCAATCTACAATGTAGTAGGCAGTTGAATTATCAACCTTTCTTGGAAAAGTAGGGTAAATCGTTCAGAAAATAAAATTAAAAATTAAGACGTTTCAGTCGACAGTCATCGTATACTCAGGGAGCTCATGAAGTCGCATACTGAGTTTCAGCTGTGGGGTGAATAATGTCATCTGTTTGGATAATATGCACACAGACCGTTTTTTGAGCTTTTGCATCTATTAGTTGACATACGTCAGCTTCCTGTCATTGTAACAAGCTGCCTGAGAATACCAACATAGGCAGAGAAAAGGTCTATTTGGACCCACAGCTTCAGCAGTTGTAGTCTGTGATGTATTGGCTTCGTTGCTTTGGGCCTGTGGAGAGGTGCGTTATCATGGGTAGGATGCATAGCAGAGCAAAAACATTCTCTCAGGAAGCAAAAGACAGGAGGAGAGAAGGGATGCGGTTCCATAGTCTTCTTTGAGGGGAACTCCCAGTGGCCAAGACCACATCCCTGGAAGGTTTCGATGATTCTAACTCGGCTTTGAGATGGACAACGGTTACAATAAAAGACTATATTTCCCTTGAGAGATACTTAATTGTGCTATTAAATTGCATTGCTCTGTTGCCAAATCATGGGGACCATAGACGGCACTGTTTCCTCTATGGAGAAATGTGAGGATTTGAAGATGTGCTTCAAGGGGCCTGGGGATGCAGCTCAGAGGTAGGATGCTTGCCTAGTAGGTGTGAGGTCCTAACTTCAATCCCTAGCAGCCTCCTCACCAAGTAAAAGAGAGAGGGGAAGGGGGTTAGGAAGAAGTGGGGGGAGAATACATATATGAAGATGTGCTCCAACATCTCATGAGATGAAGCTCTTCTTACTTTTGATATTTGGCTGGGCTTTGTGGCGATAAAGAGCTTAATAGGTTATTCCCTGACTTGGAGGACCATTTTATCAATACAGAAGACAGCCATGAATTCGATGAACCTAAAGGAAGTTGAAATGTTAAAAGCTAGAAGGAGAATCGCAGCCGAAAAGAGAACCCGAACAGAGGTTTCTCATACAAAGTATTTGGAGGGAAAACAACAAAGGAGGTGAAATTTGTCCCCTGCATTGAATGATGTCTGAATGAAAGCTAGACAAGAGGTAGAGAGGGGATGTAGGCCTCAAAGGATTTATAACAGGCCATTTTGTCCATCAGAACATGCTGGAATTTGGATTTCATTAAAGGATGAAAGTAATTTCGGACTGAGAGATCACATTATGATCGTCTTTACAAATAACATAGCAGAGCCCAGATTGATGGCTTTGAGCACTTAACATGACAGCAACGCTAGTGTGCTTGAGAGAAATATTTTCTTACATGCATCAATTATACGATATCTTCACAATAGGCTTGTCTCCATTTTGCTGTTGAGGGAACTCGGGGGGAGTATAACATCCAGGTAACCATATAATTTACAAGCAAGCAAGCCTACTGGAATGTACACAGGCTGTGTGATGTCTTCTTTATAGTTTGTGTTGTACACTGCGCAGAAGAAAACCAAACTCGAACCAATCAGTTATCTATGTTCGGCCGTATATCCTGGCTGTGGTCCGTTCTAACTGACAGCCTTTACGTCTTCCTGACCAGAATCTATGAGAATAGTAATGTACCCCTGAACGGTCTGGGGCAGAAATAATCCTGAAGTCCAAAAGGAGTCCTGTTGTCTCCACTCCCAGTTCCCAACTCTAACGCAGCCTCACTGTGAGCGGGTTAGGTCTCCATCCAACTCTGCACTGTTGGAATTCGCTGCAGCAAGGGGATGGAAATGAACCAAATGTATTTGACATCCCCTGTCAGATCCTCCTCAAACAGAATGAGGAAGATACACCAATCAACATTTACCTGGGACATGGTTCTCTAGGAAATGGTTAAGTAGACCTTTGGGTAGGGGGTCATCAACGATCAGGTGCATTTTGCTGTGTGAACTGTGGACTGTTCCCCCACCAGGTTTTGCAAATAATGTGTTTTGAACCTCGATAGCTTCCAGGTACAATTCTGGACAAGAGAGACTTGGCAGTACGCAAAATAGTTTAGTGGCTCAGGAGCTGTTTGCACAGGAAGCCAGAGTATACAGTGAGCTGTAGTCATGAGGACATGGAAGGATGAACAGATGGGTAAGGAATGTTAGAATCAGGGCATGCAACCGATCTGGGAAGACGTACTTAGCCAAGACCTGAAGATGGAGAGGAAGGAGCCACCCAGTATCTGGGGACGAGTGTTCTTGGGAAAGGCAACGGGATGTAGCAGGGCCTGGAGGGAAGACTGTGTGTGCTGGATTCAGAAAGTGCCACAAAGGCCAGGATGGAGGAGGAGAGTAGAAGAGATGGGGTTAAGGAGAAAGAAAGGCCATCACAGTGGCTCTTGCATGGAAAGCATTTGGGAGAAGTTGCCATCTTCACAGATGAACAGAGACGGAACCATGGGAATAATCTAAACAATGAGAAGGGAAATTCATCAGCCATATGTAGAAACCCTTAGAACCAAAGCACCAGCTAGTTGTTCTCTTCATTCAGAACAGTACGCAGTGTGTCGAAAAAGATGCTACAGGGTGAGCTAGGCAGTGTCAGACACTGTGGTCCACTGTCAACACAGAGATGACGTACAACCATTCAGAAAAAATAGGTGGGATCTAACTCAGTGGTAAAGCATGTTCTTAGCATGTGTGAGGCTCTGAGTTCAGCCCCCAGCAGGATCTCAGGAACAAGAATGACGTAGGGAAACCATTCTAAGAGCAGAGGTTAGTAAGGCTGCTTTAGACTGATGTTTCCAAGATCATTTTTACAGAAGAATTTTGCATTCGGGTCCTTTAGAAGAAATATTTCATCATTGTCCCACTTTTATTAGTTTGAAAAAAAAGCAGGAAACACAATGGAATGTGTGCAAATGCATATGCTCTCTACCGTGAGCATTTGGCTTCTATGGTAAGAGTCACATGAGAATTCAAGTATGGAGTGCAGGCAACTGCTGACATTTCTTTAGGGTTTTGAAAGTAATGGAAACTTCAGGTTTCAGTTCTGACCGTCTGTGGCCATAGAATATGAATCCAGACAGCCTTTCCCAAGCCTGCCTTATGGGAAAGGATGATTTCATGGAATGTCTAGCCATGAGAGACATCTGTCAGACTCGGCAGTGAGAGTTCTTTTGAAGTCAGACAAAAGCTCTCTGCGTGCAAAGCCTTTCCCGCTACCTTCTCACCCAGGTTTTCTGGTTTCCCAATAGAGAGAACAAGACACTTGGCCTAAGGATTTTCTTTTCTCAGAAATGCCTCAGTCATTACCTAGTGGCACTGGTGTGCCTATCTGCTCCTGTGGTCTGTGACTGTGCCCAAGACACAGATGACTGCAAACAACAGGGTTAGGCCAACAATAGTGTCCATGTTACATCAGAAGAGTTAGGCGTGGAGCATCTACCTGGCTACTCCTGGAGACGTCAGAACACAAACCACTTGTAAGATGAATGTCTGATGTCTGCATCAGCCCCAGGGGTGTTTGTGATCTTCTGCATTAACTGCTGGGATGGAGACACCTAGGGAAGCTGTAAGTGGGAACATGTGACCAGGAGGCCTGAGATGTTTACCATCTCTCTCTTTTATGGAAATATTTACTGACACCTGTTTAGGACATTTAAAAAAAAAAAAAAGAGGATAGGGGAAAAGAATGAATATCAAAAATAAATTGTACGGAAAAATTGGTCCTTGATATGATTTGGATCAAGTGCCCCTGAGAAGCCCACATACTGCAGACTGTCCTTCTGAGACACTACTGGGAGACAGCAGAGCCTGTAGGGGGAAGCATGCAGTGGGCAACAGCTGGGTCACTAGAAACGTGCACTTGATGGGGAGCTGGTCTCTAGTCCCATCCTGCCTCTTTCTCTGCTTCCCAGATGCCTAAACAGGTCTCCTCCATCACGTGGTTCTGTCATGTGGCTGCCAGGGCTGGTGAACTGAAGCTTCTGGGATTATGAGTTGAATTAACCTTTCCCTTTACCAAGTTGATTGCAATGGGTGTTTTGTCATAGTGTCACGGTGCTGACAGTTTCCACGTCCCACAGTGGGTCCTGCAGTGGCTGTCCTGCAGGATAATTAAATTTCTGGATAATTTTTATCATAGGTAGATTTTGCCTTGCCCATCTCTGAAGTAAGATGCAATTCCACTTACTGTAATTTAATCAAACTCACTTCACAGAACAGCGTTTAACGGGAGAGTTAAATTTAAACATCAAAGTGGCCAAAAAAACCTATATGATTCTTCTGTCCGGTAGCAGCTTCATCTCTGTGGGGGAAAACCAAGGAATCTGTGATGTTCCTTCCTATGAAGTAGAGTCCACAGACCCTGCCTTCTTTCTTTCAGCCTTCTTCATGAGCTTGGTTACCATCTGTTTGCCTTTTTTTTTTTTTATAGTCAGGATGATTTTGAGAGTCTTGAAGTTCAAGGTTACCTCTGTGTCAGTTGCTGTCTACAATCCACTTCATTTTCAATGAAATAATTACTGCCTGCGTTTGAAGGCCTGAGACATAGTAATATCTTATAATCTGAGTGCCACACTAGCCACAACCACAGTGCAATTACTGATAACTGTGTCTTGTGTTCACTAAATTCATATAGTCATCCTAAGGATTTGCACTAAGTTCTTCCCTTCATTCTGTGAGCCCTCTTATCTCAGCATATAGACTTATGGTCTAGCAGAGATCACAGAACCTCTGGACATGGCCCGGTGTCATTGTCCTTGTGACAAGAGCTTCCTCGAGTCATCACTGTGTTCTGCTTAGGGAATATCTTTCCCCTCACTCAGACCGGAAATAAGCGGGGTTGGAGGTGGGGTTGGAGGTGGGGTATGGAGGGGGATCGGCTATCCTCCCTGAGCACAGAAGCCTGCAGGAGCCCACAATTCTATTTTTACAACCACCAGTGGTGCATCTAGTGCCCAGGGTATAAAGTTAAATCAGAGATTCCCTGCTTTTGTGGAATCAATGTGAGAGCGTATTCCTAAATCTCCAGGGAGCCAACCAGATCTTCGTGCTGGGCAGCAAGATCCCATAGAAATAAAACCTCTGTGGAGGAAAGCATGGTTTAAGGAAATCTCAGACCCGGAAGAATATCTTCAAATATGAAAAGGAGAATTACATTACTCAAAAGAGGGATAGCTATAAATTGGCAAATTTATAGTTCATGGAAGAAAATAATTTTTAAACAAGTATATACAAATGTCTCCAAGATATGCAAGTTAAAAATCATGCCCAAATAATAATGCCTTCTCTTCTCTTTTCTTTTCCTTTTTCTTTTCTTTTCCAAGTCATGGTTTCTCTGTATAGCCCTTGCTGTCCTGGAACTCACTCTGTAGAAACGGCTGTCCTTGAACTCACAGAGATCCCCCTGCCTCTACCTACCGTGTGCTAGGATTAAAGGCGTGAGCCACCACCGCTCAACTAGCAATGCCTTCTTTAAAATAAGGACGCCTATGTGCATGACTAAGTTAAAACTTGTTTGATTTAAATGGATATAAGCTTTTGTCTTGAGAGTGACAAACAGCAAGGTGGGGAAAGCATGGAGTATTTGGCCCGAATGTAGCAGGAAATATATCTGAAGGCTACACCTCCCACCGGAGGTCTTGTAGTGCTGTGTTGACTACACTATCACAGGGGAGGCCAAGAGCTTACTGTTAGGAAAGTCTGGCCACGGCACATCCAAAGATAAGGGAACTTTGAAGCTCAACAGTCCAGGCTGTGTCCTCAGTTTGGTAAACAAGGAGACTGAGAGCTGGAAAGACCGAAAGTCACGTCCCTGAAGTTCAAGTAGGAATTACGGGCCAAGACTGGACTCTTCTGAGTTCCAGGCCTCCAGATTTTCTTCTGAATGTTGAAGGATTCGTGCGAAACTTCTGTAGTATTGGCAAATGTAGCATCATAACGGTCCTGTGTCAATTTCTGGGATTAAACAACTACCTAGCTGAACATTAGCTTTCAAATGAGCTCTTAATGGAGATGAGCCCCTTTCTTTGTATATGTGACTTACATAGCTGGTAGAAATAGTGAGGGGAAACTGAGGCAAAGAAAGAGCCAGACTTGAGAAGCACTTGTGTGCATCTAATTGCAACCCCACCAAACCCATGGCTACACTGGAAGTACTAGCTAAAATCAGCGGGTCACAAAACCTAAAAGAGAAGAGACAGAGACAAAGACAGAGAGACAGAGAGAGAGACATAAATATGGGAAAGAGATCTATAGGGGTGGAGTGGGGTTACTGGGGTAGGAGGGAGATAAGAAAGGGTAGAGAGTAAGAGTCAACATTCTATATACTTATGGACGTGCTAAAGAACACATTTAATCAATAACTTTAAGATGAGCTGGTCAACACTGTAGCAGAGAGGTGAGATAGGATTGCAGAGCTTAGCTGAGTGGTGGCCTTTAATTCACAGCAGTCCAGAAGCAGAGGCAGGCAGATCTCTATGAGTTCGAGGCCAGCCAGGTCTACAGAGTGAGTTCCAGGGCAGCCAGAGTTGCAAAGAGAAACCCTGTCTCAAAAACAAAAACAAAAACAAAAACAAAATTGCAAAGCTTAGAAAGAAGTATACAGCTACAGTAACAACAGGACTCTGGCCTCCTGTTGAACTTTCTGCCCTCTCAAGTCTACACCGCCACTCAATATCTCTTACTCTAAGTTCATGTTACTGGTGGGGTCCATCTTTATTTTCTTGTCTCTTAGCTGGTCGGAAGCTTTTGGCCGCTCTCTCCCTTCTTTCGAACTTCTTTCTCCTTTCACACCCCCACCACTTTCTAGATCCATCTCTTCTACGTATGCTAAGTTTCTTTACCTTTCTTTCTTTAAGTTGCTGTCAATTTTTCAAACCTAAACCCAGTCTACACTTCTCTGCCGAGCTTTAGTAGCCTTACTGGGCATTCTGTGGATGCCTGCAACCTCGTCTTATTTCTTATCTCCAGTGCTAATCTTGAGATTTCCCCTCTACTCTTGTCATCCCATCCTCCTAAAACCCCTCCTTAGTATTCTAGTTTACCAAATCACAGCCGTGAGCATCATCCCTGACTTTTTTCTTATCCCGCTAGTTATTAATCGTACCTCCCGATGGGGACTCAGATCCATCGCTGCCCTAATGAGCCACCTGTGTCCAGACCACGGCCCTCCCTCGTTCAGTCAATCACTGAATTATCTGCTCCTTGTTCTCAACTCTTGAGTGTAACTTGTCTTCAGTCTCCTGCCTTCCAAGAGTTAAAGCTTCCTCTCCTGGGCTCAATTCCTCACTCCATCGTTATGCCCTGGGTAGACCCGGTACAGATTGGGTTTGTTTGAGCCTGTTTGGTTTTGTTGTTTTTGTTTGTTTTTCGCCTGTCTTATCCTCAGCAGGCCCCTCCCTGGAGCACATTTCACTTCTTTCTTTAGTGGTACATTTCTTCTGATTCAAGTTGTTATGAGAATTTCCTTGATGGTCTGCAGAAGTCTACCTTTCTTGTGTCATAACCTTTCCCTTTGATTGTACCTTCTTGTGCGTGTTTGTGAGTCAATGAGCTTTCAGCCCTTAAAGGCAGAACTTTGCCGGGTTGGTGAAATCACATAGTTTAACTTCTCAGGGCTGCACCTAGACCTGTGAACACACACGGAATCTGTGTCTCCTAAATGAAATGAGCATTCTTCAGAATATTTCCACACCCCTCATCTCACTGTGGGTAAAGCTGAACAATGGAAGAAGGCTTAGAGAAACACGAGCAGTAGCAGGATTAGAAGATTAAATTATCTGAGTTGTTTGGTCCAAGTGGCAGGAGGAAGAAGTTAAAATCAGTAAAGCTGGTTTAGAGTTAAAAGCATTCAGTTCTACCCCGTAGCACACAAAGGAAGAGATTTTTACAAAGCTAGCTTGCCTCAGTTTTAATATCGCCTTTCTCCTAATAAACAGATGTTGTATCCTGTGCAAAAAAATCTATATTTTATTATTTAAAGATGTCAGACTATTAACCGCTTAAAAATCATATTTTTCTCTAACAGGAAAAAAAAAATCTTTGTGTAAATTTTTCCTGTTTTGCTCAAGGAACTCAATAGACTATGCTTAATATATTTATTTCCAAACAATGATGACAATATTTTTGAAATTTAATTTGTATTTTAAAGACAAATATACACTAAAAAGATAAAATAGTAGACAGTAAGAAAATATATTGTGATAAAAGCTAAGTTAGATAAAGTATTTTGTGCACAGAAAAAGAAAAGAAACAATCTGGAAATGCATATAGAAATCACCACATGGCAAGACAGAGTGCCAGATGGCTTTAACTCTTCTCGGCTAGGCTCTTCCCAAAGGGAGTCCCAAGTTTATGGCTGATGTTACAATGAAGGACTTCGATGCCAAGGTGCGTCCCATGCCAACCCTGCAAAAGGAATGCTTCATGTGGAAGCCGTGGTGGAGCTCCCCGTGTGTCCTACTTTAGATGAAGGCCTCCCCGATTTGACACACGGTGTGATGTTTCTCAAAATGCAAGGCTAAGACATTTTCTTCAGAAATACAACTTTGAATCAGTTTGATCACTTCAAGTATGTTCATTTGGAGCCCATTGTCCTCTCTAAAATACAGAAAATAAACGCTTCCTTTGGATACCTTAAAGAGAGGATGCAGAAGCCTTGTCAGTCTGCCTTTGCAATAAAAGAATGTTGACTTAGGTAATGATTAACTATACACACACACATATGTATATATAAGTATATATATATGTATACATACACATATACATACATATATGTGTGTAGTTATATATATATATATACACATGTATGTGTGTATGTATACATATATGTATATACATATTTATATACATTTGTCTATATATATATGTGTATATATACATATGCATATTTGCTCTTCCTCCTTCCTGTCTGTCCCCTTCCTCTCAGTGAATAATCCCTCTTGTGCTTTCAAGTCACATGTTTTGAATCTAGGTTTTGCATGTGACAGAAAGCACGTAAAAACTTGTTTTTCTAAATCTCGATTAGTTCTCATGGCACGATCATCTCCAGTTGTATCAGTTTTCCTGAAAATGACAAAATGTACTCCTCTTTATGGTTCAGTCTAACATTTTTGTTCAATGAGTTAGCTCAAAATGAATCCTAGTAACTAAAACAGGCAGAGCTGTTGAGAGGAGTTGTTTTGGACTTTCTGGTGAAAACAAATACGCAACCGGCTTGTCGGTCATCCTGGTGACTTCTGGGTGTGAGAGTCCCATGGTCTGTCTATATGAGGAAGTATACCATTTTGTTTGTGATGGATGAGGGCATGCAAGTCCCTCCAGTGAGTCCTGGGAGTCTGCTGGGTTGTTAAGAATTAACAATAAGCGCAGAGCAGGTTCAGGCGATTTAGAGATAGGAACGGCTTGTGGAAGTCTGCTGCTGTCTATCCTCTCCCGCAAAGCTTCAGTGAAGCAATCTAGAGTTTGGAAATAACGGAGGTACCTGTGCTTTGACCTCAGAGGACCTGGTGTTAGAGTTAGGTCTGAGAACGTGGTGGAGTATGGTCTGAGAATGCAGCACAGACTGAGGTAGTGTTAGGACGGAGGATAAACCAGATAAGGCTGACAGGCCGCCCACTGCCCTTCATAATCTTCTGCCTGGTAATGTATGATCAACAAGATCACAATGAGGAAGAATCATTTCTATTAAAGAGAGAGATTCTCATCCTTACCTAGAAAGGAATGTGGCTCGGAGCCTTATGGGGAGAGCCATCACACAGCCCTCTGAGACTGGGCAGAGTGGACATTATCTGATGGGAATGCTAAGTAGAATAAGAGGTGAGAGTGTTTGTTGTTTTGGTTTTTTGTTTTTTTTTCATTCTGGATACAGGATAAGAATCTTCCTCAAAGTCTACAACAACTGTTCAGCTCTTCCTCCCAGCCTTTTTGGAGTTGTTCTTTATTTTGTGGTTTCTGTGTAATTATTCCAGTGGTTTCTCTGAGTTAGCCAGATGAGTAATTTTAATGTTATGCTTGGTGTTGGACATTTGCTTCAAAGAGATTCCGAACAAGAGCAGCCCAGATGGGTGCTGGGCCAAGGTGGGCATCGTCTAAAAGTCTGTTCCCCTTATCAGTACCCACCCTCTTGTTCTCACAGAAAATGAGGGAGAAAGTGGTGAATTTAAATTTGGGGGGAAAAAATTTGTCCTATGACTCAGATTTCCCTGCCCCGGGGCTGGTTGTCTTTCCATCGCTCTCCATGAACCAGAATCTTGTTTGTAGCTGGACAAGCCACAGATGAATCAAATGTCAGGCTCCCTGGGTGGCCAGGTGCCACTTATGGGATCAGAGAGAAGTGGTATAGACGGTTGGGGAAAGGAGCAGCGGAGGCCACTGGGAAGGGCGTGCCAGTTCGTCACAGGGACCCTAGAAAAAATGGAGGCAATGCAGTAAAACCTGAAGGCTCACACCCTTAGTTAAAGTTGAGTGGTTTCTGAACATGTTGCTCTTTCAAAACAAGTCTTGGCTTCTCATAGCTCCCTAACCATTTGCTAATGCAAGCAAAAGTTACTATAGGATCTGAGCTAAATGGCGTGTGCTTTAACCCTTTTAACTCCCCTGTGAATTAATACAAGGCAAGACTGTTCTTGACACCACTGTGGTGGGACCTGAAAGCTCTTCTTGTGTCCTTACAGAGTACAGTACAATCCACAGCCCTGCAACACCCGTTAAAGATTCTGATTCTGACCGACTGCGTCGAGGGTCAGATGGGAAATCACGTGGCCGAGGCAGGAGAAACAATAATCCCTCACCTCCCCCGGATTCGGATCTCGAGGTATGTCATTGCCTGTACTCAAATAAGGAACATGGTGTCACATAGCTCGCTAATGTGTCAATAGAATTAGCCTGTGAACATCAGCGAGGAAGTACCCCAACACTTGGGTCATTCCTTCTTCTTCATATTAACAGAAGAAAGCAATCTTTTCTCTCTTTCATATTACCTGCCTATCATACATAGCTTTTGTCACTGATACAGTTTGTTCGTGGATATTTCTGCTGTTATCCTGAAGTACTCAGGATGGAAGACAAGTCTTCAAACAACGTGCACCAGGGCTGTGTACCATTGAGTTTCTTCCCAGCATTAATTGCTTACTTTTATATCTTCTTTCATGTCTACAATGATAGAGCAAGTATTTCTTCCTTTCTCAAGAAATAGAGAGCTAGATGCAGTGACACACACCTGTATTCCCAGCATATGGGAGATAGCCGTAGAAGGATAAAAAGTTCAAAGACATTCTTGGCTCATGGTGAGCTTGAGGCTAGCCTGGGCTATACGGCACTCTGTCTCACCCAGGACAAAATGCAAACCAGGCAAAATGCAGTTCTGCTTGAACAGACTTCTACCATACTACTGCGTGTCACTGCCATTTCGATTAAGCAAGCGCCATCCGGAAAGAGCTTAGTAGATTCCACTTTGAAACTAAAGACACGTCTGTGTACGTTGAGAAAGGGAAATCTGGAATGTTCTGGAATGTTCTAAACCGAAATGGTAATCAGCTACTGAGACATGTTTTGGTGGGGTTTGAAAGCGGGGGATTAAGCGGGAGCTGGGGGTGGCAGGTTTCACAGCCTCGAAGCCACTGCCTTTAAGTTTCTGCTTTTTTTTTTTTTTTTTTTTTTTGCCAAAGTAAAATCGGATGGTGGAAAACTTAAGTGTTTTGGCCGAAATGATGAACAATAGACAGGGGACAAGCTGGCTAGGGAGACTTTGTGGTAACCTGAAGAACTTTTTGATGTGAACTCCAAATCCAGTTCAAAATCCCCCCAAGGGTTTCTAAGAGTACATGTGGTGCGGCTGCTTAATTTTTGAAAACTGAAAACACCTGATGAAAACATTATAGTCGCCCCTCAGTAGACACGGGGGACGCGTCGGAGGACCCCCAGGGATACCCAAATCCACTGGTGCTCAGGTGCCCCCTGTGCAGCGTGCATCTCACCCATGCCCTCACAGTCTGTCTGCTGTTTGTTGCACGTCTCAGGAACTACAGTGGAGGCAAGTAGAGGCAAGCCCTCTACCCCTTAGCCCTAGTCTTCCAGTTTAAACCACATCTAGACTACTTATAACACCTAATAAAATGCCAATTACATATGTCACACATGTTCAGTATGGATAGCAGTCTGCTTCTCTAAGTATCTCTGTTGCTGCATGCAGAGCTCACATATACTGAGAGCCAATCATGTACCCCACCCTTCTGATAACCACCTGATTGCTAACATAAGAAGAATTAATTAGGTAAAGCTTCAACTTCTGCATGAAGTATTTAATATTTAGCTTGATTAGACTAAGTCATAAGAGGTTTTTTTTTTTTAATTCTTCTTATATTCTGAGATAAGGTCTCTTGAGTGACTTTCGATTTCTGGCCCTTCTGTCTCTCAGAACTTATAAACAACTAGTTTTAACTAGCTGTTCATTTCCTGAGAGCCGAAATGGAGATATTACTACAGAAAAAAAAAAAAGCATACATCCCGTCTCTTTCCTAGTTTTATATTGACTTTTAATATTACAGTTGTCCTCTTGTGCCTTGTCTGAGATTATGTCTGAAAACCTGGGAGATGTCCTTGGTAGAGTTGTGTTTGGAAAAAAGCACGAATTCAGATTTTCCATTTGTATGTCATTTCAAAACTACCGTGTCATGTCAAAATTAACTGACAGCAGTGCTCACAGCCAGAGCAGAGGTACATTGACTTGGTTCTTCCCTCATAGAGAGTATTCATCTGGGACTTGGACGAGACCATCATCGTCTTCCACTCCTTGCTCACGGGGTCCTACGCCAACAGATACGGGAGGGTGAGTACATCGAGCGAGGGCTTTGGATCGTCTTAGAGGAAATGTGCCTAGAGTTAACTTGTTTACTTTTTGTCTAATGAATTGTGTTACATGTAAGCAATCCATCTAAGATGTTGAAAGGAGCACGATTTATTTGCCAGATGCACAAGTAAGGTGAAAACTCATAAGTGGGGGAAAGGAAAGATTATTTCTGAGTCTTAAAAATGAGACAGATTTCATTCAGTTCATGCTTATTTCAGATCCCAGTGTAAAGTGATGGGATGATTCTTAAAATATTTAAAAAGCTAAGACCTCTTGGTTCTGCTTTTGCTATTCACCCTTCCCTTTATTCTTAAAACATTCAGCAGGGCGAGCGTCACTCACTGTGGTCCTGCAGTGATTAGCAAGGTTGGTATTTTGCTTTTCGAACGTTTACTATGGAGGATACTTTTATGTGACCCTTTGCTTTTGAGACTAAGTTAATGTAAATTGTATGTGATTTGAATCTCCTGAATGACAATAGTATTAATACATCCATATTAGAGTTGTTTAATGTATGTAGTATGCTATTTATTTTGGGGTGTTGGTAAGGAATAATATCACAGATCACTTCCCATTAGTACCTTGGTATTTGGGTTTCCTAAAACCTTGATAATTCTTTGTAGTGTGTTGCTTGTTGGTTTTAAAAGATTTTGCCCAAGAAAAACTATGTTATTTGAACTGGGCATAGGTATTTTCTAAAATTACCCTGTATATATATTTCTTATTTTTTTAATGGCTAAGGAAATAATGAGTCTTAGATCCTTGAAGCTAAGATTGCTTTGGAACCCAAGAAAATAAATCCTTATATCAGTGAGACCAGAGATTTATCAACATCAAAATTAACACTGTAAAAGGTAATAAGCTCTCCTTATAAATATGACCATATGTTTATTCTTTCAACAGATACTCATTTCAATAAATATACATTTAGTCCCTGATGTTGACTTAAGTCTGGAGGTGAACGCGGGACGTTATCCCTTAAGCCTCATAGTCCAAGTTTCCTAATTGTTAACAATAGATCTAATCACAAAAGGCTTGAAGTGTGTGTTCATACACATGTGCACACACATTCTTGTAAGATCTGAATTATCCTGTCATTTGAGTTTGTATTCAGCGATATATGTAAAACACAACATAGCCCATCTTATGGTTAAATAAGTTCTGGGTGAGAAGACAGTAAAAATTATGTCAGAGAATCTATTAGTTCAGAAAAGGAGAAAAAAAAGCCTCTCCTAGGCAATGAACACACAGTAAGAATTCAGTAAATCCTAGCTGGCATTTGTTTTTGTATCACTACTATAATTCTATCAAGCTCTATAAAAACCACTACATAAAAGCTAATTATAATTTACAAGTAGTTAGTAAAGCCTAGAAGATCATCTTAACTAAGCCACAGGATGTCCCTACACTTAACCTCTAAAGAAAAAAGATGGCGGTATCTGGAACTCACACAGGAGTGTTGCAGCTGCTTAACTGTGCAGAATTTGAAAGTCACGAGCCTTTAAAAGCTCTCACTAAGGGCTATGCTGACACGCAGAGAAGGTAGCCGTTGTTCTCAGACCCACCAATAGGGCCAATGTCGAACAAGGTGGCATTACACACCTTAGTGACCTCCTGGCAGCCTGTGGCCATAAAACATTGGTTTACATGTGGAATTCCCACCAAGCTTGGGACCATTGGCTTAAAATTTTTCTTTCAGATTCTCTGCAAGTGTCAGCCATTTGTATTGGAGACTTCATCAAATAGGATTCCATCTGCTGGTTTTTTGTTTTATTTTGTTTTGTTTTTTTAATTTGCTGCTATTGTGGTAGGCCACGTCATGTGGTTTGGGTTTGTTGCTGCTGTTTTTTCTCTCATGTAACTATCAAAAGTCAAACGTGTGCATTTTGTAGACTGGGGCTCTGCTTGGTTCCTCTGTAACTATACCTTTCATTGACATATCATGGGACTCATGAAAAACTTCAGGAAGCTCAGTTTGTTGCTTTTCTTTTCAGTTTTTTATGCTTTTATTTGTTGTATGCATGTACATGTGCACATGTATGTATACACACGCCAGGTCAGAGGACAACTTGTGGGAGTCGGTTCCCTCCATCTACCATGTGGGATCCAAGGATAGAACTCAGGTCTCTAAGTTGGTTCCCAAGTGCCTCTTTCCTGTGGCGTAATCTCACAGACACCAGGCAGCCTGTTTGAGGAAGATCTTCCTGCATGTGACTTTGCATGTGGAGCCAAAATGGCCTCAGGTAGCCGGGACCATCGGGAACAATTATTTCAAGCAGAAGAAATACCAAGTACAGAAGCACGGAAGGTTTTGCTGTGTGCGGGATAAAAGGGCTTGAATAACAGTTTAGTGATGGAGAGGGAGCCTTTCAAGATATGGTCAGGAACGAGAGCAGCGTTCACAGGGCCTCCCGGCTGTCTGAATGAAGGCTGACTTTACCGTAGGAAACAAGGGAAGGCATGAAGTCATGGAGGGAAGATCTCAAGGGAGAGGGGGGTTTACAGCTTTAGATTGCATGTGCATGGACGCTTAAGGGAAGAAAGATAATCTGGCTTGCTAGCCAGCAGTCAAGAGAGACTGGTTGGATCTTGGATTGTGTTGTGAGTCGAGTGACACGGATTGGCACAGAGGGCAATACGTAATAGGTAAAAGAGAAAGGTCATTCCTGGGTTGTGTCCCGAAGGACTGTGAGACAGTCAGGTAGATTTTGAAATAAGGATGGAAAACCTGGGGATTTTGGGTGTTAGGAAAATATTAGATAGTTCTGACACACTCTCTTGGACAAGCAAGAAGGCAGTTAGCAGATAAAGCTAGTGGTCTTGGGAGAGCTGGCCAGAGCTGAGGGTACCAGCTTCAACATCAACATTGTGAACTTAAGGGTCAGAAGCACCGCAGATGCTTGTCTGTTTTTCTCCCAGACATTTATCTAGCACCGTCTCTTTGCTGGATGCTTTGACCAACTTGTGGTCTCCTTGCCTGGAGGCATAGCATTTGGTCAGGGATACCTGGGAGGGCTAATTGCTCAGGACATTGAGAGGCAACCAGAACTGTGCAGGAGAACTTACTTAACTTACTTATCCTTGTTAGGAGACATTAGACTTGGGTAGAAGTTGTCAGGTTAGATGATCAGTCCTTGAAAAATACCAGGTTTGTTCAGAATTCTTCCAAACAATGAAAATAACCAAACTGACTGGAATGGCTTGCATCCCTTTTGTTCCCCAAAGACTGAAGGTAGCTTAGTGGCAAAATCTCTCTCTCTCCCTCTTTCTCTCTCTCTCTCTCTCTCTCCCCCTCCCTCTTTGGAGTGCAGCTTAACTTATGTTCTTGACCATTGTCAGGGAAGTATGTGGTCCCGCCTTCCTCTACATGCATAGAAAGAAATGAATGCCTGACAATGTGGTAGCTGTTCTGTCTCTATGGGAACCAGACACCTGAGAAGTAGCTTAGTCACAGTAGCTTAGCAACTCAATGAGTGGGCCATTCAGTACGGGGACACAGGATCTGATGATATAATGCAGAATTGGGGCATGTTACAGCAATATATACCCCCCTCCAAAGGGTTGAGGATATCCCACCTTCTGTGTAATCCTAGCTGTGGGAAGAAGACATTCTGGGTGCTGTGCAGAAGTGTTTTGTAACAAAGATTGTGGGGATAAAAAGAGGGTGCTCTGTACAGCCTAACTAAAGCAGAGGCAGGAAGCAGCGTCTTAGCAGGAATGTAGAGTCTGTGGGTGCAACTGTCATTAGACTGTTCCTAGCTGCTTCTGTTTAATGCGTTAAAAAAAAAAACACAAAACTGTTTTCAAGCTAAATTCAGATTCCTGAATTTCATTAAAGAAAAATTAGGGATTTCCCACTCCCACCCCCACCCTGCATATGCACCATAGAATGTTCTCCTTAAAACAGACAATATAATCTGATTTTCATTATGGAGTTATAAACCCCAAACTTGACAATATTCAACTTGCTATTGTGTAGATGACTCAGGAGGGGGTCCTTGCTCCTGAGAAAATTCTGGAAGCATCTTTACCCAAGTGCTATGATCCCTTCAACACTTACCTTATCTCATTCCTTAATATCCCTCTGTCCTGGGATTTTGGCTAGTGTGGCTATTAAGAGTATCATACCTCATTCATCATTTTATACAAAAACCAAAGCACAAACACGTAAGATAGGAAAAGATAGCAGGAAGGTTAACAGGTTTCATTGTGGGCTCTGTCCAGACTTCTTAAACCATCTGGCTCTCATTGAGTTCAACTATGATGCCATGACGCTCCCTTCCCAACGGTTAGGCTGCTTTATTTGGTTTTAGTTAGTTAGTTGTTATTGTTGTTTGAGACAAGAGTCTTATGTAGCCCAGGGTGGAAAGCCTGTAAAGCCGGGGAGAGGGGCGGGTCCCTTGAACACCTTGATCTTCCTGCTCCCGCCTCCCAAGTGCCGGGATTACAGGTGTGCACCCCTACTCCCGGCTTGTTACCAGGTTACTTGATAGATTATGAATTTAGAGGATTTGAGAACACACACAGAAAATATTTTTTAAAAGAATGTCTGGCTTAAATATTTGGTAAGTACCAATATTTGAATGTAGCTGAGATTTTTATTGTCAAAAACCAACTACAGTAACAGCAGCAAACACCTTGACTTAACTGTCAGGAAACAACAAGAACAGCAACAAAACTCTTGAATTCTCACAAGGTTTCCAGTGAGTGACATGGCGGCAGCAGTTTCGACCTCACGAACCGGCATGTCCTCTGGTGTGGTAGAGATCAGAGGTTTACGTTCAAGGGTATCCGTCTCACTTTCAAGCTCTCGACCTTGGACAGACCATTTATTCTGACTGAGAGTCAACTGCTCATCCACAGAGCCAACTGCTTGGCTTGTAGAATTGCTCCAACACTTACATTAAACCCTGAACTGAAAAGCACCGTGTCTTATTAACGGCAAAAACCAATAGTAAGCAAAGTGTGCCACGCGCTGAGCTTACAGCTGCTCTTTGAGTATTTGTTGTAGAACACGCCAAGTTCTAAGAGGCTTTCAGATGTCACTGTGACCTTATGCCATCTAAGCCTCTCTAGTGGGTGTGATTATTTAGTGCATGGAGCGAGAGGAGTGAAGGCAGTTCTGCTAACCAGTTTCATCTGGATAGTCCAGTTGGCCAGCGATGAGAGTTGTTCCTTCTTCCTTTGGTTTGCAGGGACAATGCTAAACTCCCAAGAGGGTCTGGTCGTTTACAAGTGTTTTCTCCACTTTGGAGGTAGACCAGGGCTGCAGTTGTGTTGTTACTGCTCCACTCTGCCCTGACGCTGCTCGGGCAGCTGGGGATGGTGCAGAAATAATAAACAAACATGGCCACGCTCCAAGAAAACCAGATCTGGGCTTTCAGAATTTGAATGTCATGCAATGATCACATCTCAAATATCATCCTCGTAGTTTTTCAGTGGAGTCTGAAAGGCTCCACTCCATAGAGCAAATATGCCCCATGCCCTGCTTTTGGTGGGACCTTTAAGCCAAGTGGCTTGTTTCATTTTGTAAAGTACAAATGTGTGCCAGAGATGATTTAAGCCTAAAATATTTATTTTCTGACCCTTAAGAGAAAGGTGGTCCAACTTTATCCTCTGCTCTGAACTCTGAAGGGGAACTTTGGGTTCCTCTTCCTTCTGCTTTGGGCATGGGTACCTCAGCAACTACTATAGCTAACTGTGAAATCAAGCCATGAATGCATCAACTATATGAATGTGTGGCCCCTCAGAAGCTCAGACCAGCAAATTCATTAAAATTCACTAGAGAAGATGCAATGCCTTTTAATAAATAAGCTTACTATGTAATGATACAAGCACAACCACATTTTTATCTTTGAAACATGGTATCATGTAGCCCAGGCTGACTTCAAACTCACTGTGTAGTTGACATGACCTTAAACCTCTGATCCTTCTGATTCCGTTTCCTGAGCTGTGCCATCATAGATTTGGGGCAGTGCTGGAGACTGAACCCATTGCTTCCTGTATGCTTAGCAAGCAAGCTACCAACTGTGCCACATCCCAGATCCACCATATATCTCTAATTTAGCACTCCTGAGTGTATATTCCAGGCATTGTCTAAGCAAGATTTGATGATGCAGACTTCAGTGTGTAGAGATTTCTGGGATCCTTGTCATTGTTAGCAATCAGCCAATAAGGAAAAAAAATGGAGCTATGTGGGTGAGACATTGCAGGCCAGGCTAGAAGTACCACACAGCCCTGCGATGATGTCTCCCACTGTACCCAGAGAGAAACAGGCCGTGAGTTTAGTGAACAGGTAGTAGTCGCAGCTACTGACCAATGAGTGAACCCAAAAGTTATTACCACATCTCCTGAGGGCTCAGATCACACTAGCAGAGAGGCCTAACCCTGTGTCTGATGAGCTGGAAGGAGATGAATGTCACAAAGGAAGATGCTCTGACTTTATTTTCTTCTTTGTATGTTAATGTTAAAGTGGGTCAAAATGAGAAGAGATTGCACGGCTCCAAACACAACCTCAGTATGCTGTGGAATGATGTAGCATATAAGAAACACAAAACAGACAAATGAAAAGCATCATTTTCTTAAACGTCAAAGGCATGCCCAGCTGGATGAGCCCTTCTTCCTTTGTCCTCACCTTTATTCCTAAGTCACTCCCGTTTTCTTTATTTGCCAGCAATTTCTTTCTAACTCAGAACTTCGGGTACAGTAGTGTGGACAGGGACACACCAGCAGGCTGCCCTCCTTGGTATAGCCTTGCTTTATTGTTCACCACTGTGAAATGGGTGCGACTGATGAGCAGGAATCCCCACAGCTTTCCCACCATGGTGCTGGCCTGCCACCACCAGCCATCTCCCTTTCCCTGAGGCTTTGCAAAAAGCACCTTGGCTCTCAGTCACTCCTGCCTTCTTAATCACCCCGTCTAAAAAGTGGGAGCAATCCTGGAGATTGCTAGAGAGCAATATGAAACATCTAGAAATGTCCTCATGGGCGTTCCATGACCGAGATCTGTTATTTTCTCGTTTAGAGGGGTCCAGGGGATGGGATGAATGGTCATGTATATTTTATTGGGACAGCAAGGGAAACGTACAACTGAGACTAATCTGATAGCGAAGAAAATCACTGTGCAGTGCTTAGAGAAGGAAGGGATAAAGGTCTAAAAAGTGGCTGTAACACTAGACCGGAGAGAGAGAGATAGGAGAATGGTTATAAACGAGATCTTGATGGCCCTTTGATTGGGTTTAGCTGTGGGCCTTGCCGTTGGCATCTCCTGGGCCCCTGAGTGTTGAGGCCAATTGGCTTGGTCCACGCTAATGTTCTTCATCTTTATACCACGTCTTGGCAGTTTTCCCGTGTTTGGGATTCACTGGGTTTTCTCCACAATTGAAATTAATCTTTGCAATGGTGAAGGTCTTTCTCTTAATTCTACAGTAGGATATTATTTCCATGATGTTGAAAGGGCATCTCTTAAGTAAGGAGAAAATAAACACAGGCTGAGGTCAGGTAAAATCAGTAAAACAACCTGATTAGCACTCATTATGAGGTTGGATTTTCTGTGTTCAAGTCAATCAGGCGATGAGGGTTCAACCGTGCTTTGCTCTTAGCAAGCATACAATGTCTCATGGATCGCTTCCTGATGGACCACAGAACATCCAACACCCCAAAGCATAGCATTTCACCTTAGCTGCCCAGTGAAGGGTCCTTCTGACCCTGAAGAGAGCCATCACCCCCTGGGTGCCTCTCAGGTAGGAAGAAAGACTTCAGTGGAGACTTGGGTCTTAGAAGTAGAACACACCACTTAAATAACATTTTTATAATGTTTTGTAAAAGAAATAACATGTCACAACAGTTTTCTGTCTTCTTAGATAAGTGAGCAATTTACAAAGCTTCCCTCAATCTCCACACTGTGAACAGCCACAGCATGGGGCCTTAAAAATAAACCACTTTGGTACCTGAAGTGCCCATTCCTGTTTTTCAGCCTCTTTTTCTCCCAAAACAAAAGCTCCTGAATAGGGAGAATTTTTACGTGACAGCCAGGCCCTGTTTGTGGCTGTAATATTAGCATTCTAAATAAGGCATTGTTTAAGGGGCTTAAACAATTTTTTTTTCTTCCATTTGATTGATATTCCCCAAAGATTTGTGCTTGATTTGAGCATACTTAGCAAGATTTTCACATTGAGCAACAAATCCTTGTAAACCTGCCTGCGTTGTTTGCCTCGTGCCCCACTGGGCCTGTCAGTAATTGCTGCCTCCAAGATTTTGCTGCCCACATGCAACCAGTCAGATGGCATTTAACAGTCTTAGATTTACTTGCACGAGTTCAAATACATAAGTACATATCCAGAGGACCGCTCGTAGTTTCTGCAATAGTTGAACTGTCTTGTAGAAGCCCTTTTAAACCTAAGACGAATAGATAGCAGCTTAAAAATGTGATAGACTTTATTTTTTGGTTCAAAGTAGCACAGCAATTGCTGGGAATTGATGTAGACTTGATCTCGCAGGAGTAACAGGGTACACATGAAGGGATGAGTGGCACAATAGACATCATATATTTTAAACATACTTGCAAGTTGAAAATGGGAAGGTGACAGTAATGGAAAACGCAAAATTCGGGATTTGGGCTTTGATTTTATATAATTAACTTATCATTTATTAGATAAGTGATTCTGGTTTTTAATTAAACATGTCTTGTAAGCCAGAGTGTCATCAGCACTGGAACAATTTTTCAGGCTACCGAAACAATGAAAACTCTTCATCAATATTTTGATGTTATCTAAAGATAATGAATTTCTCATCATAAAGATCTTATAATGAAACTAAAATGACTTTTGGATTGCATGAATCTACTCTGATGTTTGGCCTTTATTATTAAATCAAACCTAAAATTCTTGGGGTTTACCTTTTAAAATACACTTTTGTGGAAGAATATTTAATCATTTAATCCAGCAACATGGCTGCTCTGGGAAAGGATTGCATTGAAAGGCCTGTGTGATAGCTAGGAAGGGATCAAATCCAAAGGTCTATTTGAAGATTTCACATCCAGAGGTCAATATGAAGGGATAACATTCAGTTGCTTATGTGGTCCAGATGAAATGTAGAAAGAATGTAACACACCTTTAATCCCAGTATCCAGAAGGCAGTGGTGATACACACCTTTAATCCCAGCACTTGAGAGACAGGAAGCAGAGATTAGTAGAAGTCAGTGTCACCTGAGATGAGTCAGAGTGAAGGGCAGGCAAAGTGACAAATGAGAGGAAGAGTTGGCAGAGTGAGCTGGAGTGAGGACATGCCCAACTCTCATGATAGAAAAGTAGACTCTTAGCTCAGAGAGCCAGGATAAGACACAGAAGCAGGCAAAATGAGGATAAGACACAGAGAAGCAGAGAGGTAGTCTGAAACAATTGGAGGAATCTTGTCTAAGGCAGAGACAAAGAGGCAGCTTGACAGATGGAATCAATATCAGATGGGAAGAGTGAGTCTGCTTGAACTGAGCAGAGCAGAGCAGTTCAGTCTGAGGCAGTCAGAGAATCTACCAGAGTCTCCCAGAGTCAGAAGAGTTTGGTCAGAAACAGTAAGCCAGTTCAGAAGATCAGTCTGAACCAGTCAGCTTGGAGAAGAGTCAAGAGTTCAGAAGGAGCTAGTAAGAGTGGCTTAGTCAGCAGTAAATCTCTGAGGTTGATTAGATTGTAGGGAGGTTTAGATGTTCTATATTGTAAGGAGGTTGAAGCCTTCCAGTTCTAGACATATATTTAGATAGTACAGAGGCTGAAATGCTCCAGGGCTCCAGAACTAGGACTGGTGATTGAATTAGCCAAAGAATAAACTGACCTTAGTCAAGAATCTATGGCTACACATGTTCAATACAAAGTTGTTATCATTTGCCAGAAAAAAATGTCTTGACTTAAGCTCTACAGACAAAGGAGAAAAGATACTTTGCTTCTATACACAGAAAAACATTCAGGACTCCATTCATAAAAGCCAAAAGAGAAAGAGAATTTCCTTCAAGTTCCTGTCTTTTGTTGAGTCTTCAGGGGCAGCAAGCACTAAGCCAAAAGTTGATTTTTTTTTTTTGAGAAAATGAATAAAAACAATTTTCTGAAGCAGTCTCAGTTCTATAGATGTTTGTGTTTACTACTGAGACTAGAGTGTAGTGTTGCCTGAAGCTGGCTGATGAGGGACATTAAATTTTTCTTGCTTTAGCTGTTTATGACCATGGTATTCAGTATACAGCTCTCCATCTCCAGATGCAGACAGGGCATGCATGCATCCCTCCATCTCCAGAGGTAGACAGGACATGCATGCAGCTCTCCATCTGCAGTGACAGACAGGGCATGCATGCATCCCTCCATCTCCAAAGGCAGACAGAGCATGCATGTAGCTCTCCATCTGCAGTGACAGACAGGGCATGCATGCAGCTCTCTACCTGTAGTAACATAAGGGCATGCATGCAGCTCCCCATTTCCAGAGGCAGACAGAGCATGCATGTAGCTCCCTATTTCCAGAGGCAGACAGAGCATGCATGTAGCTCTCTACCTGCAGTGACAGACAGGGCATGCATGCAACTCTCCATCTTTAGATGCAGACAGGGCATGCATGCATCCCTCCATCTCCAGAGGCAGACAGGGAATGCATGCATCTCTCCCATCTCCAGTGATGGACAGGGCATGCAGGTATTTTGCTGGAACTCTCTGCTGTTTTGGTTTTGTTTTGTGGGTTATTTGCTGCGCTGTGCCTGATGAACCACTTCCACTATGCTGGACATGCAGAAAACTCCAACAATGGGAACCTGAACTAATCAAGAAAAGAGATCAACTGATCCTGGAAAAGAGAGCAAGGAAGGGAGCGAGCCCTCAGGAGGTGCCAGGATTGCTGGACAGTCTGTTGGGTCATGTGGTGTGGACTGTGATCAGCCAGGGTGGTCCAGTTGGCTCTGGATAGAACTCAGGGTATAAAAGGGATTGTGTTGTCATGGAGATGAAACGGCTCAATTTATGGGAAAGTTATATATACTTATGGAAGACTATCAGTAAGATAAAACATGTGGCTGCTTTGTGGTTCCTTTAAAAAGCATTGAAACCTGTTTTCTGATCATTTCACCAAGCTGTGCTCCTCATAGTGACCGAACAACTCCATGACGTCATCGCTCAGCTGTTCAATCAGTTCAGTTAGAGGACTGCTATTGGCTCTCTCCCTCTGTGAGTGAAAGCTAATCTTACAGCTCTGACATAAAGCAGTATAACTTGCTGATGAAGGCACAATACTCGGGAGTGGTGACCTAGCATCTTCAGTGCTTATTTAGACAATGATTAAATTCAAATAGTGTGGAATTTCAGTAAAGTCACGACTGCGCCATGTTCAATGTAAATGGGCAAAAATGTAAGGATAGGAGCAGGGCCGTGGACTTAGTCATTAGAATGAAGCATGTCCCATGTAACAATGAACCCAATGTCCCTTTTACCCCAGAGCTCCAGGAGAATTTAAGTTTTCACTACTGTGTGATATCTGAATTTGTCAGAGTAGAAATCGCAGATGTATTCAATATTTAGCCCTGGGTCATAGGTGGCTCCTCTGTGGTTAGTGATCATTAAAATATCCATGAGGTAAATCAGAAAATTGGACTGCATATAAATGGCCTTCCCAGGGGCATGGACAAAACATTCAGGGCTGTGGCTACTTGTTACCCGAGCACATACCTCTCCAGGCCACCATTTCATGCCAATCTAGTCTGAGATACTAATGGTCTGTATAGTTGTAGGCATGTAGCTACAATTTTTGTGTACAAGGAACTTCGTATAGAAGTGACTGCTGCCAAGGGATGACTAAAGTTTCGACAGTTCGCCATCGGTGTGAAATGGAACCAGTGTCACCCCACATGACTAATAGTGAAGCTGCAGGGGGCCCCCAGGACTAACAATGGTGAGGAATCATCCTTGCCATTTATGTTAGCCATGAGAGGTACTTCCTAGAAAATACAAATATTTGCACAGTGAGAACTCCCTAGTAATGGAGGTCAAATGACAACTCTCGTATTGTGGATGTTGCTGAGGTAGGGGAACAGAACACTCAGGACCCATAGGAGCCACACAGTCAAAAACTACCTGCCAGAGGCCGTAGTGAAGTGCTCTCGTGTTACTGCAATGTCTGAATTACACTAAGACTCATCCTCTGCAGCTGGTCACCATTGCAGCGTGATGCAATTTATCTCATCAATGAATGAGATAAAGACCCTGTGGCTTGAGGTAAAGACGGAGTTAATCCTCTGTTTCCTGGGAAGATCGCTGAATGGTGAGTGAGCACAGTGAGCGCAGCTATAAGCTGAGTGAGCCCAGGCAGGGAGGACACTGACACACTCGTTGGCCGTGCTAAGCCTCTCACTTCTGGGTACAGATTGGCCAAGTCCTAACATGCTCTTTTTCATGAAGGTTTTTGTAAGCCTTTGTAAAATGGTTTAGGTGTGACTTAACATTTTAAAAAGTCTTTTCGATCCAAAGGAAAATTAATACTGTCCTGCATTCTGGCTGTTGCGGTTCTTAGAATCGAAGGCATTTTCTGTGTATCATGGGTGTTAACCTGCTCCCAGGCATAAGAATGCTATTTTTTCCCCCTCATTTTGTGGATTTCCTTTATATAGTTCAGTTGATTTTGCCCTTGGATGCATATAAGTTTTTAATTTTAAGGATGCCAAATCTGTCCATTTTCTTTTGTTGCCTGTTTGGTGTCATATCAAGAAGTTGTTGTCATATACAAGGAACTGAAGGATTTCTTTGAAACGATTTAGAATTTAGCTCTCACGTTTAGGTCTTTGACTTATTTTGAGTTAGTTTCCATGTATGTGTTAAGGCCTCTCCAGTTTTTGAGAAGACTATTGAATGGACTTAACACTCCTGCCACAAATAATTTAATTATATATGCAAGGATTTATTTCTTGTCTTTTCTAGTCCACTAGGGTTAAATCTCTATTCGTTTTGAAAGCACATTGCTTTGTTTACCATGGCTTTATAATAAATTTTATAATTGAAAAGTTTCAAATCACTAACTTTTTTGGTTTTTTTTTTTTTTTTTTTTTTTTTTTTTTAAGAATTGCTTGCTACTTAAGTTCTTTTTAGGGTCCTTATACATTTTAGGCTGGTTTGGTTTTTTTTTTTTTTTTCAGTTTACATTCCAAAAGCATCAAGTTTGTTTGTTTTTTTTGTTTTTGTTTTTTTTCTCCTTGGTTTTTTCTTGGTTACTTTTATAGTTGTTATTGAAAATGAAAATTTATTTCTTAGGTTCTGTCCCAGGTTGACTATTACTGTATAGAAACATAACTGGTTTTTGTGTTCATTTTAAATCTTGAAACTATACTGATTTTATTATTTCTAGCATTTTTTTTTCAGGCTATTTGGGGTATTCCACATACATAACCGAGTCACTGCCCACAGATCTTCTTTCTTTCTTTATAATTTCAGTGTCTTTTATTTGTCCTTCTTGTCTAATGGCTTTGCTCAGGGCTTCCGGTGCTGTGTTAACATGGGTGAGGTCAAAGCAGCACCCTGCTTTATTGTTGCTCCTAGAATGTCTCTAGACATTAGCCACCAAGTGCCACATCAGCTGTGGACATTAGGAGTGCTCCGACCAAGTTCAAGTCGTCTTCTTCCACCCTCAGTTTGTGGGGTGCTTTTGTCCAATGTTCATATTTACTGATTTTTGCAGTTCATCCAGTTTCTCTTGTTTTTCAACCTGTGTGTTTGTATTAACTCTGTCTTTTTTAAATCATGATTGTTTCTGTGGAAGTAACCAGATCATCTATCCTGTAAGCTTGGGTTTTCCTGATTCTGTCTGTGTGGGATATGTTCCTTCCCCCCATGGACTTCTACAAACTACTAGCTGGAACCAGAAGCTTAATCATATTTGGTTTCTTTCTTTTCTAATTTTTCCTTACCTCTTCTCCCTCCCTCCCTCTTGTCCTCTCTCTTCCATTTCCTTTCTTTCTTCTTCCTTGAGGATTCTGATGCCATTCGTTTGGGTTTATCCCTCCGGTAAGAATTGCAGACGTCTCGTTGCTGTGTTGAGGTCAGCTTCTGGCTTGGAAGTCTCCCCCAGCAGTCCATTATGGAATGTTCTTACTTATCCTTTCTAATAACTCCTTTGAGAACTCCTTTTAGTAACTGGTCACCCTCATGGACTGACAGATGCCACATTCCTTCATGTCTTTCCAATAAGAATAGTTTACCAGAAATAGTTTCAAGTCAAGGAGCAAATGTGCCTAATCTCTAGGTATACAGGTATAGCTACTTATGAAAATATATTGAGTGACATATATATATATATATATATATCTCCGAGTCTGACCACAAGCATTTCGATACAGGTATTGTTCTCACAAGAATCCAGCAAAGATTTAAGTGCATCAACATACTCATCCTGATCAGGAGGAGACTGTTTACATCTGGGGAAATTATTAATGCTCTTGTGAGACTCTGGGGATGGGATAGCTTCTTCTGTGCTCTGTTGGCTGCAACAACTAGAACTGTTATTTGTGGAAAAATGTGCTTTATATTTTTGAATAATTGCCAAAGATGTTTACCTCTTACCCTTTCATGGAGTGGGCCAATCCAAATTGCATATGCCTTCCATTGAGTCTTCAGAACACTAGATGCTTAATACAAATGCCCTGAGCTAACTCTGGAAGATTCTATTTCTCTCTCTTGTTATTTTGATAAACATTTTGGCATTATGTTGATATTCTTAAAGAAATTCTACAAACTTATATTTTGACCCTCCTACCAAAATACTTCTCTAGAAACATGAATTACTAACAAGAAAAGAATCATTTTGAAATGGTTCCAAACAATGTCAAGGGTTCTAATTTTCAAGTCCCTCAGTAATTGTTATTGCAACCATACATCACTATGAGCCATTTGCTAATGAGTCTAAGGAGGAGGGACATCAACAGGAGGTGCGTAAAACCAATGCAAAGGAGCCATGCTACTTGGCTATGCAAGCAAACATTTTGTTGTTGTTGTTTGTTTTGTTTTTAAATTTATTTTTCTGCATCATCACATGCTGTGTTAGAAACCATTGTGATATTTTCAAGCAAAGTGTATCGTGATCTGCTTTTCCCTGCGGCTCTGTTACCCTTGGTCCTTGTGTACAGTACCCCTAGGTCTTCTTCCTCTTTTGCTTCTCATGTGTCCTTGTCCCACCTCCCACCTTCTATCACCCCATAGTACCCCCTTGGTCTCCTTCTAGAAAGGAGAACAAATTTTAGACCTTAACTACATGCCTACGTATGCCTCTTGTTTCCTGAAGAACTCCTCTAGATTTCATTGTCACAACTTCTCCTAAATTCTTAGATCTTCAGGGAATGGGATTCTGTTACCCACATCCTGGGGTTGTGCCATCTTCCAGCTGACAGCCAGCCAGGTGTGCACCTTGAGGTTTGGATGGCATCTTTGGAGAGAACCCATGGCAGTCCCCGCTAAGGGCAGTTATGCTGAATGTTCTCAACATTAGCTTCCATCAGAGCCGTCCTTCTGTTGGCTAGGCTCTTAAAAACACTATATTCTCAAAATATTGACATGAAAAGTTGTGTTAAAAAATTATAGAAAATGCCTCGGCATAAACACTACGATAGAAGTTCGTTTTGAATCCATGATTTTCTAAACATTAGCATTAGCACTGGTAGGTGACCATGTTTCTCAGCTTTCCACCGTTGTAATAAATGCCTCCGATGATCCATTTATAAAGAAGGGGGTATATTTTGGCTTGTGGCTCTGAAGGCAGCCACCCAAGAATAATTGGCATTATTGTTTTGGGTAGGGCATCACATCCTAGTAGGCATATTTGGCAAAGCCGAGCCAGTCTTCAAATGGCTGGGGAACTAAAAAGAGGCTCCCGCTATCCATTTTGAATATATAACTTGAGGACACACACCCCCACACACACAGTGGGGCCAGACACTTAAAGTTTTCACTGTCCCTCTTCCAGCATGCTACCCTGCGGATCAAGATTCCACCATATGACCTTAGAACCTTAGAGGTCTCTCAAGATCCAAACCGTAGAGTACAAATGGCTCCTTAACATCTGTCTAATTAAGTTCCAAGAGTGGACTTTCTTAGGACGGCCATTACTTTTAAAGCAGCCCTAATTTCACATCCAGATTGAACGTGAAATGTTGATGTATTGCTTGTAGCCCTGGCTCGAGTCCCATGTTTGGACCTTCTCACAGCTGTGGCTATAATTTTAGAGAAGAAACAATGGCAGTCATAGGAATGACTTCAGCTGCTTATAGTTTGTCAGATACTGGTCTAGAACTTCACGTGTACTTCCCAATGTAATTGACAAGGAAAATGGTTTTATTTTATCAACATTACTACAGAGTCTACTGGGGAAAAATAAATAGGAGATGCTGAGTCAGGCCTGGGGGGAAATGGAGTTCAGGATAGGGATGAACACACAGGCTGGTCAGAGAACAGAATATAATAATAATAATAATAATAATAATAATAATAATAATAATAATAATAATAATAATAATAATGTGGGAAAACTCTGGGGTCAGATCCCTTGATGTCAGTCCCTTGGTCATATGGTGAGAATTTCCATCAGTACCACTTGTTTTGTCAATATGAGATAATTAAATATATCTAAACATATAATATATTCACGTTCACATACAGTTTATGTATTTGAATTTATAGTCATCTGAATTGATATGTTTAAGTTATATTTACAGGATGTATTAGCTATATCCATTATAAAAAATAGTTAAATATAACTATAATGTAGTAGGTATTAGTATTAGTTATCTTTTAAAGAAAGTATTTTGTTACCAAAAAATAGCGTGGAAAACCACAAGCTGAGGATACATTGGAGAAGTCAATAAAATGAGACATTTATGGGTCTTTCGTTTGGGACATAAGGTTTGAATAAAAGACGTGGGAGAATGGCTTAGTAGATAGACCCCAGTGATGGATACAACTGAAAAGACCTGTAGCTGGAGAAAAACCACAATTCAAAGAAGTGGGAGAAGGTAAGGAAGATGGAAAGTCCAGGTTGAGCCCCAGGATGTTGTAATTGGCTTGCTGTAGGGATGGAGGAGCTATTTACGAAAATGCTACGGTTTGAGGTTGGTAAGGTGCTACTCTTGTGAGGAAGGGATACATCGGCTTTGGAGGCCATAATGAGGCACTTGACTTGATGTACTTTGAGTTTCAGATGCTTTATGGGCACCCCAGGAGAAGTGAAGAATAGATGATAGACTTGTCATCCTATCATCAAGATCTCAAGTCTGATATGTTTGGGGCCAGGAGGGTTTTGGGGTGTCAAGGTAGCCTGAATTGACTGTAGAATAGATGAGACCAGAGTCCCAAGCATGTGTACCAAATGATGGATGGGCAGGTTCTAAGAGGGTGCCCAGAAAAGATTGATGATGTCCTTGACACCAGAAAGGAGAAATGTCAAGAGAGTGGACAGGAGTGGCGAATACTCCAGATGGTGGAGTGGAACCATGGAAACATTCGGTAATGAGTTTCTTAAAACGAGATGTTACTTTGAAGAGAGGGCAAAGCTCTAAATTTTTCATAACCGCAGCCCTGGAATCTGCTATTGCAAGAATAGTACATATTTCAAGAAAAGTGAAATTAAGCCAAAGACATGGTGATTTCCATGTCTCGCTTTTGGTCCAAGAATGTGGAGAGTTTGTTTGTTTTGTTTTGTTTTGTTTCTTCTGAATTTTCCAAAACAAGCCATCAAGCTAAGACTAACTTACTAATTGTCCAGGATTAGCTGTTGTCACATCTAATTTGCATCAGGCATGTTTGAAAAAAATATAAAGGTATTCAGATAATATTTAGTAGGATAGGAAAATAAAATTTGTTGTTGAGATTAATCCTGGCCACTTGAATTGTATAGGCAAATCCATGCAGGCTGTCTGTCTTCCGTTTTGCTAGTCTCCCTTGGGGGAAATAGTTAGCATGAGGCATCTTTTCACTTGGCAAGTCAGTTTCTGTGTATGAATCCAGCACTTAAGGAGTTCAGGTAGGCGGGACCCACGGAAACATCAGCGGATACTCTGGGTAGCGAGAAAAGTTGTTCTTTGTCAAACTTGCATTTCGTTTAATTTTTGTATTTCTGCATTTCTGTCATAGCTGGGGAGGGTCTAGGTTTGGAAAAGAGGGGGTGGAAGAAGAAGAAGAAGAGGAGGAGGAGAAAGGAGGTAAGGAGGAAGAGGAGGAGGAGGAGAAAGGACTAGATCAGGGTTTTGTTTTCCTTAGAGTGATTCTAGTTAAAAGATGTTTGAGAACACTCCTCTCCACAGACCCCATCCTACGCTACATTTCTCCCTTCTTTTCCAACTGCCAAAGTGCATCTTTGCTGTAAGAAATGTTTCTGAAAAAGCACCATGAGGTGGCAGATATAAAAAACCATCAAAGAAAGATAATAAGCAACAACCAACCACCACGCTGTGTCTGTCGTTTATGAAGCGAAGTTAAAAAAACAATACATATTTTAAAAAAAGAGTGATTCTTTTGATGCCCATGAAAATAAGCAACCATATCATGAAGAAATAAGGTTTTCAACAGCAGCAGTAACTGTGGTACATGTATTTCACGGTTGGCAATTAAAGAGATGTGGTAAGTCTTTACTCTCGCCACATAAAAGGACTTGCTGGCAGGGTTCTGTGACAAGTCAGGGCGTTTTCATTGGCCTGAACCCTCTAGAGTCTCTGAATACCTTACTCTGGTGTTTTGTTTTAGAAACAGCTGTTTTAACTGCCCTTGCTGATCAATTCTGTTCTGCATATTTGAGTGTTAGCTCAAATATTTACCAACAAAATAGACTGACCGATATTTACCGACAGAATTCTTGTGAACGGTTCCCTCCAAAACCAGGAATAAATGAGTTCGTTGTTTGTTTTACTTCTTTGTAAACTGTTTGTAAATTCTTGTACTACTTGCAAGAACTTTCTTAGACCCTCAGAGGTATTAAGCAAGGACAGTGTAAGAAAGCTAAACGGTCTGAAGGACCCAACAGAAAGTGGTGTGGGGGCTGTTTTCATTTCTCCAACTCTAGGTCTAACTCTTCTGCCTCTTTTCCACTGTCAGTCAATTAGCACAGCAATGGAGGCTAGAGATGCAGTCCTTCCATCTCTAAATAGGGAAGAGATGGGCGGTGCTGGGGTGGAGCTAACAACGTGGGCGGAGCTAGTGAAGTGGGCGGTGCTGGGAGAAGGTTGGGGGTGTGGCGCTACTCTGCAGCCCCTCCTCAGGTGGTTGTCCTGAGATGAGGGCAGAGTTTGTTTCCTGCTCCTCTGTCCCAGCTTCCGGCTCTCTGCTGGGTGTATAGCGATGGTATGATTGTGGCAGGCTGCGAGACAAGATTTTTATTTTAACTGTTACTCTGATATTCTATGAGAGAGGATCCACCCTAGCTGCTAGGCTTAGAACTCCTGGCCGACTCTTGCTCCAGCCCTCCCGAAGCAGGAGCCGCCACCACTTCCTTTGCTGCGTAGACTTGAATGTGGCAGGCAGTCTGAATACATGTAAAAATAATAGTGAACTTCTCATCTAGAGAAAGATTTCTACTGGTTGCCTTCCTGAATTTAATCTAGACTCTATTTTCTGGTATTTGGACATAAATTCCCTCTACCTCCTATATCTTTCTTTTTGTAATACTTGGGGCACAGGCTATTTCTTTTTGGTGCTAGCAATACCCCCTGGCAATACTCTAACATACTCAGGGCACCTTTCCCACAGGAGGCCACTGAACACTGCACATGGAATACCCGACAGGCAATGCGAGTTCCAGCTCTGGCGGTGTGTACGTGTTCCCCATCTCTCCTGTCCCTGCAGCCCTTTTAAATGGATGCTACCTTTCTTATAACCCCAAGATCGTACAATGTCCTGACCTGTAAAATTCTCCTTTCAGGATCCACCTACTTCAGTGTCCCTCGGACTACGGATGGAAGAGATGATTTTCAACTTGGCAGACACGCATCTATTTTTCAATGACCTAGAAGTAAGTTCGAACCGGTTTACACATAATCTGAAAAACGAGTGATTCTGCAGTAATGATTCTGAAGTTGCGCTTTTAAGCATATAATTGAAATGTTGAGACCAAGTGTGTATAAGGCAACGTGTTTCACTTTGGTGGCATTTACTACATTTTAAAGTCGGGTCCTACGCGATTCAGATTTGACGGCGAGATTCCTAAGTATCAAGCATGATTCTCCGAAGCCTTTTAAGTCTTGGTTTCATAAGCACCATTGAGATGAGTGTTCTTAAACCCTAACAGACATTATGCAACGACCTGTTCTAACCCCTGCTGATGTCTTCCCATGCTGGTCTATCCAGCCTGCTTGTTTAGAGATGGTTTGCATCAGGCCTTTGCTGTTTGGGTTGCTAAGACTTCTCATGTCTTAACTGCTGCTGATTTGATTGGGGGAAACATCTCTAAGATGGCTGGCTAACTGTGAATGGAGGGCCGACAGACAGGATCTTTGTTCACTGCATTCTTAACAAAGAAGGCTATTGTTTTCACCTGTCTCCGCTATGACAAAACATGACTCTAACTCCCCTGCCCTCCTCCTTCACAGGGACAGTTGTTTATTTAACTCTCACTGCTAAGCAAGCTTGTGGTAGGGCTGCCAACAGGCATTAATCATCAAGTTGTTGCTTTGCAAGGTTTTATAAATGTATGTTATTTCAGACAGGAGAAGAATCTCAAAGATTCAAATAGAACCTTTACTGATCAAAGTTAATTGGCAGCAATTGGCCTTTAAATATTTCCTGATGTTTCCCTTCTCAAAATCAAGCAAAATGCACCTTATTTAATGGAGGAGCCAAGCTCACTTGAAAAATGCCAGTGTGTGACAGAACTTAAATGCGGTTTGTTCAACATCTGTCCTGTATTTTGATTTCTTTTCATCTGCAATGAAACAACTCACAGGCAAATTGGCAGCTTTCAGTGCAATAAAATGACTTAAATGTACTTGGTTGTTTTTTTTTTTTTTCTCAGTCCTTGGAGATATATTTATTTTTATATTTAGAAGTAAAAATGCTGTTTTTGTTTTTGTGTTTTGAATTGTTTGGTTTCCTAGAGGAAATGACATGTAATATATTATGTTGTTTTTTTTTTTAAATGGAGGAGATTCTGAGTGATGACTTCAGAATTACCTTTATAAAACCTTCACAGTCAACACATATTTTCACAGCTTGTTTCTGATTTGTGGTTGTATTTCACTTCATGAGAAAGTGACACAAAAGATTCCATATTTTGCTAGCATGTTAGAAGTCTTTACCTGGGTTCCCGTTTGTCCCTAAAGACACACTAGGCTGTGTGTATGCTACAGGCAGCCGTGTCCCTCTTGCTGGTCATCGGGACTCATGGTGGCCATCAAGCCTAGACAAGCAGTGCGTCGCTATGGATTTATAATCGTGGCTTGCTGAGAATGCCAGGCTGCGTGGCAAAAAGTGAAAACTTAGGCAACGTCATAATTTATGATATAATTTATTATAGTTCTTATGAATGCTTCCAAACTCGGTTTTGATTTAATACAGGCTTTTTAAATTTATTTAATTTACATTTTTTTCTACTGAAATACAAAGAGAGACTGAAATCGCATTCATATATCTTAAAAGTATACACTGGAAGTTTGGATCTAAGGGTGTGGGTGATGAAGAGCTTTTTAAATGGTTTCTGAAGAGATCAACATGCTGGAATCTATTCTTGTGTGCGTGTTATTTCTTATTCGAAGTAAAGAGCAAAAGAAAACAAATATATAATTCAACCACATACATAAAATGATAAAATGGGAATTACGTTTAAGCTCCAGACCTGATGCAAGCAGCTTTTCAGTTATTTTACTCCAGAATAATATGAATGTAACCACAAAAGTAGCCGTGAAAAATTCATTTAGCCTGTCTTTGGAAATCATTTTCTCAAGATTTGTATAGCATTTTAAAATAAATTGGTTGTTGCATTTATGTTGTCTTAACTTCTACACGTTTTTAATTCAACAGACCTGAAACTGGTTACTGCAAACACAAGTTTCTTTGATTATAAAAAGTAAAAAATATTCCCTGGCAATACTCAAAGAGAACCAAGCATCTTCTCAGGCAGCAGTGATGGGCAACGCTTCCTCTCACACACCCGTTGCAGTGTGTGGTGGCAAGCCACATCAGTTAGCTGCTGAGCATCTCTGACATTTTACAGAGTTCGACAGCCTCTCGTTGGGCTTGGACTGTCGTGCCTGAGCTCCGGGTGCTGCTACTTGCCTTTACTGCCTGTTTTATAAAATTTTGGCTTTTTGACAGTCCTGCCTCTCGGCACATTCTGTTCAGTTCGTACAATGTGGGGGACTTCCAGTGGCTTGTATTGTACCCTCAGAATACATCTGTATGGTGGCTATTGGGGTATGATTTAAAAGACTTAAGGTACAACTTTAAAAGGAATTCAGAAATATCATCATGAACTTTTTAAAACCAAAAACCTCTAAAATAGTTAAGAACGCTGTTTAGTTTTGAAAGTCTTGCCATCTCCGTGGCCTTTTTATTTAAAAATATCAAAGTTCACATTAATTCCATTGATGCATCAGGAAAAGAAATTTAAAAGAAAAGTTCTGTTCCTTTGCGTCATTAAAAACGTCTGATGTGTTAGGGAGCAAGAGTGATAAAGAGACATAACTATTATGGGATATAATAATTTCCCCAGCAGAGACAGGCTGAAATATTAATTACAAAGCATGCCTCTGACTTCCTGACACCTGGCCTGACAGACACCCCACGTATCACTTTACAGAAAGTCCCCACACGCTATCCAGTGGTACTTACATGGAAGTCTTTTTTCTGTAAATGACATAATGGAACCAGAGTGTTGTTCGGCTTCTTTAGAATGTATGGCCTTCTAACTAAATAGAGGAAAAAGTCCGTTCTGTTAGATTTGCACTCAAAGGCTATCAGTGGCAGTAGCATTGGGGTCCAAGCTATATCCTGTGGGTTCCCTGCTGGAGCTTTCCACATTTAAAGGGAAATATTTGATGCGGGTGCTTATGTCTAAATAGAAAAAAGGCATTAAGTCTGTCTTAAGCTTTCTCTTGGTGCTATGTAATATTTAGTGCCATGGTGGCTGCCATAGTGGACTCAGTAAGGCAGAAACTATCTCCTCCTCCTCCTCCTCCTCCTCCTCCTCTTCCTCCTCCTCCTCCTCTTCCTCCTCCCCTCTTCCTCCTCCCCTCCTCCTCCTCCCCTCCTCCTCCTCCCCTCCTCCTCCTCCCCTCCTCCTCCCCTCCTCCTCCTCCCCTCCTCCTCCTCCCCTCCTCCTCCTCCTCCTCCTCCTCCTCCTCCTCCTCCTCCTCTTCTCGTTTTTTTTTTTCAAGACAGGGTTTCTCTGTTGTAACTCTGGCTGTCCTGGAACTCACTCTGTAGACCAGGCTGGCCTTGAACTCACAGAGATCCACCTGCCTCTGCCTTCTGAGTGCTGGGATTAAAGTCGTGTGCCACTACCACCTAGCAGGAACTGTCTTCTCGTGTTACCCCTAGACAGATGAAGGCTGGAAGGTCATGCAACACCCCACCCCACCCCGCTTGTCCGTGAGCACAGCATGTAAGGTCATTGCCCACAACATTCATCTAGGGACCTTCCCTGGTGCATTGTTTAGTTGGGTATTCTAGTTAGAATTTTTGTCAATCTGACACAAGCCAGAGTTATCTAAGAAGAGGGAATTTAAATACCTCCAGAAGATGGGGCCATGGGCAAGCCTGTGGAGCACTTCCTTGATTAATGACTGATATAGGCGAGCCCAGCCTACTGGAGGTGGTACCACCCCTAGCAGGTGGTCCTAGGTTGTATAAAAAATCAGGCTGAGCAAGCCATGGAGAGGAAGCCAATAAGCAGCTTTCCTCCATGGCCTCTGTTTCAGATCCTGCCTTGGGTTCCTGCCCTGACGTCCCTTAGTGGTGGCGTGTGACCTGAGAGTTATATCTGAAATAAATCCTTTCTCTCCCAAGTCACTTTGGGTCATGGTGTTTATAACAGCAATAGAAACCGAACCAAGACAGATGTTACAGTCCGGTTGATTTTCTGCTGTACAAATGCCTAGCTCAAATACTTTGACTGTTGTCTAGATCAGTTTGACTGTTTGTTTTTCTAAATATGTATACTTATAGCTCTTGCTGTCTGTCACTCCCTTTCTTTAGATAAAAGAAGCAGAGGTTCTGGCCTTACTAGGGTCTGGGTTTGATGAATCAAAGGCCAGTGGAAACCTGTGGAAAGTGTATGGTAGCACCAGAGAGTACCATGGAGATTTGTCATGTAAAGAAATGTGTGTATACCGCGGTTTAACTCAGCCTGTAAATGTGGTGTAAGTTTTATTCTTCTAAAGCTCAGGTTATTTAGCGATTATCTTAATATATTTTATTTAGACTTCTATTTTCATGTGGGAAAAGTATCTTTCTTCCAACTGTCAGTCATGCGGTGTTGAGTGACTTTAAACGATGCGTGCTGTACTGGCCTTAGCGTGTGCCTCCAAAAGCATGGAACTATGAATTTCAGAAGTTGACTCTCTTTTTAACTTTGAGAAATATGGTTCACCTACAAAGTACTTTCTTCCCTATAAATAGAAACTCTGGTGCCCAGCAACCAGCTTTGTGGATGCTGGAAGCCTTGGGTTTTAGCAGCCAGAGAAAGGGCTCCTTGGGTGCCAATGAGGAAGACGTGGAGAAAAGAGCTAAGCTGGTTTCTGTGTTCAGTCACTTCCAGGAGCCCAGAGTATCTCTAGGAAAATGTGTGGGTGGGCAGGCCAATAGATAGCACCCCAAACTGCGTGTGCACACACACACACACACACACACACACAACCTGTCACTTTCAGCTCTGTACGTCGACTTTAGGGTCTTGCTGATAAGTGGAATTTTACTTAGTATTACTTAACATCCTTCATCACAGCCTTGTGCATTTTGATTCTTAAATATATTTTGTTAGGTTGAATTCACGTGCGCTGCCTTAGAATAAAACCGATTTCTGTTCCCTCCCCACAGACTTGGTTGTTAGTTTTGCCCTGCATTGTAAGCTGGGATACTTGGCCTTGTGCACGTCTCTGGTTGAGAGTAACGTAAACGCTCTCAGTTCAGGGGAAGATACGTTTTGTAAGCAACAAATGGTTGTTAAGACAATGAATTGTATTGAGTTTGTTTTACCTGTATAGCAACCGATGGACAACAAGAAGCTTTTATGTTATCCATTATTCTGACTAAAATATTATCTTATTGTTCTGATTTGTAATTTCTTATAAAATTATGTTGTCTTTATTAAAATAGAAATACAATGTTATCTTCAAATACTTCGATAATTTGATGTTTATAAGGAAATGAAGAGTCACCATGATAGTGGTGCACATGAGACACATTCACTGGGCTGACGATGCAGAGTTCTTGCCTAGCATGTGAGTCCACAGGTTCTAGCCCCATCTCTGCAGAAAGAAATAATGAGACAGGGTTAGCAGAGACAGCATGGTGACATTTGGGGGACCCAGGAAGTGAACTGGGAAGCAGCTACAGTGGTCGGGTGCAAAAACATTCTGAGACAGGAGTGATAAACAGCGGCCCTGTGACAGGAACGAGGCTAGACAGCCATGCGGCCGGGAAACTCGGGCTTCACAGACTGGCGCAGTCTTTTATAATTGCACTGGGAACCCACTGGAGACTTTTAAACATGGACTTGATGGAAAGCATCATACAGAAGGAAGGAAGGAGGGAGGGATAGCCAGGCTGCAAATCCTCCAAGGGTTCTTCTTCCTCTGCCTCTCATGTGTCTGGAGTACATGAGAGCACATGAGAGGTAGAGCACCCTGCCCAGCACCATGTCCAGCTCCCATCTACATGGGTGCTGAGGATCTGCCCTCCAATTCTCATACTTGTGCATCAAGTGCTTTTACCCACTGGGCTATCTCCCCATCTTCCAACATAGGTTTTAAATAGAAGGTAACAGGAATACGTGGGTGTCCATGGGATTGATTCAGGAGAAAGGAGAACGTATAGGATGTAGCAAGGGAAGGGGGGAAGTATCCAGGTTATGAGTTCCAGGGCTGGTCCCAGGGAAGGAACAGGTAACTCCCCACAGGTCCAGCTGGAGGCAGGATTCAGCAAAGGTGAGAGGAAGTCTTTCTTGCTACAGAAATTCTTACTGCACCAGTCTGTGATTTTTATTTTTCCATCCGTCTCTGTAATCCAGTAGGGAGTCCGAGACTTGAAATAGGACTATTCACTATCCACTTGAACTTGAATACTTACATGAGATTCATTACATAGAAGACGCTCTTTATTTTCCTTGTCTTCTCCCCAAATTTTCAAATTGGCTTACAGTGAGGACTGGTGATATGCGCGTATTACCAGGAACTCGTGGTGTCAGACATGTTAGGCAAACGCTCCGCAGTTTAATCACATCCTCAGCCCAGCACCGCTGTTTTTACGATCTGAAAAGCTAAATTTTAAAAGTAAATGAAGAGTCAACACAGTATAGAAAACAATTAATATTACCCAGATTCTTGAACTTTGAAATTATCTTTCTAAAAGTCGTATCACAAAAATCCTACTGTCAGAATATAATTTACATAGAAAGAGGTATGATATCAAGTGATAATCACGGTGATTCTAATTTGGGATTTTAAACAGGAAGGTATGCATACACAAATGTGAGGAAATGGTTTTATTTATTAAAATATGAGAGATAAATAATTTCCATAATAACTGATTTGTTTCCGGATGATAGAGGGCCAGGCTGCTTCCTTTTTAAATTTTATTTCCTGTAGTTAATATTTTGTATTAGTAACACATTAGTGGTACAAATTCATAGAATCCACTCGGCATTTCCACACATGCATACAGCACGCATTGAACATATTCTTCTGCTCCTTTTTAGACTCCACCTCTCTCCCCCGACACTGTAATATTTCATATGAAAATATTGAATATAATCATGACTCTACTTGCCTTTACTCAAAGCCCTCACGTTAGATGGTTTGTCTTTCAGTTTTAGAAGTGCAGAGCTTGACTCTGTTCACGCATGAGGCCATTCTGTACCTCGCCTTCCCACCTGTCAGACTGGACAGTCCGTCTTTGCAGGGCAGGTGTAGCACCAGGAGCTTGGGGTAGCTGCTCACATGACATCTGCCATCAGGAAGCAAAGGGAAATGAAGACTGATGCTTAGCTCGCTTCTCTGTATTCAGTCTGGGGTGTCAGTCCACAGAACGATGTCACTCACATTTAGGGGTGTATTTCTTCACCTCAGTTACCCAGGCTGGAAACTCCTTCTCAGATCTGCTCAGAAGTGTGTCTCTTAGGTGATTCTCAGTCCTGTCAAGCTGACCATCAATAAAAACTACCACAATTAATGAGCACCAACTCAAGAGTTGGGGTGAGGGAACACACTACTGTGTCATGGCTGGCCTAACGGAGCCCAGACACTGGGCAGAGACAAGGTGAAGGGACGCTATCTCATGTGGTGATGACAGTGGTGGAAGAGTGTGTGGGAGCTTGTGGAATCCAGTCTAGGTGTAAGGCAGAGGGTTGGAGAAATGACCTCTCTAGAAAGTGACCCCGCATGATGGTGTGGCTTTGGGTACCAGGCAGGAGGCGTCACCCGTGATGGCTTTTGCAGTGTCCCAGGAACAACATAGTAGAGGGAAAAGCATAGTTATCTCAGGGTAAGCTGCCTGCACACAGTGTTCGTTTGGCAACACAGAATCTGAATGGCTGTAGAAAAGTCCTGATTAGGGAAATTAAATGACGTAGCAAGGCAAATTGGTCACTCTGAGTATCAGTCTACGAGACTGTAGCTAACCAGTCAGTGACAGTCTAGTTCTACTATGCCATCCTTGTGGCCACAGAAGGTGGGGTACGCAGCCTCAGGACCCAGAGAATGAGAGAGGGAGATTTGGCTACAGCCCCCCCCCACGGCTACTGTACATTACCTTCACCCTGCAGACTGCAAAGCATCACACAAGTCAACGGGGATGGGTGGCGTTAGAAGACAATCCTGACTGGGCCCCTGGCCTATGGCAGCGCTTCTGAGGATGAGGCTTCCCACTGCTCTTCTCTGGGAGAAAGAGAACTTTTTCGGTAGTGGGCTGTACCAAGAATAGTTCTTTTCAAGCCTCTGCAAAACTGTCCCGTTAGCATCACCTATCTCCAGCTTCTAGTTTAGACCTTTGATTCTGACAGGTGCTGGCTCTCCATCAGTCTGAGTAGCACCCGGCACGCTGGAAAGCCAGAGTGAACTCCACTTTCCCCACTAGGGAGTTGGAGTAATAGAGAAAGGAATTCAAGCATATTCTCTCTCTCTCCCTCCTCTCTCTCTCTCCTCCCCCCTTTTTCTTCTTTAATATTGAGCAGTACAACAGAAGGCCTGTACCTCCAACTTTCCGCAAATGTGTTTAAGCTGCATCCCTGGAGGTTTCTCCCATTTCAGAGTGGCTACAATGGAGCCTCTATGTGGGTCCCACTCAGTATTCTAACAGTGTCTGCGACAGAGACTCTCTAAGTCCTCAGTTCTTCAGCCTGCTCATTCTCAGCTACGCTTTTGTAAGCAGGTGGAGGGCTGGGACCCTGGAGAGGATGTTGCTTTTGAGTGGCGCTCTTTCGTCAACTCCTCTTGACTCTTTGGACATAAATGACCAAGAATAACCTTCCGAGGGGGCTTTTTTTTTTTTTCCCACTAAGTTAAAGGAAGCATATGCCTAAGACACCCATGCCTTTTAGACTTTTAAGTCTCTGTTAGTACAGTCTTACTGGACTTTAAGATAAAATGACCCTTTAAACAAAACGTAAAAGTAGCTCGGAAAACTACTATCACTGGAAGACTAAGCGTCGGCGCGTACGCAGAAGCACACCACGGTGTCATGAAATAGAAGTTATTTTAATGTAGTAACTGGAATATCTACTTCTAAATGTATGATAAATGATTTAAATTATAGGGAATTAAATTAGTTCATACTTGCGATCATATTCCCAGTCAAAGGGTTGTAGCCAGAAAGTCGCCCTCCTAGAGTAGGCCTTCTGGAAACCGTCAAAGATGTAGTTTTCAAAAATCTAGAGAAGATTTTAAAGTTTTATCCAGGCCCTGAGTAAGAAACAAATTAATTCTGTGGCACTGCTTTTAGGCATAACGATAAAACCGATGAAGATACTCTGCTCTCCAGGAGTTTGCAAAGTGGTAGGGTTGGGGCTGAGGGTACAAATTGGCCTATGTGTGCACTTAGACGAGAGTAACAGGAAGCTGCCCTCCACTGCGGGGCTAGCAGGGAGAAGCAATGTTGAAAGGAGAGGGCTTTAGAAATGAGCATTCTGGGACTGGAGAGATGGCTCAGTGGTTAAGAACACTGGCTGTTCTTCCAGAGGACCTGGGTTCAATTCCCAGCACCCACATGGCAGCTCACAACTGTCTGCAACTCCAGTTCCGAGGAATCTGACACCCTCACACAGACATGCATGCAGGCAAAACACCAATGCACATATAAAAATAAATTCTAGAAAGAAAAGAAAAGAAAGAAATGAGTGTTCCAAGCCAAAGTTATACAACAAGCAAAACCGGAGAGCTGAGTGGTTATCATCAGTTAAAAATATCTACAAAAGACAGGAGATGAATGAATGTCACATATTTGCCCAGCCAGGTCCATTACAGTCGCTATCTGTTTCCGCCTTTGTGGAGCAGTACCTACCTGTGAGCCAAGGGTTATTTTCAATACTCAAAATAGAATTAAGATTTTCCTTGTTTGCTATGCCGGTAGAGTTAACAGTCCAGGAAAATGCTGTCAGCTGTTGCTTGAAAGATATATAAAACATGCACAAAACGGAACATTACACAGCAATTCAAAAGACACAGGGTGGGCACAGTAGACACCCTGTAATCCCAGGACTCAGGAGGAAGAGGCGGGGGGATTGGGAGTTCTAGGCCATTCTGTCAAGAGCTATTAAGGAAAGCTTGCCTCGAAAAAAAAACCAAAACAACACAAACAAACAAACAAACAAAAAAACAGTGATAGAAATCATGATAGCTTAGTGGTAGATCATTTGCCTAGCATGTACAAGGCCTTGGGTTCAGTCTCCTGTGTCAGGCAAACACACACACACACACACACACACACAGAGTAATGAGGGTGATTAACTGATATTACAGGTTTGTGTCACACATTAAATGAAGGGGAAAGTCACTCTAATCTGGATTTACCAGCTTGTTTGACCATATCCCTTATTAAAACGCAAGCTTCATAAACAACAGTGAGCAGCTGGGGGTCAGCGCGTGAATGAGTGGGAGGGTTCAGCAGCGATGAGGGATGCTTACCCGTGATCGCTTCTAACACATGGAAGAGGAGTCAGTTTCTTTTTCACATTTCCCATGAATTTTCCGTGTTGGCTACATATGTCATTCTACAATCAGACAGTAATTTTACTTTCTAATGGTGTCATGCAGGAACGCCATCAATTAGCTTCTGATTCAGGGTCTTCTTTCCTAACTCAACCTTGCCGATCAGACCACCCGGAAGACCGGGCTCCAAATGCTTGGCCCATTGTTACAAAATATGGAGGGAGAAAAATTACAGGAAAAAAATGGTGTGTTCCTCCACAGAGATTATGATACGCAGGCCACCCCAAATCATCTGCAGATGTCTCCTGCTGCTGATTGTCAGAGCTTTAGGAAGACTGGGAGGAGGACATGACAGGGACACAAGGGCCTCACCCGTAGAGGTGCTCACCAATGGCAGCTACTGTCACTCAAAGGGTGAGTTACCCGGTGGACATCAGACTTGCAGAAGGAAAGAGACCAATAAAAGCTTAGCCAAGGAGTAGAATAGGGGCTGAAAGAAGCAATATGACAATCTGTGGACAAACCTCTCATCAGGGGAACCGGAGACTGAGAGTGCCTGGCAGGAATGGGCCGATCCTGATGACACAGGAGAGATGAGATTGTGCTGGAAAACTTTGGATCACTGCAGAGGCCCTTAGACTGTGGCTGCACTGGCATAAACTAACCATTTCCAATTTAACTTTTCTGATGTACCAGTTGAGTGCGACAGGAGCACAGGTATACTATATTGCTTCCCCAACACTGTGTTCTGCATAGGACATGAAGCTGCAGCCAAGATGGGTCCAAAGAAGGGTTCTGCAAGGATTCTTGCACCTTCCTTGAGAGAAAGCCATAGTGGCAACCACATACACACCTTTTATTCAGCCGTTCCCTATGTCTATAGAGCTGGACCAGCAAGGGTAACATGTTACTTATTTGTGTGTGATTCGTGGCTGGAATATAAATGGGTGCCTAATTTAGCCATTATTAATAGCATGCAGTACAAAAATGAACGAGAGAATTCAGATTGCGTGTCCTATATGTTCTGTAGTGCTACCGGCATGGTTCACATAGAGTATGTATGGAAGTCGTTTTATTGATACACAATAATACATAATATTGATACATAATCGATACAAAATACATGTAATTGATACATACAATAACATAAACACCCAAGCTCTAATTCTGAAGAAGGGGCTTTCAAGATGGTGAGAATATGAGAATGAACGAAATTTGTCCTCAGTTTTCCTTTAAGGCTGTCAATTCCATTTCCTGTATTCACCCCTCAGTGACTTGGGGCTCACGGAGCTCCTCTTGCTGCCGGGAATGGATCTGGCACGGCAGCTTTCACCAAGCCTAAAGAAGCTTGAATGCTTTACCCTCATCTGAAGACTGTGTCTTCTAACACAAGGCCCAGTCAGTCTGGTTGGGGTGGTGGGTCTCCAAGCCCACGGCTACTTGGAAGAGAGAATATTTTATGAGAATCCCCCTCGGAGGGCCTCCTTGCCCTCGGGGCCACTGACTAGAGGTGATGACGGACCCTTCCTGCAGCCCACAGGAGAGGAAACTTTTTCTCCTTTCAAGTGCTTATGTCCGGATCTGCATATTTTTCTTTCTGGAGTCAGTAATAATTCCATGGCAGAGAAGACTGGTTTAGAAATATTTTAGAAATCAGTTGTCTAAGGATACTCTGAGAGCCTATTTATTCTGAACCACACAGTCCTTTAGACGTAATTTTTTCTTACCATTATAAGATTCTCTGGCTGTATAAGCTAGCTGAAACTGATAAACTGGTCTCTTAAACTTTCAGACCTTAAATCTTACCCCCTGCTCATCCAAAAAAGAGGAAAATCACACGAGAATATTTCTTTAACAATTGTATTGACATCTGGTTTTCAGTTAATGGTGAATCTATCAACAAAAATAGCAAAAAAAAAAAAAATCCTACAATTTGCCTTTGTTGCAAAGAACTAGAAAACTGCACATTTGCTTCAGGCAAAAGAACACTTTTGTTAAACCATCACCTATTGCAGCGTACAGCTTTCTATGAATAAACAAGGTAAAAAATGTCTCTATTAAAGTATCCTGTTAAACACTCTTTAGATGAATTCATATGGTGCTCATTTTCCTCAGGTGGCAACAGGGGTAAAAAGAACGTGACTGCAGGAAGGGATGAAAGGTCCCCTGGCCTGGGTGTTTTTCCAGACTCTGCCAGGAAGGCTGCAGTGTAAGGAACGATTCTTATGAGGATGTGATTATTCACAGCAAGCCTTGAGCCGGTGTCACTGTGAAAAATTCTTCTCCAGTACATACTCTCAGCAGGAATAATAGATCTAAAAGGAAGGAAACAGGAATTACAAAGAACACCATCAGCAGCCGGTGACAAATTATGGGCTCAAAAATGATGGGCAGGTCCATCGAAAATCAAGACATCGGTTCAGCAGTAAATCAGAGGTTTGCTCTTAAGAGCAGCTGCGGAGTTGACATTCGGACCCTGGCGTTTTCATTAAATGCGCACCGAGTTCTCTTGGCGCAATGTTACGGATAATAATTACTTTGCACTTGGGTCTTTCATCGTCACACTTTAAGTTACGAAAACATAATGTAAGGTGCCAGTGGCAGCTAATGATAAAATCACATACTATAATTTGAAATAGACTCCGACACTAGCTCATCGTCCTGTGCTGTAAAATGCCACAGCCTCTTCTATTAACTGACTAATAGAGGGAACCGTATATGTGCATCAGCCCTTGCGTGCGACGTAAGTGCTGTCGCATAGAACACCCTGAAAGCTTCTGCTGTTGCCCAAAACAGCTTAAACCATCATGGGTATATGTACCTCTGCAGCAGTATGCAACCGCAGCATGTGTGAAACCCCCCTAACTTCCCCCCCCCATAAATTAATAAAAAATAGATCTTGCACCAAATTGTAAACACTCATTGAACTTCTAAGGAAAAAAATATTTAAGTATTGATGTCATTAGATCAAATGTAGCTATAACGTAGCTGTCAATTAGATTAATCCATTAACATGAGAGACATAGCACAGAAATATTTTAAATAAGCCCACTTTGTCTTCAAAGTTTATTTTCAATTCTCTTTGGCTTCTATTAAGCAAGACTTTTCACCCTAAGGTTGAGAGTGTGGATAAAGACAGACAGATTTAATATAATCATGTGGTAAAGGAGGTATTCATGGTGAGAAGGAGGTCCAAGGCATCGGAGACTTACATGTATTTATTAACACTGAGCCTCCGAGAAGTCGTGATGTCATGCGATCCCTGTGGGACTCAGAAAGCCACACGCTCAAGTATTATTAGATTGGCATCCTATTTTAATTAGCATATTTTAAAGGGATTAATATAAAAATATTAAAATTTTGAAACATCTTCTTCTTTTTCTAGTTATTAGTAAGCACAGCGGCACTGGGAGGTTTTCTTTTGGATATTTTAATAATCATAAATATCTATCCCAGTTACATTCAAGACCCAGCATGAAGCTTAAATGCTTCACCTTATTTTTTGCCTCAATATGCCACCTGTAGGCACTCGCAGTAGAAGCGTTAATTTCTATGTATTTTATGGCTATTAGTAGAAACAGATTCAGAACAAAATAGCAAACCGCTTACCTTTGTTAAAATGCTATAAATCAATTCCTGGGCTTCTAATATAAGAATCTAGGTCTTTCTCCTGATGGAGCTCCTTTGCTTCTAACTGGAACAAAATTCCCCTCTCACTTAGATAAACCCCAAAGGAAACAAAGGAAAAAAAAAGGCACCAATATAGCCTACCAGTGTTTTAGAAGTGAGAACCACTACAAAGCAGGATGTGTTCCTTCCTACAAACTCAGTAATGGATACTGTGATGGTTCTTTTCAGTTTCTGGGATTTGAAGTCTATTGTTCTCTCATTGGCTCGTGTAGTTGTGCCACCATATTCCTATCCAAACAGATAACTGGTATTAAAATAATGATTTAAAATATGCATTGAGGTCAGTGTGGTATCCTGGGCAGATTATTTAGAGCAGGGATTTAAAGATCTATTTTCTAGGTTTGTTATAATTCTGACACTTATGTGTGCCAACATTCTCAAACAGGGAGATAAATTTCAAAAGTCCCTTATTCTTCATTGCCATTCCCTCAGCTGTGGGTCATGTCCAAGGAAGCCCCATGGAGAGACCTCAGGAGGCTGTGGATATCACTGGTGTGTCCCAGGTAGATGGTAGATAGGTCCCGCCAGCCAGTGCCTGTATAAAGGGGCTCTAGATCTCATGTCTGTCCTCGTCACTAGGGCTTGGGCTTGTTCTGTGATGCTGTTAGGGGAGCACAGGCAGCCCTTAACTTCCCTTGTGTCTACTTGAATGCACTAAGGGCTTGTGCACACCTCTGGAAAGCTGTTTGGATTGTGTTACTGCATGCCAGTGTCTATAAACACATGATATCTCAACAGGGCATGCAGAAGAAAGTAGGCAAGAGAGAAACTGGCTCCTGCGGTCAGCTGCCTTCTAACGTGTAGGAGCTCAACTGGAAAGCTAAGCTTGCATACCAAAGCTCGGTGTGAGCTTATATAAAAGTAGGGTCCTTCAGCTTCTCCATCTGTGGGCTTGTGTCGGGACCACACCTCTCCGTCTGCAAACTTTGTGAATCATAGCTGTTCCTGGAAAAGCAGACATCCGGGGTACTTTTATTTTTTTTTTACCTTGTTTTCCAAAGAAATTATCAAAATATCTTAAGAAGTCAGAAGTTAGTGCCAAAAGTCACTATGGAACAATAACTTCCCTGAAAACTTGTCACTCTCGTACTGCCAACAGCGGGTACCCTGAAAGGCCATCTGTATGATTCAGACTACCTATGAAGACAGTGGGAACAGACCCGTAGAGGGAATTGTTTTAGAGGGTTGCTTGTTTGGTTGGTTGGTTTTCAAGATTAAGTATACTGATCATGTGTGGAAATCCAGCTTCGTGATCAGTGGTGTGAGTTGTCTCTGATATACTGTGTTACGTTATGGATTTTCATATTAAGAAATATGAGGAATGCTTCTTTTTAGTAACTGAGAGCTGTCAAAGATCTCAAGCAAGTATCTATATTGTTCTATAGGGAGTTTCTGTCTATGAATGCAATTGTCTGGTGGCAGATCGGAGAGGGACACATGGGCTAGGGGTTGTTTCCTCTGCCTGGCCATTGCTAGCTAGTCTCAATAGGTATTACTGGTGTTGGTGGACAGTCACACCTGGACCTGCAGGGATGGCTCAGCAGTTAAGAACCCTTGTTATTCTTGTAGAAGATGCTGATTCGGTTCCCAGAATCTACATAGCAACTTACAACCATCTGCAGTTTTAGTTCCAGGCGATCTGAAGCCCTCTCCTGACCTCCGCAGGCACCAGGCACATTTGCGGTGCCCATACGAACCTGCAGGCAAGACTCATAAAAGTAAAATAAATGAATGTTCATTTAAAAGAGGCAGTAACAATAGTTAGCCATCCCGTGACTTCTTCCATCTTTTACGCTGGACAGGAAGGTATTGAAACAATTAGAAGGCAGGATGGTTGTCTGTTTTCTCATGGTAAATTTGGAACGTTGACAAATGTAATCGGGGTCGTAAGAATGTGGACTGGGTAACTCAACTTCTCTGAAGGCACGCTTCTAGTTGTTCTTGTATTGTTTCCTTCTGTGACTGCCTCAGTGTCTTCTTCCAGCCCCTGTTTATTCAGGGGCCTCAGATTTACTCCAGGTTTGTGTTTCTAGGTTCATGTTCAGAGGTAGAGAGCATCGGCTTGCTGCCTGTGACGTCCTTCTGCTTGGCACTGAGAATAAGGCCCATTGTAGCTGTCTTAATTCCCTTTATTAATTTTCCTAAACTAGCTCGAATCGTGTGGTGTATTTTTACATAATTATGGTACAAGCAAAAGGCTTCGGGGGGGAAAGAACAACCACTACAGTATCAAAGCAGAATAAATATTTGCAGAAAAATTCTGCCATAAGTTAATATTTTGCATATGAGCCCCTGTACAAAATCTGAGTTATTCCCGGGGCTTGATCCAAAAGAACAAGGCTGCGGCCCACCCCTAGACACCCAGAGATGATGGCGGATCAGAGAAAGGTCAGCTTGAGATGCCATGCCAAGAAAAAGACAGAAGGGACCAGGAAGGCAGAAAAACACCACAGCGAAGTCCTAAAAGCAAAGCCCCGTTTGCCAATGACCATGAGTTTCTAAGGCATGTGGCTGTCTGCCAGCTCCCCGCACCAGAGCTGAATTCTGTGGCCTGGTGTGTTGGCTGGATCCCCAGCCATCCGTGCAAGCATTTTACAGCCTGGCTCTGTGAGTGTTCGCGGGCTACGAGCTGAGGGCCAGCAATGGCTGCAAGCTCGCTTGTTTTATTTCCCTTTAGTGCATCCCAGCGAAGGAAAGTGGTGGAAGGAGAATTGGGGTTCTTCGATTGTCAGTGTTTGTCTGAAAGACGAGGCCTGTCAGGTTTGTTGTGAGCTCATGGGCCCATTCATTCCCACTCCTCAGGCGCTGCTGTCTGCCACTGTTGAGATGGTAGCTTAACCTGCATTCCTGGCCGTCTTATTTTTTTTCCCCACTCACAGTGTACCGGTGTCAATGTGACATGCTAAAAAACCACACACTCTCGACACGTACCATCATGCTGTGTGTGCACTTTGTCACCTGGTAAAGACCCGTAACTGTGTGTGAGTAAGTGTCCTTCGGGGCCGTGGCCCTGTGACGTGTCCATCACTTAAGGGCCTGGTGCTGACATAGAGGGTTGGTTGGAGCTTGAACTGGATGGCGGAGGCTGTACATCCACGCTCTGGGTGGGAAGAACCAAACACAGTCCCAAACCCTGGGCCTGTTCTTAGATTCCCCTAAGCTCTAAGCCATGAAGAATCTTGATCGGCAGTCAAGTATCTGTGTCCCATAAACTTAGGGGAGCCTGGAAAGGTGGTATGGCTTCGAGTCCTACTGCTCTGAGCTTCTTGGAGCTTCCGTTTATCATCTATAAATTAGATCAGAACCGTAAATGCTCTTGAACGTTCTCCCACAAACTCAAGAAAACACCCTCCCGGCCTCTCCAAGAATCCCACAAGCAATGAAAGCCGAACATCCCTTGCCTAAAATATTTGAAACCAAACGTGTTCGGGAATTTTCAATTTTTTTCTTTCAGATTATGGAGTATTTGCAAGTGCACAACAAGATAACTTGGGAATGGGACTCAAGTTTAACAGAAAGCTTACTAATATTTCATGTGCACCTGTTATACTTAGCCCACAGGTAATGTTACACGGTATTTTAAGTTAATCTATGTTTTGACTGTGGACCAGTTGCCCAAGAAGTGGAGAATTTCCCGTGTGTCATCTTGGCTCAAAGAGTTTAAGATTGTGGAACGTTTTGGATTTGGAGGGTTTTTGGATTAGGGATGATCAACCTGCATAGGAGTTGTCTCTTGATGATGTAGTTTGGAATTCTTGGGAAGGCTAGGTCTGCAACGTACATGAGATGTCAATGCTAACCTCTGCTAACCCTTTGCTAACCGAGTATGGAGGAATGGTCAATCCTTGGCACTTCTGCATTTCTGGAAAGCAAGGGACCAACCTCAGGATAGGAAGTGGCTGTGCTTTAGTGATGTTCAAATTTAGTACTCACTAATAACTGTTTCTTAGCAACCGATAATCGTAGCTTCTCACTGGCCCCCCAGGCTTCCTCAGGATTGTTGGTGCTATTTGACTCCATATAGAACTGGTCAAATTAAAATGTTAGTTATGGTCTGACAAGACATCTCCGCAGGTAAGGATACTTGCTGCCAAGCCTGGTGACCTGCGTTTGATCCCCGGGGCCTGCATGAGGCAAGGAGAGAACTGACTCCCACAAGTTGCCCCCTGACCTCTACATGTGTGCTGTGGCACTCAGGTGCCTGCTTCCGTACACATATATCACACACACGATAAAATGCAATGAGTGTTTTCAAACGTTATAATTCTGTATTGTTCTACTATCAAATTGTTTTCCCTTATGCAAAGTTTCGGGCTTAAAAGCCCTTAGCATAAATAACCCCCCCCCCCACACACACACACGTATGACCTATGTGCAACTCCACCAATTCCGATGTGCGAGATTTGGGGATCCAGAGATACAGGGCCTCTTTACCAGTCTTCTCCCTCACCTATCTGGGCTGCCGGCTCAGTCTGTGGTGCCTTTTCTGTCACTGAATGCCTTCTGTTATTTTCATGAGAGAAAAAGAAGGTTTGCCCAATAATTGCCCCCTTCTCTGCCTATCCCAATGCTATTGGAAGGTTCGAGTCTGGCAAGCCAGTCTCAGATTCTAAAAGTTGCCTCGTTCCGTTATCAGAGTTCAAGAGGCCTTTCCTAAAATACCACCCTTTTTCTGCACATTAGATTCCTGTAATCAAAAAGCTAACAAAGGTGAGCGGGGGCCTGTGCCTCCCCTTGCTAATGTCAGCTCCTTTCCCAGAGCTGCGGTCGGGTCGCATCTACCACAAGTAGGATCCATCTGTCTTTATGAAGTTAGATGGTATCTTTCCTGATGCACCGTAAGTGTTTTCACGGAAAGACTCATGGCTGCCCACTGCTTCCCTGGCAGAGTAGCTCTTTGCTGTGACATCCATGCCCAGTGGCTTTCTGGGTTCTTTATTTCCCTGCCTCAGAGCTTTTGAACTCACTGTTCCCTTTGCCTACAAGGGCCCTTTTCTCAGAACCCATCTAGCTTTGCATATCCCCTGGCCTGCTGTGTTTTCCTTAGCATTCACCTCTACCAGATCTGCCAGGCAGTTTGTTTGCCTGCCTTCTTATTGCATGGCTCCCTTACTAAGAGGCTAGTTCTCAGGGTAAGGGTGTGTGTGTGTGTGTTCCCCACTGTGTCTTCAGCATCAGAAAGCAGTAGCGGAAGGAAGCTGCTCTTCATAGACAGTGGCTGGAGGAGTGAGCACCCTGCTAATCTAGTGTTAGCCAGCTCAGGTAGGCAGAAGTACAGACACTGGCTGGAGTCCTTGCAGTCACCATTAGCTCTGCACCCCCACCCCTTTGCAATCACTAGCTCTGCCACCCCACCCCTTGCAATCACTAGCTCTGCTCCTCCTACCCCTCATAGTCACTAGGTCCCAGGCTAGAGAGCAGGAGTGCCTTCACACTCTCAGGCCTGCGTTAATGTGTAAAATGTGCCCACTTGGCAGTGGCTCCCAGAAGTGTGAGTGCTGCCCCAGGACTTGTGTTCAACAGTGGTTTTGGCTCTTGACAGCCTGCCCTATACTTTCTGAAAGTTCATTTCAAAAGCACGTTGTCAGCATGTTTGGTGTGCTTTTGGAATAAAAGCTTATCCCCACCCCCTTGGAATTCTGTATGTCCTGTTGTCTGTAATAAGCACCCAATTCGTGTGTGTCCCCCCCCGACTAATTTTTGCACCTGGAAATGGATTCAGCTTCTCTCTGTGTCTCTCAAGTCTATAGACACCTTGTGGTTTTGAACTTTGCGCTGGTTCTCTGAGCCAGGGTTCCTTCAGCTTAAAACCAGGGGCTCTTAAAAACAAGCCCTGATTTCTTCCCTCCGTTATCTATTTCTTTAAAGCAAATTTGGACATTAAAAAGCGAGCAAACCCAAATGATACGGAACACTTAAAGATTCTTTAAAAACAATTTAAAGGCTCAGGGGGCCCATGAATGCCAGGGTGGTGTTTGAAAACGGAGAGAAGAAAAGGGTTCATACTTCTCCCTCCCCCAGGACACTGAGTTTCAGGAAACTAGAATAAAGACAGGGCTCTAGTTCATAGTGCGCACACACTTAGGAAAAGCCAACACATGGCATGTGCAGGGTATTGCGGCCTTTTGGTGTTTTCCGGGATTTCCAGGATTCAGGAAGTTTCAAAGTTTGAAACTTTCTGGTATGTTATTTTGTATGTGTATATTCATGGTGCGTGAGATGGTGCTAGGTATCAGCCAGGACTTCGTGCATGCTAGGAAAATAAATGTTCTACCACTGAGCTGTACCCTCAGCCCCAGCCCCAGCCCCCCAAAATCAAATTTTCCATAGGACATCTGATTGATACAGAGCAATGATAACGTTACTCACAAGGTTGGCCAGTCTCAGAGGTAAATGGATCCTTTTCAGGGACGCTATATAATTGAGCTCAGAGCACTGATATATTTCTGTTGTTCAGACGGTTTCATTCTCAAAGGTGCTAACTGGCCCCATTTAAAAGCTCTTTGGTTTTTGGTTTTTTTTTTAAATCTCTTTCCATTAAAGTCATTCTCTAAAATTCCCCAAGATAAAGAAAATGTCATTGTTACAGGGGCCTTTGCTTTAACCAAGTCACCTTAAAGTAAAGCTGCTCTGTGAATGGAAGCTTGAAGCTGTTGACATTCGATTAAAGCTAAAAGATACTAAGCAAGCCTTCACTTAGGGGTCCAGCTTGGAACAATGAGTTTTAAATACAGATAGCAGGAGAAACAAAACACTGGGTGTGGATATTTACAACTAAATCAGTTTAAGGCAAGCGTCCTTCACCGTGCTTTCCAAACAGCCCTTCCCATCCTTGGCTAGGGAATTCTCAGCCAGTTTTGATTCCTTGAATTAAATCTCACCCGCCTTTTTACAAAAACAGCTTTTCTTCTTCATGTTCCTGACTTCCCCCAGAGAGAAAAGTTCTCCTAAAGGCACAATGGCAGTTTTCCCTCCTCTGCTAACCCTAGGCTGAAGAATAAAATTAAATATAAAAATGACCAACAACATAAAGATTGCACTGTTTGATAAGGTTCTGAAATGCCTTTTCCTGATTTAGAAATCCTTTAAAGTTAGCATTATGTTGTTGAACACACAGTCATTCTAGACTAAGACTTAATTGTTAAAGGCAAGAAGCAAGATGCCCGCTGTGTTTTCCGAGAATGACCCATTTTGCAAATGTTAAATTCACAGTCGGCATGGAAGGGCTCTGAACCCTGTTTTCCTTTTTTCTTATCGGAGGTCAAAGACCTCAGGGGAACAGAGGAGGGTTACAAGGTCAAAGTCTTTTCCTTCTCACTGCTTGCCAGGAGAGGGCTGCCTGCAGAATAGATGCTTTGGGAAGAAGTTGGGGGCGGGTCACATTTTTAATTCTGTGAAGGAACAGCTGGTTTGAATTTCTTGCCACTTCTGTCTCCTGTTGCCTTCCTCCTCACAAACCCATGGAGAGGAGGATTTGTCCAGAAGGAGCCAGCAGCATAAAGAATCTACCTTCTATTACAATGGTGCTGAACATGCGTTGTTTTTTTGTGGCATAGCTGAATTTGCTGACTGGTAGAGATCAGGCTGACTGGATCCTGTCAGAGCCTTTGTCTGCAGAACCTTCTTCTAATAATATTTTTTAACCAAAACTCTAATGGAAATAAGTATCCTGAGGTCCAGTGGCTTATATGGAGACCGAGCAAAATGGCAGGGATATGACCAACCTAGAAAAGCAAGCCAAGTGTGGTGACTCTTATTTTCGTACTAGACCCCGTCTCTATGTCTAAATCAGGGTGCCCTCATCCATTGCTCATGTTCACAGAGGGCTGCTTCTTCCCACAGTCACCACAGGCTGGGACCGAACAGACGAATGTCCGCTTGGTGTTTCTTTGTGAACAGGTGCAGAAGCTAGGAATCTGTAAAGCTGAGCCCCAGCCCGTGATCGGGAGTAGATGTTCTGACCAAGGCACACACCGTGCCTGCTCACAATAGCATTATTCCGTAAAAGCTAATAAATCCAGTGCTTACCACTGGATATGTGATGCTAGCAAAACAATAAAAATTCAGAAAAATGTTCAGAGGGGAAAAAAAAAACACTATATCACTTGATTATTTTTATTTAGTTTTGAAGTCTTCCATGTCTTTTTTTTTATCTTGAGCATATGGACACACACACACACACACACACACACACACACACACACACACACACGGGGAGAGAGAGAGAGAGAGAGAGAGAGAGAGAGAGAATAAAACTCACATCTCTCAAATAAATGGTAAACCAGTAACAGATTTTTCGTCTGGGCTCCTCGGCTCACGGGCCTCAGGCTGTGTTGGTGTGTGGCTCAGCAGCAATCAGAGGTCATAATTTCATTGGCAGTTAGCATCAGGTTTAATTTTTCTAGCATGTTGCATTTACCAAAATGTCTGGTTTCAGTTAGGCCAGGCCCTCTCTGAATCAAGCTTCGAGCAGTATGGCGTGTTTAGGTACCTGAGGTTGATGGAACACACATGCTAATTGTTTTCAATCACTTTCCTTTCTAAACACAGAGAAGTGTTTCCTGAAGCTGAGTAACAGTAGTCCTTGATGACACTGCTTGTTTCTTACAGCCAACGGCCCCAAATAGGTAAAAATGTCCATTTAACAAGACTGCCATCTGCTGATGGACATAGTTGAGAAGCATGCCAATGAAGGTGTTTGGTTTTTGTTTTTTTTTTTTAAAAATAACTGTTTTTGTTTTTTTTTGTTTTTAAAGGTGCCCCTTAAAAATTAACACACACCATTTGAATTGCATTTCAGGAATGTGACCAGGTCCATATAGATGACGTTTCATCAGATGACAACGGCCAGGACCTGAGGTGAGCGCCTACACGCACTGGCCACTCCCCTGCCACGGGTTTAATTACTCAGCTAATTAAGATGAATTTTCTGTACGATTAACTCTGGGCTTCTCTTGCATCTAAATAGCACATACAACTTTGGAACAGATGGCTTCCCTGCCGCAGCCACGAGTGCTAATTTATGCCTGGCAACTGGTGTCCGAGGCGGTGTGGACTGGATGCGAAAGCTGGCCTTCCGCTACCGACGAGTAAAAGAAATCTACAACACCTACAAAAACAACGTGGGAGGCAAGTGGCGCTTGGAGACCCCGGTGGGCTGCCTTCAGATAGGCTAGATAAAATGGGCGACGTGTCACTCACTCTGGGGCTCCCTGCTGTTGGGTTTAGTAAAATCAGGACAGTTTCATCCAACCGATGAGATTCTGCTACGGCCTTGTGGCGAACGTAAGACCATAGCCATCTGCTCTGGTTGCCCACGACCGCGCTACAACCCGCGGTGACCCGGGGTGAGCTCCTTGACCTCTCCAGCACTCAGTGGTCCTTCCAAGAAAGCCTTGTTCACAAGATGGATTATAAATTACTCTCTTTCCTGGACTTGCTGGGGCTGCGTGAGCCTGAGTCTTTTCAGTATGGTTCACGGTAGTCAGAGTGACTTAAGCATAAAGGAAATAGTAGTCAGTTAACACAATGCAAGGCATATACACAGGACTGTTTCCGGTATGACTAGGTCTAGATGCTCAAGGGCCATGGTAAAATCTGTGCATTCCTCCCGCTGGGAGCCAGTCCTAGGTCAGGCACTCATGGAAGGTGGCATAATGATCACCAGTAGTCAGAGGACTTCTAGCTCAACAGTTATCCCCTCCACTGGGAAGAAGAGACATCATTCCATAGAGTCAGAGTTCCAAGACTTGCTGTCCCTATCCAGACCAAGGCCACTCACCCACTCTAGAGCCAAAAGGGGAATCAGCTTGACCCATACTTACAGATGGCCCACCAGAAGAAGGGGTGCTGGGAATTTCAGGGCAGGTGTTCCCTACAAACTAAACACACATTTGCTACTCAATGATACCCGAAAACTTGCAGCTTTTAGGATGGCTATGTTTTCTATGAATCTGCATGGCCTTGTGGGTAAGGATGGGGTCTCATGAGCCTTCTGCCCCTCAGGTCTGCTTGGCCCAGCTAAGAGGGAAGCCTGGCTCCAGCTGAGGGCTGAGATCGAGGCACTCACAGACTCCTGGCTGACCCTGGCGCTGAAGGCCCTGTCCCTTATCCACTCCCGGTGAGGCGCCCGTGGACACGGCTGGGAGGTGGGCCTCGCTCGGGCTTGCGTACCTTGAAGACTTATTTGTCAACAGTCTTCCTTTCTTCTTTGTGTTCTCATAGGACGAATTGTGTGAATATTTTAGTAACAACTACCCAGCTCATCCCAGCGTTGGCAAAAGTCCTGCTATATGGATTAGGAATTGTGTTTCCCATAGAAAATATTTACAGTGCAACTAAAATAGGTGAGCGCCTTGTTTTTAACTGATCCATTTTCTTGAGGCCAGTGTGAGTGGGAAGGCAGTAAATACAACTTGTTTTCAGAATTCTTGCTGTGTCAGAAAACGGGAAGGATAATGAGAAATAGCAAATGCAACCCACGTAACTGAGGGAGTGGTAGAATTTTACTTTACTGGAGAAGGTGAAGACTGGGCATTTAAGGTACAAGTAATTTAACGTAAATTCTGGGCTGTTGTTTTTATTCTTTTAGATAACTTCAACACAAACATTTTGTAAGCTGAAACAAAAGTAATGCAAACCCATACAAAGTGGAAATGAGCAGTTCAGGATAGTCTGAGAAAATAAAGTAATGAAAATAAATATTTTACTGGAAATGGGTTTTTGTTGGTTTTAGCTCAGTTATGTATAAAAAATTGACTTCTCATTTTAATTCTGGGAAGATGGAAAAAAAGCTTCCCACTAGGAGAATAAACAGTTGGGAGGGGCATAAAGTCTGATAGGAAACGTAGTTAGAATATAAACTAAGAAGAAAAAGGATGTGAAGTCCTGACTTGTTCTCAAGGGGAGCAGAAAACTACCTATGATCCATTATGACAGAGAAATATGCAAATGAGCCTCCAGCGGGCATGTACTGCATGTGGAAAACTGTCCTCGGCGTTTTGCATAATCATCTTTACATTTTACAAATGAGGAAACATAAGCACCCAGGCTTAAGTTGTTTGACTAAATGGCTAAGAGCCAAGCCCCAGGGTCACTCTGATCCAAACTCCTCTCCTCAAGGCAACATCCTGCTAGGTTCCTGGCTGTGTGCGGGCCGGGAAGGCTGTTGCTTCTGGCCAGGAGGGATCAGGGGTCACTGTGGGCTGAAGCTAAGGGAGAAATGGCATTTGCTGGGTAAAGAAAGGACAAATTAAGAGTGTTTACTGAGGAGATATGCTAATGAGATCAAGAAAACAGAGAAATTCCGTGTCAAGGGCCCTGTGATTTTCCCCTTGTGCGGTGCTCCTGAAATGTTGAAGATCAGCCCTGAGCATACTTCCATGCCCTGCGTATTACTGTGAGACAAAGAAGATGGGCATTCTCATAGGTGGGAAGAAGGCTGCTCCTGGCTGCTGAGTCCATCAGAAGACAGAAGGGCGAAAGGAGACTCTCTCAGGCCTAACCCCCATCTCCTCCCCGTGCTTTCAGAGCCCCGTATGTCTCTTTCAAAGCATTTGCTCAACAGTCACAAAAGAATTGCTTATTTATTTAGAGTGTGAATTCTCCACCAGATTTTTAGTTCATGGGGGCTGTTGGTCTCCTTTTCATCCCAATGGCTACAGTGCCCAGAATTTAGTATGTATACTCAGAGAATGATTTTGAATGAAATAGGCAAATGCCTGTGTTTTGAAGGAGGCTGACATGGGAATTTGTTTCTTAGAGGCAGCTTGGTCAGCATTGCCATGATTTACCAGAGAAATGAGGCTTACCATGCCAGGGAGATGAGTGTGGAGAGCCTAAGCAGGTAGACCCACCCACCATCTTTGAAATCTGCCTATCAGAAGTCTAAGAACAACTCATGCTTTGTGTAAGCTAACACACTTTTTAAAATTAAAGAAAAAAAAAAAAGAAAACCAAGCTCCTCTTAAAGTAATTTTGTTTGTTTGTTTATAAGCCCTGTGATTATTGCTGATTGTGTATCTCAAATGAAATCGGTGCAGAGCTCACTGTAAAGAAAGCATTAGCTTCATTTTTTTCAATATTTCATGCAGGGGGAAAAATTCTATATAACCCAAAGTTTGCAATAAAATCTGTAGATGACAGTACACAGGCAAGACTTTTCCTTTTCTCTTTCCCACCAAAACTTCCCCTTTAAATAACCTTTAAGGGATTGGGGAGTAGCTCAGGGAAAATTACCCTAACCTGTGAAAAGCCCTGGGTCTGATCCCTAACACTATAAGAAATAAAAAAGAACAAAGAAAAAACTGTTTGCATTTGTATAGTAATAAACTTAATCTTCCTTTCTGCACAAGTAACAAATAATACAGCTTTGCAAAACATCTATGAATTTTCCCATTCAGGGGGGGGCGTTGGGGAGGAAGCTTTCTGTTTCTTAAAGTGATTTAAAAATTTCACAGTTTAGTGGGCAACTAAAGCATTTGAAAGGCACTTTTGACTAAGGCTGGCCTCATTATATTCTCTCTGATGCAAATGAGAGATTTTTAGTGCAAAATACAAATATAAAGCAGGCATTTGTTTAAGCAAACAAGCAATTTGTTGGTGTATATATCTGATCCTCCTTTGAAAGAGGCTCAGGCCCTGCTCGGCCATTCACGGTTGAGAACTATACACTGACCCATTGTCCATTAAAATGACCCTATTGGCAGTCGAGACCTGGAATCCCAGTGTCCTCTCTGAGAAGAAACAAGGCAGGCATTAGCAGTGGGGATGTGCTGAGAGCAGAGCCTCCAACCAAGCCCAGAGGAAGTTCTGACACGGGAAAGAATAGACAGATAGCGGTGTTCTGTTACCTGTATCCTGCTTTGCCTCTAGGGAAGCGCCTGGGTGAGACTCAGATGGCCAGGTGTGGGGCTACAGTCTTGCCATGGAACCCGCACCTACAATACTTGAGGTCTATCTTAAGAGGATGTTCATGCGACATCTTTAAGCAAAAGACATTAGGCTTTGTGTGTCTTTCTCTCGATCGCAAGCGGAAAGAGAAGCCTGTGCCAGTATTTGGTTGCTTTTGCTATACCAAATCCAAGCTGGGTTATTTATTTTTTTTAATCACTCTCACTAGTCTTGTTTTATGTTCAGATTGATACAACAAGCTTTTAAGACGCGTTAAAATAGGCTGCCTGAATTGCATGCCTTTTAGTCTCAGCCTGAAGGGAAAGAATGTATTATAACAGAGCATATACATGTGTAAGCTCACATGCATGCATGGGCACACCACACCACATACACAGACACACACACACACACACACAGACACACACACGCAGGTTGTTATGTTCATGTTATGAGTCTTTGGAAAAGAGTATCTGAACCTGGGGTATCCAACATTTTGGCATTGAGAGATGCCAAAGTTCATGCTTAAGAATTGTGCAACGGGGGCTGGAGAGATGGCTCAGCAGTTAAGAGCACCAGCTGCTCTTCCAGAGGACCTTGGTTCAATTCCCAGCACCCACATGGCAGCTCACAGCTGTCTGTAACTCCAGTTCCAGGGGATCCAACACCCTTACACTGACATGCATGCAGGCAAAACATCAGGCATATAAAAATAAATAATTAAAAGGAAAAAGAATTGTGCAATGGAACTACAAAAGAAAAAAAAAGCCTCGGAATTTAAGTAAGTCTGTGATTTTGTGTTAGGCAGCATTGATAGCTACCCTGGCCCTGTATGTCCCAGGCACTGCTGACGAATTCACTACCCTTACCACATTGTGCTGCCTTCATTATCACTCAGGTGGCACAACACGTTTCTCTCCCTGGGTGGGATGGAGTTGAACCAGAAGCATGAGCAAAGTGTCTAGTTAACGCTCCCCAGCGTCATCGAACCGAGATGCCCAGCGGTTACACTTCCCATAATTTTCTTTTACCCGTTAGGAAAGGAGAGCTGTTTTGAGAGGATCATCCAAAGGTTTGGAAGGAAAGTGGTGTATGTTGTCATAGGAGATGGCGTGGAAGAAGAACAAGGGGCAAAAAAGGTAAGCCTCCCCAGAGGGCACCGTGTGCAGCGTCAGTCCAAATGGTGGTTGGTCGGGAAAGCTAGCTCGGCAATGCAGCCATCATCCAGAACACGGGCGACACACACACTGTCCTTACACCTTCCATACGGGGCAGATGGTATCAGCTGACTCGCATCTTGTTACCCAATCCTGACGCAGCCTCAGACCCTTTCAAGCATGGCTTCGGAAAGATGCTTGCTAACAGTCCAAGCTGGTATGCAAGATGAAACGATTTACTGTCCTAGAGGACTTGCACCTTCCTTTTATCATAAGGAGAGCACCTGCCTTGCTTGGAGCCCTGGAAAGGAGGAAGCCATGGATATGACCGTGAAAGCCTCTTGAAAACGTGCCCCGTGGCCCCATTGCTGGCGTCTGTAATTTGATCGTTCCCCTCTCGGAAACCATCTCCTCCTTCGGCATCTCACTGCACTTTGTGAAGGAGAGGGCCCCGTTGCTTACTCTCAGGGTCTGCGCAGTCTGATGGCGTCTAGCCTTTCTGATCTTTCTCCCTCCTCCACTCAACACAGCAGTCACATTCGTCTGGTGACCTGCTGTCGTTCTCTGTTACTGTGGCCAAGTGCTTGAAATTGGAGAGTTTATGAAGACTAGAGATGTATTTGGCTCGGTTCTGGAGGCTAGAACGTTGAAGGGCACAGGGTCAGTATCTGCTGATGATCCTCCTGTCGCACCATACGATGGCAGAGAATATGCCCCGTGGACACAGGGCAAGGCTTTTCCTCATCTTCGTAGAAAGTCACTAACGCCACCCAACTTAACTAATCCTAATTACTACCTACGCATCTTACCTTCCATTAGTATCACCATAGAAAACTGAGGATCCGTTTCTAAGACTGAGGATCCATTTCTAACGTGAACCCTGGGAGACATATTTAAACCATTAACTCTCTTTCGTCCTGCTCAATACTTTTCCCCTAGGATATTTTCCCCCAAATCCTCTTGTCGTTCTCTGGCTTGCTTCTCAAAACCCACGTTGTAGATCTTGTGCTTTTAGGCTCTTCTTTCTAGCAGTGCTCACTTGTGCTAGACTGGGATATAGTGCAGTGGAAGCAGCTTGGATGCCAATCCAGCCCGTGTTTAGTTCACAGCTTTGATGCTTTCTGTGATTCTGAACCAGTTTCTTAAGCCTTCCGATTTATTTTACCCTGTCCCTTCAATGGGGATAATCACCACGCCTAGCTCCCTGGCCTCTATGACCAATCAGATGCATTAAGACATGTGACTCTCATAAAGACAACAAATGGATTACACAAATAATTATAAATTATTTTGTGTTTTGACGACTGGATGTGATCTAGGGGTGGGCTCTATCTTCACCTTTCTTGTATGTCTGTAAATCCTGTACAGGGGTACTCCATGTTTCCTCAAGGGCATGCTATCATGAGATGAATGAGGTTCCCTCCTCTTCCCCACAGACTCATCCACAGGAGTCCGTTTTCACCACCTATGTAGGCTCCTATTACCAGACTCAGTGAGTCTCAGTCTTCTTTTCTGTCAAATGGGCCAAAGAGGACCTGTCTTTAGCATCACTGTGAAGCTATAGTGAGATACTGGAGGGGAGTGTCTGAAGAGAAAACAGACTCACTGGGCCTGGTAATGGGAGCCTATCTATTCCCAGCACTCAAGGGATTGGGACAGGAAGGTGAGAGCTCCAGCCTGGACTACAGAGTAACAGCCTTTCTCAAAGAATCACAACAGGACCAAGGGAAAATAATAATAATAACATGTCTAAATCAGGTAGCTAGAAAATGATCAAATTATAGTCTGAAGCCAATGCTCCTTGCAACTATAGACTCAAACATCCCAAGCATGCTAAGATTGCATTTTTAAAAAGTTATATGGTTTATTAAATGCTGGATAGGCTTGTTTCTTTGGTGGGTACATGTTGTAATTGTTTCTTCACTTAGCTGTCTGTCTAGGCAGATGTCTGCATACAAATATCTACAGCTCCGTCCTGTAATCCTATGCAGTGACAGCTTCTACTTTAAAGCACAGCACCATTCTGGTGTATTAGTTACCAACTAGTTGGAATTACTAAAAGAATTAACAGTGAGCGCTCCACCCCCAAGGTGTACACATTTGAGCACTCAAATCAAATATCAAAACGTCTCCCATTTCTTCGAAACTGATTTTAACTGCTTAGCTGGCTTTTTGGTTTTCTGTGCTCTCTGTAGAGATGTCCTTCATCTGCCTAAATCATATTCTTCAGCTAGAGAGAAGAGCTTTTTCAAGCCAGACACCAGTAAGAAACCCTCTAGTTGCCGGGTCCTTAAAGGTCACTTTCTGACTCTTCTGCTACCCTGCTTCTCTTTACCAGTGCAGTCAGGCTTTCCTAAGTAATCCAGTCTAACTGTATTTTGTATCATAAAAGGACTTCCTTTAAAAAAAAATGAAAGTCAGACTTTTTTTTTTTAATAAAGTATTTGTTCAAAAGTATTTCATATAACACAGCCTGAGTGAAATGGTTAAGCACGGGTATGATTTAGAAACTCAGAATTGTGCCAGGCTTTGGTGACGCATGCCTTTAATCCCAGCACTTAGGAGGCACAGGCAGGGGGATCTCTGTGAGTTCTAGGCCAACTTGGTCTACAAAGCAAGTTCCAGGCCAGCCAGGGCTACACAGAGAAAAAACAAAACAAAACATAAAACATCAGAATGCTCAATATTGATATCTAGTTTTCATCCCTAAACAAATCTGATTTTTCAGAGAACCACTTAAATCATTTGTAATGGGTAAAAAGTGGTAAGCACCCATTATTCTGTATATGGACCAAGATTTTATTTTAGAATTGTCCCTTTTAAATATGGACTCCAAAGCCTGCTGAGATCAAAAATTAAGCTGAGTACCTGACCAGTAATGGACTCATTTTAAACTCTGGAGAAAGGCACTTTTGTTGGGAAAAAGAAAACATTTGTAACATGATTTAATTCTTTGCCTTTTCTTTAAGGAGGACATGGAGATTATAAACACTAAGTAGAGATACATTTATTATTGCAAAGTCATTTCTTCATACTTAATGATCACGTACCACATACTAGGTCTTGGCTCTCTCTGCCTAAAGGGAAGCAGAGACACAGCACTAAATGGGCAATGCTGGGCAGTGAATGTTACTAGGAGCTGTTAGAATAATCAGTCTTTTGAGGTCTCCTTATTTACAACTGCAGAAACGTTTGAACCTCTGTATGCAAGTTGCCTAGAAATCATGTGTGCACAGCCCGGGTAGGTTTTATGTTTTTGAAACACAGTAATTCCACATACTTTCTCTACATTTCCTTTCTCACTGAGCAATGTCCCTGACAGCTACCTGTGCCAGAACACAGCCCTACATCACTAATCCTTTTAAGTGACCACACCAAGATGCTACTGTGTGGATGGGCTGTGATTTTACCAGCCCTCTGGGGCTGAACTTTTTCGGGGAGGAGGGGCATCCAGCTTTTAGTGTTACCAACAGATCCTCAGAGAACGTTCTGTGAGTCATCCCTGAAAGTGCAGTATTTGTATCAGAGGGGAGACGCTCTTAGATTGTAGAAGATTGTCATTGGTGCATTTTTAATAACTGTGCAAACTTGAGTTCCCAGGTGAACAGCTGTACACAGTTTTTTGTTTTGTTTGTTTGTTTGGTTTTGTTTTTTACGTGAAGGTTATCATTGGAGAAGGAGATTTGAAGAGATGTGCCTATAGGCACGAAGAGCAGGAATGACGTGTCATTGTGTTTCCCTGGGGACGTATTTGGCTCTAAGAACTCCCAAGCCTGTGCTCCTTCAGGCTTTGCTGACCCCCTTAGCTCCCCCGAGCATCTCCATGTCCATCAGACGAGGCCTGTCTGTCTCCGTATCTGACCTCACCGAATGAATGCAGGGGTCTCCCAGCCATTACCAACTCAAATACCCATCTTCCCTTCAAGTCTCCTGTCATGACACTAACTACTTCCCGCCTTTCTCTGTGAGGAGCCAGTCACACCTCCAAATCTCCCTTTCACCTGCCCTGAATAATTTTAAATACCTTCCTCCCTGTGTTCTTAGGCATTCAGGAAGTATTAGCCTCCCTTTCCTTTCATGTATTAGATAAAGATCTAAACTCCTTCCTTATACTCTCAGGGCCTTCCCCTGAACAGCCTCCTTCCTCATTAGTCTGTTTAATGAACAGACAATTCTGGCCAGGTGGCATTCCTGGCTAATTGCAGAAGGTGCTTCAGGCACCCTTCAGATCTAGTCCCCTTTGTGTATCTTCTAACCCCGAGCCCCATTCCTGCCCATCCACCCCTCTAATTTTGTTTATTCTCCCAACTGGGTGGAAGCCCAGCTTGCAGCTGAGCCACCCTCTCTTTGCGTTGTCTCTTCGGTTCTTCCTCTCCCACCACCTCAGATCATCATGTGGCTGTCTTGTCTGCCCAGGGGCTCTGAGCGATGGGGGCGCTGTCTTGTGCTATGTGTTAATTTAGCTAAGGTACTCCACGGGTAATGGTGCTGATTTTAACCATAAACTTAGAAACAACATGGAATCATTTACACTAATCAATTTACTGATAAGCTGTAGCTTCGGGAAGATGGTGCCATAACGGACCCTTGTTTGGCTAATGGAAGAGTTGAGCTCAGGCTTCTTCAAAGCCACGTGCTTCTCTTCCCTTCTTCCGGCACCCTTTCTTTTTGGTTTTATATAAGAAATGTTTGATTTAGTGGCCAAGAGTAATATGACCGTGTGTACACACATGCACGTGCGCACACACACACACAGACAAACACACACACGCACACTCACTGCACCCAGTTGTCCTGGGGCAGTCTCTAGTGTAAAATCTTGGCATTGGTATGCACTTGGATAAAGAAAATATTACCCTGTGTAATGTTGATCTGATGATCTATTAAGAGTCCACCGGCCTTCTCCGCTAGACTGAGTTTTCAATTAACCAGCAACTTGATTGTGGACACCACGTAGAGTCCATCGGGTTCTGTGAGGAAGAAACTGCTCACCGTAGTAGGCATCACTACCCATCCTTCACGGGAGCAGTTGGTGCTGAGTCTGGAGCCGATGTTCTCAATGCATCTCTCTCTAGGATCTGTCAGCTCTCATCCAAAACCTTTGGCATCTTTATTTCTAGGCTAGCTGCAGTGCCCCTGCACTGAGGTGAGCTATCTTATACCACAGTCATCATTTGAACTCCTTCCAGGGAGCGGCTTGGACTGAGTTTATTAACACTCTAAAGAGGAAGAGGGCAGCTCCTGTTATCTCACTCCTGGTAAACAATCCAACTCAGGATTCTGTGAATAATGTCTTCTTTATAGATGTTGACGTTTGGATTTAAAGTTAAACCAAACCTTCGAAGTGTGCTCCAGGCTGACAGCCAGTAATAGACCTGTTTGGGTAAGACACAGTTCCCAGAACTGCTTCTGCACCCTGTAAAGCAAAGCTCCTTATGTCAATGGAGTCACTGAATTTTTTTTTCAGTTCCCTTTGCAATGTTTCATTTCATCCTGCACTCCGCAGTGTACCAGTAGCTTCCAAATTCGAACTGATAGTGGTTGCATATAAAGGAGACTTACTTGAGGTAAACATACTTACCTCCAAAGCACCCTATCTTCCATAAGTACTTTCTGTGTGTGTGGAGGTAACGTCCTAAAAGCTTAAGCTTCTGGCTGGCCATCTACAGATCCTCCGGCATGCTGCTGCTCCTGAAGAACCCACACGTAGTAAGATGATTGGAGATGAGCGGCAGCTTTGGAGAATGGATCACCGACAAGTAGCATAAAGAAGGGTCTGGAGAAATGGCTCAGCATTAAGAACACTTGTTGCTCTTGCAGAGGTCCCAAGTTTGGTTCCCAGAACCCATTGGAATGACTCGCAATTGCCTATAACTCCAGCTCCAGGGAGTCCAATGCTCTTTTCTGGCCACGAAGAGCACCCGCACTAACATTCACATGCCGACACATGCATGCACGCATGATTTAAAGTATAACTTAAAAAAAAATAAAATGTGAAAATGTAAGCTAGTTACTGAAACAAAGCTTATACATACAGGCAGTAAGTAGGCAGTTAAATAAGCTACAGGTTGAAATTAATGAATAGCTTCCTTTTAAAATGATGTATCTAAAACAGCAATTTTCAACCTGTGAGTTATAACCCCTTTGGGGATTGAATGACTCTTCTTCAGGGTCGCCTAAGACCGTCTGCACATCAGATATTCACATTATGATATATGACAGTAGCAACATTATAGTTACAAAGTAGTGGTGAAAATAATTGTATGGTTGGGGATCACCACAACATGAGGAACTGTATTAAAAGGTCACAGCATTGGGAAGGTTGAAAACCACTGATCTAGAATAAGTTAAAGACCCAGTAGTAAAGTGGGCCTGCTGAGTGGTACAAACTCTGCATAGCATATTTTTTGTGAATACATATATCAAAATACACAGATGCTTACAGTGGTCATTTTCGTGGTAGGCAAAGAAGTGATTTGTATTTACTTACATGGTTCTAAAGTTTTCAAGTGTTTTTACAATATTCGGGAATTTATTCTAATAAGAAAAAGGAAGCCAGGTGGTGGTGGAGTACACCTTTAATCCCAGCACTTGGGAGGCAGAGGCAGGGGGATCTCTGTGAGTTCGAGGCCAGCCTGGTCTACAGAGTGAGTTCCAGGACAGCCAGGGTTATAACAGAGAAACCCTGTCTCAGAAAGAGAGGGGTTAGGGGAAAGAGAAGGAAGGAAGGAAAGAAAAAAAGGGAAAAAGGAAGGTAACTAGCTTGCCAGCCTCATCTCTGAATCGGAGTCACTCAAACATTTTAGTATTTGTTACCAACACCGTAGGGAAACAGGGAGTGGTAGCATCAGCCTGGGCTGTGGTTCCCTGAGTTTGCGCAGCTACATAAAAAGGACACAAGAGACAAATGGGAGAGCATTGCAGCATCTAGGCTTCAGACCTAGCCCAGACCTGGTAGGAATCTTACTTTCAGTCCTTGCCAGCTATTATTTAAACCCCTCTCTTCTCTTCCTTCCATAGTAGAAAAATACTACCACTGAGTCACCTTACACACAGCCCAACAGCAGAGCTGATTTCGCATAACTCATTATTATTAATAAAATAGTTTATGGGGCCATGTAGTCTGTGGTTTTTTCAGCCAGCCATATCTTTCTCTTACACGTAGTCAGTGTCAATGGAGGTTCCCCTTTATCTGTGCCTCAAGCCACAGACCCATCTGAGTATCATTCCAAGTGTGGGTTCACCTTTCACCGTCAGCTCAACCGTCACTTCCTTCTTTGGGGTATTTCCCTAGTTTCCTATGCAGAGGTAATTGTGTCCCGCCTACTCATCTTAGCACACTGATGACTTCCTGTGTTCCTCCGTCTGAGAGGGTGAGCCAACATCATCTATGTCTCTGACTCTTCTATCCCCCAGACCATGGGCCCAGAAACATAGTCTTTCCTGAATAATCTAATAGCACCAAAGGAGCCATCTTTCTGTCTGTCTGTAGAGATTTTGCATACGTGTTTCCGGACTATTCTGTTATTGATTGGCAAGTAGCCAAGGTATAAAGACACCTGTTGTAGTATTGAGCCTAGAATGCTCAGTATTAGAATTGGAGAATGCAGTGTAAGATTTTCGCAATAATTTGAGAATATTAGCGATACTAACATATTGTTAATAAGTATATTAAACAATGTGTGTGCCATCGTATAGCAGCTTTATGAGTACGTCAGACTAGAAGCTTCCATTATTACTACAGGTCTTTAAAATCTAGCTTCCCTGACAGATTTTTTCCACTCCTTACGAAATTTCCTCAGGTTCTTCAGAACTATAACAGCAAATGATACTTCTGCCTCCAGATTATTGTGCGTGTCAAAAATCTATGTTCCTATGGGGGGGAAAACATGCCAACAGATTTTTGTTCTCAGAGAAAGACTTTGCTGCTGTGTAAATACTTATTCAAGTACTTCTGAGCAGAAGTCTGTTCCAGCCTCTGTGGAAGGAGGCAGCCCATGTTTCCCTGAGCTGATTAGTTCAGGTGTTTCCAGACAGTCCTGTCTGAACTTGATTTGTACCTTGATGGTTTAAACAACTGCAGACACACATGCCCACCCCACCCATAGGTGCGCTCTCTCAGTTTTTCCCACATGGAAAAGTCACGAGACAGAGAGCCGCTTCCTCCATGAGCAAGACTGAGTTTTGGGGGGGGGGGGAGTAGAATTCTACCAGCTAAGGAACCCATGAAGTGGAAGTTTTGTAAACTTTCAACATTGGCAATCCACAAACAAGATATGGAAAAGCACTGGGTTTGTTTTTTGTTTTTGTTTGGTTTTGTTTTGTAGTGACTTTTATTTAAAGTTTGGAATTGTCACAGTGAAGTTCTATTGGGAAGAAATGGACACTACACTCACGCCATTGCTCTCAGGGTAGAGGAGGGGTAGGTTTTGAACATGCTAGCAGGCAGTGTGTATGGTACTGAAACGGGGGAGGGGTGAGAAAGTCAGTGTCTCTCCCAAGGAGATGGCAGGCTTCAGATGGTCAGTTCTCCGTCCTCATTTTGTGTCTGCCCTTTCTGTAGCACGCTATGCCCTTCTGGAGAGTCTCCAGTCACTCGGACCTCATGGCCCTACACCACGCCTTGGAGTTAGAGTACCTGTAACAGCCTCGTGCCAGCTTGACACTGCACAAGCGCCCTGTGGCCAGAGGCCGTCCAGCAGGCCTCAGTCTTGGGTCAGCGCTGGACTCCAGCGTACTGATTTCAACATACGGATACATGGCTGCTGTGGTCTTGACTGCTACCCTCATGGTTAATGGAGGACCATGTGTAATTTCTTCAGAACAGCTGTTGGCGCTAGTACTGTGAATCCAATAAGAATAAACCATGAGAATGTTCTAGCCCATTGTGACCTGTCTTGGCTACATTAACTACATGGTTCAAACCTGTGAAGAGAAGACCTACAGACACTTTGGTTTTCGGCAAATGTGACATAAACAGCTTCTCCAACCCAGCAAACTTGACTCCACAATCAAGACTGAAATGTTTCCTGGACAGCAGTGGAGGTATCTTCTCAAAGGTTTACTTTTTCGGTGTCTCCTAACCAGGGCAATCTGTACATCGCTACTTATTTATGAAAAGACTTTTCGAAAAACAGATTTGCTGAGGTATAAATCACATACCATATAATTCACCAAGACAGACTTCCTGGCATCAAATATTTGAAAGGACAATAGCATAAGAAATAATCAACTAAAGGCCTTTGCCTGACAATATGGCAAATACTTTGAATTTTAGCACATTGCAAAGTAGTTTAAAGTATGCCTAACTTAAACGTGTAAAATGTACATCACTGAGACAATCGTGTACAGAAAGAATTTTTGGTGTAAATTTGTAATAATGGATGATTCTTTTACATTCTGTTTAGGGAAATGCTATTATGACGTAGAAATTTCTCCATAGGAAGCTTGGGCACCAACCCTGCAGTGCCTTATCTAAGTCCTGGGTATAAATATTGTAGATAATGGATCTTTTTGATAATGTTATCTAAGACCAAAAGCATGAATGTCGGCATCAAAAAGGATTTTGTTTCCCCGATCTTTTTATCCCATCAGTTTTTCCAAGTTTCGTTTCAGTGTCGGTGAGAGGGGGGCCTCGCTAAAATAACACAGCGGTTTCACCACTGAAAAAGGTTACGAGTCTTCCTAGCCACCTTTCTTTCCCACTTCACTATACTAACACTAATGTATTATATGTAACTACTTGGAAAAGATTGATTATTCGAATGCTACATCCCACAGAAAGAATATAGATGATAGATATATTTTATTAATAAAAAATTAATTGGAGCCTAGCAGTTTCCATGCGCTCAGAATTATTATTGTGTCTGGGTTTCTTGCTGGTATCAACGAGGACATTACCACATGCTGAGTCGGCAATGCTTCTCACCACTCCCCTATTCTCAGTCTTTCCCTCCCCACCCAGAGATGCTTCACTGTCCACAGTGGGTATGTCTGGCCATCATCAGAAACACTAATGTTGCTCTCTACTTAAGACATGACGGATATAAACCTGGAGGGCAGGGGTGAATGATCACCTTTGTCATGTCATAAGAAAGATTCTTCCAAAACGATGAAATTTTATGGGCAGGAGTCTTTCTCATCTTGGTCTCTGTGTTGCCACGAAATTACCCTTTGGGTCAATTTTGTTTATTATATCGGGGGCACTGGGTTTGACTCAGAGTAGCAGAAAAACCACTCTACCTTTTCCCTTTTCTAAAATCCCATGTTGCTGCTAAAATTAGTCATTGTGACTTCTCCAAATTGTTGAAGTGAATAATGGAATCTGTTTCCTGTCTCGCCTGGCATGGACAGAAGCGGACAGTTTTTAAACTTCTTCATTCGATGTTTCTGTACTCTGCAGACTGAACAGACAGCCTTGATCCTGGCCTTACTGTAAAAAGGTGTGTTGTGTCCACAATTGTGTACAGATTTTTTTTTTCTTCATTGATTTTGTGTTTAAATTAATAAACTTGATTTGTGCAGTACTGTAAGCTCCTTGAATGTCAGTATCATCTTTCTGGCTTGGGTGACATGGAGGAGCAGAATCTTGTTTGCATTAGAAACTTGCCCCAAAAGGAAGTCCTCCGCACAAGCCAGTGATGGCTTTATCAGTCCTTTAGGAACTGAACTGGAAAGCGACAGCTGCTTCTTTGATCATCAAAAGGACTGGAGAATGTAAAAGCTCTTTATTTCCCCAGACTACATCAGCTGGATCCTCACTCAACTTTATCTACAATAGAACAGAATTCGGCATAAGTTATCTCGGATTGCAGAGTATAGATCTACCCACGTAAATACTCAAGGGACAGCAATATGAGGCAGTTTCATCCAAAACGAACACTCACAACATATATCTCTGTGATTTGCCAGATTAATCACTGACAGAAGGCTATAAAACCGTACAATGGGCTTTCTCTCGAGAATTCAACCTGAGAAGCACAGCATTCATATACACGAACACATGACAACCAGACACACATGGCTGCCTGACCCGTTCATCAGCCCAGGTTGTAGATTTCTTCACAGACACTCACCACACCAGATCCCTTGAATAACTAGGTGTCCCATCTGAAAGTGATGAGAGCTCAGGGTGGGGGGAGTCTCTGAAGAGGCGGAGGTGGGAAGTGATGGGATTATCAGGTTTTAGGTGAAGAAAGTATGACTAATAGACGGCGAGGCTTATACACGCCGAAGACGAATTCCCTGCCATTTCTAAGATGACACCCCCCGCAGCCCAGCCATTCTAAGCTCTCCTCTCAGTCCATTCATTGGAGCTCAGATTCCTAGTATTCCAGAGACCCCCAAATACTTCTCGTCTCTCGGTATAACCTCTCGTTGCTGTAACGAACAAGGCTTCGGCAACCCCGGTCAGTACACAGGCCAAGAATCCCACTTCATATTTGCTCGGAACACATTCTAGCCTCAGTCCACCCACACCACAGCCAGCTCCTGCCCCTTGTCCTCGGGGAAGCTCTTTCCCCTAATGTCACGCAGTGCTGCCTCCCTCCTCCCCCCCCCACCTCTGCCTTCAGGGGCCGTTCATACTTCATCCCATAGGCTTACCATCCCCACGTGCCACTGCCCTACCTAGGCACCATGGGGCAAGATGACCTTGATCCAACAACTGACTTGGTGGTGAAGTTGGTAGAAGCAGATGGTGAACGAATTAGTGAGTGGGTGAATAAGGTACGCTCGCTCGGGTTTCTTACGGAAACCAAGCTTATGGATGCCATTCTGTGTGAAAGAGGGGTCCCTGAGGGGTAGACACAGGCATGTCACGGGATCTGACGTATCCTGACAGCGATCACCCTGGCTGCTAAGTAGGTGGGTAGTAGAGAGAGAGAAGGTGTGGGGGAAATGGGTACTAGGCCACAGAGAAGGCCAGTTAAGAGAAGGATGAGGGAAGTCTGGAGATCTGTGTTTGTTGAGACAACCATGGTCAGACTGAGTAAGATGTTGCATGTAGGGAAAGTGAGGCCCAGTGAACTGTGGGTGCGTGTGAGGGAAATGGTCATTGCCTACACTGTTGTGAGGCAGGGGATTGTAGTGGTTTGCAACCTGGACCTGTGGGCAGACTGCCTGGAATCCCAGCATAGCAAACCAACCACTGAACTGTATTCTTGGTGGCCTAAAATGGGAATGAGCTATTTCGAGGGATTATTGTAAGGAAAAACTAAGCTAATATTTATGAAGTATTGGATCAGTGCCTAGCAGGTTTTCTAACGTTGCCTACTGTTATATGCTAAGTTTGTATGGACATTTTTATCTGCCCACATGAAGAATCAACTTCTCCGACACAGTAATTCCTTACAGACATGTACTGCACAGCTGTGGCGGAGCCTAGGAAACGAGCTGACAAACAGGCCCCTGCTCTGGAGCCTTTGGCTGGGGGATGTTAGAGAACTCAGGGCGTTCGAGAAAGGTCTCTGTGAGAAGTGCTGATGGAGGCCAGCAGTGGGCTAGCACAGGCTCCTACCGACTCAAAGCACGGACAGGAGTTGGCCTGAGTGACACTGGCATAGACAGGAGACTGACAGCAGGTTAGACTGGAACAGGGATAGGGAAGGCTAATCTAGGAAAGGGGTACAGCTAGCTGAGAAAGGGGAACACAGCCTCAGAACTGGAAGCCTGAAACTTAAAGGATTGATGTCAAGAGGTTAAAAAAAAAAAAGGCTACGGTAAAATTTAGGCTCAGTGCTATTTAGAGGAACAAGGTCCCTGCCCTGTCACGGGAGAAAGAATAGGAAAAAGGAACAGAAATGACTCTTGGGCTAGTGCAAAGCACTCATGGCCTTTCCTATGGGGGGTGGGGGTGGGTCCAGATGAGGGATCACAATGTTAGGGGCCAGAACTGTCTAGCTTGGCCCTCTGTACTGCACAGATTATAAGACTTGGGTTAAATGCTTTCACTCAGGGGTCACAGCCTCCCTCCTACCCCCACGGAGGAGCACAGTCCAATAAGGCAAAGTCATGACCTTAACCTACCCTGCTGGGTCGCAAAATTATCCTGAGCTGAGCTGTAAGGCCATCAAAGTTCTTTGTCACCCTGATCTGTCACTAACCACCAGGTTGAGTTAGAGTCTCTGTCCAGGTTTCAGGGCCCATCTGGCTTCCTGTCTCCAGTTAACAGACCTTCTAATGCTTTCTGGATGACTTTTATTTTTCATTGAAAATATTTTTTTCATACAATATATTCTGATCACGATTTTTCCTCTCACCCAACTCCTCAGATCATCCCTACCTCTCCCACTACCCAACTCCATGCCTCTTTCTCTCTCTCTCTCTCTTTAGAAAATAAGCAGGCAAAAAAAATGAATGAATGAATGAATGAATGTATGCAACGCACAAGAAAAAAAGCCTACACCACACACACACACACACACACACACACACATACACACACACACATACACACACACACATACATACACACACATACACACACACACACCATAAAACCCACAAAATTGGAAATGATAATATACAAGCAAAAGACCAGTAAGATAAAAATTGCCCAAACAAAGCAGTATGATATAAAAGAATCTACAAAAATACCATTGAGTTCATTCTGTGTTGGCCATCTCCTGCTAAGCATGGGTCTCCACTTAGGTATGGTCTCCACTGGAAAGAATTGTGTGTGTGTGTGTGTATGTGTGTGTGTATATGTGTGTGTGTGTGTGTGTGTGTGTGTGTCAACTGGAGATAGAGCTTCTTGATTATGGAGGGGACTCAGACCCTTTTATTTCTTTTTAAGCCTTAGGGTCTCAATCTCAGGTCATTCTTTTGCTTTAAAATCTTTCTTCCCATCAACATTTACAAAAGCAAGGTAAAGCAGACCACATGTTTCCCAATAACATTTTAGATTTGTTTTTCAAAACATTTGCATATGACATGGATGCTGATCATTTTAAATGAGTATAAAGGAGGCCATTTGCTTAACAGAACCCAGAGATGAGAGACACCCCTGGTCCACTTAAGATGCAGAAGGTATTTCCCTGCAGACTCTGGAACTTCACCCTCGGGAGCTGTGGGTATGGAAGCTTCGGTTGCAACAGCCTAGCCTACCCAGGCTGGGTGGTTTTCTGACTCCTGAAATGGTGCATTCATAAGAGCACATCTTTCTTTCAGTGTCTCCCTGAGCATTTCCATGCTCCTCTGTTGCGTGCGATTATCCAAACTGACAGGATGACTTGTGGCAGAAGAAATGAAAGGGTTTGTAATTTAGGAAACCTCTGGCCCCGCTGACTGGAAGCAGGTTGTTCGTCAGAAGGAAATCCTGACCTCAGCTAACTGGCAGAGTCTGTCAGAGGCAATAGCGGGAAACGGAGGAGAAAGAACAGTACCGGGATTTTTATTGGCAACAGAAGAAAGACAGATGCTCTACCAAAGGAGGAGAGTTCCCCATTGGAGGACTAAGACGTCCCCAGCCCCTGAATGTGGCTGCACAGTAATGGGGATCTGGTACACGAGGTTGGCATAGTCTCATCTGGGAGCCCACTGCTCGGGACAATGTCTAGATCAACCTCCCTGACGAAGAATTCCCTCCTGATCGATGAGGTCGGAATCCCTCTGCTGCAAGTAAGGCATAGCCTACCCTGTCTTTATCCCAGCTTGACTCAAAGCTCCAAGATCCCCAGACATAGGGGCTGAACACTAGATGTTGCATTAGTTACTCTTCTCATCTTTGCATATGGCATGGATGTCTGATGACAAAATACCTTCCAAAAACAACTGAAGGAGGGATGAGTTTGTTTTGGTTTAGAGTTAGAGAACACAGGCAACCAGAACAGGAAAGTCATGGCGGAAGGGGCGTGAGGCAGCTGATCACATTGCATTCACAGTCAGGGAGCAGAGAAACACCAATACTCAGCCTGCTTTCTCCTCTCCGTGTTTAGTCGTGGATTCAGCCTGTGGAACCTTAAATATCCTGTGGGTCTGACCACTTCCATTAATCCAGTCTAGAGATGCTATCACAGACATGCCCAGAGGTTTGTCTCTTAGGAGATTTGAGATGCAGGAGCCTCGTCCTGACACCTGGTCCTCATCCTTGCCTTCATCTGCATGCTGTCTGCCTAGCGCCTGGGCCCTAACCACTGAGCAGCAAAGAGCAGAGACCTTTGTGCATTGTGTTCCGATCTCCAAAGGTACTCACTTGGCTACCTCTTTAGAGCTCCACAAATACCCGGATGGAGCCCCGCCCATTTATGCTAATTTCACCTGTCTTGGGCGGTGCTTCAACAGCTGTTGCATCAACAGCTGAGGAAGAACTCTGCTGACTGTCGCAGAACAGGCCAGTGTGAGAAGCATCCTTTCTGGTTCTTCTTTGCCATTCCTTTCCAGTACATTCTACGCGACCATATTCACGCTTCTGAAGCCTAATGATCCAACTCGACTTACCCCACGTGTCTAAAGGAGTTCCTCTGAGCCAGTGGTGCTCGACCTTCCTAATGCTTCGACCCTTTAATGCAGTGACCCCCAAACCATAAAATTATTTTCATTGCTACTTCATAACTGTAATTTTGCTACTGTTACGAATCTTAATGCAAATACTTGATATGCGGATGGTCTTAGGTAGCCCCCGTGAAAAAGGGGTCACGACCCACAGGTTGAGAGAAGCACACTGCTCTAGCAGGTCCTGTGCCCATGGTGCCCTCGGGGTTGCTGTCTGTTGTAGGAGTAATTGTGGTAAGTGGCAGCCTGTGGTGGGGATGGCGCTAGAGGAGGCAGATGAAAGTTGCAAAGAACTTTAGTTCGTGTTTGGGAATCCTGAGAGCGCAGCAATGAATGTACCTGGAGAAACAAAAGGTTTACTCATTGGCCGCAGCTGACGGGTGCCCACGCCAATGCCCAGACCTCCCCAAGGGCCCCAGTGAATGGCTCCAGCTCAGCGTGACAGAAAGGTGGTCTTCCCAGTCACCCTTTCCCAAGCCTCTCTTTCGTTCTTTTTTTACTACACTGTGCCCATTTCCCTAACCCATGTCCCACCACTCTGCTGTTGTCTCTGCATCCATGTCACCGATGTCCTTCCAGAACTCTTGTGTGACCCTCGCTGTCCCCACGCTGACCCTCTCCCAGAAGAGCAGCTCGAGGAAACTCCTTCAGGAGAATAGTTGGGCTCCTGGGTGTGCTGCTTAAGTGCTCCTCGTGTGCCCCAGCCCTTCCTGTCCTGGTTTATTGAACCTTTGCTACTTTAAGGTGCTGGTTGGATCTCTGAAGTCTTGACTGCACTGGAATGCCACAGCCTTCGCATGTGCTCTCTACAGAGAGGACTCTCTCCACTCTGATGCCACACACCCCACTCCCACCCCCACCCCGGCTGTCAGGCTGCAGCCTGTGTTGCACCCTGTATGTGCCTTTCTGGCCAGTCCGTGTAAGACACAGCTGTCTTCCAAGAACCCAATTCCTTCACTCTCAGAGCCTCTGTTATATCGCTTCTTCAATCTTACTACATTTTGTCCCGTTTAGACCAGACTGCTGGATGCTCTGCTGTAGTCTGCCTCTCTTCAGGAGGCTAAAAACTCCAGAAAGAGAAAGGATGTTGCTACCACTGAATTCCCAGGGGGAGCTCTGGACATGCTAATAGCTTCTACATTTATGATAATGAAACTAAAGCATTTGTTGACTCCGTGGATAAACAGTGGTCAGGTAAGATAATCGGGAACTGAGAGTGCTGTGTATGCGAGGACATTTTAAGTGTTGTTTTTTTTTCCCCCTTTTCTTTTTTTAAATAAAGCTTTATGGGGAGAGTGTAAAGATGGAGGAAAAGAGAGAAAAATCTGAAAATCTGACAGGACCTAGAGTCTGCACTCAGACTCAGAAGGGGCTGCTTGGTCTGTTAAGGTGAAGCCACCGGAGAATCTTAATCTGGGGGGTTGACAGTCGGGTGCACATTCATTTGATTTATGAGGGGGAAGTGGACCGGAATAGGAGGTTGCCAGACATGTGGGCGGTGGTAGTAATAACCCAAGCATGACATAAGAAGGGCTTGTCCAAAGGGAAGCCCCAGGGACTGGAAGGTGGAAGGAAGCCACTCAGCAGGTGTGCCAGAGGCAGAGCTGCTCAGAGGAGGGGTAGGCTCCTAAGAAGCTCTCAGTCTTCCTTACCTTTCCATTACTGGAAAGAAGCTGGGTGGATGTAGCCACATTCGGAGTTGCATGTAATTAAGTCAGGTCCAGTGGTGTGTGTGTGTGTATGTGCGTGTGTGTATGTGTGTGTGTGTGTGTGTGAGTGTGTGTGTGTGCGTGTGTGTGTGTGTGTGGTGGGGTTTCAAAATTGTCTCACTGTTCGCGAACTGGAGGGCTTCGCTGTCTGGAAGTAATTTTATATCTTATTGAGTGTGTGTACTGTGGTGAATTGTATGGGGCGGTGGGCGGGGCTGGGGACAATAAGAATTAAGCAGCCTGTCTTCCCAAATGGCTTGAGCAACCAGGCTGAAACATTTTATATATAATTGAGGCAATGTCACTTTCCCATTTCAAATGGGGTGAAGAGACGGGCGGAAAGAGTTTAGAAGACTGTAAACCCTCTACACGGAGACCTTTATTATCCACCCAGTCGTCACCATTGAAGTCATAACAGGGATGGACTCTGGCCCAGGCCCAACTTCAGTCATACGCAGACCGGGCCTAGGACCACAGAGCAGGGAGGGATGTGATGTCATTCCAAGTGAGCCAAGAAGATCCTCAGCAGAGAACCCCTCTGAACCCACACAAGCACAGACCGTGCTTCAAACAGCAAAATATGGAACACAAGAAAATAGACAAAGAAGAGAGAAACGCAGAGAAAAGTGCAAAGAGGAGTCCTCCAAACTTCAACTCTAACACACAGGAGACCTGGACAAGCAGCACCAGGTCGCAAGAATCAAAGTCCCTCTGAGCATGAGAGCAGCCAACCGGCTGGAAGTGGGGAGAGCAGAAGGGAGCCTTCCGCATCCTGGCCCTTCAGAAAGGTGTCTGTCACCACCTCGCTGCCCGGGGAACCTCTCACTGAGAAATCACCACAGGCTCCTTGCTTCGTTCTCTTAGTGGTTCAAAAACACCAAAGGCTTTCCAGAATCTCCATTCTTTCCAAAGTAGTTAAAATGCATGAAGGAAGGGGGATCAGTGGACAGAGGGGGGGCTCACACCCTTGCTGGAACAGACTTGTTTTGAAAAACTTCTGCCCTCGGGGCTTGAAAGCATTTCTTGGCCCAGTGGAATCAGGAGGTACCAGGACAGCCCCAGAACTGTTTCCAGCCTCTGACCTTGATATTTATTTGCAGAGCCTGACAGGAAATCAGCGCTGAGGGTTCCATGAAAAACAAAGGCCAACGCAGGGATCAGAAAAAACAACAGACCGTTCTAAACAGCCTCGCAAAGGCAGACCTTAAAGAGTTTTTCCTTCTAAAGGTGCCAGGAAAACTGTTCCACTTTGACATGTACATGCAACGTGCTCTGAAGACCTACTATGTGTGTGGTGGTGGCCTAGGAGCCAACACTCCTATTTCTCACTGGGGGCGGGCGGGGGTTTTCACATGATACTGAGGAAAAGGTGTCAGAACAGGGGTTTGGGTGCTTCTGTGATGTGCAGGAAGCACAGGGGGCGAATTGCAAAGAGATGACAAAGGTTATTCTGGGAAACTCCCTTGGACAACATGCTATTTAATCTGCATTTCGAAGAACAAGTGTATGTTTCACGGAAGGGAAAGAGGAACCTGCGAGTGAGGAGAACAGATACCGTCTAGAGAGGGTCAGAAGTGGCAATGGAGGACCCGACAGTCACTGATAACTTTTTTGCTGTGCCGTCTATGTGAGAATCTTATAGCATAGAAAAATATGTGCCACGCATACATGTGTCCAGATAGACATACAGACAGACAGTTGGGAACTCAGATGCCAAGTAGAAGGTAGGTGACGTTCAGTCTCATGCCACACAATGACATTTCAGTGTACACCAGGCCATAATAAATAGGACTGCGCTCTCAGAAGGTCATGTTGCTTAGTGATGACATAGCAATCTTGGTGTACGTGAGTCACAGTGTTCTCAACATAATTACCCAGCACCGCTCTCTCAGAGCATACCCTGTGGTTAGCTGGTGGTGACTGTGAATGAACCCACAATGTGAGCGTGTTCTATAAATCCAGGGCACACTTATTGCTTTTTAATTCCCTCTTTTGATAGTGACAGGAGAAGTTATTTCTGTATTATAAGAAAAATTGTAAGAACAAGAAATAGCAGTAATGAGTAAAAGGCATTCATCCTAAGAGCTCAGGAGACAGCAGAGAGTGGTAGCCATTTGTCGAACCGGGAAGAGAGGCCAGATAGAGAAGAGAGCTGCTGTTCAACTCTTGAATAATCCTCCCTATGTGGGACCCTTCTCTGGGTGTAGGTCTTACCCTGGGAAATATATTCTGCTACTGAGTAGTTCTCATTCTAGGAATCGTAAACCTTGTATATTACAGATCAAAATTCAAAACAAAACAGAACAAAATACTGTCGGCCATGGACTGGCTAGACAGCTGAGCCAGCAAAGACACTGGCTACACCTTGCTCCACAAATCGGATGACCTGAGTTCAATATTCAGAACCCGTGTAAATGTGGAAAGAGAGAGCCAATTTCACAAACCCTCAGCATTACATACACATGATTAATTAGTCAGAAATCATGGACCAATTAATAAAACATTAACATAATGAGAAATATGGCTGGCTGAAATGTCTAGAAAAATTTCATGTAGAAACTATTATATAAAGGTAGGATTTATTTAAAAACAGTTCTCATGTAGGTTAGACCAACAAATAGCCAGTGCTGGAATTTCAGGCCTGGGCCATCATATCCAGTTCTCTGGAGGATGACGAAGCCATCTTGAATACTAGGCAAACACTTTACCACTAAGCTACATCCCCAGGCCCCTAGGCTGGGAGGGTACAGAGAGAGCTGAGAGCTTTAGGTAAGGTGGCTGAAATGGGAACATCATTCATACGACAGAAACTCATCTAGGTCACTGGTGCCTAAGTCGGCTGCCTTCAGAATGAACTTAACCATCTCCTCCCAGTTAAGGGTTTTAAACATCTATTTCTACATTCTACAACACAGGGGTACCTTGAAACTGTTAAATAAAAAAGTCACGTTTCTACTGACACAGAGCCCTTACAATACCCTTTTCCCAGACACATATACTTAAAATTATCAGAATGCTTAAAATCTTTTATAACTTAAGGAAGATTTGTTTAGAGCATGAATTATATGAGGGTTTTTGTTTGTTTGGTTGGTTTGTTGTGTTGTTGTTTGGTTTGGGGACATTGTTTGTGGTATTTTTTTGGTTAGATTTGTGTTCTTCACATCCTTGAGATGAGCACATGGGGACCTGACAAGTCCTTCCCACATGTGTGCCTATTGGAAACCACAAAGGATTCAAACCATGAGGTTCTTGTGTTTCATAGGCAACAGCCTCAGCTACATCCGCTTAAACCATCCTGGCTTCCACACAGTTTGGCACCGAGTCACTGATTGTCCTAATGCTCATTTAGTATTTGGGTATAGGAGGACTGTCAGGGAGCTTCACGCTCCCCACAGGATACTGTTATGTCTCCATCATTATTTGTGTACATGTATGCATACCATATGTAGGCGTATGTCTGAACCATTATCAGCTTACATGACATTTAATTTTCTGCTTTTTGGCTTTAAAAGTTTTAGTTGCTATATATCTTTCCATTTCTGTCCTTATATTGCTTCTAAACCTCCAACAGCTTCCCAGGGATATCTTAGAAATAAGCAGTGAACTTATTGCTGCATCTTCCGCTAATAGAAATTGAGGTAGCTTGCAATATTTTCTCATTACATATTATGCTGCACCAAGCACACATACATACAAATGTGCAAAGGTAATTTATGTAAGTTTATTTTCTAGAGAAATGAAGGCAAAGCCAACAGGTATAATTATATAAATGCCAATTAAGTTTTGCCAAACTGTTCTGCAAGATTTTTACTAAACTAGGTGCAGTAGTACACATACGGAACTTCAGTACTCAGAGAAGCTAAGGCAGGAGAGTCACAGCTTCGAGGTTAACCTAAGCTACAAAGACAGACCCTGTCACACACACAAAAATATTTTTTGCATCCAAAAAAAGTGTGTTGTAATCAGAAGGCTTCTGATTAGATGTCTCACATGCTGGTATAATAGATTTGAGTCAGGGTCTAGAGATTAGTAATACTGTAAAATGCTTAACATAGTCCTTATCCTTGGCAATGCTTTTGGCACATCTATCTAAATACAAGTTGAACATTAAATTAGGGTACAAAGAGAAATTTGAAACTACAGAATATCATTGTCAAAATCAAAGAAGTCCTAAATAAATGTAAAGATATACTATGTTCATGAATGACAGCAGATGCTATTATACACAATCCTCAAATGGATACTGACTAAATTTCATTCCAGAGAAACGGAAAGAGCTAAGAAGATTGTGGAGCTGGTTCAGTCAGTAAAGCATATGCTGTGAAAGCATCAGGACCCAAGGTTCAGATCTCCAGCACTCACAAAAATTTCAGGTATAGCAGTGCACACCTGTAATCCCAGTGCCAGAAAGGCAGAGATAGGTGGAACCCTGCAGCCCACTGGCCGACAAGTCTTCCCAATCAGTGAGCCCTAGGTTCAGAGAGACCTTGTCTCAAAACACAAGAGGAAAGTGATTGACATTTGACCTCTGGCTTCCATATGCATGTGCACAAGTGTACATGAACATGTGCATGAACATAGGCATATACCCACGTGAACATGGACATGTTCATACAACACACACACACACACACACACACACACACACACATACACACATACACACACCACATCTAACAAGCTAGTTCCTGGAAATAAACAAAGTTGGATTATCACAGGTATTTTGCTACTTACAGGAAGGTAGCCACTACTGTCAGAAACTACAGTGTGTATGATTATATCCTTGCTTTTGTGGCACTTGGCCTTGATGGGGATTGTCACAGTCAGATCAAAAGACAGATACTTAATGACAAATATAGAGGTAGTATGCATATTAACCAATGTGTCATTCAGCACAGTGGGGATTTGGTCCTCTGTGCTACAAGAGAAATGCTAGCCAGAATTTAGCAAACATATTTGGTTTGGTTTAACTGGCTGAGTTCCCTCTGGTCTCTAATGTCAATGAGCGCAAGCCTGCTGATCCATTATTTCTCCTGCATATAGCACACAACAGATTCACAGTGCATTAAAGTGCATCTAGGCAATGAAATATAGAGCACCTGTAAGTCAGATGATATACAGCTATGCTCCTAGCGATGTCTGGTGAAAGAAAAGTCAAAGTATAGCACACACACACACACACACACACACACACACATATGTATGTAAATACTGCACATATAAAAAATGTATTAATATTCATAGTTGAAAATTGGCATGAATAATGCATTCATCCCTCGTATTCATGGGACATTGGTTTCAAGACTGCCTATATACTGTAGTCCTCAGATGTTTAAGTTCCTTCTCTAAATGGTATATGCTTGCATGTAACCTATGCATATTCTTCTGCATATTGTTAAAGCATCTCTAAAGTACTTATAATGCCCAAGGCCAGGTAAAAGCTATGTAAATATTTGTCATGCTCTACTGACAAGTGAATGCCAAGAAAAATGATTGTCCATACATATCTATAAATGATGATTATCTTTGGTGCAATTCTGAAACATTTTAACTTTTGAAAGTATTTTCTGCAAGTTTTACAGGAGCAGTGACATTTGGCGCAGCCACATACACATGTAGATATTATGGTGGTTGGAATGAGAATGGCCCCATAGGCTCATATAGTTGAATGCTTGGTCCCCGGTTGGTGAAGTGTTTGAGAAGGATTAGTAGGTGTGGCCTTTTTGGAGAAGGCGTGTCACTAGGGTTGGATCTTGAAGTTTCAAAAGCCCACACCATTCCCAGCTAACTCTCTCTCTGCCTTGTGCTTGTGGGTCAGGTCTAGCTATTAGCTATTGCTTTAGCACTACCTGCCTGCTTGCTGCCTGATCCCTGCCATGATAGTCCTGGACCACAGTCCTCTGGAACTGTGAGCCCCCACACTAAATGCTTTCTTTTATAAGTTGCCTTGATCATGGTACTTTATTATGGCAATGGAAAAGTACCTAAGACAAATATATAGGTATGTATATAGATATGTCTCCATATAACTTCATATATGTCTGTATTTCTATCAAGATTCAGTGGATCAAAGAGGTATGTATTAATCAACTCATTTAGAGGGAGAGTCTCATGTACCGTAAGATGGCCTTAAATTGACAAGGTAGCCAGTGTCATGCTATTCTGATGACTCTCACTTTAAGGTAAGTTCTAAAACATCACTAAATTTGTTAGTCTTCTTCAAGATTGTTTTAGCTATTTGTAGTTCCTTGAAAGTCCACATAAATTTTAAGAGGGATGTTTTTTTCTGTTTTTTTAATCATTATTTTTATTTTATCTTCTATAGTATAAAAAGTGTAGTTCTCGATATATATCGAATATATATACACACACATATATATGTCACATTTCAGAGGAGAAAAACCAACAGAAAGAAAGGCAAAATTATTTACTTTGGCTTGTGCTTCCCAAGGTTTCCATCCATAGTCGGGCAACATTATTATCTCTGGGCCTGCAGTGTTCATACCATAATGGGAAGGAAGCAGAGACCGGGAGATGGAAGGGAGCAGGTACAAAGTTTATCCTTCCAGGACAGCCTCCCAGGAACCCTCCTCTTTCAAGTAAATTCCACCTTCCCAAATGTATGAGACACGTGTCATTGGAATTTTAAAGGACTTCATAAAAAAAAGACATTCAAATCAATCTGTTAATATGCTATGAGTGTTAGGGGCTACCAATCTTCCCCTACTATGCTGCCTGCATTTTAAGAGTAGCTGTATTTTTATCCCTCACACTATCTACTACTGAATTATGTACTAGGCAGTACTCAGATCTTGCCTCTGAAGGAACCAGGGGAACAGAGCATCAGATCCTTATGTCCTTGTTTGATAAGAACCACGGCATCTTAAGAGCTGAAAGAAAACGAACTGAAAATAAACAGATGTCTTCAATGAGCAGACATCAGATTTTTTCTGAAAAGTAAAACAAACTTGAGTCTTGGTTGGCACACTTCAGCTGCTCCGTGATTATGTAAGAGGTACAACGGACGCAAAATGAGTGCCGAAGCTTTGCTCCATGGTTTAAACAAGTAAAACGTTTCCCCCACCCGCCCCCCTCTTTCAGCCAACTGTAGGTTAATAAAATCTAAGGGTGAACATCAGGGATAAGTGGTTTATTATCTCTAAGGCTATATTACCAGCTGCATACATATTGTAACTGCTCATAACTGGACATGGTTTATTCTATTTATAGCATTTAATGGTATTTTTTAAGTTTAAATAAACAGATTGAAGAATTGAAGTCTGCATAGCAATGTTGTTATATAATATAAAAGGTATGAAACACAACCTTTTCCTTCCTTCTGTGGAGTCTAATGAAACTGCCAGTTGTTTATTTTAGCACCAGACACTCTTGGCCTGCAGAGCACAGGAAAGACATGAGAATATCTTGCTTTGATGTTTCTAGAGTTAACCCAAGAGGCCCCATAAACCAAGATAGCAAAACTGTTCTCTCCAGCCCAGGGCCCTGTCTTCACTGTGCCCACTCCCTTGGTGAACAGGACTCCTAGCTCACAAAGGAACAGGTCAGCAGTAGTGGTGTGGGAAAAGAAACCATTTTTATCTGGGCTGGGAGTGTTAACCTCTTCTGGGACAGAGACCTCTCCAAAATCTGATGAAATCTGTGATTTCTGATCCCCCATTGACAGCCAAATACAGACACGCCTGCACACATGTGTGTGGTTTCAGGGGTTCACAGATAAGAACCTGTTCTATTAGTAAGTTCCAGATTTGTACCGTGTGCTGTGCAAGGTGAATTAATGTGATAGGACCTACATTGATGGGCAAATTCGTGTGACAGAGTGATAATGTCTCTAGTTTATTTCTAAAGAGTTTGCCAGGAAACTCTGCCATACCAGTATGAGAGTCAAAGCAATAGATCAAGTGGAATCAATGCCCCTCTGCTCCCAAAGCACTCCTGAGGATTCTCCCCCATTGGCTATCATTCCGCTGAAACAGCGGACTCCAAAGGATTAAAATTTCCCAGGAGTCCCATCCTTGGAAAAGGGAAGGCAGAAGCCCTGGTACCAGGCAGAGGAGAAGAGATTCCACATAGTTCTGTTACCTTTACAGACAGGCTGGAGCAGAGCCAGAGATGGGTCAGTGATACATCAATCAGGACCACTCAGAGATGGGTATTTCTTCCATCCAAGGTTAAACAGCCTATCAGAAGCTGAGTTTGCACTTGTGGGCCATCCTCACCCTCTCCAAGGCAAGGGACCAGCAGAGAATGCCAACACTTTCCCCAGCCTGAAAGGTACTGTACTTTCTGGGCTTGTTCTGTGAAAAACAATTTTAAAGCTAAAATTTCTGTCCTGGAGTAGACCTAGATCAGTGAAGAGGTTTAAATGCGCAAGCCTTACCTCAGTGTTTTTATGAAGAGATAAATAAACGTATTTGTCTCCTTACCCTCAGCCTTCCCTTCTCCCACAGAGAGTTGAGGGCTGGAAAATGGAGGCTCACTGACCAGTTCCTGTGGTTCCTCAACCCCTTTCTTCTGGAATAATTCGAGAAAGCCTACAGACACGTGACCTGCACTCTGCAGTGCAGCTGCCCCTTCTGACGTTCTCCCAAGGTAGGTTAGGATCAAACACTGAGGGAAAAGCAAGAACACCAAAGGGAAGGAGGTAAACAGCCACAGAATGAATGAGCTTGCTAAGAAATACAGGCAAGCAAGATCAGAGGCAGATTCTGAGGACTGCAGCCTCTTTGCACAACTACCTGGATGTTTCCTGTCTGTAAATGGAGATAAAAGTCCTCAGGAGAGACTGTACGGATTAAGAGATTCAGCAACCAAATGTGCTGCGTGGCCTTATTTTGGTCTCTTTTTTTGGTTTTGTTGTTGTTGTTGTTGCTCTGTTGTTTCTGTTTTTGGTGGGTTTTTTGTTTTGTTTTGTTTTGTTTTTTGAGACAGGGTTTCTCTGTTGTAGCTCTGGCCGTCCTGGAACTCGCTCTGTAGACCAGGCTGGCCTTGAACTCACAGAGTTTTTGCCTGCGTCTGCCTCCCGAGTGCTGGGATTAAAGGCCTGCACCATCACCACCAGGCTTATTTGGGTCCTTATACGAAATAAATAGTTTAAAGAAATAATTCTTAGACTAATAGTAAAGGGGGACACACTGGATATTAGCAATACAAAAGACTAGTTATATGTATTTTTAAGAAAACGTCCGTATTTTTTAAAAACTCACACTTAGATATAAACAAGTTCAACAATTTGCTTTCATATACTTATTGACAAGGGAGAGAAGCAAGGAGAAGAATAAGAAAAGTAGAGGAAGGAAAGAAAGAAAGGAGGCAGGGAAGATGGGAGAGATGGAAGAAAAAGGGAATTAGAACCTACCTAGGTAAGTAGTCAGTTATTTGTTGATTGGTTGTTTGGTTCTGAGATTGTCTCGCTATTTGGTCCAGACTGACCTCGAACTCATGAGCCTCCAGCCTCTACTTCCTGAATCCTGGATTACAAGTGAGTATCACCATAACTATTTAAATAGCTAGTATAATCAAACCCTTCTTCAGAATGCATAGCCGTAGTCAAAGCCAAACCTTCCTAGAACCCTCTCAAGTAAGAACCACACAAGACGCTGGCTCCTAGTGGGAGCTACCTATAGGTATTACATATTCTCAAATCAATCACTTGACATTTTTACAACATCACAAAATCTACACCTTTGCTCTAGCCTAAATCAACAACAAAGCGCCAGCCAAAACTGCGTATATTACAGAAGCCTTGTAAATCAGCAGTTGGCTTTAGGCTCCAGGGGCCTCCAGATTTGACCAGCTGTTCAAAACAGTAAAATCTCATTAGTTCAATGTCCAACCACTCACCAGTTAGGCTCACATCAAAGTCATAAGTACCCAGATTCCAAAGAGAGAATAGCCAGGAAATGTCTGTAGTTTTGAAGTTCATTAACAAGCTGAGAACTTGACTTCTGATCAATAGGTAAAATGAAGTTGCCTGGCATTCAGAGAACTTTCCCCTTTAATTACTGCCCCCCCCCTTTACTTTTATGAGAAGAACTTTTTGTTTCCTCCGGTGGAAAAGAATTGGTAGGGTTCGGTGTCCCTGTGATCAAGGTGAATGAATGAGATGTTAACGTCATTTACTGAAGTCTCTTGCTGACGGTCTGGCTATCCTGAAATTCCAGTGAAGCTTTGTTGACTCGTGCACCAGGCTAGAGGAAGAAGGCATTGAAGGACCTTGTGGAAGGAGAGGTCTTCTTTATCAGCATTTTAATAAAATCAAACAGAAACAGTTATCCAGGAACACATGTCACAAAGCACTGAAATTGTTCTCGGCAAGTGTGTTGGCCACCAGATCCACTCAGGTCTATCAGATGGTGAGAGGGAGGGGTGAGGGGTAAGCATGTATGGATGGGTTTATTTGGGGATTTTTACTTTTCATGGCTCAGGATTGGGAGCCTTCAACAGCCTGGCTTACATTCTGATCTTTGGTGAATGCCAGAGGCAGAAGTTAGAGCTTCCAAACTTATATGATCTTCATCCACCCAAAGGAAGACTTACAGAAATGTTTGGGATTTTGTGTATTAGATAGAGGGCTTATGGGAGCAGGGGAGTCATCAAAGGTACTAATGAGGTGGGAGGTGGGGGGCGGAAGCCGGTGAGCTTGGCTGTGTGCCAATCACTGATGACCAGTGACAAGCAACTCTGTAGTGAATATATGTCACTGTGCAAAGCCCACTAACTGGGAATAAACACTGGAGCCAAGATTTGGAAAGGGGTTTCCATCCCACAACTGGCCACACCAACAGATCCTGCCTCAAATGTGTTGTCATGCAAGGCCGTGCGAAACCTACCTACGGCTTGTCTCAGCTCTGAGTTTGTGTCGTTATTGTCCCCGACACCTGGCAGACCTCAGCTTTAAACATGAGGAAAACAAGAGACACGCCAGCACCAGGACATTGTCACATCTGCAGGGGGAGGAGCCATGCACCCCTTGGGAAGTTTAGTGCTTAACGCTGCCTTCCTATTCAAACAGCACTGTTTTTCTAGTCATAAGGTTTCACTAGTTTACCGGGAAGTATGGTTTCTCTTTTAACCTTCTAGCCATTTGTGTAGGAATCCTGTTGTCCAATAGTAAGTGTCAATTGCATGGATGAATAAATGAAGTCAGACTAGGTTAACTTTTTGTTGGCAAAGGATAGCTCATTTGTTCTAGAAGGCAAAGCGTGTCCAAGTGTGAATCTCTCTAAGGCAGCCCAGCACTTTTCTTCCTGGCTCTCTGATATGATAACACTTTATGTCCTCTAAGGGTACCAATGACTTCTTTGTCACCGGGGTGCTGAATACAATTGCCACAACAGGCAGAGCAACCCCCCGCACCGCCGAGCACATCCTGTGTTCTCTAAAGAAAGAACACTGAGCCCAACACAGAAAGCCACTGTCTAAAAATGAAGCTGAGAATTCCTGTAGGGCGATCGGTGCTCACTGGCAAATTTTCCAAATTACTAGAATGGTTTTGGAAACCAGACCAGAGACAACATTCACGTATAAAACTCTGCCAGGTTCTCACATAAGCTTTTAACATCACCCTCCAGATTTGGGAGAGAAGGAGGGTAATTGGAGGCCTGTGGAAAATATGAGTAGTGGGGTCGCAGATTCCTCTCCGCTTCTCACATATCTTCCACGTTTTAAAATGGGAAGGAAATGGCTTATGTAAAGTCAAGCTAGTGGTGGATACTATTGTTTCCAAGTCCCGCTAATCACCTCTGGCAGGTCCAAGTGGAGATTCTGGCTCTTCAGCCAAGAGAACCACAGAAGTCACAAGTGCTTCATGGTTGTTGTTGGTTTGGTTTTGTTTTTTTCCCCTCCGCTTCAAGTATCCGATCTGGACTGAGCACCAAACATAAACACATCCAAAAACCCTGAGGTTCCTCTCTTCTAACACAATGATGTGCTTAACAGGAAAAAGGAAATGAAATTAAACAAAAGCAGGTTTCTGAAAACACTGTAGTTACTGGCCAACTTCAAGTCCCCCAAAATGTTAACAACCCATGATTATATCCTTGGTAAAGGATCATCCAAAATAGAAGCCATCAGGAAAAAGACACATTAGGCCAAGATATTCCTTGAAAGGGAATCCCAGACTTGAACCAAGTAGCTCCAACTTGCCTCAAAGCAGGAAGGAACAACCACCACCACCCCCAATATGGCCATAGATCTAGCAAACCAAATTTGATAGATTCAACCTATTGCAACACCAACTCCCCAGCTTAGGAAGATGAGAAGGGCCCAGGAAAATAGGAGGCATGCAGCTCCATGCCCAGAAGTGTCCCAAATTCCTCTAAGGATGTTTAACAGTCAAATACTTGGTGAAGCATGCTTCCAGACCAGTGCTGAACTCCAAAACATAAGTTGACCTTTTATTTATTTTTTAATTATTTTTTTTCTGCAAGGCATGCTTTCCTGTGACTCATACTATATCATCATCCTCTCTGTTGCTCTCTCATCTATTTGTTCACAGGGAGCCTGAGTGATTAGCATCTTTATTTATACCTGTTACCTTAGGTGTACCTAGCTTTTCTGTCTCAGATTGTCCTGGTTGGTTGTCTTTGGCAATTTAACACAAGTTGGAGTTATCTGGAAAGAAGGATTCTCAATTGAGAAAATGCCTCCATAAGGCTGGCCTGTAAGCAAGTCTACAATCCATTTTCTTGATCAATAATTGATGTGGGAGGGCCAAACCCACCTCTGAGCTGAAGGCCCCGAGCTGTGTAAGAAAGCAAGCTGAGTAAGTCAAGAGAAGCAAGCCAGGAAGCATCATTTTTCCTATGGTTTCTGCGTCTGTTCCTGCCACCAGTTTCCTGACTCATCTCTGTTCTGTCTTCCTGCAGTGATGCAAACTAAAATAATCTCTTTCCTCCCCAAGATGCTTTTGGCCATGCATTTTATGACATCAATAGAAACCCTAAAATGCGTGTTGTGGTGCTTTGGATAGGAGTGGACCCATTAGCTCATATAGTTGAATGCTTAGTTATCAAGGAGTGACACTGTACGAAAAGGACTAGGAGGCGTGGCCTTACTGGAGGCAGTGTGTCACTGGGGGTGGGGTTTGAGGTTTCAAAAGCCCATACCAGGCCCACCTGCCCCCCACCACCCGCAAGCAGATTAAGATGTAACTCTCAACTACCTCTCCAGCACCACAGTTCCTGCTGCCATGCTCCCTGTCATGATGATAATGGGCTAAACCTCTGAAACTGTAAGCCAGTTCCCAATTGAATGCTTTCCTATAAAGCATTAATAGAGTTGCCTCGGTCATGGTGACTCTGCATAGCAATAGGACAGTGACTAAGACACATATATACAAAGCTCTGAAATCTGTTGTTTTCAGCATCTTCTCATCTGTTACTTATACATTTTCCTCTAAATGTATGTCAACACAGAAAATTCACTCATGTGAAGCCCATGATTGACAATGAGAATCGGGAAGTGATATCAGTGCCAGGCCACTCATCAGACACTAACTTGAAACAAGGGAAAATGAAAGGGATTCAGTGTGTAAGTCTCTGTGTTTGTCATATTGACAAATGTACAATACAAATAGCACATCCTACCCTATAGCTTTGTCTGAGCTTTGCTGTAAGAGACGTTAAATCCTACGGCTTGTTCTGTTTGTTTATTGACCTAACTCCAAGAACAAAAACATGTTGCATCTAGTCATTCTGTCTTCTTTAAATTTCTCCTTAACGTACTGGGAGATTTCCATTGGCTATTCAGATTATGTGATTTGATTACTGTGCTTTCTTTGTCTTCTTGAGGAGTCACCTATGATGTATTATTGGAACAGATGTCTGCTTCAACTTAGAGTATAGTGCTCGTTACATGATTGATCAGCTTAAGTTGTTCATTCTCCCGTGCATTCAACAAACAATGTTAGGTATCTCTGGTGTGAACGTTACTGTGTGACATGCTCAGAGGATAAATGTAAGCTTCTCCAGAAATCTTATGCCCCTAAGGCATATGGACTGTAAGAAAACAGTGTGTACGGATGAATGTGTATGTTTAAAATCATGTGGTGTTTTAAAAAGATGCATTGTCATTTCTCGCACAGAAAGTTCCCTAAGGCGAAAAAGCACTTCTGCACACAGTAGGGTTTTTTTTTTTCTCTCTCCAATACCCAGGCCATCACCTGGAATGCGTTCAATAAATGTTTATTGAATGAATAACTATTAATAATGAATTTGGTCATGGGGAGAATTCCAGGCAGTGGCCACAGACAGCCGTTGATTACAGACAGATTCTTTTGATTCCATTGTTTGGCAAACAGAATCTTTCAGCTATGAAAAATAAAGCAATCTGTTTCGTGTTCCATTTTTCAAGTTTATATTTATTCAAAACAAACTTCCTTGTCTCCTCCGATTGTCCTGCTCCATGAACTTCCAGGCTTGCTTGCATATGCTGAGAGATAACTAGGTTTGGGGTACAAATTCCCTTTTCTCACCCCGTTTCTTCAGCAGCTTCCCAGCAGAGTGGGGACATCCTTTGCAACTCCTCCAAAATGTGGGAATGTTTCTCCAGGGCTGTGCTGAGGATTAACCACAGTTGGGAAAGCGTTAGGAGACATTCTGATGAAAGTCTCCGCAGACCCTCAAGGTATTAATGTGATGGAATGTTTAGGAGATCATGCAGCTTGGCTCCAGTCTTTGGGCTTGCAAGGCTCCGTTTCGAAGCAACTGCTATGCTCCCATTTCTAACAGATCACAGTCCAGTACTGTTCACGGCATGGGAAAAAGCTTAGTTGGGAGAGAAAGTCCAGAAGTTGCTGCAGTTCAGTATCTGTGTTATCCTGGGGGGTTGGGAGGGAGGAACGGGACGACACACACAAATGCAGTAAATATCTAAATGAAAAGTGAGATTCAAAGAGGCCAGGGGTAGATAAAAGAACAGTGACCGTTCCTCCTTTTATGGACTACTTAGGACTGAGCTGTCCCCACCGCTTTCCTCTCGGTCTTGTTTATAGATGTTAAAGGACAGAGAAGATCCTTTTATTTTTAAAAAGGTTCTTAATGGAAAATTCATTTGATCATGTTTGAGGGGTGATTAAAGTTAGGTCAAACCCTCTTGATCTCAAAGTCATTTTAATTAAAGATGCTAACTTTTGCCCCACAAATGTGGAGTGTCGGAGAATGGTGTTTTCTTTAGAATTCTTAGTAAAATCATATCAATAATACCTTACATTCAATGACATTTGGTACTCTGCACGTTATGAGCTATTGGATACTCGGTGTGCCCTAGTAAGGTCATAAACCCAATATTTTAATCCCCACATTTACAGATAAAGCAATAAAGTCAGTATGAAAAGGCAGATGAAAGTCACCCCTAGGCTTGCTGTCTCTGCGGCGGCCTGGATTGAAGTAGGAGAATTTACATGTAGAGAGAAGGAAACTAAGAAGAAAAACAGACTCACTGGAGTCTGATTGGCTGATTTCACAGAGTTGCTAATTCGTGATAGAGATTTCATACATGCTATTTCACTCCATCCTGCCCTCAAAAGATACACTATCATCCCTCACTACACAGGATTCTCTCAATCATAGAAAATGGAAACTCAAAAATGATAATCTACCAGGTTAAAATGGCCATCAATTAGGTTTTTACCCATTATTGTTATTCATTCATCAACATATATATGGAGGCCTACTAATATGCTGAGCAATTTTCTTGGGACTTCAAAAACATGGTCACCTTGAGGCATTTACTGGCTCAGCACAGAGGTAGAGGGATAGCACTGGGTTCTGTCCCCTGTGCGTGTTCCTACAGAGACTCCCTGGGAACGGCCAGTTTGATGTGTCTGAAGCGAATCACCAGGGCTTAAGCTCACAAGCGGAAAGAGCATATGTGTTCTGAGTGCATCAAGCACCCATCAAGTGTTTGCAAGAATCGCTGCCAAGATCCTCCTGCACCAGTGACTATATCCTGGAAGGACCACTCCCAGGCCCTCCAGATAAGAATTTAACTCATAGTACTGGTCTCAACCCCTACTGTTAGAAAAGACGTAAGTCAGCGGTGTAGCTGAGAGTATTCATATTGAATTATGTACATGTATGTTTTGTCTGCAACTCAAAGAATCAAATGACCCTGATCTAAATTTAAATTATTTATAGATTGCTTTAATGTGAATTCGTTTCAATTGCTATTCAAAACATAAAAATTATGCATATTTACAGGGAACCATGTGCTGCTGCAATACATATGTAAAACATGTAATGTTTAAAGCAGAGTAAACATCCTATTTCCTTAAATACTTGTCATTTCTACATACTTTGCTTACGAATAAGCTGTATTATATGCACATGATTAGTTACAAGGCTTTGTGCAATCCTGCCATTAGCCTCCCCTTAGGGAATTCCAGAACGCTATGCTACCACTGAAATATTTTTTTCTTTCTCTCCACCCTACTTTTGAAAAATGTTAATTGATTTGCTCCATGAAATCCCCTGTAAAATGGCCAGATGCTGTAAGAGAATCTTGATAGTATGGGAATTCAGCAGGAGACGCCAACAGTATTAAACACTCCTCAGGTTTCTTCAGCTTTCAGCTGGAAGAAGAGGAAGAAGGAGAAGAAGAAAAGGAGGAGAGGAGGAGGAGGAAGAGGATGAAGAGGAGGTGGAGGAGAGGAGGAGGAGGAAGAGGATGAAGAGGAGGTGGAGGAGAAAGGGGAAGAGGGAGAAGAGGAAGAGGAAAAGGAGAAGGAAGAGGAGGAGGAGCAGGAGGAGGAGGAGGAAAAGAAGAAGAAAAGAAGGTGGCTCCCACTTTCCGTAGGATTAAAAGTAATCTCCTGGATTTTGCAGGTAGTGTTGAAAGAAAAGGAAATCTGCCCACTACTTACTTCTGCCACTAAATATATTAAGCAGAGGCTTGTAAACAGAGAAACTACTCCAGAGTGTCAGCCAAGAGGTCTAGGTTGATTCTAAGGGCCATCGCTGTCTACCACGTGACCTCAGACCATGCGCATGCTCTCTGAGACTCACTTCAGCTCTCAAGATGGATGTTTGACATGCTGAGCATGCTTCAGTGCTTTCGACTGTGCTTTGACCAGTACAGTCTAGCAGAGAGAGGCACGTGTGACAGTCTACTCGGGGGTGAAGGGAAAGCAGTGAGAATAACCACACAGGGTGCAGAGACGAGGATCCAGAGCTCATTCTGTCCAGGTTACATAGGGCCTCTGTCACTCAGTCAGCTGAGCTACTAATTACGTGTCAACAGCATCTCAATGGGATGTTTTATGTCTATATAAACTAGATTGTTAATACAGGATAAACTGTCTGGGGAAGTAAGACAGGTTAGGGGACCAGGTAGGAGGTTGCTGATAACATCAGATGAGACCCAGGGGTCTGAGATTAAAACAGGTAAGATTTTAAAGGCATTCCTTGAAATGTCGAAACTCCATGACCAGGAGAGCAGAGAGAGGCTGAGAAAGCCAATGTGTCTAGGTTGGTAGAGTAATTCCATGGAGACTGTTTTGTTCTGTTTGAACGTGCATTAGAGTCATCTTGAGAGCTTATTACAACAGATTGCTAGGTTCCATCCAGCACACTTCCAGCGTAGAACAGGACAAGGCCTGAGAACCAGTATTTGCCACAGGACTGACTGCTGCTACTCTGGAGCCCACATTCAGAGAACTACTCAAAAGGGTCAGACGTCATCTAAGAGGGAAGTCACCAGGTGGGTCAGCTCCTCAGGATGCATGGCCGGAATAAGCCAAGGACACAGTAATTTGTTTCTTTGTCTTCATCTCCCCATGCATGAAAGGATGTTAAATAAATCCAGGTTACAAGGATCAGAAGCTAAATAGAAATGCATGCCCATGTTGTAGAAGTTTATTTTTAGTTGTGTTTAAAACATTGTTTTGGGCACTGTTGGGTGAGGGGCTGCTTAGGTTTTGGTGTTTTTGTATTGTCTGCAGGTGTAGAATTTCTGTGGAGATTGTTTGCTTGCTCAAGATCTTCATGTGCTATCAGTAGAGCATATGAGGAGTTCTGAATCAATAAAAACATCTGAGCTCAGATGCTCAGGGTTCCACTGGCCTGTATGGCATTGGCCAGAATGATGGTTCCCTCTGCTGAGGTCTGGCAGGGTTTGCACCTACAATTATACCTCCTTGTCATTCTTGCTGAACTGCCACAGCAGCCTACCAACTACATGCCCATGAATTCACTGTCTTGACTATGAGTGACAGCTGTGTCATCAACAGAGAGCTGATGACATCATCCATATTTAGAATGTCTTGGTAAGAAAGAGATGGCTCAGCTGTAGACTGTAAACTGCTCTCGCTGTGGACCTCAGTTTGGTTCCTAGCATCAGCAATGGGCAGGTTACAATGGCATGTAACTCTAGCCCAGGGGATCTGATGCCCTCTTATGGCCTCTACAAAAACCTGGGCGTGCATACACACACACACACACACACGTGTGGACACATGCTCGTGCGCACACACATATATACATACACACACAAATATACACAGCACACATATGCACATAAATAACTTTTTGAAAAAAGAATAATAATTTGAGAGGTAAATACGCAGTCTACACTGATGAGAACATGCGTGTTCTTAAGTGTCCTGAAACAGACGTTGAAGGAAGACCCACGGGGAACACTGAAGAAAGAATTTCTGCACAGAGAAGGAAGCTGAACAAGGTGATGGCTCACCGCCTTTCAGATCTTGTTGTACATCACAAAGCTGTGACGTAGGTGAGGAGAGCAATGAGAGATTCATGTGACATCGAAGTGAGGGATACAATACTTGAACGGAGCTACAGAGCAAGCTAAAATTTATGTCTAAGTGGGAAAGGGCAGCATAATAAAGATGCAAGAGCTAAGGCACTAAGGGGGAAGATTCGTGAGCCAGGACACTGGGAAAATCCCTTCTGTGTCCCTACCCCATCTACTGGTTAGAGCGGATTGGCCGTCTCTGCTACCAGGCAGGACCCTATCACGTGCAACACAACGATTCTGCGCATAGGCAGATATGCTTCTGTGTTCCTCCTCATTGATCCGAAGTTAATCCACCTTTAAGAGGAAACAGAGCCATGTTTGTCAGGATGCCACATACAGCAAAAAGATCCTAATTCTAACCTCAAATGCACCAGGAAAAAGCTATGTGTATTCTAACACTGGCATGGATACTCACAATGGACTGTTTTTAACCCAGAAAGCGGATTATACGTCAGCGACATTTTGCTGAGAGATGTTTCATCAGTAAAGCAACCTGATGCCCTGACAGCGACAGACCATGGCGCTCTCAAGTTAGAAGACACTTTTACCTCTGCTACTGGGTTAGAAAGGCTTTTGAAATACACAAAGGACTTAAGAAAAATAGGAGCACGGGGCCCCAGGGAGTACCGCTAGTTTAAATAACACATGAAAAGTATTTATGAGCCCTTTTTTATGAGGTGGTCAAAGAGAAGACCATCCAGCATGTAACATAAGACTGGCTGGAGAAGAAAACATTTTCAAACCACATCGGAGAGTTAAGCACGATTGGAATTTTATTTCAGTCTCTATTGCTTATTTAAATTAATGGTGTTTTCAGATGAGGCCTAAATGATAATGCAGATCAAGGTGAAGCTTGTCAGGAAGAAAATGTAGTAGTCTACTATTCAAAGAATGCTTCTAGGTAATGTTGGAATAATGCGAAACATATAGGTTTAGCAAAAAGGGGCTTCCTGAAAAATATATGTGGTTGTAATATGTACAAGTCTATTCTGAATCCTGTGAGCTGAACAGTTTGCTCAAGCAAGGGCTTTGGAGTGAGTCTGCATTCAGCAAATGGAGATCTTGTCTATCACCAGTAAGGACCATGGCATTGTACATGGAGAATCGTACCAGGCTGTAGCACAGGGAGAGAGTGGCTACCGAGTGTCCTGATGTCACCTCTCAATTGTATCAACTACCTCTCTGCAGAGCACATGCCTGAGCTCTCCTTCTCCAAAGTGGGAATGGGTCTGAGCCAATGCCCCCGCCCCCAGTCTCCATCCTGGACTTCTCTGTGACAAAGAATGCACCCTAGCGTGTGGCAGCTGGTAAGTGTGTGACTCTATGAGCTATAGAGTCAGCCATAGAGAAGAATAGAGATAACTGGTCCCTGGAGGCACTAAATTGAGATCCTCGGCTTCATTAATTCCTTGTGGTATAATGAGCATCTGCCCGGTAAGTTGTATCAGTAACAAATTTTACCGGTAAAGTGTTCCCTCAGGCCAGCAGCTGGTTGAGTTCTATAGCCGTGTCAAGAGTATTAATGTAGTCATTCAATAGATGAATGTTAACTACTCCTGGATCTGCTCTCATCTGTTCCACAAATACTGACTTAGCACAGAATATATATATATATATCCCAAACTATTTTTAAAGAATACATGCACAACACAATGTTCCAAATCTATAGTTAGTCATTTCTAGACCCAAAAATAAACCCTTCTCTGTTTAATAATTTAAAATAAAACCCAGCGGGTCACAAACCAGCATTCCTTCTCTGAAAACCCAAGAGTTTCAAGTTCAGAAGCGTCAAGCCAAGTTACATATTTTATAAATCCCACACTTACTAGAGGTACCACTGAATTCAACTTAGAAAAGGAAAAAGAATCTCACTTTTCATGTTCAACTCTACACAATAGCTTTAAAACATTAGGAAGATAAGGAAAATGGAAATCGGCAATAAGAAAATTCGGTTTTCAGCCAATTCAGTCCAACCATTAACTCACTTTTCATTCCCCTCCCCAGAACCAAACCAAATTTAGTAGTATAAATTTCCCTTTAAACCTCCACTTCCTTTTATTGCTTGCTCATCTGCCTTCCCTCACCCCAAACTTTGGGTTTGTGGTGAGTAGGATGCAATGAAAATGATAGATACAGCCAGGCCATCTGCCTTCCACCCACTTAAAAGCCAGTGCACACTGCAGCTTGGCATACACACAGCTCCCACCCCTCTGGTGCCTGCCCTCTGCTTCCCTGTACTTCAGGCCTCCTAGCCAGATGGAATAGTAGTTTACCAGCATGAGGGAGCATCCATCCAGGGCCTGCCACTACTCAAGACCCCTGGATACTTGAGAAAGAGTCTCCATCCAGCACTTGTCAAGCCCAAGCCAAGGTAAATCAGTTCTTTATCCTGGGGGTGAGGGTAGAGGGATTTTCTAGTAGGTGGAGGCAGAGTGTGGTTTGCTTTTGTGGAGACTTGCTCTGGGGCTGAAGAGATGACGGTGATAGCTCAGTCGGGACAGTGTGATTCTTGCAAGCGTGAGGACGTGAGTTCAATCCCCAGATCCCGGGTAACAAAGGCAGGCATGGCGACACACATCAGTACATGGGAGGCCGGGACAGGTGGATTTCACTAAGGCAGAACGAAGTTTGGAATACGTTCTGACACACCACATACACACGAAATAAAAGCAAGGATGCTGGCCCTATTTTATTTATACTGGCCTCTGTCACGTTGGGTAGGGATGACGTCACGGCGACTAGTGTAACAATTTATTTCTAAGTTCACTAGCTCAAAGCCATTAGCTCTTGGTGGTGGGAGGGGCTTTCAATATGATTGTGGAACTCCAGCCATATTTGAAATGGAAGAACTTATTTGTTTTAATTAATCTGACTCACAGCTTGGCAAAGAATCTTCGCAAATTTCCAATGTGGTTGTTTTTTCTTCTACAGTAAACATATCCATACCCCGCAGCTGCTTGACTAACCGGAAGCCACTCTCTCTGACTCCACTCAGATTCTTCATTTTTTTCTTCTTAACAGCTGAATCCATGTGCTGCTTCAGTTTCTCTAAGAATATCATGGATTACTGAGTTATAGCTCTTTTCGGATTGTTCCAGCAGCTTAGAAGTCATGTGCACAAAATCGAAAAGTGTTTCCCCATGAGGACAAAAGTGTCCTCACAGGGAGGTAACAGACATTATTCCTGCAGCCAAGCTTCCGGCAGGATCGGTTTGTGATCATTGTGACTATGAGAAACACATAAGCAAAAGAAGAATTCCAGTTCCTACTCTTAGCCACTGATTAGCCATAATTCAGACACTGCACTCAAACATGTCCTTCTATGTGAGGGCTGTGCTCGATGCTGGGATATTTGGGGTTTCTGGGTGTTTGGCCACTGAGGCATGCAGAGACCTCTGAAAATAGAATCCCCCTTGACTTTTCTGTAATGAACTTTCAAAGAGAGACACTGTAACCCTCATGCGATCACTCACATTAGTTTTTGAATTCCAACTTTGGACCAGGCACCACCCTAGATCCCGGGACCATTTTTCTTGTAGAATAAGTGATTGCATTCTTAATATGGAAGCATTTTGTCAAGGTCTCAACAGAGACTAATACATCCGAAAGGACCATGGGTTGCCTGGAGCTGGCAACTGTCCTTTGGTACAATGGCTATCTAGACTAAACCTATTTTTATTATTGTTTTTGTTTTATCGAGACAGGGTTTCTCTGTTGTAACTCTGGCTGTCCTGGAACTCACTCTGTAGACCAGGCTGGCCTCAAACTCACAAAGGTCCACCTGCTTCTACCTCCCATGTGCTAGGATTAAAGGCATGCACCACTACTTCCTAGCTTAGACTTGACCTATTGACATAAACGGCATGGTGGGGGGATAAGGGGATCATCCCTCAGGCCTTCTGAGACATATTAATGTACAGCTCAAATGATTTGGTAATGTGCTGTTGGAGCGTCAGATTTGAAGATGGAGTGTATACAGGCAAAGTGCTGGACAGTTTTGACATCCATCAAGTGACTTCTCCATAGTACCACTAAACCTTCTCTGCCAGCCATTCCTCCAAACAAACACACAAGTCTATTCTAGTCATGGGACAGACAGCTGTGATAAGGCCAACAGACATTTTTTATGCTAGGGACATCCACAAACATTCCTTAAAATAATAGGGATCTTAAGGCTGATGGGAAATGATTTTAGTTAAATCTTATTTGTTATATGCTGGGAAAATAAAGAATGATGTGAGAAATGTTGGTTTGTAAAGTGGCTTTGTAATCACACTGGCCTGAGTTCTAATTCTAGCTACATAGCTCAGCACCTTAGCATCTAAGACTAGCTTCCTAATCGCTGAGTCTCAGCCAACTGGATGGATGGTACACAGGCACGAAAATGCCATAGTGAAAACTGTCTTTTTCTGTTTTTCTTTTAAAGGAAGTTTTAATTGTGTGTGTATATGGATGTATATATGTATCTGTGAGGGTAGGTGCTAGCAGAGTCCAGAAAATGGTATCAGAACTCCCGAAGCTGGGGTTACAGGAGGTTATGAACCACCTGATACTTGACTGCAGGTGCTGGGAACCGAACTCAGGTCCTCTGCAAGAGCAGTACTCATTCTTAACTGCTGAGCTATCTCTCCAACCCCAAACCCGTCAATTTTAACAAGTAATATATGCTAATAAAAGAATGCATAAATATATAGAAGGTAGCATGCCTAACAAACGGATGTGTAAGACACATCTACCTAGCAAGCAGTATTACATTTTCTAATTCCAATGATTTCACTCTTCTGTCATTGTAAGTAATTCATGACTTATGATAAACATAAGGTGTATTCCTGCTTTTTAATTTGCTGACCACTCATGCATGTATATGTTGAAATCTGGTCATTTTCCACCCCCAATACCCTCTCTCATCCTCTTTTCTCTCCCATTGAAACTCTTCTTTTCAAAAAACTACCAAACAAACAAACAAAATGCAAAAAACAAATCAAAACAAACAACAACAAAAACTCCACTAAGCTTAATTACGGTTGCTTATATGCACATGAATGGGGATTATTTCCCGGAACTTGCGCACCTACCAGTGGTTTACGTCATTGAAGAAAGTCATGTGCGCTCCTCCAGTATTCATTAACTGCCATAGTCCTTCAGTGAGGGGCGGTGCCTCAGGAGCCCCTCCCACACGCATGACAAAATGGGGGTGGGTCTAACCCAGTGCAGGATTTGTGTAGGTACTCCCAGCTCTTCAATGATTTGGTGAGTGCAAAGACTGTATCGTGTCCAGAAAGCACTGCTTGATAGCGCTAACCTCTGACTCTTATTTCCAAGCCCCGCCCCCGCCCCCACCCCGAGCCGTGGAAGAGGTTAGTATATAGATGTCCAGTTCAGGGCTGAGCGCTCCATAGCCTTCCTGCAGTTCTTGCGTATTCTCTGCAATTTGAAGTCTTTCTATTAACTCTCACTGCCAAAAGAAACTTCTCTAACGGAGGCTGTGAGCCTCACTAGTCTATAACGATAAACCGTTAGAAGGCAGTTTGTCCTCTTAGCAGAGCAGCAACCATAATTGCTTCCCTACGACTTAGGACCTCCTCAGCCAAACGCTTTTAACCAGGGTTCCAGAACTAGGCATGAATTACTGCCTATGGGCTGAGTCTCAAATCCAAAATTCCTATTTTAATGACTAATTTGAGGAAATCACTCCAGTGCAATAAAAGAGTGAGTTATGTTAAATAATACTTTAAAAAAAATACCTCATGCCTGGCGGTGGTGGCTCACATCTTTAATCCCAGCACTCAAGAGGCAGAGGCAGGCAGATCTCTGTGAGTTCAAGGCCAGCCTGGTCTACAGAGTGAGTTCCAGGACAGCCAGAGTTACAAAAGAGAAACCCTGTCTCGAAAAACCAAAAACCAACCAAACAAACAAACACCTCACGAAAGTACCTATACCCTTGTGCTAATAAACAAAGTGAAGTTTAATAGTGTTAGAAGTCAGTCTCTCCTTCATTTACTAGTGTGTGTCTCTATGCATGGCTGGGGAGTAACATGGTGTATCTGGGTCAGAGGTCTATCGTTTGTAGTAACAAGAAAGTTTCTATACTAATCAAGCCTCTTCTTTCGTGCTGTGGTTGAATTCCGTGTGAAAGGTGTTGGCCCAACAGGCACAACAAGGCTCAAGTTATTTACTGTTACAGTCCTTTAACTCCAGATTGGACTTGTTTTTAGATGAAGCTTTGAATCAATTACTTACCAAGTATGCTTGAAAAATTAAAAAAAAAAAAAGAGATTGTTTTACACTTCCTATGTATGTCCAATTTGTTGTTAAAAGGCAGGATTCCAATCTCACAGTCAGAAAATGTGGTGTTTAGGGTGGCAGTTAAAATACTGAGACTATATTTCTCAAACCATAAATTGACATGTGGTCTGACAAGCATAAAGTGTACTCCTGGAGACAGTGGGATAGAATATTTGAAATCAGAACTGGAAAATTTGGGCCATATGAAGGCTATAAATAGTGGGCAGAGACTGGGTTGTTTCCAACAGAGCTCAGTTCCTACTAAGAACCACATAATTAGCCAGTCCCCCCAGTTGTCACACATATAAATACTGGTACATATAAGAGGCAATTTAAACCAGCATGGTAAACAAGTCATGCTTGTGCCAGAGGCCTGGCACACACGCTCCTTGTTCTCAGAGTTCTGCAAACCATGTACAGGATAAGGCTGCTCTTGAGCAACTGACAATACAGCTGGGAAACAACACAAGCGGCCATTAAGAGCTCACCACAGACATTCCGTACAGTGTGTCCATTGACAAGAAATGATGGGTTTTAATTGCCATGTCCTCCTTCGTGTAAGAGGAAGGTAGAATTATTTTACCCAGGAAGTTTGCAAATGTACATGCTTCTTCCTGATGAGAGACTGTATTCTGATCAAGCGTGCCAGGACAAGACTCAGAAGAAGACAGAGGTGGTGGAGGATGGAGCACAGTGGTAGAGCACTGAGAAGAGCCGACCCGGGGAGTAATCACAGGATGCAAGCATGTCACAGGGCCTCCCTACTGGAAGTTATATACTTTTTAAAATATTGACATTACTGTTAGGGACAAAGTACAACACCACTGAAACCTGTAACAAGGACCAGGCAGTGCCTTTTGCAATATCAATGAACAAGAACTTTGTAGGACACAAATACTAATTTATCAGGTTAAGGACAAGAACAATCCCACTGATCGCTGATCATAACTGGTGCACACCAGACCATCTATTCTCTGGGTCTTACTAGCTGCCATTGTCACCCCATCCTTCCTAGTAAGCATGTAGACTTGAAGAACAATTAAGAGAAATATGCCCAAATTCATGAACTTTCCTCTGTATGATCTCAAATTAAATCCACACCTTCCAACATCAGACTCCAGATACAGACACAACATTCACAGAAGCAGGAAGCATATTGCCAGCAAGACCAGAATGGAAACTCTTCTCTCAGGCCAATTCTTCCTGACAACACAGGCATCGCAACCACTGAAGAATGTTCTAGAATTGAGACGGCCAGGCCCTATCCTAGAGTTTCTGATTCTGAGACCTGCTCTTTGTCTGAGGCTTTTGTATACTGAAAATGCAACTCCACGCATACTGCCTCCTGGGAACTTCTTGACACACACATCTGTATCCAGGCAAATTTCTATTCCTTTTTTCCTGAAAAAGGATTAGGAATTAACAGCCATTGTTGCTATTTAGCATGTGTTGTTTGTTCAGTGTAACCACACTTCTGAGGATCGTAAACAAGTAGCCAAAAGGCCTTCATCCTTTAATGGTTTGGAAAGTCTCAAAAATATCTTGACACTTTTATAGAATTCCAAATTGATCCCTAGATAATTTTGTATCAAGTTGATGTCTAGTTGACACATTCTTGGCTAATTGTAATAAGCCAAATCAGAGTAAGTCAAAGCCAGGTTAAAGATCCCCTTTTCAGTTCCCAGCATGGCTAACATATGGAAAGCTGGAGGAGAGAGGTAGCAGGGAGAGTATAAGTGTAGCTCTGTAAGCACTATGCAAAGACCACACAAACACAGCTCAAGTGGCTTTTGGTAAACAGAATATGTAAATTTAAATGTAGGACATATATTTAAACTAACAGCAGAGACCTATTGAATGTAAATCTCTACATATTTTTATGAAGGCAGATGACATGAGAAAAATGAGCAAGTCCATTTCTGAAATCTTCATTACAAAATGTTTTGCGTTGTTACCATGGAGATGAATATAAATGGAAATTAGATCAAAAGATTCAAGTTCCTGAATGACCTCGGTCTCAGAAGTTACCTGCTGTTTCATGCTTCAGATTCATCTGAGGAATGTCGTTTAAGGTGTTAGCCCAGTTCGTGGACTCGGTCCTAGAACAGAACACAGTAACTGGCAAAGAATAGCTGATGTGTGGATGTGCCTCTGCTCTATTCAGAGACCTAAGTGTCAGCTTGTCACTATCCTCACAGTATCTAAGTCACTGTGCTACTGGATAAACTCCTTTTTACATTAGAACAGAGGCATTTATAGGTCAACACCACGAATCAGAAAACACTGCTAAAGGACCATTAACCAAGTAGTGTGGCGTTGGCAGAGATGACTACTCATTCTTCACTAGGTTGTGTATACCTGTGTGTGTGTGTGTGTGTGTGTGTGTGTATGCATGTCTGTACATGTAGAGGCCAGAAGTCAAGCCAGGTGTCATTCCTCCTGAGCTGTTTACCTTGTTTTTTAAAGGAAGTGGAACACTGGCTGGAGATGGCCCATCAGGCTATGCTGGCTGAGCACTGAGCACCAGGTATCCACCTGCCTCCACATCGCCAGCACTAGCATTGCAAGCACACGCCACTCCCGGCCTTTTACGTGGGTCCTGGGGACAGATGTCAGGTCTTCATGCGGCTTGTATTTTGCCAACTGAGCTATCTTACCAACCCCAGTTTCCAAAGTTCTGAAAGAACCAATCATTCATTACCTTAATGAGAGAGAAAGTAAAATAAACAGAATCACAAAATTAGAAAATTAGAAAAAAATTATAGGATTCTCCCGCTGTGTAAATGAATGCGAAATACATACAAATGTTCATTAGCTGACCAAAAACCATTACAGACTTGCTTCTGCTGATGAGGGAGGCGGGCAAAAGACTTGGCCTGGATGCCTCAAGCTCCCAACCTGAGAAAGTGGGTAAGAGAAAGGAGGAGAGTGTGGGTGGATGACAGACACCACATCTGTGCTGTACTTACCCTCTAATTGCAAACCACCCACAGCCATTACAGGCTGCTCTCTGTGCTTTCTGTGACTCAGATGCGGAATTCCCTGTGGCGGTGTCTGTTTTAACTCTCTAGAAACTCGCAGGCGACTTAGAGCTAAAAGGAAACGAAAGAAATTGGCTTTAAGAATTAAATGTTCTGAATATTTCCCTCCCTAATTTGTCCTTTAGAGAGAGGGGGCGCGGTCTATCGTCAGCGGCGGGCTTTCAAGGGCATCGTAATCACAAGCGCGTGTAACGCCATCGGTGAGGGCTAGATGTGCAATTAAACGCCAGCTTACGCTCAGGGAGCCTCTGCATTCTGTTCTGTGGGACTTCAACCTCGGGAAAACACACAGTAGCCCTCTGACTCAAGAACAGGTCCCCGAAAATGAGAAAGTGAGTACAGCCGTGTGCCCAATTAAGGTTCCAATTTCTAGGTCGAATGGTGATGCTCAGCCTTAATATGTTGGCTACCTCTCCAGACCTTGGTTCCAACCCACGGGAGTTTATGAATGTGTTCCTTCTTCTGTCACCCCAGGACTCCATGAGAAGGGTTGGATTCGTTATCCTTTATCATCCTGAGAGGTGACTGAGGAAGAGATAATCAGACACAGGTAGTTCTCCTCCATGCTTCTTCAGCAGCTTTTTATATATTCCTCAAGTGACTGATTATTCTCCTCATCGCTCTAGTGCTGTGGAGAAAAAATTGGTTGAGTTGATGATGAGACAATAAAATAGGCCCACTTCCTTCAATATTTCTCTTTTCAATGAAAAGCCTGGTCAGGCCCTTTTCGGGCCCATTGAATAGAAATTGCAGGTTGCCAAGATAGACCCACGTCTAGGACTCCACAGGGCATCTTCTGAAAACAGCAGCAGGTAAGGCGTTGGAGGTTCTGTATTTGGAAGTCACAGATTTTGTCAGCAAGGGTTACATCATCCTTCTAACTTCCTTAAGTAATTGTTAAGGTGGTCTATCTCAGTGATGAGATAGACTGAAGAGAGAGTTCAGAGCCAGCAGCTATCTAGCCCGACACTATGGGGCAGCCAAGAAGGGCAGGTACCGGCAGTGAACAAAAGGAAGAAGAGCAGATACTTTCGAAGAACCCATACTCGAGATGGAAGGCTGTGGTGTGCTTTCCTGAGATTATCTGAGGGGGAGGAGGGTTAGAGGCAAGGCCTTTAGTGTCCTTATACAATTATATATCTAGGCTTCACTGATGGTTTTGCAAAGGACCGAGGGGAGCAGGCCAGGACAATAAGTGGAGAAGAGATCAAATAGAATGTAGCAGCCATGGAAGACGTACTTTGGAGGCAAGCCTTATGGGGATCTTGGGAAAACAGAACTGGAAAAAGTGAATACAAGGAAACGAAGTTGCCCTAAGGCGCAGCAGGGGATGAAGTCAGGGAGCTCAGGGCTGGCTCAGAGAACGAGGGAACAAGGGGACAGTACAGGAACCTCCCACTTCAACTGCTACAACAAAATATTACATATCATCTGTCTGATCGTAGTCATTGAGGCTGGCATACAAAAGAAAGTCAGCTGGTTAAAATAATGGTCGGCAAGGGTCCTGCTGAGGAGCCTGGGGTGCTAGCCACCCCCTCTGTGGACTCTGGGTGTCTTTTAGCTGCCTTTGCAGATTCCAGCATCTTCGGTGACACTAAATGGTTTCAGCTGGGGGAACACAGCAACTATTGGAAAAGGGTTTCTGAGGGCACAGAGGCTCTCTTCCCTTTTGTTTATCCAGGCAGCAGCATTTCTACAACCTTATTTGAAAAAACAAAACAAAACAAAACAAAAAACCCAGAACGAGGCTGCCTGACCATGTCTTGCCTACTTCCTACTTGGCTTACGAGCAGAAGTTCCAGCTGTTGATCTATTGTACCATGCCAGACAGTGTGACCTCTCTCTGGGAGAACTGCCCCATGGTGTGTTGGCACATGTCTCTCCGGTCTTGCCTCACCAACTCTATCCTTATCCTGCAAGATGAGCTCTCTGTCACATTGTCATGAGTCATGAGGGGAAACAGCTGAAGTGGTGAAATGGGAGCCATCCTCTCAGGGAGAAATGTGGCGGTCACATATGAACATAAAACTTGAAGGTGTAGTTAGGAAGTGATCCGAGACAATGCTTTGGAATTTGTTCTTCGCCTCAAAAAGATGCAGCCTTGGTATATGGTACCGATAACACGGCAGGGATCAAAGACACTTTCTTAGGGTACTTGTAAGAGTACGTGACAAAGTAAATATGGATTTCTAATGCCTACTTAAGGGGAGAAGGGAAAGGCTATGTAGTAGCATGGTTTATATTATCACTGAAGTATTAGGGAAAACCATTTTTAGGGGAACTATGTAGTTGTAATTATTGGTTATTAATAAATCTAACCTATTTATAGGATTCCCCCAAATCAAACTGTTGAGTCACAATAGCTATAGAGCTTCCGTTGACCTGGAGAAAAGTTGCTGCTGAAGCTTCTTCAGTGTTCTGGGGAGTCCATTTCCTCAAGGAAATTGTTGCAGTAGGGGATCTGCTTCCTAGGAACACAGAGCCGTGAAGAATTGGGTTATCTTGAAACTTTAAGTATCCAATTGTTGGGGAAGTTTATTCTTAGATATGTTTGAAATTGTTTTATGCACTGTTGGGTGAGGTGAGGGGCAATCCTAAGTCTAGGGTGTTCTGTATTGTTTGCAGGTGTTGGGTTTCTGTGGGGGTTATTTAATTGCTAATGATCTACATGTGCGATCAGTAGTATACATCAGGAGTTCTGAATGAATAAAAGCACTGAGCTCAGATGCTCAGGGTTCCACTGTCTATTGGGGTTGGCGCTGGTCATGATGGTGGTTCCCTCTGCTGAGGTCTGGCAGAGTTTCCATGTATGAAAAGTGCCTCCCTTGTCATTCTTGCTGAGCTGCCCCAACAGCTGCTAACAATGGTGCACCAATGTGGTGCAGGACATCATGCCAGCTAATCCAAACCTGGAGCCAGGGAAGAAGAGAAAAACTCCAGACCTCACAGTGTCTGGTAAAGTACACTCAGGGAAGCAATTTTTTTTTTAATACAGAAAAAGGGAAATGTTGTAGAAGTCTATTTTCAGTTATGTTTGAAATTATTTTATGCACTGCTGGGTGAGGGGCAATCCTAAGTCTAGGATATTCTGTATTGTTTGCAGATGTTGGATTTCTGTGGGGGTTGTTTAATTGCTAATGATCTGCATGTGCTATCAGTAGAATACCTGAGGTGTTCTGAAGAATAAAAACACCTGAGCTGAGACGCTTGGAGTTCCACTGTCCAGGACAGCTCTTGCCAGGATGGTGGTTCCCTCTGCTGAGGTCTGGAAGGGCTCACATCTATGAAAAATGTCTCCTTGTCTTCCTCAATGAGCCCTAGCAGCAAAGTACTACTACATCTCGTGAGTTTAAAAAGACCAAGAAAAGACTTGAGTTCCTGTTGTACTTTGTACAATTACTTCCTAGGCTGTGTGCAATACTCACAGGCAGTCACCAATACATTCTTGTCCACAGGACACCATGGTTCCAATCTATACCACTTCTTTCTGGTGCTCATCTCCCTCTCTGACTCACTAAGTAGGTTCCCGATGATTTCAGCGTAATCTATGACACAGCCATTTGCCCAACAACCCCTTTCAACTAATAGCAATTGTAGTGACTACTAATGGAATTCTGGGTTTCAATGCCTTGCCTTGACGGCTGTCACTCTTACAATGGTGGTGTCAGGTAGAGAGGATCATCCGGGCTCTTCCCCCAACAGCTACAAGCAGCAGCTTTAGTGATCACAGCTGACTTTTCCCGCTTGGAAGTGAGAGGTCTGTCTTAGCTCCCAGATTGCCTCGTTGTATAAAGCAAATAAACAGCTGCAAATTCCCCCTTCCCTGACATTCAAGACCATCCAGAATCCACATTCTGCAGATATTTCAGTTGGATCTCCCCATACTGGTTCTTTTCTTTTTGTCGAAACAAATGGCATGAAGTTCCTTAGATAGGCCCGGATCCACTCTGGGGTGTTCAGCCTTGTAATTCTGGCCCCATCTCTCAGAAGAATGTTTCATCTCATTTAAATTCTACCCACTAGTTTAAGGTGGGGAATGACAAAATCTTAGCCTTTCCTCCAAGCCTTCCTGGGAACAGGCCTGCAGCACTAACACACAGGACACAAGTGACTTCTCCCTTCTCAGCTCTCCCAAGGAGCCCTGTGACATTGAATGGCCCCAACAACTGTTTGGAAACTAGAGTTCTTTACTTTTTCACTTAATGCTTAAAACACAGGACCTCTGACTTCTCCTGGTCCTAGTATTGTTTACAGAACTCATTTATTTAACCAATGGGGAAGAGCTTAGGATAGCTCGCCAGGGGCAGATATTCAAATGTCTACTGCTTTTCTTTAAGATGGCTTTGATTCACTTCTCTTCCTTCTGTTCATAAGCCCCTGGAAGAGGAATAGTACCTTAGTCTTTCTGTCCTGTGTTTAGTGCTGCAGAGTAATGTTTGATGAATGAAGAATGAGCATGAGAGTCTCCATGTGAATTTCAGTGGCTGTAACTGCTACTGAGGCTTACCTGTGATCTGAGGAAGCTCAATGAAGAGTGTAATGAAGTAGCTACATGTTCCTGGGTTATTGCTCTTCTATTTAACCCATATGAGTCGGAGGTTGATAAAGCCATAATTAAAAGAAAGAAAATATCTAAAGTGCACTTCCCACTTTCTGTACATGGGTGAAGGAAGGCTTGCAATGTCTGAAAACTGCAGTAACAGAAGAGTCATTGAATTAGGAGGAGGGACCACAGCCAGTGTTTGTTTGGGATTTAAATTGGTATCTGTTACGGTCTGAGTCTGCACTGTGCCCGACACAGTTCTGAACACATCTCCCCAGCTTGGGGCACTAAGGTGAAAGCTGTGGCGTTCTCAGTGAGTGTAATCTGGCTGGTAGAGGTCAATTAGCAGGTGTGAGTTCTTAGAGATTACATGTACCTCAGGTTCAGCCTGCTTTCTCTGCTTCCTGATCCACCACCGTGTCAAAACTGCTGATTCATACCCCTGCCACACAGTCAAGCTGCTCCACCAAGCCTTCCCCATCGTGGTGAAGCCGGAGAAAAGGCCATGGGAAAACTGAACCGTGAAAAAATGACTATCAGCAACCTACATAGAAAAGCCACTTCTCCATCACCTTAACCTTGAATAGGCTTGAAGGCTTAGTGTCCAGAGTGTGAAAATAAATGGTTCTTTTGTACTGCTGTACCCAGTCTGTGTGCTTTGTTCCGGAAGCCTCAGACACCAACATATCTGAGACAGAATATGACAGATGACCTGCATACTAAGTGTTTCTCCTGAGGATCCGAACACCTCACAAGTTATTCTGACTTTGATTAGCTCTCTACGCCATTGTGAGCTACCCAACCATCCGTTCTGTCAGGAGTGTGTCTTTCTGCCCCAGAATGTGATTTCTGTGTCACCTGGACAACCAGCAAAGGGTCTGTGTAAGGGAACCCCATAAAGATGCACTTGAGTCGGCAGGCCTGGAGACGCCTTCAGAGCACCACTCACCGAGCCCCACGGCACCGCTATGGCATCAGCCACGCGGCAGGACTGTTTCTCTAGCTGGTCCACTGTGGACGGTTAATCTTTACTATCAACTTGGCTGGATTAACACATGCCTAGGCAACTGGCAGAGCATACCTCTGGGTGTATATGTAATGGCTTTTCCAGAGAACCGTGAGATGGCTCTTACCCAATCAGTGCATTGTTCTCTTAATGGATTCATAATATCAGGGCATTATTAGAAAGCTGTGAGAAGCCAGGAGGTTAGACTAAGACGGACCGCTGGAGGCGTGTCTTCACAGCTGTGTTGTGCCCCGGCCTCTTCCTGTGCCCGTTCCTCCATTCCTCACTTACAAAGAAGTGTACCAGCAGTTGCTGTATACTCTTACTTCCTTGATATCCTGTCCAAGTCACAGGGCCAAGGGACAACAGTTTGTGCCCTCTGAAAACAGGAGCCAAACTCCATTGTCCCAACCGCAAGTCATTCTGTCTTCGTCACAGCTATCTATCAGGTGTCTAATACGCACAGCAGGAACCGACTCCTCTCTCTTCTTCTCACAAAGGTTCTTGTGAGCTGCTCGTGGCTGTGCTTTGCATCCCACACCCCTCAAAGCCTGCAGTAGCTTCTTCCCCTTTCCCAGTGCTGTAGTCATGGACATCGCTGTTCACATACTGCTGAACACAGTCCTTTGAACAAGTCTGCCTCGTCTCCCCTGGCTAAGCCATCATTCCGTGAGAACGTTTCCCCAGGAATCTAATAGACACCATGCCCCTGTCATTACTTAATTTTGTGGTTCTAAACAGTATCACCCCAAAGGAGCAATTTAGAAATTAGCGACTGTGGCTTTAAGGGTCTCACAATAATTAGGCGCACTGCAGAGCTTGGTAAAAGAGTGATAGATACTTGTCCTTCTGTGGTATCTGGGGCACTGTGGCACGGTGGATAATTGCCCCGTACCCTGCATAGCTTCCAGACGTCTGGCTTAATTTCATGGGGAAGAAAAACTTATACACTCTCTTGAAAATATATACCAACTCCCTACTATGTGCTAAGTGTTCTTTCTGGGATTCATGATGAGTAATATTCTTTGTTTTCTGGGATTTATAGAGACATACGTAAATTCCCTGAGCCTGGAATCTAACTTGATTTCTTAACAGACAGTACTTTCATGCTTGTCTGAACAGTCAGTGTTTTCCTGAAAGGCAACCACCATGCAAATCAAGGGAATATGGTGATTTTTATTCCAAGGTCTTCCAAGAATTGTGGACTGTATCAGAAAACCACATCACTAATTGTACTGGTCCTCATAAGAGCCACACCAGTAGTACAACGTGTCTATCCAATCCCTATTCATAGCTGTGATTGATAAAGAACCATCAGCAGGGTCTTCTGCATAATCACACATTTCCTGCCTTCGTGTTTTTCTCACATAGCCATACCTAAACAATTATATTCAGAAACAGGTATTGTAAACTAAACTTGCAGCATTCGGCTGCTTTTTACTCTAGTTTTTATACCATGCTACTGTTGCTTTCCAATGTGTGTGAGGCCAGCTGTATTTTCCATGAATCTCATTTTAAGACTATCTAGTCTTTAGTCCTGGCCTGCCCTGCAGTATCAGGCATGGGTTCCCTCCCTTGGCATGGGGTTCCAGCGGATCCTGTAGGGAAGATAGGTTATAGGTCAAAGGTGTTGTGGTGGGGGTGGTGTCCGAGTCTCACCACTGGAAGCTCTGCCTGGGTACAGGTGATGGCCTGTTCAGGCTCCCAATCCCCCACTGCTAGAGGTCCTTGACAAGGTCTCCCTCATTAATTCCAGTGAGGTTCCCCTACCCTGGGTATCCCAACCCCCGCTGAATTTCTTTCCCTTCTGGTTTTTTCTCCATATATTCTCTCCCTCCATCCCTCTCCCCTGACTTGGTCCCTTCTCTTCCCATTCCTATCCTCTCCCAGCCCACCTGCACTGTCTGTTCTATTTCCCCTTTACCAGGGAGATCCCTGTATCCCCACTAGGGCCCTCCTTGTTGCACAGTCTCTCTGGGTCTGTTGACAGCAGCACCTTGGTCCTTTGCTTAACAGTCAATATCCACATATAAGTGAATGCATCCCATGTTTGTCTTTCTGGGATGGGGTTACCTCACTCAGGATGATTTTTTTCTAGTTCCATTCATCCACCTGCAAAATTCATGAAGTCATTTTTAATAGCTGAGTAATACTCCATTGTGTAAATGTACCACAATTTCTTTATCCATTCTTTGATCGAGGGGCATCTAGGTTATTTCCAGTTTCTAGCTACTATGAATAAAGCTGCTATGAATATGGTTGAGCAAATATCCCTGTGTTTGGATGGAACACCCTCTGGGTATATGCCTAGGGGTGGTATAGCTGGGTGTTGAGGTAGGTCTATTCCCAATTTCCTGAGGAATCACCATGTTGATTTCCATAGTGGCTGTACAAGTTTGCGTTCCCACCAGCAATGAAGTAGTGAGACGGTCCCTAACGCTATCCCCCTCTCAGTGCCTAGCCCATCCTTCACCAGAGGCTTTCTCTGGCAGCTGAGGGAAACAGATGTGGAGGCTCAGGGCCAAACATCATGCAGAGCTCAGGGAACCCCAAGGAAGTTGGAGAGGAAGGATTACAGAGACCAGAAAGGTTAAGGACACCAGGAGAACACATCCTACTGATTCAACTGACCAGCACTCTTAGGAGATCACAGAGCCTGAAGTGGTAGACGTGGGACCTGCAGGGTCCCCTAGATATGGTCTCGTAGTTGTCTGGCTTAGTGTTCTTGCATAGCTCCTACAGATTGGAATGGGGTGGGGGTCTCTGACCCTTTTGCCTACCTTTGGGACACTTTTCCTCCTGCTGGGTTGCCTAGTCCACCTTGATGCAGGGATTGGTGCCCAGCCTTGCTCCATCTTGTTCTGCTTGAGTGGTAACCCTGAGAGGACTGCTCTTGTCTGGGGAGAGGTAGGGAGTAGATCTGGGGCAAAGGGAGATAGGGGAGTTGGAAGGGGCAGAAGGAGGGAAGGAAATGTCATCCGTCAAGAGGTGAGGAGATCACAAAAGACCTACTCTCTTGAGTAGATGAATGCTTATGAAGATGTGTGTGGATTCCCATGAGTCAATTGTTAGGAAAAGCAAGTAAGGCTCCTTCTTGCTTTCATGTTCAAGGGACCTTCCGCCTTACTCAGGGTGATGCCCCGTGTCGAGGCCCTGGATAGCTGCTGCCATCTTGATGTTGGCAGGCCAAGCATATTACAACTGGGAAACAATTTTCCTTCTTTTATAAATTACTCATTCTGAAGTATTATGTAGGAGCTAGACCAAGACATAAGCCCACTCAGACTATGGATAATAATCTCCCTTCCTAAGGTCAACTGACTTCATATTATGCACATCTATGAAACACCTTTGCAGCAACATACAGATGAGCATTTGACTGAATTTTCGTGGACTATACCCTAAGCCAACATAGCGAACAATAACCCACAGTCCTCAGTTCACCCATCTGATACCCAAGTACATCTCCTTAAAACAAACAGCCTCCAAATAAGAACAGTAATAAAACCACACTTTCACCTTTCACTTCCGTAAAGCTCGCGCATTTCCTTTGTTATTTTATTGCTTCCATTCTGTGATATAAAATTCACTCCTATTAGTAAATAGGAAATATCAAAGAAATATCTCTTTGCAACAAATGGAGAGACAACTACAGAAAACCACAACCAATCGATATGCCGATTTGTGGAGCCTGGTCCCATAAAACACTCCTACCCTAAGGCTCACTTAGGGTAGTTGGAAGGTTGAAGAAGAGGGGACAGAAAGATTGTAGGAGCCAAAGGATCAGGGAGTTTCCTATGAGATTGTGTCCCCTAGTAATAACAGGGGCTACACCTATAAAGTCTTACCAGTGTGACTGCCCCAATGTGAGCTGAACAGGAGGACACCAACGAGCATGCCAAACTGCAGGCAGAAAAGCTCATGAGGCCTCAGACTTACGCAAAGAACTTATAGGTAACCAAGCATTCTTAGGAGTAGGAGAGATTGCCCTCCCCAGAGAAGAACACACCAATTGGTTGTGTCAAATGGTCAGCCCTGAAAACATACACACAGGTAACGTTACATGGACTCAACAGGTTACATATATGCATCCTATAACAACTGGTAGAAAAAGAGGTCACGAACTTGAAGGAGAATTGGGATGAGTATATGGCATGGTTTGGAGGGAGGAAAGGGAAGGGAAGAATGTAGTGACTAAAATACAATCTCAAAAATAAACAGAATTGGGGGTGGATGGGTAATACACGGTTGTTTCTTAGAAAGGAAATAGGTTCTTGGAGAGAGACTAAGTACCGGAAACACCCTGATTATTTCCTGAGTGTGCACGCAGAGAGGAAGACTTCCCTTCAGGGAGGAAAGCTGGTTCTGATCTGTGAATCACCTACATTTCATCTTTATTGGTGAATAATGAGTTACGAGCAATGACCTCTCTCTCCCTCTGCATATGTCTCCCCCCTCCAGCCAGCAGAGAGAACTCTGGGTAAAAGAAGAAAAGGGACTGGGGATGATTTTTCAAAATGAAGGCTTTATTAGGGATCGGGATGACGGGAAATAAAAAAGACAGGTCCCACAGAGAGGAACACGGACAGATCCTGAGGGGGAGGGAGAACCAGGGACTGGGAAAGAACTGGAGAAGCCTGGATCTGGGAGATGTGCAGATCAAGCCGGGCAAGTAGACCCTCACTCAGGAATGGCTGAGGGTATGGAACAAACATGTCAGACTCAAATAACTCCCTGAAAATGGGACCACATTATTATACAAAACGAATTCCACTGTAGCTGATTTCTCACACACATATGGAATGAGCTTATATATTGTCACTATACAATTATCTTGTTACACATGCAATGATCTTCATTTTTATAAAACACCATATACTTCAGGAAAACCAGCTAGTATCAAAAAACTAGCTGCCTCTTAGTAGTGAGAGTGATGCTTATTTATATTAAGTGTCTCATGTTTTCTAGTTCCAATGATAAGCATGCTGATTTTTTTTCATCATCAGAGAGAGTAAAATCTTCCTGGGAGATAGCCACTTTCCACTAAACTGATGTTCAGTTCAGAGCAGTGTCTGCGATTTAAAACCTACTGATTTCAATTTCACATCTGCTCATGAACAACTCTCCCCACATTGGTCTCGTTGCTATGTAAGCTCCAATTTTCTTCAGGGTCTTTGCCGTTTGTAATTTAAATACAAGCGCATGAGCAACAGAACTAACATTCTCTTGCCTCCAGGTAGAAAGGGCAGAGGCTCGTGTTTCCTCTGGACCCTGCTAAAGAATTTACCATGCAGCCTCTGCAAGACACTTTCTCTCCCTGCAGCAGCCTGCCCCGGCTATAAAAGAAAAGCCACGAGCCAATCTGTCTCCCAGTTTCCCAAAGGCTCCTCCAGGACTGCCGTCCTCCAGGTTTATGGATTCCTTGGGGAAGGAAGAGCAAGCAGGCCAGAGTCTGTCCCATGCCCCCCCGTGATAGAAATCACACCTCCTGCAAAGCCCCTTCTCCGAATCTCTATTTCATCTCACCCTCTCAGCCTACTTTCTCTTGAAGGCCATTTGGCAGAAAAGCTTTTTCACTCTCAACAAGTCAGCAAACTCTGGCTGTTATTCACATCCCTCAACTCTTATTGGTGTCTGCTTAGCTCTGGCACTCCATGGGAGCCTCAATATTTCCTCTCTTCTCAGTTGCAACCTTCCAGCAAACCCTCAACCCCCCAGCCCTTCTTACTGAGAGTTTGGCTAGCCTCTCCCGAGGTCCTTGCTGCTATTAATAAATGCGTGTGGAGCTACATTCAGGCTCCCACTTTTACAGAACCGAACGCCTCCAGATCCTAATGCAATCGTATCTACTTTCAGAAATGCAGTCATTTGTCCTTGGCTCCATTTTTTCCCAGAACTGACTGGCACGGGAAGCCTTTTTAGAAGGGCAGTTGGCGCAAAGGTTCGATTGGCAGGTTTGGGGAGAGTCATTTCAGTTACACTCTCATCTGCCAAGTCTGTATTCCCTGGTGACCCAGTTTGGATTGTAAATTTCCATCAAGACCACCTGCCTGGTGTTAATTAGTTATGGTTTCATATTTTATATGCAAACTTATTTTCCCATCCATGAGCTGGCACAGCCGCGGCGTAGGGCCTCTCCTACAGTTCTCTGCACAAGCAGCTTTCTCAGCTGACCCAGAAACACACTACAGCCTGGATGCAGAAGCGCTCTCACAGGTCCGAGGGTGGAGCTTACAAGGTTCAAGTCAATCCCAGCAGAGCCCACCTTGCCTGTGTTTGGGTACTTGTTTCCTTGAGAATGTTGAGTTTATAATTTGGGGCAATTCTTTTTTACCCGACAGCTCACATGTGCGCTACCCTCTCTAGTAATCTACACAGTAGGAGAGTCTTCGATATGGACGCAAATCTACTGACTTTAGCGCTAATTTAGAGAACCCTGTCATTTCCATGCACTCGCGGTATAATTACCAATTACCAGTTAGCAAATCTAATTGACTGAGATTCCTTACTTTATTTGGAACCGAGAGACCAAATGACATTTTCTGCCAGCACGAAAACATTAAAAAGTGAATGTTCCTCTCCTCCAGTGTGTGAGCATGTCAGAAAGCACGTTCAGACCAGATACTTTCAAGACGATGTCCTATAGATTCGTTCAACAAACAATACTAAAACACAATAAAATGGTAGATACAATTGCTCTCAAGGAAAAAAAAAAGAGTTGATATTGACATATAAATGAAACAGGGTATAAAAAAAAAAAAACTGAATCCGAGAAGTAGGTTGTGAAGCAGCAATTGTCACAAAGGAGAGCTTGTATCTGAAGGCACACTGTGACTCCAGTGGTTGTGGCTTCTGCAGAATCATGTGTTAAAACCTTCCCCATCATGGCGGTATCAGGAGGTGGTCCTTGGAGACAATTAGGTTGTCAGCGTAGAACACTCATGAGTGAACACTACCAGTGCCCTTAGAGACTCCGGAGAGAAAGCCACTACTCCTGTTGTCCCTGCAGAGCATAACAAGAAGACTCCCATCTACAAACCAGGAAGCAGTCTCTGATGGGCTGCTGCTGAAGCTTGGACTTCTGGCCTCCAAGGATGCGAGTTTAAATTTCTGTTGCTAATGAGTTATTTGGATTGTGGTGTTTTATTATAGCATCTTAAACAAACAAAGATGGCTGGCGCTCTTTGTTTTTCCATCAGTTGATTTCCATATGATTTTAAAATAACATTTAACCGAGACAGAAAAAACTAACCCTGTGTTGTTCTCCTTTGTACAAGTGCTTGAGCTGTCTTACCACATTTAAAGGAGTGACAAGGAAGGAGACCTTTATAGAAATTCTTCTGTTATACAATCTGATTTTGTATCCTGCCACACCAGTGGCTAAATCCAGGGCCAAAGTGGCTGAATAGGCAGGGTACAGAATTACTTTTCTGTCACAATTTAATGGAAATTTTTTTGGGTGCTAAGTATTAAATGGTTTTAGGAAATGATGGAAACCACCAGCCCCAGGAATTGGAGGGATTCCATTTCTCCTTTTGCCCCTACAGACCTACAAATAATGAGGGATTAGCTGGCAACAGGCAAAACCATTGGCCAAGACAACCTGGCCTTCCTCACCAGCCTTCCCCCTACATATGATGCCCCAGGAAGCCTTTAGATGAAGGAAAGAGGCTGCAACAAGTGAGTAAGATCACTCAGCTGGAGACACGGCAGACTAGACAAAGTCTAGCTTGGTGCTGGATGACGTTACCTAAAAGCAAAGGTGTTATGTAAATAACAGTCCGTATCAGTTTTCATACATTATGCATGCTGATTCATAATACATATCTTAAACATTATATGCATTGAACATTACGTATTCTTCCAGAGGTGACGTTAGGTTTTGCTAAGCAGTCTCTCGCACTGTGCTGCATCCTAGCTGTAGCTGCAGGAATCTCCAGCTTTTAAGCATAGTCATACTCTTTCCCTAATCAGACTTTACATTCATCCCTTTGGTGAGCTCTTCTTTTAAAGCAATGCTGAAAGGACTAGAAAGAATGAGTGTTCGGTTCGAACTGTACTGCTATCTCCCTTCACTTGATCAATGTCCTTGGTGCAGAGGCATACTGCCGGCTGCTGACAAGCAATTAAACATCATTCTGCGGCATACGCCAGGCACAGACTTCTGACACATCCATTTCTTTGGTTGCTCCTGCTGTTCTGAGCTAGATCCTTTTATCTTCTAGGAACTGGCTGGGTTTTCCTCTGATAGATGGAAACTGTCTTTGCAGTAATCGTTGTTTTTCCATTAATTCCTTGCCTAAGTTACTTCATTCCCTAATGCACTGACTTTAAACCCTTTATTAAAACCGATGATCTGTACATCATTCCTACGATTACTTCAACCTCAACTCTGATTTCACAACTTTGAGATGTGAAAAGGGTCTGGCTTCCTTATAGCTAGAGGTGGCAGCTCAAGCCTCCTGTCCCTGTACTGGAGGCCAAATGCCATGTGCTGGGCCAGCCTGGACTACATAGCGACTTATAGGACCTTTATTTTAAAAATGGTGGAGACAGCAAGATGGGGGGTATCTCTTTTTAAAATTGAGCATATTCAATTTTCTCCAAGGATAAGGCCTCTGACAGGCTACCTGATCCCAAGTAGACATCCCTAAACGCACACACATCTGAGCAACACTGAAAGGGCTCCACAGGCTGTATTTATACATTTATATATGCGTGTATAAAAGCGTAATGATGGTAATTAAAAAATAAGACCTCTTGAATCTGAGAGGAACTGGAGGAGGACATGGGGGAGGTTGGGGGATGGAGAGGGAAGGGGAAAAGCTGTAAATACAGTAGTGATGGGTGACTTTATCAAAGTCTATTTAAAGACAAAAAAAAAAAAAACTCTCAGCTATGTAAATACCCAGCGTTTACTAGAATGTTGGTAAAGAAGGAAACTGAACTATAACACAGCATTTAAATGCGGATAGTTATCTGTCAAAAGCTATTATCATAACATCCATACAGGTAGCAGTAGGGAGGGGAGAGTGAAGGAGTAAGGAAACACCGACTGTTGAGAGCAGTGCTTTCTTAGCCTTGACTAGACTATTTAGCTCACAGCAAGCAGAAAGGGGGAAAATCCCTAAGAGTAACAATCAGCATTGGAACTTCCTATCCAGCAAGACTCTGTGACTGGGACCCAAGCTCAGCGCTAACAGTGCTTAAACAGTCATTGCTGCAAGGGTTACCAATTTGAGTTTTGATATTTATATTTCTATGATTCTTTTAGTTTGTTTGTTTTTGTTTTTCGAGATAGGATTTCTCTGTTGTAACTCTGGCTGTCCTGGAACTCATTCTGTAGACAAGACTGGCCTTGAGGACTCAAACTCACAAAGATCTGCCTGCCTCTGTCTCCTGAGTGCCGGGACTAAAGGCGTGTGTCACCACCACCCAGCTTTCTGTAATTAGTAACCTGTTTTTATGTAGCACCTCTGTCCAAGTTTCTAATTGTTAAAAATTTTTATCTTCATAATTCTATTTTTATATCAAAATGAAAACTAGGTGTTGTTTTAAGTGTATCTTCACCACACTGAGGAAGACACCCTGGCTCCTTTGTTCTGAGTGTTCTCCAAAGCACTACATGTGCCTACTTTCCCATACAGGTAAAACACCCAGTGCGGAGCTGACTTTCTGTGACAGCAGGTTTTATAGATGGACGTAGAAAATAAGCGAGAAGCTCGTAGCCCCATTGTGGAAATCATGGATGGTAATACACTTTAATTTTTATGGTTTGATATTAAGCTACTACTATTAAGTACTATTAAGAATTGCTTTAAGAAATTATTGTGATTTGCTTTTATCCATTATAGATCTTAAAATCTATTTCCCTGGTTGTTGATCAATATCATATATTGTCAAAATAGCATCTCTTCATGGCCTCAAAATGAAACAACCCAGTGAACTTGAACCTATGAGCAGCTAAGTGGAGAAGCACATTGAGGTCAAAGGGGACTTTTCCTTTAACATTATTTTCAACGAAACCAAGATTTATAATGGTTTCAATGTTGTTTGGTTTTTTAAAGGAAGGAAAAATTAGGTAAGAAGAATTTCTGTATTTTTTTAATATTCCAAGACCAGCTTGAAAACAATATATAGTAATTTCTCAATATTAAGAAAGTATATGTAACTGACATACTTTTGTACATATGTAACTGTACATATCTTCGGTGTAGAATATGACATCCACGTATGTGTAATGATTCGGCCAGGGTGGCTGCCATATCTGCCGCCTCAGACACTTGCCATTGCTCTGTATTGAGAATCTTCAGAATCCTCTCTAATTAATATTTTGCAAAACATAATTATGTATGTTCCGTGTTTTTTGATGCTACTTGGTTGAGCAAAGTTGTTCTCAGTGGTCAGTGCTCCCTCGGCTGGCTGTGGCCAGTAGCATCCTGTCCTGCTCTGTCCTTCCTGCTCCTGCCTCTTCTCCTCATTCTTACGTGGAGTCATTTTAAGAGCTGTCTGTGCTAGCGGCCAGGACAATTTGGATTGCTAAACACAGGCACAGGTTGAACATCTGGGAATGAACATCTGAAAATCTAAAATCCTTGGAGCACCACGAAGAGACCAAAAGCTCACAACGCCATGGCTGAGGTTGTGCGCAGAGTCATGGCCGACACGTGAGCGCAATAAAGACAGTCTATAAATTACCCTTCGGGCTGTGTGCACAAGGTACATGTGCATGAGATGTGAGTGGACTGGAACTCGTCCCCACGGTGCCTTAGTAAATATGTGCAAATATTCTACATTTTAAGGAAAAATAAAAAATCAAACCATTTCTCATCTGGAGCTCTTTGGGTAAGACAGTGAAGCAGCAAATGGCTAAAACATAAAGGGTTCGACAGGGGAGACACGAGCGTCAGTGTGACTTTAGCACTATTTGGTTGTCAGAAGTTTTATCCAAAGTAACCACGTCGTATTGGATACATCGAAACCCTTGAGCACCTAAGTTCCACTCATCACCTACGCTGCCGACACAAAGCCTTAGACAGGCTATAAAATTTGGCTCAAACTCTGGGTGATCTTCCATTATGAAAAACTCAGCACGTATCTGCCTATAACATCAACTTGACACATGCACGGTCCTTCACCGTCTTGTCTTAAAAACCCTAGCTTTTAAAAAAGAGACACTGTGTCTCTAGATTACACATCATAAAAAGCCAATGTTCCTTAATATTTCTGATTAAAAATAAAACCATAATTTTCATCAGTTTTACAAGTAATCAAATAATTTTCCAGGAACCTGACCCAAAAGTTCTATCTAATATATACAATCCACATGATCTCCATTAAATTCCAAGTAACATGCTTTATGAATAAGAGATTGGTACAATATTTCTATAAAGCCGAGAGTATTTTTGTAAAAATCACTGTCATTAGAATTTAGATTGTTTTTCAACATTCCTTCAATTACTCCTCTAGCGGGCTGGATTTATCTTTTAATGAAGGATATAAAAAATTTTGAATAATTATAAACTCACTATGAAAGTATTTACATATTTCCCCCCACCCCTAATGAAATTAAAGTAAAATAACTTTGAAATTTCTAGCATTTATTTGCAGGAATGGAAAGAAACCTGACCAATTTTAAATTTGCTCAAAAAATTAAAAAATAAAAATAAAAAAGGATCGGATGCCATTTTGAAATATGTGTGCCCATGTGTCTGCCAGGCTCTCATCTGCTTACCAGCCACCGAAGCTCCCAAAATGTCATCTAAACTTGATTAAAGACAGGTTCTTCAAAACTCACCCTTTCAAATATTCGTAACAAAAAGATAGAAGTTCTATAAATGTTGTTTGACAGAAAGAGTACAAAGCCAAACTGGGGTGGAAGGTTGGGCTGTTTGCTCTCCTTAGGGAGGCAGAAGTAGACTACCATTCTTACAGGAACACAAAATCCTCCTTGACATACCCACCCTCAAAAGTAATGGCTGTTTCTTACCATTTTCTTCCTAATCGTCTCATTAAACGAATGATGTCAATACCACTGATACTCCTACAGAGTCGTGCTGAATCCTAGAAATCCAGACACGGGAACCCCAGGAATATCACAGATCATTTGACAAGGAGCAGAGCAGAAGTCATGAGAGATGCACAGCCTCAATGGGACAGGGTGTTGTTGTTGGATGACTTCGAGAGCCACCAGATGCCTGAAGACCACAGTGTGCCAGAGACAGGGTACACAAGCTCTAGCAAGTCCTGACCCCAAATGCTCTGCCAAACTTCGGGATCACCCTGATTTTGAGCAATTGCTACATGTCCCAGCTGAAGACTACTCCATACTAGGGGTTGAGTCTCCTTCTTTTGAAAAGGTTCTTAGAAAGCTCAAAATACTTGTGTGGACCAGGACAATTAGAGATCTGTCTGCATTGCTGACACTGTCAGAGTTTGCTGGGTTCTTGAACCTGGCTTCATGGGGCGCTCATTCTGGCAGGCTGTTCGTTGCCTGAATGAAGTTTGTGTGGCTGCTTGGAGTCCAGCATCCCACATGAAGTCCAGGTATCTGCGTGACATCTGGGTGCCTGTGTGACACCCAGGTGCTTTCAAGAGGACCAGATCCCTGTGGAATAGCTGGATCCCTGCAGGAGTGCCAGCTGCATGCAGGAGGTCTGAGTATCTGTGTGATGTCCAGGTGCTTGTGGGGTGTCTGGGCATCTGTGGGGTGCCCTGGTGCTAGTGGGGTACCCTGATTCCTGCAGGACATCCTGGTACCTATGGGATATTCTGGTGCCCGTGGGATGTCCAGGTGCCTGCAGGAAGCCAGAGTGACAATTGAAGGTCTGGGAGCCTACACAATGGCAGGGTGCCTGGGGGAAGAGTGGGCATCTGAGTGATGTCCGGGTATCTCAAGTTGGCCCTTCCTGGAAGGAACTCTTCTGGGACAGAAGGCTTAGGTGAGGAGCCCATGGGGAAAGCTAATACAGGTTGCTCCCCAACAGGACCACTCTCAAACCAAGAGGGCTTCTTCAGCTCTGGCAGCTCTCCTCCAGCTTCTAGCCACTCATCCCATTACCTGCTCTCTTGGCTTTCTCAGCTTTTATTTCTTTGTTCTTTTTCCTACAGATTTCTTTTTACCTACTTATTATAACAGATGAAAAAAGGCCCCAAAGAGCTGTCATCCTCAGATGGATCATAGAAGTCATTTTTTGTGTGTGTTTCTTTAACATTGTTAAAGGAAAAAAAAATTGCATCAAATGTACCCTTTGGAAATAAGCTGTGTACTTATTTCATTCAGAAATAAACATCTCTGTTCTATAAATTTCACTATTTTTCCCTATCAGCTGAGAAAAACGATACTCCCATACGTGAAGCCCTACCAAGGGAAGAAGTGCTAACAGCTGTCTTTTGATTCCGTTAAGGAATCTCAGTGATATGAAAATGACAAGCATCATCCCTAATTCCTAGGAACCTGAGGGAAATATGCAAAAGAGTTAATAAAGAGATGAAAAAAAGGGAACTGGTAATTGATTGTTCTGGCTAGGGACTGAGACAATCAACAGAAGGGCTATGGGCCAAACCTCCTTCCATGCTGGAAATGCTAAAAAGCTCCACCCGGAGTCAATAAATGCTGTGTTCTGAGGAACAGTGTCTTTGGGGACAGATATTTTACCCACTAGCAGACGTGTTTCATCTTACCACTGCAGGGGAGTTAAAGGGGGCTTTGTGAGTCTGCTTTCCAACAGAAATCCACATCTAGGTGCAGGAAGGCTGAGCCTGGCCTGGGGCCCCGGGACAGATAACCTACCTACAGACAGTGCGTGCACAGAGCCACACACGGGCAGCACTGGGTTCGGGTGCATTCTCTGCGTTTTAGAATTACTGGAGTGAAGGGTAAGTGGGTCGAACACAGGTTGAAAAGATGTGCTTGCAGCTTTGCTTTTCAATTCCCTGTTTTCCAATCTGTTATAGTTAGAGTGGTCTTCCCTTTAAAATGCTATAGTCTCACCATAAAGACAACATGGTGTTACTGAAGGGTACTTGAAAACTTAGCACGACAGTTAGGTCCGTACAACATAACACACCCAGCTGACATCATGCATTTCAGTGTCATCTGAACAAGATGGAACCTCCATTTGATTTTTCTTGGCATGTGCTACCAAAGGCGAGTAGGCAGAGTCAGTCCATGCCACGAGGAGCTGTTTGGAACCTTGGCAAGTCACTGTGAGCTCAAGGAGATGCGGTTCAAATCATAGCTCTGCGGAAATGGCTACTACAACTCAGCAGGTGCCTTGGAGGCCTTGCAGAGGCTCCTCTGTGTGTTGACCTATTTTGCCTGCCACAAATTAAGGGTTTTAAAGACCCTGGCAAGAGGAACCTCCTAGAGCCTTTGCTTACAAACCTCAGCCTAGGCTAGATCATGTCCTTCCAGATTTCCTGCATCTTTAAAGAAAAATAGTTTTAACACCTGGTCCTAAGAACCAGTGAAAAGTAACCAGTGTATCAGTCAAGATCTGATCTGTGTCTAACATCAAGGCCTGCGACATTAAGGCCTTCATTTTCTTCATTCTTTGTAAGGAGAAAAACCTTCCAAGGCCAGACCCTGGCCCCAGTACTGAAACAGCAGCAAGGCACTTCAACATGCCATGCGGGTGGTGAGCGCTGCACTGAGTCAGCCATCTTTTCTACCCTTTGTCTCCTAGGTAACAAGTTGGGGAGGGGGGGATGGGCAGAGGGAAAGAAAAGTTTCTACAGTGATACAGAGCACAGAGTCAGCCTGGCTGAATTTAATTTGTTGTGGTGGCAGGACAATACTGAAAGGGTGTCCTCAGTCCCCAGCTAGTCGTACTGTTTCTGAGTAATTTGAGGAGCGTTCTTCATAATGGTGCCTTTTTCACACACCCAGCACTTGGGAATCCCACCTGTATGTCAGGGAACTCTATAGGGATTTGCGGTCCCCACCCCCTTCTCTTTTATCTCCACCTCCTTCTCAGTTAGTTGAAAATAAAATAGTCTTCCGAATACTTCCAAAACCAAAGCAGCTTAGGTTGCTCTGCTCTGACAGCAGCATGCTAATTTTTGAACAATTTGCTCACTGAAATTTAATCTCCAAGAACTCCAGATTCTGGTTTACAAAGAAAAAAAAAAAACTCCATCCTAATTTGTGGTCAAATGATGCAAAACTGGTGGAATATGAAATTAAATGCTAGCATTTTCTTCATGCTGCTCAAGTAGATTACAAGTGTGTCATATACACAAACCCATTAGGCTCGTTGTGTTGTTTAATTTCCTTAAACAACTTAAAGTTGCCTCTCTCTAAATATAAACATGAAGTGTTTAACTGTTGTTCACATAATTGTACACTATAAAATTGTCCAGCTATATCGGTCTATAAATGGATCTCTTTCTCCCTCTCTTTCTCTCTGTATGTGTCAACTTTAAATTGAAGTCATTAGGTGTTCTGGTTTTGGATCGCAGAATCAAGCTGTTTAAAGCTGTATCTAGAGCATACATGCGCAAATGAACTTGTCATGCTTTAGTGGTGCTTATAATACAAACAGCTTTCATATCCAACTACACTGGCTTGGTTAATAAACTATAATAAATCCATATAACAGAGAAATATGTAGCCACTGAGAGAGATAAGGTACATCAACATTCCGTGATCTGGAAGCATCATGAAGAGCACCAAAAAGTACAAAGGCATAGATATAACATCCTGGTTTTCACACCTACATAAGAAATGAAGGCTGCAAGAATTGGTTAAACACAGCCATGACCTGACAGTAACTATATCGTGAGTGATTTTTACTTATCAGCCCCCAACACCCTTCTCTACCCCCAAATGTTGTTAAAAATAAATGTTAAAAGTTGTTAACTCTCAATAGTAATTACTTTTAAAAACCAAGACTAGAAGAGACTTCATCCTAGCAACAGGCCCGTCCACGGACAGTACGTGCCTGGAACGAACTGACTGAATTAACAAAACCTCAGAGGTTAGAGATGAGTTCACGTCCCTGTCCACGTGAGACATTGGGATGAGGCTGAGCTACGCATGCAGGGCGGGGTGGGGGTGGGGGATCGGCTGCAGTGCTCCGGAAACAATTTGATTAGAGTAGATCTAAAAGCTCCTTTCAATTCTACATTCTAAGGAATCCGAAGACATTCTCTGGATGCCTTTCAAGGACAAGGGTCTAACAACGTGGGTGAAGGGTGTCATGAGTAGACTGTGCTCCTGACCTAAGAGAAATGTTGTTTGTCAACATCACAGCCATTTTGACCAATTGCTATATGTTTAACGTGTGCCCTAGGTTTCTTTCTCTAGACGTCTCTAAGCATCCTAAGACAACCATTCAGCAGCTATGATGTAAATTCCTTCTCAAAACATCTATCTTATAAGGAAACATGTATCAAACATACAAGATAGAAGAGGAGGAGGAAGGAAGGTTTTTTTTAAGTGTTTAAAAAATTAAAGTGACGGGAAAAACAAAATTTAACAATATTAAGATAACCAGGTGTGAGATTACAATAACACAAAACATATTTACCCAAAAGGAACCATAAAACTGTACTTTAGTTTCTCAGTAGCAAATGCCATGACTGGAGCATAGTCATCATTGTAATTCAGAGTATTCCTCGGATAAAGTTCAAAGCACAGTCGAAGCAGAGGGCAGAGGGCAGAGGGCAGAGGGCAAGTTGTTCCCCCAGAAACTTAGTAAGGACCGTAGTATCCTGTGAGAGATGTCTTTGGGGCCAGCTTGTGCAAGGTCATGCATGCTTTCTGGAGCTACTAGTCCACAAACAGGTTGACAGGAATACTCCCTTCACTATCGTACAAACAATTATCTGGAGGAGGCAAGAATGAACCCCGAATTCCACATTTGGGGCTCAGTACTCAGCGTCAGATGAACACTTGCATATGGAGATGACCCTTCTGTGGCTATACTTAGGACTCCTTACCTTTTCTGTGTTATGAAAGCATAAATACTCAGTAGAAACCACTGAACTGTCTCTGGGTTAAGAACATATAGTGGGAGATGTTCTTTAAATGCCTAGCTGTTCCTCATCAGCCCCACAATCCCAAGAGAAAATCACACACCCCCCCCCCACACACACACAGTACTCAACTCTTGGATATTGAGTAGGGTGGCAAGGTTACTTGTGTCTTCAATTTACAATGATGGGTTTAGCATACAATCTCCTCATTAAGCTGAGGAATCCTCTTCAGTGATAGACAGACTCGAATTTTTACATGTTCCATTATTACTTTTGCTAAGCAAAGCTTTGAAAAGTGCTGGCTTGTAGTCAACTTGATATGATATTTTTCTAATTCCAAATGGAAGCTGCTATTTTGACCAGTTAAAGGCAGAACCAAATATATTAGGACAGTAAACCAGGTTGATATCCTTTTCATTTGTGACTTGATTTATTCATTCAATGAATTAAAACCAAGTCAGTGACCACAGTCTGAATGCCTACTGTTTCCCAGAGCCTTGTTTACTAACTAGAAAATCTAGTGACTACAGCACACTTAGACACTGTAGTAACTTCATGTAAAGCAGCAAGAAAATCTAGGCCCTGGTTTTTTGGTTTGGGGGTCTATCCTGTGCAATCTATGAGCAGCTTCAACCCTCACCCGTTATATCTGAAGAGCAATTACACAGTTGTGAGGATCAAAGCTGTCTCCAGATGTCATCACCCACCCCATAAATCACCTTGAACATAGAGAGGATCCATCATAAGCGTGAATAATCAGTTCTGAGAAAAGATCTATAGGATGCTGAGAGAAAGTACAAAAGAGATACACTGGTGTGGTGGCCGAGGAAGACTTCCCTGAAGAAGTGATGTTTAAAAATAATGAAGGATGGCCATGCAAAACCGAACACTCTTCTGAGGAGTGTCTGGGAATATTCTGAATATCTACAGAGGAAAACAGATTGGCCACCCTTTCTCCAGGACAGTTTTTATCCAATTCTAAAACCCCGAGTGTTTCTTGAAAGTCCATGAAAAACATAATGAACCAGTAGCAGCTAAAATATCCCTTTCAGAGAAATGAAATCTTGATTTGCCCTTCCTAGCATCACAAAACGATCCCCCAGAAACTGAGCTGAATCTCAGTATGCTAGCCAGGTAGGTATTGGGGTGAGTAAATTGATACAAAAGTTAGAACTATTATGAGACATCTCTTAAGGTTGATATGTTTTTATTTACAAAAGTAGCAATTGGCTGGCAATAGTTTCTTGCTTTCTCATGTTTTATCTGGTCTCCTGAACTGTCTCAGCATCTAGGTCAGTGGTTCTCATCCTTCTGAATGCTGAGACCCTCTCCTACAGTTCCCCGTGTTGTAGTGACCCCAGCTATAAAATTGTTTTTTTGTTGCTACTCCATAACTGTAATTTTGCTACTGTTACAAATCATAGTATAAATGTCTGATATGCGGAAGGTCTTAAGGGACTCCTCTGAAAGGATCATTCAATCCCCAAAGGGGTCACAGCCCACAGGTTGAGAACCTCTCATCTAAGTGATTTAAAAGCTGGTTTTAGTAAACAAACCCCTAGGTGATTCTGATGTCTCCTTCTTCTAGCCTGTCTGTCCAACTTGAAGTTTGTGAGGTCAGTTTTATCGGACACCCTCCAACACACACACACACACACACACACACACACACACACACACAGACACACACACACTACCTTACATAGTTCCTCTTTATGATTTCCTACTCACTGACCCTCACCCTGCTTCTCATTGACTCCTTGGCTGTAATTTCATATTTTCTCAGACTCTGTTCAAGGATGAGCTTGCTCCCTAAGTGGAAAAAAAGCAAAACAAAACATCACACTGGTCTATACACTTATCTTGATGGTCCTGAATAAAGTCTCACTTACCAGCTTTTCATAAGTGTTGACGCATGAATGTTTTTCTTTCATACACACAACAGAACAGATCGATTGTATCAAACTATTCTAACATTGTTACAAATGTCTCCTAAATGTTGTTTCTTTTGCCATGAAATCAAGAACTTGGACAGCATGATTATCTAAATGCTCCAGTACCTTTTAATATTTTGTGACTTTAGATCTTGTTGTAGTTAGCTTTAACTGCCAACTTGACCCAGTCAAGAATCATCTGAGAGCAGAGTCTCAATTGAGGAATTGGCCAGACACAATTGGCCCGTGGGCGTGTCTGTGGGGATTGGGATTTTCATGACTATTAATTGATTCTGGAGGTCCCAGTGTATTGCGGGCAGTGGAGTTCCCTAGGTAGGAAGTCCTGAGCCGAGTAAGAAGGAGCAGAGCACAAGCCTGGAAGGGAGCCACCCAGTAGCATTCCTCCATGATCCCTGCTGTACTTCTTTGGCTCTGAGTGAGTTCTCTGGCTAGAGGTAATGTTGCATGAAATACCAAGCAGACTTGCTTTGAATTCCTGCTCTGATTTTTCTCAATGACAGACCGTGACATAGAAGGGTAAACCAAGCAAACTCTCCTCCCCTAAGTTGCTTTTGTTGTGATGCTTGTCACAGCAGCAGAAAGGAAACTGGAACGGATCGCCATTCATTTTTCAATGATAGCTCATTCATGTTTTCTTTTTAAGACCATTGTGCTGGCTAGTCTTATGTCAACTTGACATACAAACTAAAGTTGTCTGAAAGGAGGGAGCTTTAATTTAGAAAATGCCTCCACAAAATCCAGCTGTAAGGCATTTTCTTAATTAGTTATTGATTGGGGAGGGTCCAACCCATTGTGGATGATGCCATCTCTGGGGTGATGGTCCTGGGTTCTACAAGAAAGAAGACTGAGCAAGCCAATAAGCAACTCCTCTTCATGGCTGTGTCAGCTCCTGCCTCCAGGTTTCTGCCCTGTTTGTGTTCCTGGCCTGACTTCCTTCAATGATGAAGAGCAATATGCAAGTATAAGCCAAATAAACCCCTTTGTCCCCAACTTGCTTTTTGGTCATGATAAAGGAAGGAGGGAGAGAAGAGGATGGAGAGAGAGAGGGAGGGACCTGAGAGAAGAGGAAGGGCAGTAGATAACGGGAAGAGGGAAGCCTGGGGGAGGGAGAGGTAGGATAAGAGAGGTAAGGGAAAATGTAGACGAGAGCAAAGTGTGATACATGCACTATACAAATGCTACCATGAAACCCACGGACTCATGAATTTGCACAATTAGTATGTGTTAATATTTACAACAATATAAAATTGACCCCCATAAAGGTTAATTTCTCAAAGCTGCAGATTGGCCAAGAGTCAAATCTACATCTACTCCAAATTGAGGTATTGTAGAAATGGGACCACAATTCCTCAGCAGTTCGTGCTTCAGGAACAGAAGGTTCGGCAAGAAGCTGTTGGGACTAAGAAACAGCCAGATGGCTCTGGGCAATAGGTGAAAAGTAAAGCTCTATGTTGTAGAAGTTTAGTTTTAGTTTGGTTTAAAATACTGTTTTATGCACTCTGGGTAAAGGTCTTGGCATTTTGTAATGTCTGCAAGTGGTGGATTTGTGTGGGGGATGTTTGATTGCATGTGATCTGCACGTGCTCTCAGTAGAACGCCTGAGGAGTTCTGAATCAATAAAAACACCTGAGCTCAGACACTCTGGGTTCCATTGTTGAGTATGGCACTGGCCATGATGGTGCTTCCCTCCACTGAGGTCTGGAAAGGTTTGCACCTATGAAAAATGCCTCCTTGTCTTCTTTGGTGAGCCTACAGAGTAGATGAACTACAACAGATCTACACGAAGCCTTCCAAGAACATCAGCTTCTCCATCATTAACAAGGAAACATGTAGCTCCTCTGACCTTCAAATCATCAATCACCAGCATAGGAAATGGGACCGTTCACCCACTCCATAATGAGCAGATGGAATCCATGGGAATCTTTTTGGAGAGTGGATTCTAATACAGTATGGCAAGGCTGGTGTGGGGAGCTGAGAATTTGTATTTCTCACAAGTGAGGGGGCAAGCTTGGGGAAGGGCTGCTGATACTGTCTCTGAGCCACAGACCACTGCTGCATAGACCACTGAGTGAGGCAAATCCAAATGCAAGTTCCAGGACCTCGTCTCTGGGGATGCTGAGCTCTACGTTTCCTTTAATGGTACGAGCACAGGCCATTCATTCAGGGGTCTAATGATCTGGAATCTGACAATATGAACTAAAATCCCGGCTTAATTATTTACCAGCTATAGGAAAGGACCTTGAGAAGAATTACTCAACTTCTGTCAGCTTCATTTTCCCTATCCTTAAAAATGAGAATAATTGGGGCTCATGGTGGTGGTATAGGCTTTTAATTTCAGCACTCAGAAGGAAGAGGCAGGCAGACCTCTGTGAGTTCAAGGCCAGTCTTGTCTACAAAGCAAGTACCCAGTCAATCAGGACTAGACAATGACACCCTCTTTTAAAAAACCAAAACACAAAAAACCATGAACTGGGCATGCCTTTAATCTCAGCACTTGGGAGACAGAGGCAGGTGGATCTCTGTGAGTTCAATGCCAGTCCAGTCTACAGAATGAGTTCCAGGACAGCCTGAGTCACAACAGAGGAATCCTGTCTCGAAAAACCTAAAAACAAAAAAAAATGGTGAATATAGCAGTTAAATCCTCATTGGATTGTACTGAGGATCAAGCAGGGCTATCTCTGGGAAGCATCTAGGATATTAAAGGGACAGTTATAATGGCTTCGGGGTAATTACAATGATGCTCATTTAAATGGTGAGAAACTCAGACACAGAGGGTTAACTCACTTATTCAAAGCTGCTCTTCCAGCAAGATGTGAACCCAATCCAAAGCCAACACCGTGCTCATTTTGCTATGCCAGATCTCACATACCAGGCTGCAGCCAGCTCAGCTCTCTTTACAGAAAATACTCAAGTCACTCTTTCCCCTGTCCCCATCCTGCTGATCTGACAGTCTCCTCCCCCAGGACATTGACCTCGACTACCTTCTCTACACACTGCTCCCCATTCCATGGGATCTTGTTTCCAGGGCTTGACCTCCAGGGCTCTCCATGGGCCCTCTGGTTCTCCTGGTCATGGCTTCCTAGGGCAAGGTCTCCCAGTATGTCACCCAGTGATAAAGGCTAAACTGACCTCTGTCCAACAAGAGAGCTTTGCACAGAAAGATGATAAATAGAAAACAAATGGCATCTAGCTTTAAAAGTGTCCACACAAGTGTCTTTAGAGCCTTTGTGTAGACAGGCTTTGTCTTTCAGCATCCGTGGTCCTTTAGAACCAAAATATTAAAAGCGATCCTTGAGAGACTGTCGATCATAGCTGAAATATATCCAGGAGATAAGAAGATTCAAAATGGAATTATTTACTCATTGTGCTCTCATACGAGGGAGGAGATACAAAAATATATTCTGGAGGTAACATGACCCCATAAAATACACGACAAGAAAAGCCACAGATTTACATTACTACTGCTCTGGCTGTAAAGCTATTTCTTGAGGGACCGAGACACTTTAAAATGTTGGAAAAACTCAAGATCCTACATAAGCAAATTGTTTTAGCATTTCTGTTCCAAGCAATAACATTCAATGACTGCGTGGAGATTATTTTCAATAGAGATTTTTATGGGAAAACCGTAACTGGAAATAAAAGGACTACCCAAGCCATAAACATGACGTATCTCTTGTTGCACATGTTGGCGATGACATTGAATGAGATCTCCTAGCAAAATAAGAGTTATGATGTGTGGTGTCAGCATAATAAAATAAGACTTTTCCCTCTTCAAGGTCAATCTTGAGCTTCATAAAGATGTGCAGGATTTCATAGCCTGAACACTATGTCAAAGAGACTGAGAGCCAGATGGCAAGAGTTTTACAAAAGGAAAATCGGGCCTCGTGCCCCGGCCTTAATTCAATGCGGCACAAATCATTGTTTTAAACTACCCATTTCAAGTCTTTTAAAAAATAAGTTCTTAGACATAAATCCTCTTGAATAATGTGTCCATACCGGGGGAAAAAACACTCGCACACATGAGATTTGAGCTGTCAACTTAAACAGTCTGCGCGGTTTGTTCTGTTTCTTTGTCGGTGTGATCCGTTTTATAAGGCTGTTTATATTACTTAAGCAGCTTTTAGCCTCCATTTACATTTCTCGGCATTACTACAAGAAAGCAGGACATAGGATTTTTAAATGGAGCAGACGGAGGTTAAATAGAAATGAGACATCCCAGCGAAGGGAGTCAGTCCGTGGTTAGCCTTGGACTTCACCCCACGCTGCCTCACTTGAAATCCTGCATCAGTCATTTATAAGCCATTGTGACCTGAAACAGGGTCTTAACGAAAGAGTCAATTTTCTCATCTGTAAAATGAGGGGACTAGTGGGCTTCTCTAGGAGGACTGCTGTCATCACTCAACAATATAACGGATAAAAGATGCGGCAGGATGGCGAATTCATACCCCTTCTGCTCTTTTACATGTGTGTGCATGGATCACACACTACGCATTTCACTCCATTAAAATGTCCATATCGGAGCTTTTCAATCTCTCCACTTACTGAGTCATGTCGCCATCACCACACCCAACTTTAGAACGCTGAAGAGATCTGGAATGACTTGAAAACATCGTCAGTGAAAACATTGACGTCTTGGTTGTGAACAACATTTTATCCACAGGTGACTTGGGCTCATTTTCCAAACTGGATAGAAAGAGAAACATAATTAAGACAGCCATGGATTAGCATCTAATCCTTCTACCCAAGCAGACCTTGAGCTCCTTCTCCAGGGTCTAGCTCAGTGAGTCTCCCTAACCTCCCCATCCACGCTCTCTCCCAACCCACCAGATCTAGCCTGGGTCAAGTCTCACATCTGGTGCCCCAGAATAGTCTGGTCATCCCTGCCTGCATTGTAGCCAACCTCTCGGCTTCCGCCAGGACCCAGTGTACTTGCAACAACCCACAACAACCCCTCTCCTCCACCAGCAACATCTCCACAAAGCTAGGCTTCCCATTTCCTTGTCCAAGGTCTAGCTCAGTGACTTTCCCATCTATACCTTCTCCCCAACATGGCAAATCTGGCTTGGGGACCACATCCAGTTCCCCAGCCTAGAATGGTCTCCCCTGCCATTCATTAAAAAGGCCAGTTGACTTCTCTAAGGCATATTCCACAAGAGCTTTAATGACTTACTTGAAACACATGAGAATTATGTGTCAGTCCACGTTTCCTGGAGTTTAAGCAGAAGGAGTTCTACTAAAAGGAAAACTCAATCACTTTTAAGGCAGAAAGCAGCTTCTTTTTGGAGAATATGAAGTGATCTCAGAGCTCATGTGAAACGAGAAATTACTGTTCACAGTCAAAGGCCATATTGAGAATCGTGGCTCTTTCACATCGTGTTACTAGAACTGAAAGTTCGCAGAGGCTCGAACTCTCCTCACTACCCACCTCTCGCAAAAGCCTGTGTCCATCACCAGCATGTGACTACCATTCCCTTGCTTCCATAGACGTCTCGGCCTCAGTCTGCCGAGCATGGCATTGGTTTGTCCTTATTAATGTTGGTATAGGAACTAAAGCGTTAGCAAGAGCAGCATGCGAACAGCCGAACCCACTATTGCTAAGGCAGGAATCAGTTCCTCACCTGACTCTTCAGGCTTACCCTCAGCTCGCCATAACAAGGAACTAGAATGGATGCCCGATGATCTAACATTCCCCAGCTAGGTGTTGACCGTGCCCTCTCACAGCTGCTGTCTTGGCCTCTTCCTCTAAAACCACCCCTTCTTTTCTGGTCCACCCAAGTCCTTCAAGATGGTAAAACAGCAGCACATCCTTTTCCTCCCCACGGTTTTCCACAGACTCGACTTCCTATTTGTTTCCTCAAATCTGCCCTTTATCTGCACACTAGCACTCTTCAGAGACATCTGTATATCCCACTTCCTGCCGGGCTCTAAGTTGAGTTCACTGCCAAATGCCCCATGTAGCCTTTGAAAATTACATCTTTTTCCCCCAAAGAGCTTTCTCCTCTGATGCACACGGCTAAAAGTCTTCCTCGGTATCTCGTCTAGTCCTTCCTTCCTTTCCTATGGACACCATCAGGAAAGGTGGCCTCTGCATCCCTCAGCATCTTGCTGCTGAACTCTAGGTGTGCTCTCCTTTCCGGCAAATCCACAGAGAGCCGGGATGCCCTACCTTTGAGGGCACTACTAGAGAAGACACTCACGCTGGGGGCTTAGCTCTCATCCCTCCTCTGCATCAGACATAACCCAGACATGGCTGAAAATGTGTTTGCAGGGTTTTGTTTTAGACTGACTGTCACTGGTGTTTTTAAATAGGTTCGTGGATAATAATGATTTCTACCAGAGTTAAGCACCCATCTAAGCATTCTCACCAGCAACACCTCCCCTGAAGGATTACCATCTTGAGAAAGAATTCAGAGGGCATCCTAATAGCCAGTATGATTTATTCTGTCTGGGGTAGCCATTTGTAAATCTTGGTGCCACAGGTGACATCATGGTGCAGGTCTCCTGATACAACCAGACTGTTTCCTTTGTAAGAGCAGACTCGACACATTGTTCATTCAAAACATAACGGAGCTTCTTAAGCACGTTTACTAAGGAAAATGGGGCCATTGTATACAGAGAAATTCAGTTTTAAAACCTTCTTTAAGCCCTTTGCTCTTAAAATTCTACAATGAAGCAATCACCCAAATAGTTCACTAATTCTCTCGCCAACTTCCCCTCCACCTATCCTTCTTTAAACAAATTTCCATAATGTTAAAAATTATATTAATAATGATAGGTCATAACTTCCGAATATTTTACCCCCTACCGAAAAACCTATGGTACTGCTTACAGTAACAATAGCCACCATTCTATCCCAGGGCTCTCCCGACATTTTGCAGACTCCATGAAGGGAAACATGGCAGTAAAATTTGGCCAGGCCCATTAGAAGAGGAAGTTGCAGGAAAGAGTTGAGAGAGACAGAGAGAGAGAGAGAGAGAAAGAGAGAGAGAGAGAGAGCATGATGAAACATGAATGAGCCAACTAAAGAGACTCTCCCATCAGGAAACATGTCCAGAGCAATCCAATAAGAAGTGAAAGAATGGAAGTCATTAAAACAAACAAAACAATTAGCGCTAGGACAAGCAGCACACTCAGTCGAATGGGGGAAGAATGGAACTTTACAGTAATATAAGAGAGAATAAGACGTATCTTAAGGAAATATGGATTACTGACAGGGTTAAATAGCCTTCCTATTTTGACTGAGTCCCATCAAAGTCAGGAGCCGGTTTCCCTTTATCTCTGCAGCAGACCCCGGCCTGAGTTGCCGTGAAGCATATTTCTGATGCTGAGGAAGGATGAGAATAATAATAGGTTACTGAAAGGTTACCTAGACAAACCTGCCCCGCTCTCATAATGGACTCACATCTTGACATGGCTTCAGCGAGTTGTTTTAAAAGCCATGGTGTCACTCAAAAACATTTTAACATCTTGCTTGCTCCCACGTTGATGTTTTCTTTGTATCTTTGAACCTATCAATAAAGTTGCCTCTCTCTCTCTCTCTCTCTCTCTCTTTCTCTCTTTCTCTGTGTGTGTGTGTGTGTGTGCGTGTGTGTGTGTTCACTAGAAAGCTATAAAACTTCCCATCACCTTCCCAAAAGAGTCACTTTCATGTTAAATAGCACAAGGTCCAGCTTCTCAGCACTTACAAATGTCATGCAAGAATAGGGAAATAAGACATTGGCAATATCCCAAATGACATGCTAACTAGTTAAATACAGTCAAATCGCTATCATCTACACAAATGGATTCAAATTACTAGCATATGTTTGCATGTGGTCTTTCAGGTGCATAATAAAATGTTAGCTGGTGCAAATACAAAGTCGGTTTTAATAAATACTATTTGTGTAGAGTCCGGATTGTGCCATATGCTTGATACAAATCTGTTGGACTAGTTAAAGTTACAAAGTCACAATGCATATACTAAAGTAGCCAAGCAAAAGTGCTAGTGATACATCTTCTTTAATCGGATAAAATGAAATAGATGTTTTCTGAAAATATAGCATCAAATTTGAGTGTAGATCTAGCACACTAATCCTCAAGTTCGCCAACCAGTAATGTCTCGAGGTATCCATTTCAGTCTCCCACATGCCTGTGATTTGAGCAGACATCCTGAACAGGTAGCGGCTAGGCTATATGTTATTGTCATGGCCCCAGTGTGCATGGTTCAGATTATTTTTGAAAACGTGATTAAATGGCATTCACCACATTGAATATTAAGGGATCTCCCAAAAAGTTCACATACTGAAAGCTTGCCCCTCCAGCTAGTGGTGCTACCGAGAAGTGATTGAGACAGGACATCTTCGATCAGTTACTCTACTGGTGAGTTCACAACTGAGTGGACAGCAGAAAGCAGAAGTCTAAGGGAAGGACTGGGTCACCAGCAGTCTGCCTTTCAAAGGTATGTTTGTCCTGGGATCCTCCTCGTTCTTTCTGCTCAGCCAGGTGAGAAGAACAACTCTAATCTTACCTCTGCTCTCATGAAGTTCTGCCTTACTGGGATCCAGGAACCACGGAGCAAGGACCCGTGCTCCGAAGCTCCCAAAATCGCGGTACGAAACAAGCCTGTCTTCATTCCAGTTTAGGCCAGGTGTCTTGTCGCCACAAGAGAAGGCTAACTAGCCCTACTTCCATGATCACACATTATTCTAGACTCACAATAGACTTGTCTCATCTAGAGATGGCCACAGCAAGCTTTATGAGCCGGGTGTTATTAATGTTCAGATTGTAAAAGTTTCCTTATTTCCACCTTTATTCAACCAGCATTCTTTGGATAACAGTCGCCTTTCCTTGTACACCAATGGCGTGCACCCACACTTGAACAGACTCTAATTTATAAACTACAATAACGAGCGGCGTGTGGGGCCTGCATGTCTGTATCAAGCCTCACTGGTGTCAATTGTCCATTAGTAAACGGCTATTCTGGCTCATTATGAATAAATTACTTTCTCACTCACCTCTGTTCATTTGCCGTGGAGCCACCGGAGGGAGGATAACCTTGCAGCATCCTGATACCTGCACTGTTCCTTGTGGGCTGACACATATGGTGCCAATGGCAGGAGCAATTAAAGGCACGGAGAAAAATGAGGTGACTGGAGAAACAAAATAAGCGCAATTACATTATTGGAAGGCTCTCCCATCGGGAGACAATGGAAACCAGTATGGCACCCTGTTAGGTTCCCACGACTCAGAAGAACCCAAGAGATCTGAATCTAAGTCCTGAATTAAGCAGAAAGACAAGAAGAAAGAAAAGAATGGGGGGGAGGGCGCTGGAGAAGAAAGAAAGGATCCAATTCCGTAACCTGTTAGGACAAAGTGATATTTCTTTGCTTTGGTTTAGTCAGAGTATGTTTTTGTGTTAAGGTTTACTGTTAGCAGGGATCGGTGTGTCATTGTAGATTGACTGACAGCTTACCTATCTCTAGTTCACATAAAGTCAAGTTCCTTTCACATCCAACCTCCTCCTACAGAGGAAGTCTAGAAAGGGATAATAAGAGCTCAGAATGATTTTCAATTTTGAGAAGCAAGGCTTTGGGCCTCATTAGGTAAAATCTCAAAACTAGTAGGGGCTATATTATCTCCCAAATCGCACATACGTGTACATGTTACTTCAAATAGGAAGGTAATCAATATGTTGTATATATTTAACAATCGAATGGTGGGTATTATCCATAGCTGGGAAAATAATTTGTGAATCCATCATGATCTCTGAAAGTTGGATGCGCATACTGTGTATATGGCAGTTACCACCATTGAAACAAATGAAAGAGTATTTGGATTCTTGGTGTGAATTCTGTATTGACGTTTTCAATATTGGGGGCATAGTTTCAGCCAAAGTTTCAAAGTGGAGCATGACTTTAATCTATTCATAAATGGGACTTATTTAATCACCTCCCAGATTATCTCCAAAATCAGCAAAATTTGATGTGTTTCTAGATCATTCATTCTCCAATGATGGCAGTAAGTGGTGCTCCCATCTTCAAGAAAAATATACAATCAATGCTCAGTTTTCTCTTACTTTCACCAATTAGTCACAGAAGGTTTCTTCGCCCATTTTGCACTAATTACAATTAATTCTGGGCATTATTGAATTTTACAAAAGAACACAAGGAAGTAACAGCTAGGCCTTAGCATCACCTTCTCTTCTGATATTTTAATAAGTAGATGTATTTTAATTATTTATGACACATCACAGCATGCCAGTAAATGCTCTCTAATGCTTTTTGTAAAGGCAACGGAGTCTTGATAATTTTATAACTATCAGTCCTCGCTATTAAATGGTTCCCTAGAAATGTAAAGTGATACCGCTGATTGAATTCTGAGAATTAGATCTTAGGATCAGCAAAGTTGGAGTTATCAGAAGGTTACTATTTTTGTAACTAATTGTCTTAGGAAGAACTTCATTTCGTGTTGATGTCATTGTTCTTATATTGCTCCTAAAAACTACCTTCCTTTCTGAACATTTGTCATCAGTAAAAGCCAAATGCCTATTTTATGTTCATTCTAATGACTGGCATTTTGGGGAAAATACTCTCAATCTACCTGTAATGGATTGGGTCACTTTGGATAAATAATTTCGATTTCCTAGGTTCTTGTCATTCAAGGTATAGTTCCATTTTAGTTTGTAGTTAGTGTCTGACATGGCGCTCAATCAGTGACTGTCACGTTGTGGAGAACAGCTGACTCTTACTCCTTGCCTACCCACCCGCTGCCCTGTGGTTGGGGAATGGCTGACCGTCTACCATGATGCCCCTGACTTGATCCCCCAGTCTGTCATTAGACTCTCACTTGCCTTAATATGCTTCCATGATCTGCCCAGTGTTCTTTTTTTTTCTATCTGGTCCCTTTCAGGGCAACCAGACCTTTCAGGGCAAACATTTGTTTTGGTGCCCATCTTGTAGAATGAGAAGAAGGTCAGATGGGAAAAGAAAACACAAATACACAGTGTTTTATTCAATTTATCCTTTATACTCAATTTTAAGACATTTAGAATATTATATTGATAAGTAAAAATAAGATACAAAATGACCTAAATGGAGATCTATTGGCATTTGCTTGAAAAATTAGTACTTAAAGTTAAATTAAAATTCAGTTGCTTGGATACACTAGTATGGTTTCAATTGTTTTAGAAAATGCATATAGCTAACATCTGCCATAGTGTATCTAATAAATAGAGCCCGTGTACCATTAGAATCCCACACTAGAAAGGACAACGAAGTGTGATAGATTACATTCACTTTCTTATTTGCTCCTAATAGCAGACTTTTAAAGTAGGGCCTTGTCTTAGTTGTGTTTCTTGTTACTATAATAAAATACCCAGACAAAAGCAACTTAGGAGAGAAAGGGTTAGTCTAGCTCACAGTTCAGGGTTACACAAATCTATCATTGCAAGGTTGTCAAACATGTAAGGAACTTGAAACAGCTGGTCATATTACATCCACAGCCAGGAAGCAGAGTTAAAATTCAGTCATTAACAATTTCTAATGATGTCACGCTCTGTTCATAGATTGGCACCTAACCCAGTCCTCACTAGAGAGCCCCCCTCCCCCCACTCAGCACCTCAGAGGAGCATCTGGAGAGACTCAAGGCCAAATATCATGGGGAATCACACAGAGGAGGGAAAGGAGGGATGGTGGAAACCAGAGGGGCTGAGGACACCAGGAAACAAGCCCCACATTTTCATCTGACTAGCACTCTTGGGGGACCAAAGAGACTGAAGTCATAGACATGGAACCTGTGGGATCCCCTAAATACACCTCATGACTGTCTAGATTGGTGTCCTTGAAAAACTCTTACGGGCTGGAGTAGGGGTGTCTCTGATCATTTTACCAACCTTTGAGACTTTTTCTCCTGCCTGGCTGCCTGGCCCACCCTTGATATAGGGATTGGTGCCTGGCCTCCTTCCATCCAGCTATGCCATGCCCTGATTGTGCTGTAACCCTGGGGGGATGGTTCTTTTCTGGGAAGAAGGGGGGATGGTGGTGGATGGTGATGGGGGTAGATCTGGGGGAGATGGGAGGAGACTGGGATGGAGGGAGAGGAGGAGAGGGCCAGGATGTATTCTGTAAGTTGTATGAGAGAAGAAAAATTAAAATAAAATTTTAAAAAATTCAGTCATTAGTATTCAGGATTTAAATACCCGACTCTAAGTGTTCACTAAACTAGATTCTAGATTCTTAAGTACTAACACTATGAACATGTCCCGAGGGATATGGTTTTTTAGTTGATGACTTGTTTCAACTCCTTGATTCCATATATGAGGCTAGAAAGGAAAATTATTTTAAGGCTTAATCACTAGTCAATGACAAAGTGGTAGCAGTTCACAATGTTGTATTCCACAAGAGTTTCGCCACATCTTTGGGAATCAACAGTCTGGTGCTGAAGTTAGGAACAAAATAATAATACAAAAAAAATGAATGAAAACTCATTGATTCATAACTTTATGCATGACCCTCATTTTGCAAATAAGAAAAAAAAAAAGCAGAAACCTGCTTTCCCTATTTTGAGTACTGGTTCATCTTAATCACCACAATCTCTTCATTTCCATGAATTTCCTCCATGATTGGCTGACACTGTCCTGTACTCCCGATACCTTATGCAGTATGCAAGTGTATGATCTCCATGGTGTCCATGGCCTGATCATCTATCCTGTCTTCCAGAAGTAGTATTGAATTTTTCTTAAGTAGCACTGACATTTGACTTTGCTCTGGTGATGGTACCTAGTGATGTTGCAATGACAGCACGAGGCTATTACATCTCATCTAGACCTACAGATCAACTGCATTCCCAGTTCTTTACAGTTAGAATAGAAGCAATCTGAAAATCCTCCTGGGAAGATGAAGGTCTCGTAAGTCTAACCAATGATTCGTTTACAAACTTATTGCTTCCTGAACCAACATTTTGAACTGTTTATTGAAGCTTTGGATGCCCAAGAGATGAATGTCCAATACCAATGTATGATTTCAGTTGGCATCCAAATTATCCTTCCTTTGATCAAGTTGGTTCTGCTTGGCCTTGGTTTAATATTTGGTAAGGAAATTGGAATTGGTCGGTTTAATTCCCCCCAAATACCATGCCACCTATGTTTGAAAGGTAGTAGTGGAATGAAGGTGACATTTAATAGCTGTGCTCACAACTTCCTCCTCCCAGAGTGAACCTCATTTCCTACATCTGTGACGCGCATACCCGGACATTCTATGAAGAGCTGACTGATCATTACATCTGACACAAGAGAATGAGCTCCGTGGATGCTCTTCCACAGTAACAACCCTAGAACTTGAAGAAGGGCAGAGAGAGTAGGGGAGAGAGGGAGAGGGGGAGAGAGAATGGGAGAGAAAAACTGATTTTTTATCTTATTTTTCTTACAATCAAAAAATTAACTAATATACAAGTCCTGCTCCATTTTTTCTTTTCTGTTATTGCTGTTTCCTTGGTTTTTTTGAGACAGGGACTCTCACTTTGTAGTTGAGACTGGCCTCAAACTCATGGCAATCCATCTGCCAGCCATATTTCTTGTCCCATTTTTTAAAGAAAATCTATAACACTAAATTTTGCTGTGACAACTCTCTGGGATGCAGGAAATCATCCCCATTTCATAACAAGGAAGTTCATGCACTGATAATATTTTATATTTCCACCAGGGAAGAGGCTCACTTGAGCTTTGAGCTTGGGACACACTGACACCCAAGCTCAGCTGTTACTAATACCTCACTCCCAATACAAGGAAATGCAGCTGGGGCCGGAAGTACCATCTGGGTGCCTGACCATGAAGGACCTTGTTGGCTGTGAAGCCAGTGTATCCACCAGGCAAGTCAGAAAGCAGAAGCTAGCACCAAAGGAGCTACAAGAGGCCATGCCTCTTCTTGGCCCTTGAAGCATAATGTGAACTAATTACAAAAGAGCAAAATGAAAGAAGTCCATAAACGTGCACAATATATGAATTATAAATTTTGAAATCAAATGTGATGGCATTTGTAAGGACATATCAGAATCCTTATGAAACTATGCTGACATAAGTGCATAGTTTACCAGTAAATAAAAGAACTAGAGATTAGTATATCAAAAGAGTACACAGAAGGCAAGTTATATGCAAATACAGTGTCAAGAGCAGATGCTCCTGAAAATGCTGTTAAAACAGTGTCCTCTCACATGACAAGGGAGTTTCCCTTATGACTTTCTGCTCAGGATTAACTTTTTAAAATACTTTCAGACACCTAGTATCCTGGCAACCATGTGTCCTGGCCAGGACTTCATTAGCACATACTCCAAATTCGTACGATTTAAGGATGTTTTATTATATGTAACATTTGATCCTGACTCCTGGACAAGTCAATTCTAAAATGTAGCTAATGCTGAGAAACCAGGAAAGAAAAAAATTCCCTTTAAAATATGTAAAACAGCATGTTCAAGAATACAGCAATGTTCTCCAAATATTCTAGAAGTGTATTGTAGTTAACTTAAAGAAGCTAATAGACAAAATTTGTAATAGATAAATGAACAAAAACCTAGTAATACTGTGGATCAAACCTGGGGCTTCATACATGCTAAACAATCATCTTACCCCTAAGCCACACCTCTAGATTACAATTCATTTTAAATTTAATTTCCAAGACTTGTATGAGCTTTATAGTTGTTTCATCTGTTTTCTGTATTTACTTAAAGATAGGGAGCCTAAATCAGCCATCTTCTGTAACCAGGCAAGGTTTCCAGTAGTGGGACTGGGAGATGAACCCAGCCACAAAATCTTCTACCTATAATTTGTCCCTCTTGCAGGATCTTCTAGGGCAGTGGAAGGGCAGAGCCCCATGCTAAGGGAGGGAGCCCTTTCCTGCTAAGGGAGGGAGCTGGTCAGGAACTGGAGACTAAAGAGCCTGGCATGATTCCTAATGGTATCCTGCTGTGCTCATAGATCAGTGCCTAACCCAATCAGCATCAGAGAGGCTCCCTCCAGCAGTGGAGGGGAGTAGACACAGAGGCCCATAGCCAAGCATCTGGCAGTAGAGGGGGAGAAAGAATTGCAGAGACCAGAGGGGTGGAAGACACCAGGAGAACTTGCTCCATGAAGCAAACTGACCAGGATCCATAGGGGTACACAGAGACTAAAGCGGCACACACGGAGCCTGTATGGGACCCTGTTAGGGCCCCTACACATATCTTAAGGTTTTCTGGTGTGGGGTTCTTGTTGAACTCCTAAAAGTTGGAGTAGGGGAGTCTTCGATCCTTTTGCCTGTCTCTGGGACCCTCTTCCTCCTACTGGGTGGCCTTGTCCAACCCTGTTGTAGGGCCTTGTGCCTGGCCTTGTTCCATCTCCTTAAGTCCTGTTCGATTGGTAACCATGGGGGGAAGACCTGTTCTTTTCTCAGGGGAGATACAGGGGTGGATCTGGGGGAGAGGGGAGATGCAGGGGAAGCTGGGAGGAGTGCAGGGAGGGGAGGCTGAGGTCTAGATATATGATACAAGAGAAGAAAAAAATTAATCAAAATAAATAAATAGACAAGTAAATAAATAAATGATTATAAACTGTTTAAGAAATTATGTTTCACAGTCCTGCCTCTACACATCTCTTAACACAGTTTCTGGTAAGACTAGACTAGACTAGAACTAGCAGACTAGACTAGACTAGACTAGAACTAACAAATAGATACTGTTGCCTGTGTCTGCTTTACCAACAGTACTTCTGAGAAAATATACCCCGAAAGAAAAGACTCATGACTAGACTCCTGAAAGACTAGCAGGGTTATTAGTGGTATCCATCATGTTCATGAGAGGAACATGTACAATGGAGAAATAGCAGTACAAATGCCATCTGCATTTCTGCATCAGAAACAAGCCTTCATTTCATGCTAGCTAACTGAATAAAAAAATGTAAGCCAGGAGGCAGAAAGGTGACTATAGTTCAATTTTACCACTAAATTTAATTTTCATTTGCATTCATATAAAATTATATTGCATTCATTCGTTATTAATCACAGACTCAATCAATAGAGCTTGAAAGGGAGAGCAAGGCTAATCAATTCATTAGAGATAGTTTATGTTCATATTTGACCTATTCCTTGAGATGCTTCATTCAAAAGTAATTTGCTTGAAATTCTCGCCCCTCATCTGGAAGATGGCAGGCTCCAGGGTTCTCAGAGCTCACTGTATATGCACCCAAAAGTACACACTACAAGTGGCCCCAGGGCAAGTGGCTCAGAGGAGCCTTGCCCCTGCTAAATAGGGTTTCCCAGCCTTGTTGCTTTGAAGCCAGCACTTCTGATGAAATGGCTGTTTGTGAGCCTCCACTAACCTTGGGTGTTTTTCTGATCCCACCAACAATTAGTTCTAATAAGGCAAAAGAGAGACATCATTGCATCTATTCTCAACTCCTGTATATACACACATCACACCTGACTTGTGCACAGCCACAGAAACCTCTGTATACATATACCTGTCTCTAATCTGAATACACAGGTCAGAGGAAGTGAGGTTGTCCATTGTATATCACTCTCTGATAGGAAGAAGGTAGACTCGGAGTTTGTTTCTACTGCTCTTTGTGTTTTGTGTTATGGAGGAGGGCATGAGGGAGTTGCTACCCTAGGTGATTTTTCACTAAAACCAAGCTGGCAAAAATAAGTACTTATTCATCCAAAGGCATATCTAAAATGTCGGAGTGAAAAACATCATCATCCTAATTATACATTTCAGTCCACCTCAGAGCATTCACCGAAGCCAACACTCACATACAATAAGTATACTGCAAGTTACAATAACATGCATATATATGATTAATTATATATAACATAATAAAACTTATAATAAGCTATACCTAGGGGTCCTATCGGATGAAGCATGAATCTAAATTCAAATTGTGTGTTAGAGAAATTAAGGCTTGACATTTTAACTAAGGTTATATAAAATCTTAGAGTGTTTGAGCTAAAGAGCATCCATTTTTTATAAAAAATGGCTGTTCTTAGAAAAAGTCATTAAAACCCACAAATTTAATGCCTGTACCCAGCACCTGCGCCCTGATACTGCAAGTAAAGTCTGAAGGATACAAGGTGGGTGGCCAAGAGAATCCACAAGGCCATTGGGGTTGACCCCAATTATCTTTTATCGTAAATGGGCCATATGTCAAATTCCAAGATAAATTGGAAACATTTGATCCATCTCCTGTCCTAGATTGATTTTAGGAGTTCACTTGCCATTCTTTCAGATCCCTCATTTAGAACGCTCTGCTTTGTGTCTTAAGGAAAAAGCATACTTGCCTTTGTAGTCTGAAGAAGGTTGTACCACTAAGAATACTCTGAAAAGAAGAGAATTTAGCAGCCAGAGCATCTTCTGTGAAAAACAGCAGAAAACAATGGCACACAACATTTAAGATTATTTTTTTGCACCGCATACTCTCTATACCAAGTTCCTTCATTGGAATCTATGTTTGCAAAGGAGGAAAAAAACCTCATTACCATGCTCACCCATGATGGCTGCTTCAATAGATCTTCCTATTTTCCTAGGCAAATCCCTGCTATCTTCATGCAAACCAACACAAATAAATATCTCACACATGAGAAGTGATACCTGGAGGAGCCTTTGAGGCACAATTGGAACAATGTTTCCCTAAGACAGACTATGGAACCAGCTATGGGACTTTGATTTATTCAAAAATGAAAATAATGTTAAACCAACATGACCCACAACCAAATAGGTACTGCAAGCATGACTCAGGACAATATGATTTTCATAAAACAATTTGGCATTAAAACTAAACAGCATAGCAAAATAAGATGTTCACGCCCCACGTCCCCACCCCACCCCTAATTACCATGGATCTCAGCAACTCCATGTGCACTTCTAAGTTTTACATGCATATTAAGATCTGAGGAAGTTTCCCTTAAAGGCAATGTTTTGTCCTCAAATTAAGGATGGAATGAGATTTTCATTATGGCATCTAATTTGAAAGAGTTTTGTCGGTTTCACAAAATGCCTCTGCAATCAGAGGAGAATCTGCTGGCATACAGTTTACTAAAGGTGTTTTCTCTCTTCGTCCTCTTTTCTGTTCCCGCTGTCTGCTTTGGAGGCTTTCCTACGGGCATTAGCTGATTAAGTGTCTCTAAACCACACGACCACTTTTGCATTATTCCGATATCACAGAGTTATTAGCTCTAAAATCAGAGTTTTATTTCTACTCTACAGATGACACAGGCGTCCTCCCCCAGCAGCAGGAAGATGAAACAGAGCAGGAAAGGGAGGGAAGAAGGGAGCAATAAAGAGCCCGGTGAGGAAAAGAGGCACAGCTGCAATGGAAGGAAGGCGGAACCTCGCTCGCCTCCTGTTTGACCTCAGGTGCTACTTAATTTTGGATTTTGTGTCATGATACTGAAGAGGTGATGAGAGGTGACTGTCAAGGCAATGGCCTCAGATGGCCTCTGGGTGCCCTGGGGTCACTCCTCTTCATCTCCACTGACGGTCTCCTCAAGGTTCCATGCCCTGTTCCCCTCTCATGACCCTGTCTCCTTTCTTCATTTCTTCCCATGGGCCATCCTGTATGCTGTACAACTGAGGAAACGGCTGAGAAAGAAAATGTAGAAACATCTAATTTACCTTAAAGTGTATGCACGGGTGCACACACAGGCGCACGCACACGTAAACACGCATACCTCACGGTCTTTCCACAGTAAAGCATTAATAAAAGCGAAACGAGATCCTCATAATATCAGTGGCCATTAATGATGTATCCGTTGCCAAGATGTGTAAGTGCGGGATTGATGAGGCATCTCTATACAAACCTTATTAAAATATTAAGTCGAAGGCATGCATGATTAATTTATTTTCCTAAGCAAGCCAGCCTTTTTATCAAGAACGTGTTAAGCTGATTCAGAGGCTTTGGCCATATGAGTTTGTCACGTCCTTAGACTGATGTTTTAAAATGAAAATATTAATTTCATAAGGTAAATGAAGTAAACTGACCATCCTTGAGACATAGGAAAAAAACGTACAAAATTGCTAAGTTCCGATTTGTTTATTCAGCCCGTCATGATGATTGAAATATGGTCTGAAATATATATACACACACACACACACACACACACACACACAAAATATATATATATACATACACACACAAGTAAAATATGTTCAGTAGAAAGCAGTTCTCTGAAGCTTCAGAAAGAGAGAGGACTGGTTCCTGCAATAATAGTTATCATCCTGGCCTCCATCAGCAACCGCTCCACAGATACAGAATTGGCATTTAGGACGACCTTACAGATAAAAGCATTATCATTCACATAAGGGTTTTCGAGAAGCTTCTCTTACATTCTGAACCTCAGAAGCAGGCTCCGTGCTAGAAAAACATTCCCTCAGGGGCCAGATGAACCCTCAATTAGAAGCTTCTACTCTAGGGTACCTACCCATGGTGCTTTAGCATGCTGACAGATAACCCCTGGCTATTGCACAAATGACTCCATGTTCAGCATTATTCTTCATGTAGCCATGAAATGAGGGTCCCTGGCAGACTTATACTCTGAAAAAATATTACTCAGTATAAATTAGTAAAATGAATAAAAACAACTTATAGTTAACTCAGGTGTTATTGGAATATCCAAATTTTAGGGACAATATTCTGTATTTCTTTAAGATTAAGGGACAACTTGTTTAAAATATGAAATATACTGTTCCATTATTTATAATATACTAGATTCCTGATTTATAGAAAAATAGGGTAATATGGGAAAAATAGAGAAGATAGAAGAGGAGGAAGAAGAAGAAAGAGTTGGGAAGGGAAAGAGAGAGGGACGGAGAGAGAAAAAGAGGGAGGGAGGGAAAATTAGGAAGAAAGTCCCAAATAAATTCTGAAGGCATACATTTCTTAACGGTCTGTTTTCTTACGAAGAATTGTGTTCAAACCTGTAACACCATGTATAAACATAAGACATGGTAAGAGCTGGGAGCTGGACTCTATCTAACCCAAATGCTGGAATTACAGATATGAACCTCCACAGTCACCTCAATGTCTAGATTGTATCTTTACAAACACACTTTAAAATTGAAATAGATATCTTACACCTTTCTTCATTGTTATTTTGTAACAATCTCTTAGAAAAATAAAACCTGAAGTTCTCCCTCCACTATGACCCAGCAGTCTACTTCAGTTCAAAATACAAATGTATTTTGGGCTCTGAGCAGCATTCTAAGGAAAGGGCCCTCTGGGTGAGAGAGGTGAGCGGGGTTCCTTAGGAGCCATTTGGTAAAAAGGAGAAACAGTAGGTGGGTTATGTCAAGTGAAACCTGGACACCGGAAATGGAGAGGCGGAAGAAGAAGGAAAGCAGGATGGGGTCAAGGTATGAAAGAACACATGTTCAAACTCCCCCTTCCTCAATCCCCTATGGTGCTTAAGAGTCACCCTTGACTCTCCTTTGTCCCCAAATCCTAGAAACCCTTCTCCCTGAAAGCATCTTCCATTTGGCAGTCTTTTGCCCACTCTGTAACTGAGTTCGGATCCCCATTACATCTGATCAGAGCTGTGAAGACCCATCCCCAGCTGAGCTCAGGATTCCTCCCTCTCCATTCTCAGCATCACCACTCAGTGGGACCTTTCTCAGAGATGAAACGTATCCATCCGTGGCCCCCACTAAACACTCTGGTGATTCATTGTTCTTAAGGACAGTGACGCCTTGGCAGAGCTTCCCACAGACGCCCTTGTCTCCTGAGTGAGTGCCGATGGTCAAGGGTCACTTTGTGAACCCATCTGCAATGGTTAGCCGTCAACAGGATAGAACCTGGAACCAACTGGAAAGAGTTTCGATGAAGTTCTGTCTGCTCTTGACAGCAGCTGTAGTATTTACTAGCTGTTAACCAGGAACTGTGAGTGAAAAAAAACTCCCTAAGTTGTTTTTACTTTTTGGGGGGGAAGTAGGGTTAACAGTACATTACAACCTTTTACCCTCAATTTAGGGAAGGAGAAAGGAAAGATAGAAATCTTCACCGCTTTTAGAAGCCGCCTTAAGACAGAAAGAGAGAAAGAAATCTTCACAGCCTCTTTTTCAGCTGTCCTAAACTCGAATCTCTACAACCTTTGTTCTCTTAGGAATTATCTCAGTAATGACTGCAACCCAACCAACCACCAACCAACACCTACCCCAACTCTCCGGGCTTCAGACCTTTTAGGCGCTAAGCCAAAAGTTCCCATAAACCCATGCGGCACGCAATCCCAAAGACAAGCTACAGGTGCCAGAACTACTGCACCCAACCAAATTATAGCCACCTGTATCAGGCATTCCAAATCCTGCACGTAAACAACTCTACTATAGCTGGGGTGGAAATCCTCTAGTGACTAGTCAGTTAAACCCAAAAAGCTTTTCTTAACATAAAAAATTCCAAGATTTCTTCTACAGAGGGGAGGTCAGGATATTAATTTAACACAGTAACAGAAATGAAACTACTGTCTCCACCCCCTAACCCCCTCCATACTCCCGCTTCTTAATACTCTCTGCAGAGCTCTGGGCCTGTGACCAATATGCTGTCTTCTAGGTCCATAGCAACTGTAAGAGTCTCAAATGAAGCTAAGGAGAGTTCTTTTTTTTTCCACTTTATTTATTTGTTTTTCTTCTCTCACATTATATGTCCTGACTCACCTCCTTGCCTCCCTCCACTCCTCCCAACTCTCCCTTTCTCCTTCTCCCCTAGGTCCACCCCCCCCCACTCTCTACTCCCACCTCTCCCCAGAAAAGAGCAGTCCCCGCAGGGTTACCACTCAAACAGGGCAGGACAAGATGGAACAAGGTCAGGCACTAATCCCCATATCAAGGGTGGACTAGGCAACCCAGTAGGAGGAAATGGGTCCCAAGGGCAGGTAAAGGGTCAGAGACCACGCCCACCACCACTACCACACACACACTCCAGTCTGTAGGAGCTACTCATGAACACCAAGCCAGATAACCACAAGATATATCTAGGTGACCCTGCACGTTCTGTGTCTCTCACTTTGGTCTCTGTGGGCTCCCAAGAGCGCTGGTCAGCTGGCTCTATGAAGCTTGTTCACCTGCTGTCCTTGACCTCTCTGGTCCCTGCAATCCTTCCTCCCCATCTTCCATGGGGTTTCCTGAGCTTTACACGATGTTTGGCCCTGGGCCTCTGCATCAGCTGCCTGAGAAAGCCTCTCTGATGAAGATTGGGCTAGGCACTGATCTGTGAATAGAGCAAGACATCATTAGAAACCATCTCCTCACTACCCAGCCTCTAGCTCCCGGCCTGCCCTGCAGTATCAGACATGAGTTCGCTCCACTGACATGGGGTTCTGCCCTTCCATTGTCCCAGTGGATCCTGTAGGGAGGATAGGTTATAAATTAAAGGTTTTGTGGCTGGGGTGGTGTTCCAGTCCCACCGCTGGAAGCCTTGCCTGGTTATAGGAGATGGCCTGTTCAAGTTCCTCATCCCCCATCGCTAGAGGTCCTCACCAGGGTCTCCATCTTGTGCTCCAGTGATTTCCACTGCCTTCGGTCTCCCGATTCCACCTAAATGTCCTCCAATTCCAGTTGTCTCTCCATATATTCTCTTCTTCCATCTCTCTCCCTACCTGGTCCCTTCTCTTCCTATTGCTGTCCCCCTCAGCCCACCTGCACCATCTGTCCTATTGCCCCTTTACCATGGAGATTCCGGCATCCCCACTGGGGCCCTCCTTGCACAGTCTCTCTGGGTTTGTGGATTGCTGCACCTTTGTTCTTTGCTTAACTGTTAATATCCACATATAAGTGAGCACATCCCATGTTTGTCTTTCTGGGACTGGGTTACCTCAGTCAGGATTAATTTTTTTTTTTAGTTCCATTCATTTGTCTGCAAAATTCATGAAGTCATTTTTTAATAGCCGACTAATACTCCATTGTGTAAACATACCACAGTCTCTTTATCCGTTCTTCAGTTGAGGGGCATCTGGGTTGTTTCCAGTTCCTGGCTGTTATGAATAGAGCTGCTATGAACATAGTTGAGCAAGTGTCCCTGTGGTTGGAGGGAATGTCCTTTGGGTATATGAGCACTAAGAAGAGTTCTTAAGAACAATTGCAAAAGTGGTGACAGGATCTTGAGGATAATAGCAGACAGTAAGGACTGGAAAACAATGACCCAATGTGATAATTGCCAAAATCCTGAATGCGCTATGAAAATGGTCCAGCCCAGCCAACTCAGCATCTCTCCAGATGTGCCTTGACACACACCCCTTGCTTCCTGCGTTCTGGCTTCCTTGAAGAAAGCTGAAGTTCCCAGATCTGGGGAGCTCCCTCTGGCTGATTCACTCTTGCTTATCTCTGATCCACCAATGAGAGCCATGTAATCTCCATAGCAGCGTCCCTCCTGCAGGGACCAGGGCCTGACCTCCATAGGCTCTGCATATACAGCTCCTGGGCTCTGCATATATCCTCCTGGAGCCCCCAAGTTTTCTTTCACAGTCTTTAATGTTTTCTACACAATACCTGGACTATCTGTTATCTGGTAATTTGCCATCCCGGTAGATCTTACTAGTTAATAAAGTCTTACAATACCTCTTTTATTTATGAGTATTGCTGAAAACATAATTAACAATCTCTCATTCTGAAATGCGGTCCTGAAGAGGTTTAGATTGTCCAAGCCAACAATAATCTATAACCAAGCACGGATTTCAGAAGGTAGAAGCAATCTGACACAATCTGTCAGTGTGTGTCCCTGTCACAGGCACAAACACCCAACAGGCGCTCATGAACAGTGAAGATTGCCACTGCCAATGTTTCTCATTTAAATCCTTTTTATGATGATGGCGCTTGTATGTCCGTAGGTAGGGTGATCATGTGAAAATCACACCCTGACATTTCAGAAGAAATGCACATAGAGATAGGGATAACCCAGACACCCAGCTCTCCCACAGCAACCGGGAGGTGTTATTACCATGTCTTTTCTAGCCCATCGTAGTAGACTGCCAGGAAGCACAGGCTATAGGACTAAAGTGCTGAAGCCATGGGACAGTGGATACTGACGAGAGCTTTGTACAAGAGGAAAATGGAAAATGGGCAAAGGAATTGCCAGTGTGATCTTCACAACACAACAGAATTTGAGCTCAGTACAACAATAGTGAAGAAGCAGAAGGAGAGAAAGGGGTCTAACTAGAGGGAAGTAGAGTTTGTCTGGTTAGGAACAAGACAGGAACAGCTGTGATTGTGCCCGAATGGGAAGCTGCTTGAATTTGAGTGTGGAGTTAAGAACTTCTTCCCTCAATGTATACAGAGGCGTTGGGTTCTGCAGTACTAAAGTGAATATTTTATGCGTGTGGCCTTGACAGTATATAATATTGTGTAATCGTAAAAATACAGTTTAGACAGTACTAATTCTACTCCGCCCCACGCCCTGGAGAACAGCTAATGAGAAGACAGCTTGCCGAAATCATTTGGCTGACCTATTACCACCAAAATTTTACTTCAGGGTTAGAGGGCTGAGTGCAGTTTGTTTTGTGAAAAGTGCCATTGACTTGGTTCCTAACAGGAATTTAAAACCTACGAGGTCTTGGGAGATGTCCAGATGAAAGGTGCTGTATACTAAAATCATTGAGTTTCACCATACGCTCAGTCCCTCACAGAAGTGGATAACAGCTGGCTCACCTCTGGGAAGCAAAAACCTCAAGTCTCTTGAACCAATAGTTCCTAGGAACCACATTTTCTACCTGAAGAATGTGTTGATTTCTGATTTTTGTTCATAGTGTGCATCGATTTTCTATTTACTTACCTGCATACACCTATTTTGCTTCTGGATGGCATTTAAAACCACTTGGAGGAAAACACAGAACACATCTTGGTCACATAAGGGAAAGATATCCATATAGTGTGGTAGCATACTAATTTATCAATATCTAGAAGTATTAAGAAGAGGTTGTTTGAAAATTCCAGAATAGTACCAAAGTTTCATTCATTCACAAGATGATTGATTGCATATACTCGGCAGAAATGGGTTCGTATTTCAGAATACATGTTACTTTATATCCCTCAAAGACAAAATACATTTGCACTCAACGTGCATTTGCAGGATAATATGACACAGGTGTGGCGACGTTAGAAAAGTGACCGCCAGCCATAAAGAAGAAAAATAAAGGCTTTCTTGGGGAGGCACTCAGATTTCAGAATGGAGTTCTGAATTTGGAAGCAGGAAAACAGCCAAGTGTGAAAGATGTTTTTCATATTATAGGGAGGATTAGGCAACCAAAAAAATCTCCCAGGCAAACATCTTAACAGGACTTATTAGAAGCCAGAGTTACATTTATGATATCTGAGATGCTGATTTAAGCATAGAAGCCCTCAAGACAGGTTGATGAGAAGACCGCTACCCAGTGCAGAGGAAACAGGAAGAACAGATAACGAGGGGACAACATCGAGCATCCCACCACTCACCCCCTGGCATCCATCTGACTGCCAGTTAAAAGGCGAGCTGCTGATACCGAAGAAGGATTTAAGACTGATATAAAATTTTAAATGTGTCCGTATTTATAATCCACCCTAGTCCTGTTTATAGCATCATATTTATGTACATTCTTATTAACAATATTACTTCACATTAATCTTTAAAACAGAACTCATAGACTCTTAAGATCTGTTTACTCGTTGTCATACGCGTCAGCGATCTGCAGGACGGGAGAACAGACCAGACTAGCCATTAAATCAAAAATACAAAACTGCAGTGGATTTCTGCTGTCATAGCTCAGAAACTACGCACATCCTCGTACCTGTGTCCGCAAAGCACTGTCATTGGGAAACGCCAGGAAGAAGTGTTTGAACGAGAAACAACCGCATACTTGTGAATGGATCTTACGGTGATAACATGAAAGATACACAGAAAATCCACTTGTCAAGTACCCGACCGACCAAGTGAAGAAGTCAAAGGAAGATGGAAACAATGGATGGATGGTAGCACTTGTAGAAGCCAAGTGGCTTTAAGTAGATCATCTTAGACAATGAGATGGTGTCATTTGTGTGGATTTTGTACTCATTCATTAAAACAAACATACCAGGCAGACCCCTAAGAATAGCAGTTCTCAACCTTCCTAACACTGTAACCCTTTAATACAGTTCCTCATGCGGTAGTGACCCCCAACCATAAAATTACGTTCGTTGCTACTTCATAACTTCAATTTTGCTACCCTTAGGAATTATAATGTAAATACCTGCTATGCAGATGGTCTTAGGTGACCCTTGTGAAAGGATCATTCAACTGCCAAAGGAGTCCTGACCTACAGGTTGAGAACCGTTGCCCTAGGACACAAGTTCCCTGAAAGTTTTCAACTCGGTGGTTAGCCAGTTTAAGCCCATGGACACCTGAGTCAGGTTAAGTTAGTATTAGTTACCCTACTAGCTTGCTGGATGAGTTTAAGCACGCTACTTCACCTTTCTGTGTTTTTGTGATTCTTTCCAACAGAAGAGGACGATTCACGAGAAGCAATTGCTAAGATGCGACGTGTAAACTGTCTGGAAGAGTGCTGGGATATGTTTGAAGGGTGGCAGCCATTCTGAACGTCACTCCCATAAAGAGGGATGGCTGTGAGAGGTTCAGGAACTTAGCAAAGATCACACAGCTAATAAGAGGTAGACCCTGGTATGGAATTCCTACTGTCAGGCTCTATTGCTGGAGCTTCCAGGCATTGACAGGAAGGTTTCAGCAGCTCTTTGTGAAGAAGAGATTCGCCATTTAAAAGGTTGAATTTTACGTATGATGTGGGTATTGTAATTATTCTTATGTAGCTGTGGTTCATATTTTAGGATAGAGTCACTGACTGATTTGATTTGTTATATCATAAAACCTAAAATTCTTAAATCCAATTTTTAAATTTATTCTACCGTCTCTACCACCTTAATGTCTCTCATTTTAAAAAAGTCATGGCATGGCAAGGTAACTCAGATAGTCAAAGTCCTTTCCACCAAAGCCTCATGATGTGAGTTTGATCTACAGGACACATGGTGGAAGGAGAGAAATGATTCCCACAAATTATCATCTGATGTCCACACACTGCTGTGACACAGCATGTTCTCTCTCTAAATTAATGAATTAATTAAAAGCTTAAAGACCAGCCAGTCTGGTGATCTTTAATCCCAGCACTCCGGAGGCAGAGGCAGGCAGATAAATCTCCATGAGTTCTAGGCCAGACTAGACTACAGAATGAGTTCCAGGACAGAGAAACTCTGTCTCGGAAAAAAAAAAGGAAGAAAGAAAGAAAAAGAAAAAAGAAAAAAACCTTAAAGACCTCATTTCACTAAGACAAAAATGTGGCTAGGTAGACCTCCCTCAATGGGAGACAGTGCACACAGGCAGGCTAGGGATGAGAAAGCAGTTTTGCCTCGTGACTGCCGGGAGAACAATTTAAACCTAATCCTCTCAGGGAAAATCTTGTTCCTCACTAGTCCCAGTGGACTGTGAATGATCTAGACAGCACCTCGTGGGGTGTCCACCAAGTCACTTTTTATCTAGGTCCACGCAGTGGATGGGGAACAGTTGTGGCTGAGATTTCTTCCTGGGGCGAAGCTCCTGGCCCCAACAGGAACTGCGCGTCCCTCCGCTCTGCCTCCTTCCACCTCAGGGTGATCTAAAATGAAAGGCCTATACAGCATTTACTTGAAGGGTCAAAGTCAAATGGAAAATATTTCAATACTAAAATTCCAGCCAAGCCAGGAAAGCGCAAAGCCCCAAGGAGAATCTCAAAGGCCGGTAAAGGTCCAGAGTAGAGCTCGGATGGACGGAGACCAGTTCCTACCTTTATTCGTATGGCCGCCTTTGTTTCTGCAACAAACAACCTGAGAAAGGAAAAGCTAGTCTTAAGAAAAAGAAAAAAGAAAAAGAAATGAAGCACAGCTACCACACCTCCGTGTCTTCAAAGCCAGCTTGCTCTATCTGGTCATGGAAGATGTTAGGGGTTAACAGCAGAGCGATAATATCGGTGATATCCAGAAAAGCGTCCGTGTATCCACTTGCCTCCTATAAAGATGTGCTGTTTCTCAGAATGCTGTGTGCTTTTAGGGTTTGTTAACATACTGCGACTTCTTGCATTAAGAATCCCGTTTTGCCCTCCCCAGGGAGAGAGCCTATGCTGTCTATCAGGGGGACCCCTACTCCTTGTCTTGTTTCATGCACTTATAGGCTAAAGTGATTTCTTGAGAGCCTAGTTGCGCTTGTTTGTCTGATATCGGAGTGTGGCTTTATTTCAGACATGCTTGCTTGCCTTTAACTCTCTTCCAGCTTGCCAACACACGCTCTCAAAGGAAGGAGGGCATCCTCTTGGGGAACTTTCCTCACTCGCCCAGCTGGCTTTAGCAATGTCTTCCTTGGAATGGCCACAGCTCTCAGCCACTGTACCTCTTAAAACACCCCTCGTCTATGATTTCGTATAGATCTGTGCACTTAGGGTATGTGGCTCTGTATCAACCTCTAAGAGCAGAATACAGAGATGAGAAGCCCTTAGTCACATTTTCTTGATGCAACTGGCCCTTTTGCAATCAACCCGACAGGATGAAACAAGCAGCAGGAGCTAGCTCTTCACAGGTGTGGTTTGCATGTACACAGACATGCCCTTGCCTCTGGAACTAGGCCATTTTGTACACGGAATGAGATCTTGGGCATAACAGCAGTGTGGATTATACGCATGCTGTGAATAACATCTCAAAAATCTTCTTACCGTGTGGGCCAAAAATTAAATAGAAAGCCCCATATTTATAGTAAGGCCCTAAATTGCCAGTTTGTGTGGCCCAAATACGCACAGGAATGAAAACCCACCCAACCCTGTTTCACCTGATGCTGAGACATCTGAGCAGCTCACTGTGTCACTAAGAGATCTCATTGTCATTAGTCACAGTTTACGCACTGACGTTTCACAAGAAGAACCGGAGTCTGTGACTGACTTTCAGTCTGGTGGAGCCAACCGATGACAGCCCTGCTGAGGAAGTTCTGAAATGGCACACAAGGTTGTTGCGCGTTGAGTTTAGAAGAACTCAAATTGCGTATTTCCAATAGCTATAACCAGATAAATGAAGAAAGTCGCTTCTGAAATTCCGCCCACCATGCAGGAAAGTAGATTCACTTAGGATAATAGGAAGGTGTTCTCTGACACATCTGTAACTCAGTTTGGACAGCTGAGCCCCAACCATGTCTACAAAGGATTATACCAAAGCCTGCTGGCAAGATCTAAGAACATGAATAATAATACCAAGACATAGCCAGTGCCTGCTCCGGGCCAGACCCAGTGCCCCATGCCTCATTTACATTCCTGCTGATCCCTGTGATAGCCCCACAAGAGCACTCTCATCTCCCCTTTACATAGGAGGGAAGAGAGACTCAGAAAGGCTCTGCAGTTTACTCCACAGTCAGAGCATTTGCAAATGTGCGGGAACAGCTGTTTGGAGACGTGTGCGAAGTGTCAGCTCCGCATCTTCCTCCCCCCAAAGTAAGTCAACATCCTTCTAAAGTTTACTTCACTACAGTCTCTTGTATAGCCCAATTCATGCTCACCATTTAAACTGGAGACACTGATATCAGCACAACCTGCTCAGGATTTTAATTCCTGTAACTCATCTCCCCTCTTGTGGTTTCAAAGGTGAATTCCTACTGTAAATTTCTACTGTCATAAGAATAAAAATTCTACTGTAAATAAGTTAGCCCGATAGCCAACTGAATACAAACAGAGACTGTTTGGGGAACTACCTTGTGTTTTTTTAAACTCAAAGGTATTTTGGGGGGGTGAGTGGTGGGGGAAGACTAGTTCCAATTCTCAGAAAATAGAAAGCTTTCCTTTCAGTCTTCTTAACTGCCAGAAGATAGCAGAAACAGTGTGAGGAGAAATGGAAATAAGAGAAAGGCCAGGCTGGGTGGCCACAGTTGTGCTGAATGTAAAAGAGGAGTAAGGGATTAATAAAAGCACACAAAGACAGACTTTAGTCCTGGGTTAGTTGGTTATATAGATATGAAATTTTTAGGGTAGTTGTAAAATGAAATTGTATTCTTTGGTCATCACATCAAAGCTGGTGTTACTTGCCACCTGGAATGAGCAACGCATACCCTAGGGGCATCTATGTCAGGAGCGACGCTGTAATAGACCACCTTGATCAGAACCATGACCCACAGTGTAGCTGGCATCTCCAGGTTGGTGAACTATTGATGATGAAAACCTCGTTGTATTCATTCTTTTATATCTGTATCAACATTGTTAAACAAATGTGGGGTTTCAAAAGTATTTGATGAGTTGCTTGGGACAAAACTTCTGGTCACTTTAGAAATTCTGAGGCACCCCTCAGAATATTAAAGAGGGGTCTACAGCTTCCACGAGCATAAGCTATTGCTTCCCAAATGTAATGGCTAATCTTTTCTGTCACCTTGACTTGATTTAGTATCACTACGGAAACAGTCTTCTGGATGTTTTTATGAGGATAATCCCAGAAAGGTTTAAGTAAGAAAGGAGGACCCATCTCAGGGGCAGTTCTGCTCACTCAGAACACAGAAGCAGTACTGGTGTTCCTCATGTTCTTCTGCCTTCGGAACCCTAAACCAATGTGGTTTGAGAACCGAGTGCTTCAGCTCTGGTGTTCCTTCAAAACAAAACTTTAGAGTTTCATCCCAGATCTATAGAATCAGAAAGTCTGCTAAGGAGACTCCACACATCTCTAGTTTTCACGCTTGAGTTTGAGTATCACTGATCTCCACTGATTATTGATGAGACTATTGGGCGTGGCTTATGGAGAGTTTCCTCATCCTTGCTTGTGTTCCCTTGGACCAAGAAGCCTGATGGGAGGAAATAAATCACTGGAGTGGTGAAGACAAAGGAAAATGAGGAATGTTCCCACCCAGCATGTAAATACTCAAAGGCCAGGCATGGTGATGCATCTCTTTAATCCTGGCACTCGGAGGCAGGAGGATCTCTATGAGTTCAAGGCTAGCCTGGTCTGCAGAGTGAGTTTCAGGATAGCAAGGGCTATGTAGAGAGACCTTGTTTCAAAAACTACAACAAAAGTAATGATGATGGTGATGATGATGATGATGATGATGATAATGATAATGGTGATGATGATGATGGTGATGGTGATGATGATGGTGTTGATGATGATGATGATGATGATGATGATGATGGTGATGATGATGATGATGATGATGATGGTGATGATGGTGATAATGATGATGATGGTAATGATGATGATTATGATAATGGTGATGATGATGGTGGTGGTGATGATGATGGTATTGATGGTGTTGATGATGATGATGGTGTTGATGATGGTGATGATGATGATGATGTTGATGATGATGGTGATAGTGATGATGATGTGATGGTGATGATGATGATGGTAATGATAGTGATGATGGTAATGGTGATGATGATGGTGATGTTGATGATGGTGTTGATGGTGATGGTGATGACGATGATGATGGTGATTATGATGATGATGATGGTGATGATGATGAAACACTCAAGAGACTGATAGGACAGAGAGATGAGCATAGGCTGCTTTGTTAGCACACATGCATCATGAAGTGCCCGTCTAGTCATTCGCTAGCACTTTTAAGTTTAAATCCTATGCTGCTTATTTGATTTATTTAAGTAAAGTCACTTTATTCCAATAAACTCACAATTCAAAATATCACACAGCTACAGAAGCCACTCCAACACTTGCCCACAGTCTAAACCTCTATCCGCCTCCTTGAACTTTTACTTAGTTACGATGGTCCTTCTGCAGCAGTGGAACTTCACTTTGAATCTTGCAATTTCACCATCAAGTACTTAATCTTTTTATGGTTTTTGCTACTTCAACACCCCAAAAGTTGATTCATTTATTCACCATGAAAAAACAAAACAAACTATGAAGGACTTGAAATTAGGAAAATAGAATAACTTGGTAGCCACTTTAATGACTCATGCACGTGTCCTTTAGTCTACACTCTGCTCTTCTCTCATCTTTTTTCTCCTTTCTACGTTTTATACCATACCAACCTGTAATGCCTATTTGCAGATATTCATGACTCATTATTTTGGCAGCATGAAGATGGCTGTGTTTCTCCTAGTGGCTCTCCAATTAAAGCTATGAAATAAAGCTATATCAAAAAAAATCAGGCCATGGAACTAGGCACTCTTGTACAACAAGCCAGGTTCATCCTAGGGCTGGAGAGACGGCAGAGCCATTAAGAGAACTTGTTGCCCTTGCAAAGAACCTACGCTCAGTTCCCAGCACCACATGGTGGCTCACATCAGTCCCAGGGGATCTAATGCCCTCCTCTGATCTCCTTAGGCACTGGGCATGGATGTAGTGCACACACATGCAGGCAAACAGTCATACACACAAAATATCAAATATTTAATAAATTATTTGTTTCTGCCCGTCTCTAGAGAAATGCTAGAAGAATTACCAAATAAGAAATCTACTCTTCTTTTTAAAAATTAATTTCGGTAGTCATTGGAAACGAACCCTGAGGATATGCTGTATCCACACCAATGCTGTACTGAGATCAGAATCTCTGCCATGAAACTCCTAGTTGTAGGTTACATAATGTATTTGATTTTTGTTCGGAGATAATAGAATATTATTACAGATAGGAGAAAATAAAGAGCTGTCAATACTTCCTTCTTCAATGGCCATTTCATTTTCCCCAGTTCCCTTTCAGTAGAGCCTCCATTTTTCAGGGTAGTTCCAATGTGTTCCTTTACCAAAGAGTAATAAAACAAACACCTTTTCCAGCTTCTTTTACATCATGGAGTAATTTACATGGAATAGTTCGGAGAGTGACATGTGATGAGCAGAGCGACTAGACAGAACTTCAAATACATCACGCTAAAGTCATTCGTCATTTGCTTCTCGTTTTTCTAGTCATTCCACACTACTAGCATAACTAATGTAACGAGTATAGTGGTTTTATTAAGCAAATAATCCAATAGCACTCGTGAGCGTTCACGGAGAAGAGTGAGTAACACTGCCAAATGCCAGTATCATCGTCACATACTGTTCTAGCAACTTCAGTGAGAAAACTTCAATAACCCTGCAGCTCGGGCATGATTATTTCTCTTTTTTTTTTTCAGGCAGGAAAACCGGGTTCAAAAGACCATATAACATATAAATGTTCCCGGGTCATGAAAAAAAATCAGATCAAGTTGTTTAAAAAAACTAACACACAATAAACAAAAAAACTATCCCTCCAGGGAAAGCAAGTCTGAGAATACTACCACCATCCAGAGTCATCAGCTGGTGGGGTCCCTGATCAGCCTGCACGGCTCTAAGATCACACATGGAAATCAAGAAGGAATGGGAGCCACTCTCTTGACAGGTGCTGGGCAGGAGAAGCCACTTACATACAAAGTCAGCTTCAACATTTTGAGCCAACTCTAAAGATTTAGAGGCGTGGCCAGTAGCCGGGATGACTCCTCGCCCCTTAGATACTCTCTCCTGGTGCAGGAGTCACCTGCCACCTGTCTGGCAGAGGACAGGAAGGTTTCTCTCTAACAGCTTCTTCGGCTCTTGAGCATACAGGAATAGCGAGACCACCTTTTTAACACTCCGTTCCTGTGTAGAAGAAATGTGTCTGGCCTCAGATTCAGCCTGAGGTTACGAGGCTCCCCACCCGCCAAGTCTTTCACCTATATCAAATCATTCAGCAGGCTTAAGCACTCTGTCTCTCTACCCCAAGGAAAATACTAAGATGATTTAACTGCATTAAGGATTCCAGTAGACATTTACTGAAGGTGGCATAATGCCTTCCCTGCGTAGACAAGAGAGAGTCATCTTGCTGGTCTGTGTCTCGCACCTAACAAGCGCATCTCAGAGCTCAATTCACACATCAAAGCTGGGCCAAATAAATAAAGTTCAAATGTATTTGGCGTTAAAGGTGTAATTATGGGAAACTCGAAAGTCCATAGATATGAATGGCTGAATTACATCAACCAGGTTAAATAATTTTTTTTATAATGTCATTATAACATTTCACTCATAACTTCTTTTGGACTTCATCGTTTATTGTATTAAACAACATAAAGCATCTGAAGGAGGTTGCACTACTAATGGGAAGAGAAGGGGGAAATTCCCCGAGGCAAAGGATAGGGGACGGAATGGCAGGGACTGGAGAACTGCGTGAAAGGGGAGAGGGGTCTGGAAGAGAACATGTTTCTCGCTAGAGCTGTGTGGGACTTGGGGCAGTGTGATTATAGCTTGCAGTTTCTCTGTGATCTCTTGCCAAAGTCAGATGATTCCGCAATGGTAAGGATAAAGGAATGACTTACCTTACAACTGATATGACAGGGAAATCACTTTACAGTGCTTTCTTGCAGGCAACGGGATATTTAAGACAATAGCCCGGCCTTATGACGGAAAGGTAGCCTCATTTATACTGAAAAGCTAGGGTAGAGAACTAGGGCAAAGAGCACAAAACAAATGAGAAACAAAATCAAGATCAAAATCTCAAGTTAGTATCAATTGTATCTACTTAGAAAAGCATAGGCAAACATTCCAGTTTGAAGGACAAACTTAGGAGCTACTGCTTCAACTGGGATGACTTAGTAAACCATCACTTCAAAGTGAGCCTTACAGTAGTTGAAAGGGGGCAGATGCTGTGGGTTACCACAGCAGGGCTGGGGGAGGGGAACAGGTGGCTGCCATCAACTTGACTGCCTCTATGGGAGGATGGCATAAACCACGCTGGACGCTAAAGAGTAAACCATATGAGTAGATTTAAAGAGGTGTTTAACGCTCCAGGTTGTTAGATGGGGTATTTTAACAGTAACATAAATGACCTCAGCGATGGAAAAATTCTTCAAAACTAGCTGTGGATGAACAAAACCAAAGAGAACATTGTGAACCTTCTCAACTCCACAGAACCTGGTTCTGTTTGAATGGATGGGCGCAAAGGACAAACGAAGGTGAGGGATGTCGTCTGGGAGACTTGTGTGGCTGAATTCACTCTATGTTTTGTTCCTAGACAGTAAAGCATTATCATAGATAGGAGAACAAAGAGCTGCCAGTGCTTCCCCAATGGTCTTTCTGTTCTTCCTGCCTCCTTTCTGGTAGAGCCCCATTTTTTTCACGGTGATTTCAACATGTTCAGCTTTAAAAAAAGATAAGTAAACACATTTCAGTTTCCAGTTTCTTTTACATCATGGAGCCATCACATGAAATAGTTCAGAGCAGAAAGAACTAGACAGAACTTCCAAAACCCTTTGAAACCTGTAACTAGGACATGGGTGTTTTGCCCCTCCCCTTGCCCTTTAGACACAGATTGGACCCCAGATAGCACCCTAGGAGAATGATGTCTATAGATACATACTAAGGATGGAGAAGAAGAAGCCCAAGTCCTCTGTTTCTCATGAAGTTACCATGGTAACCCTGGACCACTTTCCTCCACTCTGTATTTTCCTAAGATAGAAATGATCTCCATTTCAGCATGCCAGGCTTTTCGGAATGGAAGAAACTGGGGTGTGGGGGTCCTCTATTAGTCACAGTGTGTAATTCCACACTCACTTGCGTATAAGGCACATATTTGACATTTCCTGTACCCTGGTGGCACATTAATTGTTATGGTTTAATAAGTCCCAAATATTCAAAATGTAAAATTTCCAGGCAGGATCATGTTAAAGTGTCTGGAAGTATCTGAACTTGTTCTCTCAAAGGTAACTATGTATCAAAAGGAAAGAACAAGAATATTAATTTTAAAGAGCACTGTGTAGGTTCATTCCCCAGCGAGGCCAGGTAGAGAGATGTGGTACCAAGCTGGGGCTTACAAGTGGCTTACCACCACTCTGAGTTTCCTCTTGTCTTTATGATTCCAGCTGAAAAAATATTTTACTCAGTGTTTCAAGAAAATTAGCCATGTAAAGATCTAAACCTTTCTAGAAATCACACTCAGAAAAATTAAAATGCTGTTTCAAATAGCTGTAGTTAAATACAACTGAGGGTTTTAGATGTTCTTCAATGGGAACACATGTAAGAAAAAAGGGAAAAGAATTCTTACAGAGATTTGAGAAATAATTTTAAGACAATTTCTACAAAGTCATTGTAAAGGGGAGAGCCATTACTATAAGGTGGCTCAATGACTTCGTGTTTATTTTACAAGTTTGTGCTTTAAGATTGTGTGTGGTGGGAATTAGAAAATAGGAAGCAACTTCAAATCACTGTTCTGAACTACTCTCCGGGTCTTTGAATTCAAATCATGACTCAGACACTGCTCTTCCCTGAGTTTTCTCTGTACAGTTACTGCAAACACTGCTAAGAAACAGCTTTCTGGAAACCTTACTTTAAGCAAAACCCAAAAGAGGAGAAAAAAGTTCGGCGGTACCCAAGAGGTGTCCTTGCTGCCTTGCTGCCTCCTCCCACACCAGTTTCTTTAAATAAAGTCCTTTATTGACACTGAGACCAAACATCAGTCCAATTCTACAAAGCTGATGAGAGTGAGACAGTAAGATGTAGAGAAAAATTCAATTCCTAAGAAATCTAGAAACTAATTGAAATACTCCCTCCTCCCCCATTTCTTCTTATGGAATACGAACTTGAAGAGGTAGGGGTAACGGACTTAAATAGACATTGCTCTGAAGACGTAAAAAAGCTGACCAGGCATCATTCCCAATATCACTAATCACTGGGGAAATACAAATTAAAACCAATGTGAGATCCGACCTCGGACCTGTCAGGATAGTTAACTCTCCAGACAGAAGACCAGAGTCGGAAAGGGTGTGAAGAAAAAGAAACCCACCCTCTGTACAGTGTTGGCAGAAACAGTGTGCATTCTTCCAAAAGTTAAAAAGACATGGACCGTGTGGTCCCACAGTTCCACTTGTAGGTACTTACGCAAAAGGATTAAAATGAGATGTTCGGTGCTCAGGACCAGCCTGCAGACTAAGAAACCCTTGCAGAAAGCCACAACTGATCAAAACACAGAGAACAGCTGACCTTGGAGTGCCAAGCCCCAGCTGGTACCTTTACAGCAACAACTCCTTTGGCCACAAACCCACAAAACCAAGCTATCTGCAAGGCTCCACCCAAAGGCATGACAGGAGAGCCCCACCTTGGCACTTTCAGAGGATGAGTGTCACATGATAAAACCGGTCACTTCAGAAACCCCAGGTATCTGAGTACAAGGAGATCTCTGAAAGACTGCGGGATTGAGCAGTGATGACTGCTGGGATGGACTTGCTGAGGAGGAGCAGCATGCTCACGGAGGGGAGAGAGCGCCTTCCCTGTGCTTCCTCCTGGATGTGTATTTGTGCTGCCAGCCCCAAACAGCTGGCTTTCCATTCCGCAGTTCTGTCTCTGTGCGGCCCACCCACCCCAGCTCAAATCGATTCCGTTTTTAAAAAGTGTCTATACCAGCGGTTCTCAACCTGTGGGTCGCAACCCCTTTGGGGGTCGAATGACCCTTTCACAGGGGTCACGTAAGACCATCTGCATATCAGATATTTACATTACGATTCATAACAGTCACAAAATTACAGTTATGAAGTAGCAATGAACATCACTTTATGGTTGGGGGATCCCCACAACATGAGGAACTGTAATAAAAGGTCGCAGTATTAGGAAAGTTGAGAACCACTGCCTTAGGGAATGGCTTGCAAAAGGCCGAAAGGTAAAAACCAACCCCATGGGAGTGGGGTATGCTGCGTGTGTATGCCAAATGTACTTTTGCTTTAGACTAATTGCTCTGTTTTCTAAAGACATTTTCATGTAGTTGTTAAGACTAATCCCAGCAGAGGCAGGCAGATCTCTGTGAGTTCAAGGCCAGCCTGGTCTACAGACTAATTTCTAAGACAGCCAGAGTTACAACAGAGAAACCCTGTCTCAAAAAGAAAAACAAACAAACAAACAAAGCCTAAAACGGCATAATTGTCCACGTCAAAGATGATCTGTCTGTACGTCTATGTATCATCTACGTAACTGTGTCTGTCTGTCTGTCTAGCTATCTACATATTCTTACAGTACTATTATAACTATCACCATCAGGATGACACTGAGGCACCTGCTTGTGTGGCCCCTGGAAAAGAACATGGCCGTCCTGCTTCAGCAGAGAGTGTGGGAGGCAGATAACAGAAGTTAGGTGCTGTGACCTTGACACTCGCACACTAGCTCAGGATAGCCCTGAAGGAGGACAGTACAAATAGAAAAGCACTGCAGACCCTGGAGTGGAGGTCAGGCAACCAGCCGTCTGTTGGCTTTGTAGATTGACGTTGAAAGCGGCTGGGAGGAACACTGAGACTATTGTCCCCTGTGCCTCCTTGTGTGCACCCTGATAGATTTCTGTAGTTAGGCAAGAAAATGCTGGTAGCACAATGTACTTTTATGGGTTTTTTTTTTCCTCCTGATTTCAGTACGAAGGGATTTTTTTCAGATGACGTTTCTGTATTTATGGTAGAGAGTTCCATCAGGATCCATCCTAGTTACCACAAGTGAGACATGCATTTGGGGTTTGGAGTCACTCGTGTGGGCAAAACCCAGCATTTGTACAAGCAAAAGTGAGGGCAGTAAGGAATGCATGCTCTTTCCAGTAATGGTGGGAAAACGCAGCTCATGAGATCAACACCCCCGCAGCAGCGTCAGCCTGGCACGGATGGGGCGCGCCGTGTTGCCTCGGGCAGACAGCCAAGAGCAGGTGTCTTTCCTTCAGAAGCCTGTTAGTGCATTCCACAGCCCGGATTGGACCACTCACAAATTATTCCAGGGAATGGAGTTATTTCTCAGATTACCCGCGCACCGGAGATGGCTCCAAGCTGGGCTGTGGCCTTGTGGGATGCCTGCCACTACGAGCACTCTGAGTCCAAAACTTAGACTGTTCTATTAGCAGAGAAAGAATTCTCTAATTGCAAAAAGGATTTTTTTCTCTCAAAAGAGAAGTAATATCCATGTTTAAAAGAGATCGTTTTGCTGTCCACGGGCCCTTTGTCATCTTCCTACAATTTTATGACAATTTACATTTGGCTGACTACAACCTAAGGAATAATTTTACATCTGCAGACAATCTCTGAAGCACTGTAATCCCTAAGATGTAATTTTAAATTTAAAGCATTCTTTTGCTCTAGCTGGGCAATGGTTGGCGCACATTTTTAATCCCAGCAGTCAGGAGGCAGAGGCAGGCGGATCTCTGTGAGTTTGAGGCCAGCCTGGTCTACAGAGTGATTTCCTAGACAGCCAAGGCACACGGGGAAACCATGTGTCAAAAAAACAAAAACAAAAACAAACAAAAGAGATGTTTTATGCTCCAGAGGCCACAGAGCTCCCCCCCTCAAACCCTTGATTCAAATCCAGAGCTGCTATAAAGAATTCCTGTACAGGCATCCTTCAAATGGAACCCCAACAAGTAGCCAGTGCTCCCCACTTCTCCAGTCAGAAAATACCCATTTCCAACTTCTACTCCGAATCTTTTCAAACATATACTTCCAAATAAATATTTCCCCCTCCAAAAAAGAATGTCCACGTTTCCCAAGGAAGCTTTTTTTTTTCCTACATGTGACATTTTTCAAAAAAGCAGAGGATCCAACCTTACCACAAGTGGGTCTTTTGAAAGCCGGACACACTATAATTATGCATGACTTATGGAGCGCGTTAGGCAACCGCGTGCGTAAGCAAAGAGAAGGACTCTCAGCCGGTGACTCAGGGTCGCGTGGGGAAGATCACAAGTTCCGAGTAGGTAGGGAGTGAGCACTTTGTGGAAGACAGTAAAAGAGCAGAGTTCTGACTTCACAGTAGAAAAATTAGGATGGACTAGGAGTCAGTGTGTCAGCTTCCTGAAGAAGCAGCTACAAAAACCCAGAAACCAGGCAGCAAGACACAATAGAAATGTATTCTCTGTGGTTCTGAAGGCCAGCAATCCCATAACCGAGCTATCTGCAAGGCTTCATCAATGACATGAGCACAAAGTCCCACCTTGCCACCTTCAGTGGGTGAGTAGCTCCCACCGTGCTTTGGCTTCTAGCTACATCACTGAAATGTTTGCCTGTTTTCATAGAGTGTTCTGGCCTTCTGGATCTTCTTTACCTACCTGGGATAAAGCAGGAGTCATTGATTTATGGCCACGAGGGCTATGTTGTCTCAAGGTCCTTAATTGCATTGGCAGAGTGTTTTCTATGTAGAGTCACACTTTCAAGTACCAGTATTCTGCACATATGGGCATTGAAAGTCACCACAGCCGAGCCAGGTGGAAAATAAGCCAAGTGCTTTCTCGAGGTAGGAAGTATGCTGTGGCATATCTTGAATTAATAATTTCACTACAGGTGGTGTCTATTGAAGTGTAAAAATTAATCAGCTCTGGCTATAAGCTAATTAAAAATAAAAACTGCCAGTTGGTGGTGGTGCATGTCTTTAATCCCAGTTCTCGGAAGGCAGAAGCAGGTGGATCTCTGTGAGTTCGAGGCCACCCCGGTCTACAGAGTGAGTTCTAGGACAGCTAGAGTTACAACAGAGAAACTCTGTCTTGAAAATTAATTAATATTAATTAAAATTAAAACCAACTGTCAGAAAACCTGGTGGATTCAGGGAATGCCAGAGACAAATTAGCAATCTGCCTCCAGGGTAAACAACATGGAATATTCCAGACAGTAGAGGCTTGGGGCAATTTAAAAGTTATGATCTTCCAGAAAGATCCCCTCCAATGTTTTTCTTTTTGTTGTCTCTTCAAGGATGCTAAAGTGATCATGGAATTCAGATGAACCTCCAAGAGAAAATGCCTGGGGATAGTCATGGCTCATGGCTTGTCCAAGTTCACAGTCAAGGTGGCTGTGACCCTCAATGCTGTCCTTCTAGACCAAGGTCCTTTCTCCATTGGGTTATGTCAGATCTTCCTTCTCCTGCTTCGAAGCAAACCCATTCTCACAATCTTCTTTCTGTTGGCACAGAGAGGAGGCCAACCTGCATTGAATGCATTTTTTCTTCTCTTCTGTGAGTGGGGGAATAACAATCCCTCAGCTGTGTCTCACATAGCAGCCCATGTTTCTCCTAGTACTGTGGAGGCTGGGTGTCCAAAATCAGGGAGTGTGTTCCAGACCTAAGTAAGAGTCTTCATTCTGGCTCGCTGGTATCCTTACATGGCTTTTTCCCTACATATGTAGGGAGGGAAAAGGGAAGGCTATCACTCCTGTTGGAGTAGGTCCCCACCTCTATGACCTCATTAAACCTTAATGGCTTTCTGGTATGATAGCCCTGTCCCCAACCAGTCACAATGAGAGCCAGAGATAGAGCTCTCAGTGTGAATTTCATTACGTAATGTGTCTCACTGTATACACTATATGCCATTTATACAATATGTATTATATACAATTGTATATATCAATATGCAATATAGATATACAATTCAGTATATAGTGTCTCCCATTGCCTTTTGTCAATAAAGAGGATCACACATTTCAAAAATGCTTTCTATCCTTATTTAACCTTCATAACACTGGGAAGCTGAGGTTTATATAAGCTGGATGACTTTGGCCAGTCAATTGACTTCTATAAACCTTAATCTCTCCATTAAATGGAGTGAAGCAGATGGTTCTAGAAATAAATATGATGAAAAAGCACTTTTGAAAAATTATGAAATTCAACACATACTGTTTGTTCTCGCTCAGACCTCCTTCTTCGACATCCAAAATGAGTTTCGTATTGCTTGCCATCCACAGACAGCACAGAACACACAGCTTCTAACAAGGTCTAATGTTGTGATTCGTATGCTCAACCGTCTGCACACTTGAACCCCGAGGAACGGAAACAGCTTAATGTGTCATCTGTTCTCACGTGCACTGGCTTGAGAGGAGGAGATTCAGCTGTTCTCACAGTAAGCTGTCTAGTTCTAAAACAGAGTCATTAAGAAATAAATGGCTATTCACGGTGCCTGTGACATGCATTTTTTGAGCAAGAAAACATCATGATGAACAAGCGTAGATGGAGACAGATGCAGATTCGTGCAATGAGCTTCTCATCAAAACCCCCGATATTGAATATAAAAGCTGCATCCTTCCGTAGGAGACATCAAGATTTCAGGGAATAAAAAAAAGTTCAATGAGGGACTGGGAGATAAGTCAGTCTGTAACATGCTTACTGGGCATACACGAGACCTGAGTTTAGATTCTCAGAACCCACATAAAAAGCCAGGCTCAGTAGTGAACACATGAAATCCAGGTGTTGGTAGGAGGCGGAGACAGGCAGATAAGATCCAGGATTATCAGCCAGCACAGCAGCTGAGCTAGTGAACTCCTGCTTCAGGGAGAGATCCTGCCTCAATAATACTAGGTGGAGAGTGATTAAGGAAGAAATCTTGTGTCAGCCTCTGACTTCCACACACATGCACACACACGCGCACACACACACACACACACACACACTCACAATCAAAATTATTGTTGACAATGATATACATTTCTAGATGATTTTAAATATAAACTTAAAAACAAAAGATCTTTATAAAGTTTTAAAAACCATCATCTGTATTTCCTCGTAAACACCAGGAACTTCTATAGATGAGAGAAGACTGATATTATTATGGGGGAGTTATGTCAGAGATACAATAGTAAATATCCAGAGGTAAAACATTATAGTCTGTGATCGCCTTTCAGGTACTTCAGAAACTGAAGTGAGCATGCTCTGTATGTGTCATAATGAAGCTATACTAACTAAAGCTTTAGTTTTTACTATACTAACTAAAAACTTGAATTAAAAATATTAAACCGGTGTTTTTTCCTCCAGATCTACCACCAAACTTAGTCATCATGCCTAACATCAATCTATAATAGCTCCTTTGAGGATGGGTAGAGTAGCTCCTTACCTTTTATGCTTCTCTTTCAAAGGTATTGTCTAAAACTTCATAATGCAAACACTTTGGAAGGAAAACATTGTTGCTGCCACACTGACCAGTGTATGAATGACCCGTGTAAAGACACAGGGGAAATGTAATCGTATATCTATAAATATATCATATATACCATTCTGATGCTTCAAGCACATGTTAAGTAATAATCAGAACAACACGAATGCTCCTTAGCTTCAGAATTGAGAAAAAAAAGTTATATGGAAGAGGATGAGCCAGTTGGGTTTCAATAGCTAGCACCATTCATCTTCTGACCCAGGGTAAAGGCCAGGGCATATCTTCAGGAGAACTCGGTTCAGAGGTCACCAGCATTAAAAACAGACTTTGGGTGGAGCAGAGAAGAGCAAACACATATGCATTCTATACAGATTTCAACGTAAAAGACTTGCCAAAAGATCAGAAATCTCTTCCCCACAGCCGGGACAGTGTTATTAAAGCCATGGGAGTCTGCTGTAGGGCTCTGTCGGTTGGTTGGTCGCTTTATTTTCTTTCTTTCTCTTTTTTTCTTTTTTGTCACTTCCCCCTAATTTTTCCCCCCAAGATAAAATACAGGAAGCCAATTCAGAGCAGCTAGTAAATTCAGTCATTTTAAGAGGCCCAAGCTTCCCCTCCTCTACCCCCTCTGCACAAATCTCATACCCCCAACCCCCACCCCAGGAGTGTGGCTGCCAGCTAGAGGACAGAAGTGACCTGGGGTTTAAGTGGAGGCTTTAGCCTTCCTGGGGGGCTCTTATTCAAATAAAGCTTCCTATTTTACTACTCCTGTGAATGGTGTAAGTGTGTGAGGAGCCAAAACACCAGGAAAGCAAATCTGTCACACCCCGGTGCCCCTCCCCGGACTCCTGGGACACCATCTCGCCTCTGGAAGCTATTAGTCATCACCTCCCAGTTTGCAGTTATCACAATAAATTCATTATTTTATTTGACAAATAAGCCTGCAATTGACCTTTCAAGATTAGAGAATTTGGAAACACATAGGGGGTGAGAAAAGATGCGAACCCTTGTGAGAGAAAAAGATGACCCAGCCTCACCTTATAGGGGGAAGACAAACGAGGTGTGCCTGAGTACCAGAACACATCTGCGAGCGCTCACACGCTCGCATAATTATCCTGGGAGTCCAGAGGAGAAAATGTGTGGTTTCTACCTGGAGTACGGAGGGACCAGAGACAAAGGGGCAGTGTTGTCAGGGGACGGTACTGCAATTTTAGGAAACAGTGAAATTGCAGCTAGAATATTTTCCTGTTAATAAAGAAATAAGTGTTTCTTTTTTTAAAAGTGTGTTAGAAAAAAAAAAAATTGCCCTGCCCTGGAAATAGCTCACTATTAGCACCTGGCTCCGTAGCTTTATGGTTACTCAGATCTATTTTTTCCCCAATAAATCTGACTTTAAAAAGAGCAAATCTGTTACCATCAATTCCACTGTAGACATGTAGGGTGCAGAAGATCAGAAAGCCCAATTTGAATTGGCTCAAATAGGAAGAGCTGGGAGTCCAGAGGCTTAACGATGCCTCTGTGCGATGTCTGGAATGTTTGCCATTGTGCTTTTCCCCAACACCAGGCTCAGGCGCTGGAATCCCACTTCTGAGGGATTAAGAAGTGATGTCTTTAGATGATGTGAGGATGGAGGCCTCGGGAATGAGATCAGTATCACTATAAAGAGGCCCAGCGAGGTCACTGGTCCTCTCCAACAAGTCAAGGCACAGTGAGAACACGGCCATCTTAGACTTCCCAACACCACAGATCAGTAAAAAGCAACTTTTTGTTGCTCACGTGACATTTGTCATAACCATCCCAACCCTCTAAGACACTGTCCGATCTATCCTTTCTTCATAATGGCTCCCCTGGGGCAGGCAGGTGGATAGTCACGGAGATGTGATGAGTAGCAATAGCGAGAACTATGTCCTCTCAGATTTCAATCCCCAAGGAAAGAAACTCCATCGGTTGAGTTTGCCCAAGAGCAGGGACTGGTTCCAGATGGCATGTGTGGTCACATTCAGACACACTAGTTTGGCCAGGAAAGGCAAAGAACTCTGGAATGCAAGAGACCTGGGAAATGGGAAATGTCTCTTTCATCTCTAAAGATAAGCGTGGTTGGTTGCTTGAATGGTATGTCCCCCACGAGTCTCAAGCATCTGAATACTGCATTGCTAGTTGGTGGCTATTTGGAGAGAGTTAGAAGGTGTGGTCTTGCTGAAGGTAGACTGTGAGGTTACAAAACACTGTTGCCCTAACTAGAATCTCCAATACCAAACCCATGTTGACTGGAGCTCCAATTATTCAAATGTAAACACAATTCTACCCCTTGCAAATCATGCAATCTTGTTCTTTCCCATAAAGAAACCCAAGGGTTTGTTATGGATTGATGATATGTAAGATGACTAAGTTTGTTGGTAGATCTGGAGGACAAACCACCAGCTTAGTATCTTTTAAATTTTTAGTTAGTATGTAAAGTAAAGGGTTTCATTATAACAAGTCTATACATGCGTATCCCTGTTCTTATCTCTTCTTCTCTTCTTCCAATGTGGTCTTGACCAAGCTACTTAATAGTTACCATCCTTGGTTTGTCTACAAAATAGGTACAAGGACAAAAGTAAAGACTGAACAGATATATTCCTTGGCTGTCAAACGTTGCTTATTATTTTATATATACCATGACATTTGAACAGTTTTAGTAGGATGAACTCTCCTCAATTCCTTCTCAAAGAGAAAGAAAAATATTAAAAATTGTCCCTTCTGCTCCAGACAACTGGAATTCGGTAGTAGGAAGAGAAGCCCCTCAGCTTAAAAGCAATGTTAGTTGCTATGCAGAAATGCTCTAATTGAGGTCGTGAGTGAAGGTGGGGACACTAAGGACCATGGGGGGGCCCCAACACAGCCCAAGGCTCCTTGGCATCTTTGCCTCAGCAGTGGAGTGACCTCATTGCTCCCTGAGCCTGCTGCTGGTTCTTTCGAATTAGTAGAGGACTTCAACAGACTCCACCCGTCAGCTCAGCAACCCCTGTAGGTGGGAAGCCTAGACAGTTCTCCAGATTCTGGGCACAATGCTTCCACAACAGAACTAGCTAACTTCAACATCCACAAACACTTCTAGTTTTGGAAACACTAGCCTTTTCTGTAGCAATGTTGGGAGCTCGTGTGACTAGCCGCAGAGGAGATGGCTTAGACTCTCCACGTGGCCCTAACCATCCAGCCTTTTATAAACAGCATCTTAATGATGATACAATTCCCTCCTCAGATGAGGGAAAACTGGAAAACTGAATCATTTCCTAGGACCACAAAGCACAGGGGCGACCAGACTGCCCCAAATAATAAGATGAGCCTAACTCCAAGAAATCTCCAACTTGCTACCAGAACTGGGTTCCCAAGATTTTGTCAGTGGAGAGAACTCTCCCTGTCCCCCCTCTCTGCCAAATTGAGACATGCCATCCCTGAAACATGCTCTAAAAGTCAAGCAGACTAAACAACGGTGACATAGGTCTAGCTCATCCCTTGCCAGGTGAAAGGGTCTCAGGCTGGACCGGTTATTACCATGTCTGATATCTGTGATAAGTGATTCCCGTTACCAGGGAAGAAAGAGCTGGTGCCTCACACTGATTCTGAGTTCTAATGTGAGCGAGTTCAATCACTCTCTGGGCACAGCCCTCCTTTCAAGCAGCTGGAAACATCTCAAGGGAGACAATAACGCTAAGAAACTCGGGAGCCTTTCTCTCTCCCTCCTCTTCTCTCAGGCATTTTGACCCAGCGCCAGTTGCTAAATGCACAAACTTTTGGCAGGGCAAATCACTTTGATATACTTTTCCCAGGGTTCAAAAAGAGAAAGATAAAACAAAGAACTTATGACTTCAGGGGGTGCAAAGGTATCCAGGAATTTATGAGGTTGCTCATCTTTACATTTCTACCAAAGGGAAGGCCGCCACTGGGGACTGAGATCACCTTGTCAGTGGCTTCTGAGACAGCAGGTTTGAGGCCTCTGGGCATATGCTTGGCTGGCTCTCAAATCTTCGCAGCTGCTCTTTACAGGTAAAGCAGAGGGCAGCTCCTGTTGGCAAAGGGTGACACTCCAGACTTTCGTTTAGTTTGGCATCTTCAACTCCTTTGGAAAGCATTGTTCGGGTCAAACTGGTTCTTCAAAGGTATTTAGGTTTTCTGTTAGGATATTTCTCAATGCGTGAAGTCAGACAGGACAAAAATAATTGGTGGCTTTCTTTAGATTTTATTGGGACAAATGGAATGCATCTAAATAAAACCTTTTAATTACTAGATCCTAACTACCTTGGCAATGGGGTTAATCCTTCAAGGATTAGAGTTTTCATAATCCAGATTCACATGTTAAGGAGCGCAGGGTATGTGACGAGGATAAGTTTAAATATCAGCAGCATCCCAAGTATCTGTATCTTTTGTCACTTCTCTGAAGCAATGTGATGTCTTCAGGCAGCCAGCCTTGTCTCCCCATCTGAATAAGACAGACTTCAAACAGAGTGACTACTTTTGGGTGGTGCATGTCTCTGGACATTCGCCAAGAATCGGAGATGTAAGGAATAAAACTCTTCTTCTGTTTTTGATGGAATCGGACCGATGCCAAGAAAATAACAGCATAAGCCACAGGCCACCCTGCTGGTGCACTCATGACATCCTAACTGGAGCTGAGTTCGGAAACCCCACAGGATTTCTGTGATTATTCTAATTCCTCAGTCGACCTAATTGTTTTCTTCCCACTCTCTGTCAATTTGTGAAGAAGTACTGCATTTCCTAGCCTCAAGGGAACATGGAACACCTGTCCTCCCTAAATGGAAGGTGGGAGAAAAGGAAAGAACTGCCCCGATCCACGGTGCCCATGCTGCAGGTGAATAATATCAAATGAAGGTTCCAACTGGCGTGGGCTGATTTTGCTTGTCTGTATCCCCTGAAGTGATACACCACAGCTCAAGCCCGGCACACTTCTGCACATCCAACACTAATGCTCAGTTCCTTTATTGGCCTAGAGTCGTCAGCTTCTACAGACTACCCTGAGTCAAATGCCCACAAGATCCATTTGAAACACAACTTACTAGAATTTATTAATAATTTGCTAATATTCCTCATAGTACTGTAACTCCCAAGACTCTTGAGCATAACAGACCATTCTTTTCTCCGGAGTAAAAGGTGCATGAAAATTACGTCTAGAGAGCGGTGCGGTGAGGACAGGGTTACATGATGCCGATATGAAGCATAATCACAAGTGGTAAACGTGTGTTTCTAGGATTCATTCTCAGAGAGAACAAGAAGGAAAACCAAAGACCCAGAGAAAAAGCTTCCCAAATTAAACTGATAGTCTTTGGCTACTTTTCTTTTTAACTTTGTGACATGCATGAATGTGTGTGCATGTAGTGTGTGTGTAGTTTCTGCAGGTTCACACACACACACACACACACACACACGCACGCACACACACGTATGAAGAGGCCAGAGGAAGACATCAGGTGTCTTTATCTATCATTCTCTATCCCATATTTTGAAACAGGGTCCCTCACTGATCCAGAACCTCAAGTTTTCAGCTTGGATGGCTGGCCAGTGTGCTCCCACCAAGCTCCACCCACCAATGCTGAACTGGTTGACACGTGGTTATGCCTAACTTTCAAGCGGGTGTTGGGATCTGAACTCAAGTCCTCGTGTTCTCCCAGCAAGCGCTCTTACCCACTAGACCATCACCCCGCCCCCTGCATGTCTCTAGAATTCAGATAAATCACCACTACCCTCTAATGGCAATAAAAAAAAATCTTAAACTTAGGAAGCATTTATTAGATAGAGTCCTGCATATCTTTCCCACAAAGCAAAATGCTACAAAAACAATCTGATAGCCCTGAGAGCCCTGGGGGAGTCTAGGAGACATCGGTGCTTCGTGGGCAGCGTACAAATTAGATTCGACACAGAACACTTGGTTCTTCTGGTGATCAGATGTCTAGCCTGTCCATAGTGCGTGCTGTCCATGCTCACCTTTATTTCATTAAATTTTAAAATTAGTATACGACGTATTGGGACTCGTTGTGATATTTTCATATATGTGTGTGGGGGGGGTGAAATAACATGAAATAAAATATAAAATACACACACATATGTATCTATATCTATATATATATATATACATACATACATATATATACACATACATATATATATATATATATATATATATATATATATATATATATATATATATATACTTTGTTCTTGTTCACCCTCCCTTTTCCTCCCTCTCTCATCCTCCCTTCTCCTTTCTTGTATTTGCTTTTAGAACGTGGTGTTTTCCAGCCCAGCTGGAGGTTTGTGACTATGACTACCACACTTACTGTGCGCCACATTCTTTCGCTACCAGTCAAGGGTGGAAGTGGTGTGTGGTGTAGCCACTCGTGGTTCTTGTGTCCACCCAGCTTTATTTCCAAGGAAATAACTTTGGCTCAATAATAAAAGGAAGAGGATTCTAGAGTATCTCTCCCATCCAGAAAGCTCCACGAGGTGAGCCAGGCCAGAATCTGCTCAAGGACTGGTATAAAAGGGCCCCGAGACCATGAGCCAACACAACCGGAAGAGTAAGTGGGGTTTTCATGGGGGTGATAATTCCTTAAAAGTCAAGTAGATGATGTCGGTGATTCAATTTCCCTAGTATCTAAAAGATACCGCAGGACACTATCAAACAAGAGATTTTTCTTTTTCTTCTTGGAGTAAGTAAACTTAATCGTGGGACTTCTTGTTCGGTGATAATGAAGAGACTCATTCATCAAGCACTTGAGGTTTAAGACCTCACATATTGTATCAAGATCTAACAGAGCACTCACAGCCAGTTCGTAAGTACGATGATTAAGGCTAGCAGCCATGAGGGTGAGGAAACTGGGCAAGGTACTTCAATTCCGCACGCCTCGAGTTTACACAGCTTGTAAGTGGGAGAGCCATTGCTTAAGCCCAGGAAAGCTGGCCCTGCAGCTGGCCCGCTTAACTGCTCAGCACTATGCCTCCTCAAAATTTTACACTATAAATATTTGTATAATTTGGCCTGACCCATTATAGCCATTAATACTGCCTCCATAAAGCCTATCACAGTGCCAGTGTTTCTTATTCCCTTTTCTTTTGGGAAAAAAGAAGGAAAATGTAAAATTAGAACGGCCCCCCACCACTCTGCTTCTCAGTGAATGACTTTATTATCATGTCAGCCAAGATTGAAATACCCATTTCAAAAAAGTCCCCACCACCCACATCACCTTCATTGTTAATATTTATAACATGTGGCGAAAGGGTTTAGAACCCAGCTTCATTGTTCCAACAAAAATTCAAATTCTTCCAAATTGGCTAAGAGGTCGTACTCATAAGATCTATTCCTCAGTCGCAGGCCTCTCGCCAGCGTGTCTGACAGACTCTCGAAATCTGAATGTTATCAGAGCATCTCTTGGCTGGCTGAGAAGAGCTCCAAGTGTCAAGTAGACTTCTATAATGCATCTCCAAAACATATAATTCCCTCGCATCCGTGTGTAAGGATTTTACCAGATGGTCACTGTGAAAGGAAATGGCTGACTTAGCAAGGGTCTGTTCATATTCCTCTATGAAAGTTATCAACTTCAGCATAATTCAGAGGAGCCCAAACCACTTGCCTTAGAAATATTTAGCAATAATTCTTTAACACAATATTTAACTTTGAGAATACGAAACCCAAAATTTTGCTTTTGGTTAAAATGGTGAGAGTGGATTTTTTTTTCCAACTTTTCTATTTCTCAAAGATGTTTCGTGAGAATAAAAACAAGACCGTGTCCAAGACGACTGATCAGTGATCAACCACTGTGATACCATAAGAAATGGTAATCAATTAGTAGGATGCTTTTCTGCTCTTATTTCTCTAAGCATCCCAAAGGATAACATCAAAGAGGGTTCTGTTTTTCTCATTTTCATTTTCTCATTAACCCTTCAGTGCCTAGATGTGCAGGAATCATGGAGGAGCTACCTCTGTCCAGTCCTCCAAAACCATATGCAAGAGAAGCAAGCTATCCTGCCAATACCATCAGTAGATAATCCCATTTGATAGCCTCTGTGTAATATTTACTTACTCCCAGATGTTCTTCCATTGTCCCATCTCATTGAATGTATGCGTGTGTGTGTGGTGTGTGTGTGTATGTATATATATATGTGTGTGTGTGTATATATAATATATGTATATATACATATATATATACATATACCAAGACACTGTTCTTCTAGAAAAACAGAAAAAAATGAAGTAAAAACAGGATGCTACTCTTCAAAAATAATCCCAAAACACTATAATAACAAAGAATATCAAGTCTGCGCCCTACCTAATCAGCACATTACAGTTTGAAATCTGTTTTCTTCCATATTTCTAATCTTATTAAACATTTACTATTTGTCTTCTGCTTGTATTGTCTTCTACTTCCACTTGTACTTCACATTGACAAATACATCGCAACCTCATGCTAAGGACCCCCGATTGGAGAACGCAGCCAGCCAGACCCCGTTAGATGACAAGCTACTGGAGCTCTCACAGTGACAAGGGTTTCAACATAAACGAATCTCATACAGGCTTTTTGATCTTTATCTTTTGAATCCCACTGCCCCAAATCAAACAAGAATCCAAATAACGTGGCCTAAGTCTGTAGTCAAATTGACTATAAATACATAGGCACGCATGTCACTTATTAGAGTAAGAACCACTTTCCACAATCTCCATGGGGCACAACGGGTGGGGCGCCCACCGCAGTGGGATCAGGAGCCTCTCTGGAAGTGCAGATGTCACTGGATACAGACTGAGGTACCCACAGGCGCAACAGCTCAGGTGTTGTTATTCTTTCAGAACGTCCCAGGTATTCTACTGACAGCACGTGCAGATCATAAGTAATTACACAACACACACACCCCCTTCCAGAAATCCAACACCTGCAGACAATACAGAACGCCAAGACCTAGGCTAGCCCCTCACCCAAAAGTGCATAAAAGATTTTCAAACATAACTAAAAATAAAACTTTCCCAACATTGTTTTGGTTTTTGGTTTGTTTGTCTTTTTCAAGACAGGGTTTCCCAGTTGTAACTCTGGCTGTCCTGGAACTCACTCTGTAGACCAGGCTGACCTCAAACTCACAGAGATCCACTGTCCTGAGAGCTGGGATTAAAGTGTGTGCCACCACTGCCTGGCTTTCTTTTTTTTCCCCTAGAATTCTTTTAAGCAAAGCAGTTACAGGTTCAGTCCCAGGTCATGGTAGAGTAAAATACAAACCAGAAGGATGGAGAAATCGTGTTTGTAGCATCTTTTCACCTGTGGAACATTCATATTGTGCCCATGAAAAACTGAAACAGCCATAAGAGGACTAACTTAGTACAGGTAACTGGGGTAGGATGAAGGGGGCAGGTGGGATGGGGGAGGGTAAAATGGGTCTGTGGAGAGCTGGCCAGCCTTATACATCAGGCTGCATTGGCCTAAAACTATACTTTTCAGACTCACTTTGAGCCTCTGTACAACACTGTTAAAATAGCTTTTGTTTCTTCAAGTAGTGAATACATTTGTGTATGTGTGTGTGAACGTGTGTGTGCAAGTGTTCACATGAGTGCACGTGTGATGTGTGCGTGAATGTGTGTACACATTGATATGTTTATGCATCTGCACGTGTGTGTATATGTGTGTGCATACATGTGTGCATGCTTGAGTGCGTACACACATGCATGTATGTATGCACATACGTACGTGCATGTGCACCCGTGTGTGTGCTTATGATTGTGTACATGTGTATGAATGTGTATGTGCATGTATGACAGAACATGTGGTGATCAGGCGACAACTTACAGAGTTTTCTCTTTATCTGTTTCACTCTGTACTTGGAGTTTTACATTCCTTACTGACGTGGGTAGGGAAATCCGAGAGCACTCTGACAGTCATTGGCTTCTCCTTAAATTCACTTGGGAGGTTTTCAAAATCTACATTCCCATAGTATAGTCCAGACTCTATAAAAAGTGTGAATCCATGTCCCTGAGTGGTGTGTGTGTGTGTGTATGTGTGTGTGTACTCATGAACCCAGAGAGAAAGCACTCCAAGTGATTCATACCTTTACCATTTTGATGGGAACAACACTTAAAAATGGTTATTTAAAAGTTAAAGTAGTGTTTTAAAAAGTTTTCAAGAAGTTCTCATGTAGAAAACTAATATATAGAGAAAGTAATTTTCCTCCTAAGAAATTGATTCACCCAACTGACCGGGTTACCTGCCTGTGCACTTGTGATTAAAGGTTAATATAACCCATTCCAAATGCTTTGTCATTGCTATAATCTCTCTTAAATAGTGTGAGGCTAATTGTGAAGGGAAATTGTTGCACAAAGCCAGCTGCTGTGCAGGCCAGCCTAGGCCAGGGTTGCTGACTTTTCTCCAGGGTCTGGGCTATTTAGAATAGTTGTGCAGGACCCAACAGCCATGCTGGAGGGACCATATGCAGGCATGAATCATCCACTAACAGCATCTCTATGCTCAATATGCAGAATTCTGGCTCAGAGTGCGCCTGAATCCAGGCACCCAGGGAGCACAGAAAAGCCAGTAGGCAGGCACCAAGCCAGCACTGTGCCTGCCAGCAGAAAAGAGCTGAAGAGAAGCAAATCCCATCTCATAAAGTGTCTGGCCTGCTGGAACGCCAGCCAGATTCAGTGGGGAGTACTGAGCTGTCAACAGAAGCATGCTTCCTGAGAACTAATGTGGCCACCATCTTTTGATGCCTCAGTTTCCCCCAGACCAACATAATATCTGCATCCTAGGCTACTCCTGAGGATGCTGTGAGGAAGAGTGAGATAACATCTCTGAAATATTCTGAGGAAAATGTCTGAGAGCTATATAAAGATAGGGTACATCACAAATGCCTTCCCCAGGCTAACTGTGGGCTTCAAAGCTTCCCTCACACCACTTGAAGGGTAAGACACCAACGGTAGTCTGTTTAGCGGTACAGATATGCACCTACACCAAACATCTAGCTACTTTGGATGCTGAGATTTTAAGACAAAACAGTGCAGAACATCAACAAAATCAACAAAAATAATAATTCTTCCTCTTCTCAGAATCTGGCCTTGCTGAGCAAGCTGTTTCCTGTGACTGTCAGACGGCCGGCCGATAGGTTTCTTCCTCTGCTGACAGCCATTTCTACAAGGCCATGTGTTTTTTCCAGAGTAGCCTATGGTGACACGGCAACCCAGACATATGGTGTCATTATTCAGCCGACACAAATTTGACACTTAAGGGAATTTATTATATTTTGCTTTGCTCCTGGTGCCTGAGAGGCTCTGCCACTGTCTCTTCATGGAGCTTGTCACAGATGTTGATGTATTTTTCCCCTCCGCAGGCAGGTTTTACTGCGGAAACTGATACAACTTCACGATAGAATTTCTAGATGAATTATTCACGCATTGCACGCTTTCTGCACACCGGGGCCAGAAGAAATCCACACGATTCCGTCAACAGTCTTTCTAATCCTTTCTCACCCAGCCTTCTCTCCTGCTTTTAACTGTTTCTTTTATTGCCTCTGCGATCATAATGTTTTGTATAAAGTATTTCATAGCGGATAGCTTCATTAAGATATGTTCACAATATTTTACGTCAATGTACAGTAAAACTATCCAGGCAATGAGATGAGACTGATCCACTCCTACAGGAATAAACCATACGGGCTAAATGCTCATCGGCTCAACCTTTGCTCACTTTAAAAAAAAAAAAAAAGCAGAAACCCGAAGGCAATTCTACTTGCAATGATTTATAGAACGATTCCTGAGATAGCTCAGTGTTTGTTGTTTTAGACAGGACAGGTTTCTCTTAATGCCAATACCATGTGTGGGGATGGGTTTTTAATTGAAAAGAATTTTCAGCATGACGGGAAAGAGTTGGATGAACTCATCACAAGCCTCGGAGTAAAGATTCATGTAACAGAAACACATCAAGCTGCTTTAATACCTGGAAAAGCTGAAGGAAACCTTGAATGACATTACAGGCTGTAGTATATGGGAGTGAATAAACTTAACAGGACACAGTAAGCCCACTGAAGAATTAAGAACCATAATTACAGTTTTTAAAGCACACTGCCCTGCTGACCTTTAAGATTTAAGGCTTTGCCTTGGGGTCATTTCATGACCTAGTTTTTGTTTTGTTTTCTTTCATCATTAAAAAAAAAAAAAAAAGACACCCAACTGAAATAATTTTTTGACATCATTCGGTTAAATCCAAGTGTCTGGAAAGTTCAGCTCTTCCTTCTCTGTGTCTTCTTTGTAATTTGATGAGATGCTCCAGGACACGTTTTCAAACCAGAAAGCTCCTTTAGAATTCACTTTCCATTCACACGACACTGACATCCTGACTCGCTCCTAGAACAGATGGCAAAAGAATGACACAAAAGCACAAAGGAAGATGAAATTCTAGCTAATGATTATTATTATTTGAGCAAACACAGGCTAAGTGCAGTCGACTTCATTTATGAAGCTTTGAGGTTCACCCATGCATGACTTCCCCATTTGTTGTCCATGGTCCCAGCCCCTTCCCAGTCTCTTAGACTCCCCATCTCGGAGTCGTGTTTGGCTGCGTGTGCTCACATGCCCAGGTTTAACCCCTGACTTCTAATCGTTCTGGTTCCCCTTCTTTGAAATACGTCTCCTCTTCAAACCTTGTGCTGTTCTCTGTCCTAGTCCAGGCTCTGCGGTGTTTGTCTAGGTGGTCATGAAATCTGGTCTCTCTCTCCTTCCAGACTCAGAAATGTCCATGCAAACCTGCTCTTGATCTCGCTCTCCTTAAAAATTTCCAGTGGCTTTAGGATAGGGTGAGATGATAGACAGATGATTGATAGATAGATAGATAGATGATAGATAGATAGATAGATAGATAGATAGATAGATAGATGATAGATAGATAGATGATTGATAGATAGATGATAGATAGATAGATGATTGATAGATAGATAGATAGATAGATAGATAGATAGATAGATAGATGATAGATACATAGATAGATAGATGATAGATAGATAGATAGATAGATAGATAGATAGATAGATAGATGGGTACAGGGGCTAGTCTTATTCTAACATTTAAAAATATCAGTTTATTGAACCTCCATAATTGTCCTTTGGGATAGTAGCTCTTATTTCCCCTTTGCATAGAAAAAGTACGAAGAAATTAAAATACGTGCGCAGGTCATCCAGACAGAGAATGATGGAGCCAGGATTTTCACCCAGTCTTTCTTTGCTCAACTAGTATAACATGTGGCCACATCCTCGAGTAAATGGCACCCACGTGATATTTTATATTTATATTTTATATTTTAAATTTATTTCTGCATTGGCCTCACCCTTCAGTCAGATGCTGATTGTCCCTAAATTAATGTCATTTTGCCACATTTTATCACAAGTCAGTATAAGATTCCCTCTATGCAGACTCCTCTCCTATGTATTTCCACCTCTTACCCATTGCTTGTGATGTGATTCTTGCCTGGACTGCTTTCCTGTTTCTTTATCTTTGACATGCACATACCAAAGCATATAATTCATAACATTTAGTGATGTATCACGTAAATCTCTTGCAGGCTGTGGCAGAGCTCCTCAAGGGAAGCTTTTCTTTCACCTCCTATCAATCTCCTCCCCCCTTGCCCTCTCAATATGTGTGGAAACACAAGCCAGTTGTCTGCACTTACTCCCCCAAATCTCTTCAGACTCCCATTCTTGTTCTGAAGCTGGTTCTTACAAAGTAGAACTTGAGGCTTGAGGTAGCTTGACTCTAGACACTTATCACACCCCACCTCACACAACTGCCTCTCCCCAAGCCATCAGACTACAAGTTCCTCGACGGCAGATGCTTTAGAACTCCTCCCTGTGTTACAGTGTGGTAGAGAACCTGCTAGTTAGTTTTTGTCAGTTTGACCCAAACTAGAGTTCCCTGGGAAGATGAAACTTCAGTAGAAAAATTGTCTCCATCAGATTGGCTGATGGTCTCGTCGATAGGGTACTTTCTTAATTAATGAGTTATGTGGGGAACCCCCTCTGTGGGTGGTGTCATCCCTGGTCAAGTAGTCCTGGGTTGTGTGAGAAATCTAGCTGAGCAAGCCATGGGAACAAGCCAGTAAGCATTGTCCCTCCACGGTCTGCTTCAGTTCCTGCCTTAGCTTCCCTCCATGATGGACTGTACCCTCTAAGCCAAATAAACCCTCTCCTCTTCAAGTTACATTTCAAAATGTTTTATTACAGCAACAGAACAGCAAATGCATATGGCACCACAACTAGATATATTCTTCTTTCTTTCTTTCTTTTTTCCTTTCACTCACTCATTCATCCAAGATTGTTGCTTGATGTTGCGTAGGCTGATCTTGAACTTCTAGCCTCTACCCCTCTTCCTGCCTCAGCCTCCTAAGTCATGCCTGCTATGGACTCACGCCAGTAACAGGAAATTTTAATACATTTTAACATACAGTTCCACTCTGCTTCTTACTTGCTGGTTGGATCTGCGAGTTTTACTTTTAAACAATATTGTAATTCAGCAAAAGCAGATCTCGCTTCTCCTTGCCTTGCATTTTTCATCAAACCAAGTACAATACAATACTATACAATCAATCCCCTGCTCAATGCTTGCTGTGTGGATGGGGGAGTTATTAAAATTACCTCAGGAAATGAAGATCTGTGGCCTGAATTGCCAAGTGTTAAAAATGGCACCACTCAAAAATACATAGTCAACCACACATTAAAAAGTACTAAGAATAACTCAATATTTCTTGTACGGAATGGTTGCGTTTTCTTCTGAGAAGCCATATGTTAAAGTCTCTCTCTGCAGTTCCCATGTGGGAGCTTAAATCCAGGGCTCACAGTGTACCTGGCTTCAAACCAAGCACATTAGTTATTTTGGAATTGTAGAATTAATAGTCATTCTCCCACTTGCAGATCTACCTCAAATAAAATTATATTTCATTTGGATTAAGGGTTATAACTCATAAAGTCAGCTTCAGAGAGCTGCACTGACTGAGCTGCTGGTCTCCGAGAGTGCTGGCGACTACAGCGACCTGCTCATCACAGGCAGAGGAAACCCTCGTCCTGCTACACAGGATGTGAGTCGAGAAACAGGCTCTTTTCTTATACTAAAACCAAGATTTTGTGATGTTGATAAGGCTCTGAGGCCAAAGGCCAAAGGCATAAACAAATTCTGGAAAACATTTTGGAAATTCAAAGGTGAAAGGGAAACTTCAGAACAGGGCCCAATATATATATATATATATATATATATATATATATATATATATATATATATATATATATAGTTATCAAAACGATATTCAACTATGAAAAAGAACAGAAGACTCTTGGAAATTAGTTTTATAGAAAACTGAGTCTATCTCATTTATTTCTACTAAGACATGGGCCTAATATTAACAAATACATTTCTATCTCTAATTTTAATTTAAGAACATGTAATATATACTACGTGCATATATGGTATGTGTGTATGTGTGTAGGTACACACATACATGTCTGCATGTGTATATGGGGGGTGGAGGTCAATGTCGTGTGTTTTAGTCTCTCTCTTCACCTTACCATTTTAGACAGAATCTCTCACTGAACCTGTTGCTTACTGATTCCACGAGGCCGGCTAACCAGTGAGCTTAGAGGTTCTATCTGCCTCTGCCTCTCAGTACTAGAGTGCCAGCTACACGGTACCATACTCGGCTTTCAGGAGAGTGGAGATCTGAATCCAGGTCCTTTAGCAAGCACTTACTTAACTCACTGGGTCATCTCCTAACCTGACTATTAGCTTAAAATAGAAAACAGACAGCTAAGAAACCACACTCCTGGTACACATACACTGTAGTACGGAATACTATTCGGCTGTAAAGAAAAACGAAATCGTGGAATTTTCCACTAAGTGGATGGAACTAGAAAAGAGTAAGATAACCCAAATCCAGAAAGATGGAGGTCTCAAGTCTTCTCTCATCTGTGGTTCCTAGCTCCAAATCTTCAGATACAAGTGTACTTCTGACCCTGCATCATGACAATGTCTCTTTGTAACAGCCAGAGACCATTATAGGAAACTGCAGCTGACAAACTGCAGAGTCACAGGGCCCAGGCCCAGCTATCACACCTCGAGCACAACTTCTGCAGTGAGTTGTGAGGCCCAGGGATCACTTCAGAAGAGAGGGTGGAAATATCGTAAGAGCCGGAGGAACCGGGAGTTTTCCAGAGCTATCAGAGAAGCTACACACATGAAGTCTCTCACCAACGTCGCTGCCTAAACGTGACCAAACTAGGACAACACTAATAGACAGGCTGATGGGGGAAAGCTCATGGGGCCTCAACCCTAGACAAAGAACTGATGGTAACTAAGGGATACTGAGAAAAGGAGAAATGGTCTAAACTCCTCCTCTCAAAAATAAAAAGGATGTCGGGTGGTGGTGACACATGCCTTTAATCGAGCACTTGGGAGACAGAGACAGGTGGATCTCTGTGAGTTCAAGGCCTGCCTGGTTTACTAAGTGAATTCCAGGACAGCCAGAGTTACAACAGAGAAACCTTGTCTCAAAACAAAAACAAACAAAAAAACAAAAAAAACAAAAACAGTAACAAATAAATAAAAAGGACATAGACTTAAAGACAGCAGAGTGGGGTTGTGTGGGAGGGCTTGAAGGAAGGAAATAGAAAGGGAAAATTACATAATTATATTACAACTTCAAAAAATAAAAACAGTATGTAAAAAAATTTAAAGAGGAACCACACTTTAAGGGCTAAGAGGTACTCAGCCCAAGCAATATGACATTACGATGAATTGGAAGAGCATGGTCTCATAAACAAGCCTCCTGGACAAGAAAGAGGGAGAGAAGAAATGCAGTTTTCAAGCAGTTTTCTCACTTAAGCTAGGTATAACAGAAAAAGTCAAAGGGCAACAGGTCTCTTAGGTAGCAGCTGTAGATTAGAATCGAATTAGAATTAGAATTAGAATCAGAATTAGATTAGAATCATGACCACCGGAGAGAGAATGACTGGCTCATCCCTTTCCGCCCCTCCATCACAGCAGACTTGAGAATTGCAGGCAGTCAGGGGAAAGGCTGAGTTTGATATGTTATAGTCCCTGCTTTAGAAATTGTCTCATACTTTACTGGAATCTAAGCTGATGGCTTTTAAGTGACTCTACACTAGAGCAAAGTTTGGTAATTTAAATACATGTGTCCATAGTCAATTGAGCAGATTTCTCACCTAGGAATGACTGTCATTAAAGGGGAAAAAAATAAACCCAAATGCAAGACTGTGGGAACCAGCCATTTGCGTGCCCATTATGGGTAGCTCTAGGACCTGGCGAAGGCTCCTGCCCTCCAAGAGCTCCCAGGCCCATAGGGAACAGAGATAAACAAACCAGTTTTAAAAAGAAAGCTAAGCTCCTTCCGTTCAGTTTATAAGTCACAGAGTGAATGCTCTCTCTAATGTGATAAGGCTGGAAATGCTTCTTAGGAAGATTGTCCTTGGGCCTGGATGGTGCAAGGGGCAGGATAACTTCACTTACTGAATTTGGAAAATGGGGGTAGACACGGCGTTTCAGGAACACACTTTGGGGTGGTGAGCTCTGGCTAGCTCGTGGCAAGCACGGGATGCAATGCGAAAACATCCTGATGACTTCAGTACTGCCACACCCTGCAGTGAGACACTGCGGGCTGCAAAATAACAGAACCACGGCCTTTGTCTTCCCAGTCTGTAATTGTATCGTGCAGTAAACATCACACACGTGCCTCCCACATCACAAGACAGGCCAGGATTTGGTTACACGCTGGGATCTCTAGTTTTTCCAAAGAGAAGCATGAATCGCCTTCTGTTCTAACCAAACTGCCTTTCCCACAATCTATTCCATTGGTGTGACTGTAGGAGAGACAGCGCTCTGCACAACTCTTCTGAGGTTTCTCCGCTAGTTTGGATATACACAAAAACAACATCAGGAGCAGCATCATTACCCCAACAGACAGCGAGAGACAAAACCTCACATCGCTCGGTATTTGTTGGAAATTCCACGCGGTCTCACTGTATAACCAAATAGACTTCATGATAGTGGCCGTGGCCTTTTGCAGGAAACTTATTTTTACTTATTTTATAGACATTTAGGTATGAGGAGAAGTCAAGGGAATCAACCCTAACTTGAAGGTGTGCCAAACCAGGGAGCCAGATTTACAGTACAGTTGCAGGGCTGTTCCTCACAGGATCCTGTTTACAAGATCTGAACAAACACGTCAGGGTCTTTCTGCCACTTGGTGAGGCAGTTTCACTAAAGAATGACTCTCAAATGCCCAGGGTTTTCACCCTGAGCCATACAAACTACTGAGCATTCGAAAGTATTGCTCTGCTTCTACCTCGTATCACCTCGTTCTGTTGTTGTGATGATGATGATGATGATGATGATGGTGATGGTGATGATGATGATGGTGATGATGATGATGATGATGGTGATGGTGATGATAGTGGAGATGATGATGATGATGATGATGGTGATGATGGTGATGGTGATGATGATGATGGTGATGATGGTGATGATGGTGATGGTGATGATGGTGATGATGATGATGACGACAATTCCTATTAGCCTCATTTTTGACATCTACTAGTCAGGCCTAATGATATCTATTGGGTTGTTACATGGTACACAGATTATGAGGAAGGGACAATGCTTATCAGCTCTGAAAGTCCATACATTTCCTGACTTGAAAAGCAATCTTAGCATAAATGAGGTGGCCAAGCAGAGCAGACATATATATGCAGAAGGGGCACAGGTGTCTGAAATACTGTCAGCTGAAGGGGGGACTTCCCTGAGAAGGGCTGAGAACCCTAACGCAACCCTGCACCACTACCCTTTTAGACCCAGGCTCAGGTTGGCCTTCGGTAATAATTCACTAATATTCCTTGCACTTCCCTTTAAGGGAATGCTTTGTTTCACTAAATATCATCCTCGTTACCAAACAGACCTCTCAGTGTTTATTTTCATAAATATAAAACGCTTATAATACAGGTCACCCACTTTTCCAGAAACTGCATTAGACATTATGGTTGAAATACAGAATAACCCATGCAGGCTCCTGTGTTGAAAACTCGGTCCCTATCTAGCAACACCATTTGGAAAGTGTGGAAACTTTAGGGTTGAGGAAGTAGTCACTGTGGTCTGCCTTTGCTGCCCCACCCCCCACCCCAGTCCTTGTCTTGCTCTCTGCTTCCTGTCCAGCAGGATATAGGCTTTCCCACCATACCTAATCCGCCATGATAGATGGAACTTTCCGAAACCAGGAGTCTAAATGAGCCTTTAACCTTTAAGATGTCCAGGTCATTATGACTCAAAAGCAGTTAACACAGAGACAGAGTCGCTTCTGTGTCTTCAGCTTCATGCCTTAGGTCGTTCCCCATCTGTTCCATCGGTCCAGTCACCGCTGGACATCTGCAGTGTGCCCCTAGCGCCTTTTACTTCCAATAGCGCATCACTCCTTGCTTCTTCTCCTCCTACTGGGATTAGCGAAGCCTCCCGACGTGTTTGTTGTTATCAACCCCCAAATCCGCTCCGGCCTCAGAAGACACACAGCCACCAAAGTAGACTAGGGTGGTTTGAATGAGAATGGCCCCCACTGGCTCATGTATCTGTGTTCTTAGTCTCCAGTTGGTGAACTGTTCAGAAGAGTTAGGAGGTGTGTCCTGGCTGGAGTAGGTGTGTCTTTGTGGCTGGGCTTTGAGGTTTGAGGTTTTAAAAGCCCATGCCAGCCAGGTCTCTCAAGCCCAGAGTCTCTTGGTCTCTCTCTCTCTCTCTCTCTCTCTCTCTCTCTCTCTCTGCCTGCTTCCTGAGGACAATGATGTAAATCTCCCAGATACTCCTCCAGCATCATGTCTGCCTTCATGCTGCCATCCTCCCTGTTATAATGACAGTGGACTAAGCCTCTGAAACAGTAAGCAAGTCCCTAATTAAATACTTTTCCTTTGTAAGAGTTGACTTGGTCTGCCAGGCAGTGGTGGCACATGCCTTTAATCCCAGTACTCTGGAGGCAGAGGCAGATGATCTCTGTGAATTCTAGGCCAGCCTGGTCTACAGAGTGAGTTCCAGGACTGCCAGAGTTACAACAGAGAAACCCTGTCTTGAAAAAACAAACGTCAACAAAAAAATAAAAAAAAGTTGCCTTGCTCATGGAGTCTCTTCACAGCCACAGAGTACTAAGACACATACGTTATATCAAAGCTACATCTTGCCAAAGTAATAGTGGTCTCATATGCCCATAATGCATGTCGCCACTACACCAAAAGTCTCTTCTATTAAAGTGGTGAGACTGCCTCTCCCGAGAGCCCCTGATCATGTGCTTCATGTTCCCTGAAACGGTTCACACCATACACCTTGCTCCATTGTGTATAAGAGTTCTGCTCTCTGTTACCCTTTCTAATAGTTCGTTACAGTCCCTCGTATCCTGGATATTTTCATCAAAAAGCTCTGATATGGTTTGAGTGTGAAATATCCCCATTGGTCTCTTGCTGGGCAATGTTTGGGGTTATTATGGGAAACTGGAGCTTCAACAGAGGAGGTACGGTGCTGTAGTCTGACCCTGGTTCTAGTCCCAGTCTCTCTGCTTTCTTATCTACCCAGATGTGAGACATAGCCTCACACTCGTGATACAATAGCTCCAAACCACTCCCACAACTGTACCTTCCCAACCATGATGTACCCTCAAATCATGAGCCAAAAGAAGACCTTCTTTCCGGAAGTTCTTATCAAGTATTTGATCACATTGATGAGAAAAACAGCTTACACAGAAAATCGGTACTAAGAGTGGGTTCTTGTCCTCAAGACACCTTCCCTGTTGCCTCAAAACAAAATCTGAGGTCAATCCTGAATGGTGTTAATCTCTTTCACAGAGCCTCTGTCTGCTCTCTTTGAAACTTTAAGTACTATTTTAACCAAGTTCATGCTCCTTTTCTTACCGAGCCGGGCAGTTCTTCAAGTCTCTCTCGCTGTAAATCTGGATAAATTCAATTAGCAATAACCTTGCCGGAATGTTATACCATCTGAAAATTTCCTCTTCCAAACAAATGAGGTCATCGCTTTTGAATTCAGCCTCATTCAAATCAGGCAGCCCGGTGTTTCTTCACTAGAACATAGCCTGAATGACCTCTTCTGATGAAGTCTTCCTTCCCTTCTGTATGCTTAGAAGCCAGATATTACTGCCCACACACTTCTGTAAGCATTGTGACCTTCCAGTCTAGGGCTTCTCTAGCCTGTAGTTCCTGTAGGCCTTGGAACCACGTGGTCAGGCTGTTCATGACAACTGTAACAGCCCAAATCACCTAATAATAGCCCATATCTTTCTGGAATGAAGTAAGACCTGCTCAATTGTTTGCTGAGCATAGAGAGGATATGAAGTGGGTAGAGGAAGGTAGTTGAAAATGCTATCAACGGCCATGTGACCAGGTATATAAATTATGCAAATAAGGATAATAGTCATGACTATTTCCTTCCTATTTAGTCAAGGATATGTTTGCATATATGCATAAAATAAGCACATGTCTGTTCCTTCCCTATTCCTCTGCCTTACAGCATACCATTAGTTGAATTGCTATCAGTAAGAAAACTTGAGTTTTGTTAAATTTATATTATATTTACATCACATGATCTCTAAAGATCAAGCAGGGGCTTTGTCACTTCTTTGGGGGAGAACATTGGTGTGTTTTTATTTGTATGGTGGGATGGTCATATCATATCAGGAAACTGTCTGTCTTCTTGATTGTCTTAATTTGTAAATTAACCATGAGATAGAATATGCAGTTGGGTGTCAAATTGTCAAAGAGTAGACTTATGAGGTTGGTCTTAGCTGTAGAGTTTATTGACTTTCTAATCTACTTCGGAGGAAGGGGTGACTCCTAGGAGACAAACCTTTGGGTAAGTATTTAATAGTATTTTCAGAGAGAACTGAAAAGAGAAAAACCATCCTCAGTGTCGGTGGTGTCTCCTGACAAGCAGTGTGCATACACAGAGGTCTGGGGGATGCACATGTATGGCAGCCTTCAGGTCTTTCTTATGAATGAGTGCCTCTGTTGCTGCTGGAGTGGTCCTCCATGACATTAGACACTGCCCACCTGGGACTTCCAATGTGAACTCATCAGCAGTGACTCACCAGGATCCACTGGGTTTTTAGCAAAAGATTAGGATTGCTTAAGTTTCTTGGACTGAGCAGAATCCAACAAGCAGGTATCTGTTGTTTGAAAACCCAGTCTCTACAATGAAACTCAAACCAATAATAAATACCCTTTCAAACCTCTCTCTCCTCCCTCTTCCTTTGCCCTCCTCCGTCCCCACGTGTGTGTGTGTGTGTGTGTGTGTGTATGTGTGTGTGTATGTTGTGCGCCCGCGCGCGCACGCACACGCTGTTTCTTAAAGAACCCAACACAAGCTCTCTTATTTGTTTGAGGTCTCCCCACTACAGTCTAGCTCAGTCTCTAAGGAAAATAAGAAGCTCACTGTCTTAGTTTCATGCCTGTTGCTATGATAAAAATACCCTAACAAAAAGCAACTTAAGCAGCTTACAATTCAATATCCTGGCCCATTTTGTGAAGAAGTCAGGGCAAGAACTTGATGTTCTTGAAGTATGTTACGTAGTTAGTCACATCCACATTCAAGTGTAGAGGGAAAACGAATGAACACATATCTACTTGTGCTTCGCCACTTCTGTACACTTACACAGTCCAGGAGCCAAAGGATGCCCCACTCACAAAGGGTGAGTTTTTCTACATCTATTAACACAATTAAGGCAACCCTTCACAGACATACCCATACACCATCCTGATAACAGACAATGTCTCATTGAGACTCTCCTCACAGGTAACTCTATACAGTATCAAGTTGACAATTCAATCTAACCGTCACAGGAACTACCAGATTTTGGAATGAAACATTTCCCAAATGTTTTGTGCATAAAGAGCTTGGTCCTCAATCTAGCAGTATTTGAAGTCAAGGTTTTCAAAAAGCAATCGGTTCAGGAAGGTTCTGATCTTTTTAATATGGGCCCATAATGGGTAGACTGTGGTTGGGGGTATAGCTCAGCAGTATAGTGCCTATGTAGCAAGCATAAGACCATAAGTTGAATCACCAGAACCAGAGAAATAAAAGAGCATAGCTGATGGATGGTTAGGAGGTGGTAGAGACAAAGGAGGTGGAGACTGGGTGGAGGGTGGAACTTATCTTGTCCGAGGGGAACCATCTGGCCCGCCCACACATTCCCTGACGTGGCATTCGGCATTGCCACAGGCCCACAGCAATGAAGTCAGCCAACCAGGAACAGAAACCATGAGCCAAATTAAATATATCCTCTTGTAAGCTCTTTTTCTCGTGTATTTTGTCACAGCGATCGACAATTGACTGACATAGCTTACAGAAAACAAACCCGCAGCGTGCGCACAGAGAGCACTCTCCCGCTCCGTCTGCCAGCCGGACCTTGAGCCTCAAGTCTTTCTCTGCCTTGTGATGACTCATCCCTTCTCTGGCGGCCTCCTGGACTTCTCTCAAACAGCTCCCATACATGTACAGCACGAGCTTTTCAGAGACTCTCGAATCTCAGAGAGTATATAATGAGAGTTCATGCTGAGACCCTTGCTGTAGACACAGGCTAGAAATTTATAACTCATGTTTTCTTCATAAATTACTTTAATATGAAACACAGGGTTTAAAAATGGAAGAGTATTTTACCTCTCAAGGACCCTATTTGCTCCCCCTCACCTCTAAACAGCATTTATATGTCAACATAGAACCCTAAATTTGGCCATTTCTATTCTTTTCATCCTGACCCAAACTAAAAGTTTGATTTGACTTGACATCCCATATCCAATAAACATATTCAATCTACAAATTTTCAGCCTTATAGAATCTTTGAATTCATCCCCGGCAACAGCTTTTTCTCCTGTTGATAAAATGCATGGGGTACACTAATTTTCAAGAATAATATAATCTGTGAGGAAAAGTTACTGAAATACATGCCGATTCATTTTAACTATTAACTTAGAATAATTCATGACATGAAGCTTTTATTCCTATGACTCTGGAAGACATGGGCGGAGATGACGTCAGACTCTTAGAGTAGTGAGAGTGTTTGCCAATACACTCTAGAAAGTCTTCTTAAACCGTCAGCTTCAAAATTAGCCGTTTAAAGCACAAACAATTATAAGACGTGGAGCGGCACACACAAATCAAGAGAGAACTCCTTGAAACGTTCAAAAGGCTCTGTTAACAATTTTAGTTGGTTTCTAGAAGGAATGACTTAATCGTGGTAATTGTTTTTCATGGTACTCCAGTGAGTTCTCCAATTGATTCTAATATTTCCCGGCACCTCCTACAGCTTAGATCAGTCCTTATCTCAAGGGTGATTTTGCGCTCCCTCTGCCAGAGAAAGAGCAGCCACCAAGTGAATGATCTCAACAGCTGTAGAACTATCTGGCCAAAACAAAGGCAAGGTCAGTTTAGAAATTACTTTAGAGGGCGACCGCTCTTCGGAGTAGATTTAATATGCTTTCCGTCAGTCTCAGTACACTTGGAACAGATTAAAAGATCTATGTATATTGCATATGCATGACAGATTTCAAATAAATAACCCTTGTAGACATAAGCACACTCTCCACTCCAGTTCTAATAATATTTTCCAATTTGACTCACTCCCACTGAGTTTTTTCATGAATCCATGAATTTTGATGAATCCTTTCAACTTGAATTTTGCAGTTTTTCTTCTAACACACGCTAATATCCCTGGAATCAGATAGTTAAAGTCTTGTTTAACCTCAAGTCATTTTGAACTAATTATATCTTTTAAGTCTTCAAGAGCCCATTTTGCTGTCAAAAGGTAGCATTCTGACAGCAAATGTCAAAATCAATGGTATGTATAAACTTGGTGTTTGTAAAGATCAATATATGTTAAAGGAAAAGGAGAAATCAAAGGAGCTTGGGCACCTCATAAGGAGATGCTTCATTTCTGAGACGCCAAGACGGAGAATCCAGGAAAGACGATTATACAAGAAAGATCTTGAGTAGGCAGTTAGCAAGGGGTGGCAGCCAGGTTATAACCAGAGCTGTGGGATCCATGTCTGCCTGATTCACAGAAGTATCTCCTAGTGGCCCAGCCGAGCACCCTCAGGGTATACTTTACCCAAGCTCCAAGGAATTTCTTCTCTATCTCCACTGATGTATCAATAGTTCTGGCTGGTTATCCATGCAATGTCAGTGACCCCATTTGAATCATGGGCTTGATCATGGATCCTAGGATCTACTGGACTCAAAGCATCATTTGTATTAGAAAGTGTCCAACATACCAGGCAACCATGCTCCAATCTGTGATCCATTTTTCTGTATGCTCTGCTCCCCACTGCCCACTGCTCCCAAGACCGAGACATTAGAAGCTGACATCCATCCCTCATTGCCTTGTTTGCTCCTCATACACAGAGCAGGTAGAATGATATCAGCGTTGGTCTGATGCTTCATTGCACTCAGGGAGCACTGTCTTATTCATATGCCTTGTAAATCTCCAAGAACACCTATGAAAAGGATCACCGACCAGCATTAAATCATGTCTGGTAAGTTGTACATTTTAAGCCAAAACACACCATCTAAACCAAAACATACCCTGCCTGCTACCACCTCCTCACTAAGATGTGAAAATTAAAACATATTCTCTAGAAAATTCCCTAGAGATGGACTAACACGTGGTCTCCTTTTTCTTCATTTCCTCAAGGCAAAAAATAATTATAAACAGAACTGGAAGAGATCCTGTGTGCCTGGAGAGTTTAGTCTTTTGGCTATCAGCTTGTACCGAGGCATTCCCTTTGAGAAAAGCAAGTTGTTCTCCTGACACGAGCAACTCCAGACCCCTTTTCTCTGCACAGACTACAACATTACATTGTCACTGAGTATGGCTTTGGACCACCATGTAGGCAAGTCATTTAAAGAGTTTTTAGCATATCCTGTGACTGATGAGGAGTCAAACTTCATATATCAAACAGTATTGAAAATAGAGCTATTTGTAGTCTATGTGTATCAAGAGATTTTTCCATGTTCATACCATTTGACCAAGTAATCTTACTTTGGGGAACTTGTCCTAGAGAAATAATCTGAAATAACAGAACCAGCTTTAAGCATATACAGTAACCCAATCACCCAATTGTTCCCAAATTCAGGAATGGCTAATAAACTAGCCACTTAAAGGAGTAGGTTATAGTCCTTGAAATGTAGTTACGAAAAATTTACACCATGAATTATTTTCCTCATGTTGAATAGAAGGTGAAAACAAGAATTATGGGTGCAAGTCAGTCTGTCACTCTTAAATAAAAAAAGGAACTTTTCAGAGCAAGAAAAATAATGGAACAAAACATGAGAACTCGCAGAGAAAATACTTCAGAGATCGGTCTTCAGAGAGTTGTGGGACTCAACCAGAAAGGAGAGAAATAAAAATAACCCAGCCCCAGGCCAAGGATTCTAGCAGGACCTCCCGTTTTTTTCACACTCCCTTGTGTTAGACAGCACTCAGTATTTGTTTACAATGGGAACATGGGTATTCCTCATCCGCCCCCATGTCGTAGCATATGGAATTGCTGGTATTTAACCATTCTGACCAATAAAAACAGCAATTCCATAAAATTCAAATAGAGTCAAGGAGACTCTACTGCTACATGAGACACAAGATCAGGCTGGAAAGACCCACTGGGTACTTCCCTCAATCCCTGCTCCTTTCTTTCATTGGCTGTCTTCTCCCTCCATTCCCAGTGGCCAAATAACCAGCCTGAAGGAAATCTGACTGGATGCACCACGCTTCTAAGACGATTAAATACAAATAAGACCACCACTGACCTTTTCCTACTTTGATGTCATCACATAAGCACCCTACAGGGTTTATCCAAAGTGCTCAAGGCTTACCCCTTCTCTATCTGTCGTTAATTATATTAATGATACATTAGGATGAGACCTGAGAAGCCTGCTTTCCCATGCCTGCCACCTGCTGAGAAAGCCACCAGAAGATTATGAAGACTTAGAAGGATTTTTTTTTTTTCTGTCAGAGATGACGGAGATTCCCTTTCAACATCCTGATACCACACTTCATGGTCTCCCAACCTATCTCTCTTCATAAGTTCAGAGTAGACTATTGAATGAAAGTTCCTGCCTGGCAAAGAGAGAGCTTTTATTTTTTTATTCATGTTCTTCATCACATTCTCTTTTCCCGCCCTAGGCAACTAACCATCGCGAATAACCTTGGGAGGCAAGCAAGGGCAAGAATCAACCAGCCAGGCAGTGATGGCGCACACCTTTAATCCCAGCACCTGGGAGGCAGAGGCAGGTGGGTCTCTGTGAGTTTGAGGCCAGCCTGGTCTACAGAGTTAATTCCAGAGACAGCCAGAGTTACAACAAAGAAGCCTTGTCTCAAAAAAAAAAAAAAAAAAAAAAAAAAAAAAATCAACCCACAAAGCCCAGGAACAACTGAAAAACTGCCAAACATTATTACCAAATTTATATTATCAAGATTCTATTGTGAATGCTGGCTTGAAAGTAATCTATTATTCTTCTCTTACCTTCTTTTACTTACTCTACTTCAATGAGCACATATTAACGTGTCTAATCACCTTGGTAAAATTATAAAACAATTTATATATTTTAAAATATTATCTTTAATTACCTCCGTAAATCTATCTCCAAGTAACACCTTCAGGTAAATACTACCCTGAAGCTACATCTATAAATATACCACAGATAAAATCAATGCGTGGCGGTGTCTAATCACCTTTGCAGATGCTGATGCAGACGTTTATTTTTACTTACGTTTAAAATGGTTGTTTTGTGTACTGTTGGGAAAAGGGCTGCCTAGGCCTTGGCATTTGTACTATCTGCAAGTGTTGGCTTTATATAAAAGATGTTTGATTGCTCACGGTCTGCATGTGATATTAATAGAACACCTGAGGAGCTTGGGTATCAATAAAAACCCCCGAGATGAGGTGCTCGGAGTTCCACTGGCCAGTATGGTACTCGCTGAGATAGTGTTCCCTCTGCTGAGGTCCTGCAGGGTTTGCACCTATGAATACGCCCCCTTGCCTTCCTTGTGAGCCTACACAGTAGGTAACTGTTTCAGGATGCCCCAGCCCTCTCAGAATTTCAGAGCTCTGTTAATTTTAAGTGGGCTCATAAAATTAGCCTCCGAAGGGGTGGTCCTGTCTGAATTTTACAGCGACTTGACTCAGAGACATCTGAGAGGAGAGATCATCAATTGAGACAATGTTTCTTAAGATTAGACTATGAGAAAGCATATAGAGCTTAATTAATTATTAATGTGGGAGGGCCTAGCCCATTGTGGGTGGAACCATACCTAAGGCCTGGGTGCTATAAGAAAGCAGACTGAGCAAGCCATGGGGAGCCAGCCAGTAAGCTGCACCCGTCCATGGCCTCTGTATCACCTCCTGCCTCCAGGTTTCTGCTTTAACATCAGTGGAAGATGAATGGTAATGTAGAAATGTAAGCAAAATAGACCCTCTCCTCCCCAAGGTGGGTGAACTAAATTTTAACCATTTATACCCAGAAAGAGGAAGAAAACTATAACCCTGTGCTAATCACATATCTGTGTAGCTGTACACTTGCTGCGTAGCTCAGTAAGGAAGACAAGGAGGCATGTTCATAGGTGCAAACCCTGCCAGACCTCAGCAGAGGGAACCACTGTCATAGCAAGTGCCATACGGGTCAGTGGAACCCTGAGCGTCTCATCTCAGGGGTTTTTATTGATCCCTAAGCTCCTCAGGTGTTCTGCTGATAGATGTGCAGATCATGAGCAATCAAACATCTTTTATATAAAGCCAACCCCTGCAGACAAATTCCACAGCCTAGGCAGCCCTTTTCCCAACAATGCACAAAACGACCATTCTAAACATAACTAAAAATAAACGTCTGCAACATATGAGCTCTCAGTATCTATTTTTAAAAGCCAATATAAATTTTTTGTTCATGAAAATATATTTAATTTTTGTCAACACTTCAAGACATATGTATGCTTTAAGGTAATTTATCCATTGGAGGAAACGAACTTTTCAATCTTGTTTCAAATATCCCCAGAAATTTATTTTATTCTTCTGTTATCCCAGTGGCTTTGCTCATATTAAGATATAAGACAAAATGAAAGGTACACAAATAAAATTAAAACGATTGCAATCACCTGAAGCCTTGCCATTATCAAATCATCTTGTGTTCTAACCCAACATAAATTACCCTCATAACTCAATGTATACCAAACAGGCAATCTAGATCTTGCCCAGGGTTTCTGGGAACTGACTCAAGTTTAGTGAGTCAATTTTTAGATCAGTGATTAGATCTTTAAGTTTTTAAATATTTGCTTTTATTTTACATGTATGAGTGTTAGACTGCATGTATGTATGTGCACCACCCACATACCTGATGATCTCCTGGAACCAGAGTGACAGATGGTTATGAGCTACCTACCACCTACCACCATGTAGGTGCTGGGAACTGAACCCAGGTCCTCTCAAAAAACAGCAGGTACTCTTAACGGCTATGCCATCTCTCCAGACCTAGAGATGTAATTATTATCACTTACTGAGTATTATTATGTTGTATCACGTAAGAGGAGGTTTAGGGAAAAGGTTTGGACCAGGAATTGATTCTCAGAAGATGGTGTCTATGGGTTACCATGGTGGATCTCCAAGTCTCCAAATCAAGCAGATGTGTTTTGTTAGGAAATTACCCAGTTTAAATCTGCTTCTTCCCCTGGTCCCTTGACGTGTTTGGGTTTCAGTTTCGTAATCACCATAATGAAAACTACAACAAAACAAAACCAATTTTAAGTTGACTTTTAACAACGTTATAGCAATTATGTTTTCATTTTCTGCGTATTATCTATGCATAAAAATTTCTAAATCCCCAAAGATATGATAATAACATCAGAAATTAGAATACATTTGGAAAAGTCACTTTCTGAAATTGACACATGCACATAAAGACAGAACAAATGAGCTTCATGATCCTCCCAGTAATTCAATTTATAAGATGTTTTCACACCTGTGGTCTTTCATTACCAGACGAAACCAGTAGATGGAAAAGTGGACCTCCACATAGCAGCGTGAGAAAATTATGAGTCAGAAAATTGAACTATCTGTTGGCTAGCAAGAAAAGCTAATATATTTATGGCACTGTCCAGGGAAACTAAAGTTCCAATTTTAAACACTAGTGACAGATACCAAGAAAGATAAATTTGGATTGCATTATGTTTATTGAACATCTGTGCACTCTCCATTGTGATAAAATCTTTCCTATGTTAACCCATTACTTCCTCAATCCCTATATAAAAAGCATCAACCCAGTTTTACAAATGAGGCTCACAGAAATCCAAAGGCTATATATAGGATCAACCACTGGAATTTACCTTCCTATAATAGATCTCTAAACCCAATTTTTTGTCTCTATTAATGGAGGTTGGTCAATAAAAGAAGAATAATCTAACTACCTGTGATCAAAATAATCCATTTCTCTATCATTAGTGCTCATAATGATTTGTCCTTCACTGTTGGACTAATTACAAATAAAATTGTACACACATGCATGTGCACACACACACACACACACATATATATACATACATACACACATGCACACAAATATACACATATACACACATGCACACATACAAACATACATACACATACATACACATGCACACAAACATATATACATATATATACACACACATACACACATGCACACATACATATACACATATATACACATGTACACATATGAGCATACATACACATATACACACATGCACACACACACATACACACACACATATACACATACATACAATACATTCACACACTCACACACATCTTTAGTTTTCCACTTTCAGCTTCTATTGTTTTATGGTATTTTACCCATACTCGTTACATAGTAAAGATTTTTAACAACGAAATAAGTTAGATTTAAAAATTCATGTTCTGTTGTGTGTCTATGAAAGATAGTCCAAGATGCGCAAGTGCTCAACGTGACACTGTGAAAGCACACAAACCACTAACACAGCCACGGTGTTGGACAGGAGAGAAAGCAGCAGCTGCCCTCACTTGTTTCTAGGTCCCTGGCTGAGACTCCTCTATACCAAAGGCAGACTAAGGAGAGAATGTCATACAAATTGATGAACATTCTAGCTGATGCAGGGACCTTTATAAATGAAGATCCAGTGAAGAACTGGAGAACGATGTAAGCCTCCACAGTTTTACGCTGAGTGTGGCTGTGTAGGATCCAGCAGTTATGAATCATGGATGACTTGGCATGACTGGCCTGATCAGTCTTCAAAGACAAGGGCATCCCTGACCTCCATGAAGAGGAAATACCTCCCTAGAAAGAATCTTGTAAATGCTGGAGAAAGGATACAGAATTATTTCCTGGCCTGCTTGGGGAAGAAGTGCCTTTTCTGTTTCCCAGATGCCAAGTTGCTGTGCTCTGGGACAGCATGTTCTAAACCCTGTTAATCCTGATTGATTAAATAATCAGACCACTGAGTTCTGTTTACAAATGACTGCGGGGGATGCTGTTCCCCAAAGTTCAAGTCCTTATGTAACCATAAGGAAGGCTGCACAGTACAAAAAAACTTCTTGGTAAATCGTCCCCTTATAAGTGACTTTGGGCACTTTCCTGAGTTCACATTATGTGTCTACACTTGGCTTCCTTTCAGCATAGCAGCCTCAAAGAAATTATATTCTTCTATGGCAAGTCACTAGTGTTACATCAAACAAGAGGAAAGTGGCTTTTCTTCTCGTGACTTAGCCTCAGAAAAGTGCCACCACACAACACTACATGGGTCAGAGCATTCGAAGCCTATATACCCAAATGCAATGAGTACAAATCTCAACTCTTTCTCCTTAACTCTGGCTCACTTTGTATCTTGACCAGCTTGTCAAATGATGGCTAGACAGAATGTATTCAGTCCAGAAATTATCAAATGCATGGCTCTGCTCGTAGTAGAAGCTACAGCAATTACATCTCCAAATTCATATTGCTTCGATATCAAAATATGTAAGCAGTACGTGATAGTTTGCAAAGTTAGTCAAGGAAATTGAAATTTTCAGTGCTTGCTAGTGTCTGCTCTGATACAAGAGTGCACAAAATTAGGCCTGCACAATCTCCCGACCAGCTTCAGCTCACTCTTTACGTCTTTTTTGGATTCCTCTCACTTAGGATTGGAGTCCTCCTGAGCTCCTCTATAAGAATCCAACTACTCTGAGACGGCCATGCCTTGCAGACTCAAAGCTGGACCTTCTAATGTGACTTCAAGAAAGTATAGGATCACAGAGCCCTCTGTTGACATCAGCAGAGAGCACGAAGTTACCGAGCCTCTTACTTCAAAGTTTATTGATATTCTCTTCAAAAGGTGTGGTTGTGGCTTATAAATCAGTCCTATGTGCTTAATTAGTATATATTAATTCTTCAAAGTCCACATTGATGGTTCAACTTTGACAGGTTCTCTCTAGATCAGCAGTTCTCAACTGTGGGTCACGACTCCTTTGGGGGTCAAATGACCCTTTGACAGGAGTTACCTAAGACCATCTGCATATCAGATAAATCTATGTTACAATTTACAACAATAGCACAATTACAGTTATGAAGTAGCAACAAAAATAATTTTGTGGTTGGGGGGTCACCACAACATGAGGAACTGTATTAAAGGGTCGCAGAATTAGGAGGGTGGAGAACCACCGCTCTAGATGATTCTTGGGATGCAATAAAAATGTACACTTCAATGTCTCTATATCAAAACGATTTGCAATATTCTATTATTCAGTGATTCCACCTCCAAGTATTTCTGCAACAAATGAGATCAATGAAAATAACAGAAAAGTTGTTGCTCAACAGAAAGGAGTTGTTTAACATACACCTCGTCATGCTGTTCAACAAAATTGAGTACGACCGGGTGCAAGTTAGCCAAGACTGAGTACCGAGAAAGACGAAAGTGCCTATTATGTTCACTGAATTAGAGATCTGTATGGTCCCATGATTATTTCCACATAGCAAACTACCCTCCCATTTTGTGGCTTAAGATAGCAATCATTTTATATGTTTAAAAACCGTGGGGAAAGTTGCACATAGCAAAAATATCTCGTCACTTCTCAATGATGCCTGGGGTCTTGGCTGGGGCGATATCGTGGCTGGAACCTGGAGTCACTTCACTCGTGACTGGGATTGGACCTAATGATCAGGGACTACTCCCCAGAACACTACAGGTGGTGTAGCTTTCTCAGGCTTCTCTTAAAGCACACGACAGGGGTAGGCGTGGCTTCCTCTTAGCACCGCAGCCTCAAAATACTTGAATTCAACAACTCAGGAGGACTGTGGTCACTATTGTCCTTCAAATAAGAGAAGCGACTTCCCTTTTTGAGGACTTAGAGGTTCAGAAGACGCCACTCCATTCCGCTCTGTGAGCCAAAAACTATTTTAAGCCTACATACCCAAATTCAAGGAGAGAAAAACCGAACCGCCTCCTTTAGACTTCCCTGTGGGAAGCAGCAAGGAGGCATTTGGAGGAACATGCGGGACGAGAAGTACTGTGACCTTCAGAGGGCGTAGTCTTTCACAGGTCGCCTTCCTTGTCACAGCTCTCAACGCTTTGCTCATTGATATTTAGGGACTGGGAGAAAAGAAAAGGAATGCTTCCTGCAGGCTGTGCGCAGGTGGCTGTACACAGTGCTCCCCGAACTGGCCCCGTCGGAGAGTCCTCCAAACGTTTCTTAAGTCAGAATCTTCACAACAGAGGCCTAAGTCATCCATACTTTAACAAACCCTTGTAATAAAGCAAAGGTAGCAATCTTTGCTTCGTGGAGAAGCTGTCCGAGTTATCTCAGATCTCTCCGGCTTCCCTTTCCCTTTTCTTTGCTGGAGCTGTCAGAAAGGAGTGGGCTCTGAGCAATAAGAGAGTGCTTCCTGAGGTCATCAAACATCGACAGCCAGAGGATTCACGGGAATCCGAGACACAAGTTAGCAGAGCAGTGTTCCAGAGACTCCTGTGGTGTGGTCAGATGCCTGTAGGATGTCATCTTTGGAAACTATAGTCGACCACAGTGTGCAGTGAGAGTAGGATGCAAGCAACAAATGTAAGACTATCATAGTCCGAACAGTTTCCTCCCACATAAATCCTATAAACGAGATTTAATATCTAAATTATGAGGGAAATCGATTTGAAATGTTTCATCTTCTAAACTTCTCATAATGTCTATTTTTATCTTGAAACACAAAATCTATTGCATTTTTACTCAGATTGGAAAAAAAAATTATCACTACAGATAACTAAGGAATGCTAAGAATGGGAGAAATAGTCTCCCCAGGGAAGAGCACACCAATTGATTATCCAGTACCAAATGGTCAGCCCCTGAAAACATACATACAGGTAACATACAGACTGAGCAGGTTATATTCAGGGATGTATATGCACATACATATGCATATATGCATATAACAACAATCAATGAACAAAAGAGGCCCTGAATTTGAAAAAGAGAACGGTGATTATGTGGGAGGGCTTGAAAGGTGGAAAGGAACGGGAGAGGTGATATAATCATACTATATCCTCAAAAATTAAAAAGAAGAAAAAGAAAAAAATCTGCCAATTTTACCTTAAAACTATCTCCTTTGGAACACAGTTTAAGATATACACCACTAACTCTTAATGTAAAATAACTTTAGAAATACCTAATCTATGAGAATTTGCTATGGCCAAGCACTATGCATGACCTGCCTTTTCTTCTCTGTTCTGAACACAAGGACACTGAATTTAAAATACTGTAATTCTTTGCCCAAGTTTTCATAGCCAAAATGCTTCAGACTTGGGATAAATTACTAAATGGCACCAGAATGGCCTTCATACTACAATAAAGACATTGAGTAAAATCTCATACAACCATACTTAAGATATTTATTAGCTGTAGAGTTTAAGAAATATCCACTACATTTCTATTTGTTGTGTGTTCTGGGAGTTGGGAGGGTGCACAGCTGTGAAGGTCAGAGCGTAACCCGGGAGACATTAGGCTCAGTGGCAGGCACCTTCACACAAGGAGCATCTCCCCAGGTTCCAGCTATGGAATTTCAGGTCAAAACCCATTTTACTCCAGTTCATGAAGTCTTCATATGTGGAAGAAAGAGTGAGAGCCACTATAAAATTTTTTAATTCTGGAAAGGCTCAGTTAACAAGAATATGGAATATACATAAACCATTGTCTGAAAGGCACCCAGCAAATCCTATCCATGGAATCCACGTCAACTAACATTTATTATACAGCTCACACGTGCAGTACTTCATCCCCATTTCTAGAATTTACAGCTTAGCTCGCGAGGCTAGATACACAAAAGTTTCCATATAACAAGAAGAATATATTTCTTCTTTCTCCTCCTCCTCTTCCTCTTCCTCCCTCCTCCTTCCTCCCTCCTTCTTCCTTCTCTTCCTCCTCTTCCTCTTCCTCCTCTGCCTCCTCCTCCTCCACTCGTTTTTTTAAAAACAAGATCTCACTGTGTAGCTCTGTCTGACCTAGAACTCACAGAGATCCACCTGCTTCCACCTCCTGAGTGCTGGGATTAAAGGAGTGCACACTCTGCTCTTTTAAGCGTAGCCAACACTTGATAAAGGGAAGAAAATGGGTTTCGTAAAGGAAAGGAGGCAAAGTCGCAATAGTGAGCCACCATCATCAGCATCACGTAATATTCATTAAGTCACAGAAATTTCAATTTCATTGAAAGAGAATCAGGATTCACCTGTCGTGTGATGAATCACAATGTTATAAATGCACATTAGCATATTTAGCATATAAATTCTTTACGTTTTACTTGGCAATCATTAAAGTATTTATTTGTGCTCTCTCCTTCTCTGCCTACTTAGGGCAGGATGGATGCCTCTCTCGTGAGTTTCTGTATTGATCCTGGGCTAGATTCTCAAGAAGACTCACAAGTCTATCGTTAAATTTCCAATTGCACGAACACAAAGTACAGGCTTATTGTAAGGCTTCATTCTTCCCATGCTTCAGATAGAATTTTTTTTTTCCAAGACAGGGTTTCTCTGTTGTAACTCTGGCTGTCCTGAAACTCACTCAGTAGTCTGGGCTGGCCTTGAACTCACAGAGATCCACCTGTCTGCCTACCTTTCCTCCCGAGTGCTGGGATTAAAGGTATGTACCACCACCCCGCTTTAGAAATATTTTTTAACTTTGTATTTTTCACTTTGTGAGTGAGTTACTGGACTTCAAGGCCTCCAAGCAACTTCTCTTAGGAGCTTGTTCCTTCAATTGTGGATAAAAGTCATCTCTTGCCTTACGTAGCTCTTACAGAGGCTTTGGGAATCGTACAATGTCATAAACAGGGGAAAAGCACTGTGATTGGAAGGACAGGATGGTAGGAAGAGATTCTATCTGTACTCCAAGAACCAAGTCCCTCTCCTCCCTGCAGAAGTCTAGAGGCCTCGAGCAGATTTACCTGCTTTTTACTAATCAGGGTAAAGAGACTGCGTCCCTACGTATGAGGCCATGCACGCAGTCTGCCTGCCAACATTTTCAAGTCTGAAGGAAGGATGCAAATGGAGTCATGGAAGGGATTCCTGGCCTGTGTCCTATGTAAATAAAAATGTGTTCTGTTCACGGTGATTTATGCATATCCAAGAGATCCCATTCATTTCCTTATAAGAGGGGTTAATCTTGGGCTATTAAAGATACAGGGTGATCTGGTAGCCTCCATCACTCAGTTTCGAGGGCCATAGAGAGCTCACAAAGTCCCATTTGGCAATGTTGATTTAACACCTCATAAAAAGCCCAGGTCTTTAGAGGGGCACTCTGCCTTTCAGGCTGGGGACACAGTGAGAAGAATTTAAAATAGGTCAATTAGCCAACATTTTTTTAAAGTCTAAAAGCTTATCCAGAGCACAATATGACAGACTTTTAGATGTTCAAAGGGAGCCATGAGTGCTTTGCCAAGCACACTCAGACGGGTAAGTTCTGCCAGAATGTCACATTTTGCCTCTACACTTTTAAAAATATTTTACAAATGCTCGATTCAATTATTGGACTTTCTTATATAAAAGTTAAGGATATACCTACCCTAAAAATGGAATAATAATTTTAGAATTAATACCTTTGTTCTACTGGTAACATATTTTCAAAATGGTTTTCTGTGATTAATTAAGACAATATTGAAGCACCATTTAGATTCCAGAGAGGGACTGAGACACAGCGTTAGATTTTTTTTTTTTTCAAATTATACTTTCTACATTGTAATATACTTCTTAGAAAACCAAGGGGAAAAAATCCCTGAGAGTTTCATTACAGTAATAATAAAAACCCCTCCTGAATGCAGTTGACAAACTGAAAATTACCTTCAAATCTACCCCCTTCCAAATACTTTCAAGGGTCCATCTACATAAAAATAGCTGAAATGTTTGTTCCTTTTAATCTTTCATCCAACACTTCACGATTAAAAGGAATAGTAAGTATGCCAAAGTAACTGAATGTTTTACATTGGGAACAAGACTCTTTTTTTTTTTTTTATATAAGAAACACTTTTTTATTTCCCAGTTCTTGGAACCTAAGACCGAGTGTCTCATCACAGCTCCTGGAACGGTAAAGTGCTCATCTCTCCTGCCACAGGAAAGCTGCCTGAGATCCTGGAGACCAACGGGGAGAGAACGGACCTGGAGGGGAGGATTACACAAGAGGCCTTGTCTGGGCGGCCAGAGGAATATGGGCTAATGGAAACCATCAGGGCCATGCTTGCCTAGAAGGAGGCTGGCTCTTCAAAGCTATCATAAATCCTTCAGATTCTTCTCTCTGCCCCGCTGCCTCCCACATCTCCAGAGCATGCCCTCAGCCTGCAAAGAAAGAAAGCTTCAACTCCACTCCATGAATACTTAGCTGCACAGTACCAGGCATGTGAATAGCCCAGTTCTTAGCTGTCTTTTTCTCATTGATATTATTTCAGATTGACAAATTATACCCGTATTCATGTACAGGGTATGAAGTGCTGTTTTCAACTAAGTGTGTGACATGAAGTGATTAATTCAAGTCAACTAACACAACCATTGCCCTTTAAAAAAAATATTTAAAAGATATTTGAGATTTACTCTTGGTTACTTGTACATGTAATACATTATTGTTAGCTGTCACTCTGCTGTACCATGGATGTCAAAATGTACTCTTCTCATCCAACTGAGACTTCCAAGCTTTACACCAGCACCCCTCGCCTCTGGGAACTATCGCTCTACTTTCCGTTCTCTGTGTTTGGCTTTTTCAGATTTGACTTATGAATTAGATCACACACGTACACACTAATAAGACACTCTCCAGAGAAGAAATTAAGGCAATAATTTAATTTGTAATAGTGACCAAAATGAAAATAAATGAGACAAATTTTAAATAAAATAAATAAATGGATAAAATACACAGGGATAGCCAGATGGTATGGCACACACCTTTATTCGCAGCACTCCAGAGGCAGGCAGGCAGATCTCTGTGAGTTCGAAGTCAGCCTGGTCTACAGACTGAGTTCCAGGCAGTCAGAGTTACAACAGAGAAATCCTGTCTTGAAAAACAAAACAAATTACATAGGAATATTTAACGAGGAAGTAAAAGACCTCTACATTAAAAACCATAAAAAAATTGATGACAGAGGAAAGAACACCCCTCAAATTGTAAGCTAGCCCATGTTTATGGACTAGTGAATTAATGTTGAAAAAAAAAACCATGCCTTACAAACAGATCTATTTAATTTATGCATTCTCTACCACACTTACAAATTTATTTTACATACACACAAACACAGAGAGAGGGAGAGGGATAGAAAGAGAGAGAGAGAGAGAAGGCAATTATTAAAGTGGCCTGTGCATCACACTCCTTTGGAGGTGAGTCTTTACCAACTGCAGAACTGGCTCTTCCCAACTGCAAAAACCACTGCTGTCTGAGGAAAGCCCTCCATCCAAGAACTGCCCTGGTGAGAGGCTCTCAATGGTGCTATAGGAGAAATCTTATATTTGCTTGGTTGGTGGTTGGTTAGTTTTGTTGAGAAACAATCTCACTATTCAGGTGCCTCAGGCTGGCCTTAGACTCGGTTATAGCAATCCTCTGCCCCCAATCCCTGAGTGCTGGGATTACTGTGCAGAGCGTGGACCAGCAAACCAAACTTGAGAAGATCTTTTGGGATAAGTAAAATATCAATCATTCAAGAATCTGTACTAGAATAAGAAAATAAACCAAATAAGTTTAGAAGTAGAGAATGTTGATGGATAAACCTTAGCTACAGCCCTCCTCGATTACCTAAAATATCACAATATACTCTCAATTCTACTGGTTATATAGCTAAAATGTAGTTATTGGGTTTTTTTTTAGTTTTAGCAAAATAAAACAGCCAATATTAAATCACTCTGACACACGATGATAATTTAATAACCTTAAGCTCTGGATATAAGGATATTTGGAATATTTTAAGACAATAAACTACATTTCTGCCACTAAGTAAATTAAAGTTTAAAAAAAAAAACCAGCCTCATTAAAAAAAAAAATGCTCTTAAATATTTTGTTGTTGTTGTCCTAGCAAGAGCTGGTTCTAGCAAGATCCAAGAATCACAGTTTTGAGTGGTGCTTTTATAGTAAAATTTTATATATTTTCTTAGTAGTGGTATGAAATCACAGAGTGCCTCTAAATTTCATCTAGAGACATAGCATAGCAGAGAAGCAGTTTTATAATGATTAAATTAGCATTGCCAGAGGGAGAGGCAGGTGACACTTAGAATAATATATATTATTTTTTAAAAAAATTTCAACTGCTGGTGAAGCAGGCTGATTGGAACGCTGCTCAGATAGTTGTTTATTTGATGCCTAGAAAAAGGCAAATTTGCTGCGTTTCCACAAACCCCTCCAATGCATTTGGCTACCCAGTTCTCTTCCTCACGCCAGCAGTACATTAGCCCCATCTTTCTGCACCCCCAGAACACAACATGAAGACTTTCTTCCAGCTGACATTGGTCACACTAGCAATGTCTTTCCTGCTGCCGCTCCCTTGAACTGAAAACTCCTGAAACGAAGGAAAGAAGCCTAACTTATCTTTGTGTCCCCAGCCTAATATTTGACAAACATAATTTGGCATGAAAGGTTTCAGTAAAAATGGAACTATAAGCAGGCTGATTCCAGGCATTTTAAGAGCTTTTTGGAGGATCAGGCAGGGAGCCTAACTGCTTGTATCCCCTTGACAGCCTATCAGAAGACTCCTCTCTATGGGGGCGTGGTCACCCTCTCCAAAACAGCATGCAGCTTGGGGAGGGGTGCACACATGGCAGCTGGGGAGGAAGAAGACATCGCCCAGCCAGCCAAATCAGCCCAGTCAACCCTGGCAAGCCCGGTGGCAGATGTCTCAAGCAAAATAGCTTAAAATAAAAAAGAGTCAGAAAATAATGTTTGGTGCTTTTTAGTCCGAATGATAACCGTTGGCAGAGATGACATTGTGGAATTATCACGCAGCGTGCTGACTCCGAACTGTGTGAGTGTGTTCGTGTGTATGATCCGTAGGGGGTTGAATGTGTGCAGGCGCATGTGTTTGAGGGTACATGGAGAACAGAGGTCAACCTCTGCATCATCCTTAGGTACCTTCTGTTTTGTTGCTTGGGAGACAAGGTCTCTCGCTGACCTGGAATCCACCAATTTGGCTAGACTGGCCAGCAAGTCCAATGGTCTGCAGCACTGAGATCACAGGTACAAGTTACCATGTCTTCTTCTTCTTTTTCTTTATTTTCCTTAAATATGTGTTGTAGGGACAAACTCAGATCTTCATGCTTGTGCAGCAAGCACCTCTCTAAGCCACATCCCCAGGCACCAGCTTCTGAATTTCTTTCATTCAAGGGTTTCTCCACTCCAGAAAGGTCTTCCTTTCAAACCATGGCTATTGCTGGCAAGTTAAGAAGCAGGGTGTTGTAGGAGAAGCAGCCTACAGTACAAAAGTTTTCCTCCCGCAGTGGCCTAAGCCACCTAGGCATTGAGATTTGGAGTCACTAGTATCGACTTCCCAGCCAAGTCACCTCACTCAACCAGAAAAAGCTGCATCTTGATTTTGAAGTTTGAAAAACCATCTACTTCTCGACTCGCTGGGCAAGATTGACAAGAACTACGAACTGTAACTGTCATTCCCACCGCTCCAAGGATTCAACCAGTGTAAATAATCAGAAATCTAGTCCAGACTTTGAGTTCACTCCCACACATGGTTGGCATTCGATAAATAAATGCCCTTCAAGCTGACTGATCACTGATGCTAAATTCCTAAGCACATTCAATAAAAATAGTAGCCTGCCCAGCCATCGAAATAGCAGCAAGGAGAAGGTATGTCAGTATTTTATATGACTCTGCCTGGCCAGTTAAGAACCAGGTGCTCAAAGCTTTAACTGTTACTATATATACAATTCAAGACAGACTTTTATATGCGCTTCCCTGAAGGTAAAGTACTCAGCTCTGAGTCAACTTTATAGGCCCTTTCTGCTTTCACCTTAATGGATAACATCCGTCCACAAATTTGTAACATCAGTGAGTTCCAATAATGACTGTTGAGAATTCTATTGCCATTTGAAGGTTAAGACATTTTTCAACTTCGTTTCAGAGTGTGCTTAATCTAGAAGTTAATCAACCTCAACCTTGGAGATTTAACAAAAACATAGAAGAATAGCTCTGAGACCAACCTGTGTTCCCCTAAAGACTCTCAGGGAAGCAAAAGAGGTTGGTCTCTTTATTGAATCCAGCACAGGCAGAGGCAGCTATTCCTCGGACCGGCTGGTTTGAGCCTGTGCTCGCACACTGCGTGGGAAGTCCTCCTGGCCAGCGTGGCTGCGCAGACATAAAGCAGGTATTCCTGAACATTTTGGTCTTCTTGGTTCCTAGAGATCAGTCCTCCCGGGAAACACTGGAACTAGATTTCTTTAGTACTTTATTTGATGTCCTTCTTGTCCCCTTGACTCCTGATGGCGAAATGTTTCCAAGCATTCCATTAGGATTCTACAGACCTCAAATCTCTTAACCATCCCAATCCTCCCTTATCTGCCTCTGTCTGTAAGTACCTAGTGACGGTTCCTGGAGGAAAACGCAAAAGAAAGAGAGAAAGGTAGAGGAAGAAGAGAAGAGAAAGGAAGGAAAGAAGAGAGCAAAGAGGGATACTTCTCATGAGTATCATATGAAGAAAAATGGTATTCTGATTTTTAGAAAGTTGATGCACTGGACAGTCTCATCAGAAGCCCCAGGTGGATTGGAGCTGTCAATCACAGATCTGAATGACATCTGTATCTCTGCCATTCTATTCCTAAACCTTCTGTATCTATTCTCATATGGGTATGTTTTAGTTGGAAAACATAACCAGAGATACAAAAAGATATTTTCCAAATGGGAATTTCAGAGTTAACTTTCCCAGTCTAAATGTCAATTTATTGTCTTTTTCCAATTCCTCCAGCAAGTCTGCTCTTGTGTCTGTTCCTGTCCTAGTCTAGCAAATACTTCCTAGTCCTTGCTGATCAGAGCTAGTGTTTTTACACCATTACAGATTACTCATTCCTCAACTACCATGTGTATCCACCTACTACGTGCCAGGAGCTGAGAAGTCAATGTACCATATTTCAGTGCTGCCGCCAATGAGAATCATCTCCCATCATGCCCTATAGGGATTCCCATATTATTTATAACCAACATTATTCCATTTAGCTTTCTTTACATCTCTGTAGATTCCACAGATTCTCCATTGGGCATCTATATCAGGACTTCCCAAGTCTTGCCAAAAGCTCTGCCCCTCACACAATCATAGTGCAGGGAGCCCAAGCCTGTATTAGCCCACGTTGTCATCTTGGAAGGTATTTCCCCGCCAGTGGTCACATTCGGGTACCAGTCTTTTTCCGATGCTTTGCCTTTCGTGGTAATCTTGTAAAGGCCATTTTACACCTTATCTCAGAGCACTGGAGCTTCTGTCCTCGTATACTTGGCTTTTGGATAACAACCCTTGCTCTTCTTCCCTCTCCATCCTACTCTCTGCAATCTCTCTGATGCCTAGTTTTTCATTTGCGGCTACGGAAAGTAAGGCAAGAAGATGTTGGGTTTGCTTTGTGTAAACTGCCCGTTCACAACACAAAACAGTACCAGAGGGGAAAAGCTGATCACGGCCTCTATTTTAAAAGCAGAGTTTTAAAAAAACAACACGTGTGAGAATTTTCAAACCTGAAATTCAATTTAGTTCACACACGCTACGGCAGAGGTCCTCAACCCTTCCTAACGCTGCCACTTTCCCTGCGGTTCCTCACGCTGTGCTGACCCCCAATCATAGAAGTATTTTTGCTGCTACTTCATAACTGCAATTTTGCTACTGTCATGAATCATAATGTACACATCTGATATGCAGATGGGGTTAGGTGACCCCTGTGAAAGGCCCATTCAGACCCCGCAGGAGGTCAAGACCCACAGATTGGGAGTCACTGTTCTACAGTACAGCCATCAGTCTGCCTAACCAAAACCAAACCATCTCATATGTGCTGGCTAGTTTTATGTCAACTAAACACAAGCTGAAGTCATCTAAGATGGATGGTGTCATCCCTGGCTGCTGGTCCTGGGTTCTATAAGAAAGCAGATGCAAAAAGCCATGGAGAGAAAGCCAGTAAACTGTACTCCTTCATAGACTCTGCATCAGCTCCTCTCTCTAGGTTCCTGCCCCAAGTTCCTACCTTGACTTCCCTGGATGATGGACTACAAGTTCTTGTAAGGACAAGACCAAAGCAGCCAAACTTCAGTCAGGCTTCTAAGAGCACCAAAACTGTGTAGGCCCAAGTCAGGGGCAAGGTAACTCAGAACAGTTTCTGGAACTTGAATAAGAAAGATAGTTTCTGGGACGAACAAGATATGGACGGCTGACTGACGGCCTTGGGCTAGGAGTTCCCCCCCCCCAACCCGCGTTGACTAAAACCCTGAGCTTGCATTTTCTAGGAGCCTGCAACCTTGCTGTATGCCAGCACCAATCAGTTTGAGGGTTGGTACCCACATGACTGTGTAGCCAATAGAATGCGCCTGGTACTCTGTTGCTGAGCTCTGCCTTTGAAAAGCATATATGAACCACGCTTGGAGTGTCACTCCCACCTGCCTCACTTGAGGAATCTGTGGGAGCAGACCCCAATGCTTTGGAAATAAATCTCTTGCTTTTGCATCAATTTCAAGTCCTGGCGATTTCTCAGGGGCCTCCTTCCGTCTGCCCCTAACAGTTATAAGATAAAATAAACCCTTTGCTCCCCAGGTTGCTTTTGGCCCTGGTGTATTATCACAGCAATATAGAAACCCTAACTAAGACACTAGAGGAAGACCTTTGAAAAATAAAAGAATAAAACCAGCTGTGGAGATGCATGCCTGTAATGTGGGAGATGGATAGAGGCAGACCAGGAGTTCAAGATGTGCATCAAAAGAAAAGTTAAAAATAAGTACACGTAAATAAGGGGAGAAAAAAATTATTAATGGAAGGACCAAAACTATGAGCACAAGACACTTAATTTGACCCAGTTCCAAGTAACGTCACTACCAAGTCAAGATAGAAGCCTGCTCATCTGGGTGGGCCCCTCATTGACCTCACCTCGGGTACCCCAATTTCCCTGGAGAGTATCACTTAAGCCTGTTCTTTTGGCAATACAAGGAATCAGGGTCTTCAATGGTATCTGCTAATTAGCAATACTCTTAGAACCAAGCCTGCCTTCTGCATTACCAAGCTTCCTCTACCTCACCTTCCTGCCCACTGCGCTCTCAGACCCCAATCCTTATCCTACCTCTTTTGACCAAAACCTTCTCAGGGATGGCACCTTTAACTACCCTAGCTACAGCCAAGGAATGCCAACCACAGGCAGAATAGTCCACAAGCGTCATAATTACCCCGAACTGGTCAGCAACTCTAAATGTTAGTATTCAATATCCATTCAGATGATTCATGAAAACGTGCATATCTATTCGTGATCCCTTCGACATGATACTCATCATTCCTGCATACTGTATGGGAACCAGAAAGGTCATGCCTACTTTCCAATATGCATCCTTCGTGCTCATTATCCCCACTCTCTGGTCTCTGCCTCCCAAGAAATGTCAAAATGCTGCACCCACAGTAACCGAAAGTTAAGGCACGCATCACACTGAAATTGAAACTGAAAGCTGCACACATTACACTGACAGTTTGTTCTGACACCTGTGAGAAAAGCGGCACTGCGGAAATCCCAGAGTACACCGACAAAGCACAGGCATTAATTGCACAGTTCCCCCAGAATTACCCATCTGAAAAACACCCATTCAGACTGGGAATTCCATATTCGTTAGCTCCTTGCCTGCATTTAACTTTTGTAGCTCTCCAAGCCAATGGGTGTAAGGCAAGGAAGCAGAGCAAGCAGCCAATGAATGCAGGCGAATTTAATAGATATTGTACCTCAACTTCCTTTAAATTCCCCATTTCATTGTTAATGCCATTAAGAAATTTTATGAAGACTGTTGGAAATGACCTCCATAAATCACTTGAGGTCTGACTAATTGAAATACGTGACTGGGGTATCATATCTGTGTATTTGACTCAAGAAGGGTAGCTGTGTTTTGTATCAAACTGGATTTGGCAGTGCACATGGGCTTTACAAATCTCTGGTGTCAAGCCCATGCGAAAGCACCGTTTGTTTAGGGTAGATTTGAAGAACATGGGCAAATAAGAAAGAGTAGGTCCAGATGTTCTGTTTAAACCCAGGTGTGGCTCAGTTGGCCTGATTCAAGCTGAGGACTTTTCCAGAACTCAGGAAGCAACACCTGGATAAGATTATGCACAGTTCTAAACTCTCCAGCAAGCCAAAGGCCTTTGGTCTAATCTCCTCCGAGTTGTAGTGACTTAAATGGAGCTCAGGCAGGACTGGCCAAAACTACAGGCTCCATTTGCCACTGCCTGGACTGTCTGAAATGGTACACAAAAGGCCAAGGTTTGATCTCTTTAAATGAGAAATATTGGTTACCAATATAACGCTAAGAGCACTAAAATGATCGGGGTTTGTCAAATTAACCTGGCCAGATTTTGCTGGCCATGACATTCAATAAATAAAAAAATATAGCTCTTATACCAATTCAATCCTGAAACCAAAACCAAGAATCTTATTGCTAAACTAAACATGATTCTGTGGTGTTGTCCGTGATAGTTCACGAGTACTCCACAGGCTACGGCTGTAAACCGGTTTGCTGTGTGTAGATGACTTTTGGCTGCCTTATTAAAAGGAAAATTCTTCCAGTAAAAATATGCAGGACCCCTTTGTCTATGGTAAGCAGATGTCAGCCTTTCACTGTAAAGTACTTCTGAATCAATAGATGTCAAATATGACTTTAACAGACAGTTCCTGTCTACAAAGACTATTTCACATTTGTAAGATAAAATAGCGACTCTCAAGTTTCTAGAGGTTTTTTTGTTTTGTTTTGGTTTGTGGGTTTTTTTTTTCTTTCCTTTATTTTTTTAAGCTTAAACAGCTAAGGAGTCACCACTAAAATAAATAGAAGTCTAGCCTTAATTTAAAGATGATCTCTACCCCTTAAAACTTCCCTGACGAGTGATTTTGCAATGATTAAAAACTCCGAAGTTGAATGTGTTTACCCAACCCAGACACCCACCTGGCAAGTCTGCTGCGCTTTCTCAGGGGGTTGACTCCCCTCTGCAACTCCAGGCTTGGAAGTGCTGAGTGAGGGAACCAGAGTTATACATAAGACCAAACCTAACGCTTTCCTTAAAGAAAACTGCTTTTCTGTGGCCAAAGGAATACGCCAAGGACTGCAAAGGAATGCATTCTTTTGTGTCCTAAAGTCTTATCGTTAGATTTTTTTTTTTTTTGATAGAGCACATGTCTAGGAAGAAATCCTGTTAACTCAAAATCAGAAGCTCCCTACAAGAAGTCTATGACTTGCGCAGGGATACAATACCACGACCTTTCATTGACTCAAAGTTACCTTTGTAGCATGTACCCCTGAAAGCAAAACACTGTCCGACCGCACATCCTGCTGCATATGTTATTCAATTAATTATTTGAGGTGTCACATATCCAAGGCTGGCCTAGATCTCACTATGCAGCCACGGCTGGCCTTGAACTCCTAACCCTCCTGCCTCTGCCCACCAAACGTTGGGTTTACGGTGGTGCACCGCCACGCTTGTTTTATGCCATGCTGGGGCTGGAACCCAAGGCTACCTCATGATAGGCAAATGTTCTACCGATTGAGCTCCATCCACAGGCCTCTCGTGTCCTGCTAACAGCATTGACCACGTCTCCGCCTTGTTTTTATACCAGCCCTCAGTAAACGTAGAAGACGCATGAGAGTGTGTCTTCCCTCCGTTCTGAGTAATTGACTTCCATATCAGAGCAAGGAGTGGAGTGTTAGCCCTAGGAGAGGCCTTCGATTAGCTGGCCAATGATGGGCCCGAGTGGCTGGCCCAGAATTTTAAAATGTGACGAAGTTGGAAGTAAGCCATTCTTAGAATAAACATCTTAGAAACTGCTAACAGAACGAATACCTTGCATGAACTATTTTCCTGGGGAGACATGGACAAACATCTGTACCCCCCCATCAAAGACAGACTAAAGTAAGGATTCCACCAAAGCCCAACTTGGTGAGCCAGTGGGTTTCTGGGGCTTACTTCCAGTATGTGGGTGGCTTCAAAATGGCTACAGCATTAGACAGCTTCACTCCACAGCTTTTCCCCTATCAGTTAATCGTGTCCTCTAGTGCTTCACAAGACCACACAGCCACCACATGCAGCTTGGACACAGTTACAGACCACTGAGAAACAGGTATGAGAAGTGGCTGGAATCTCGGGTGAGGATCATAGAACCTCCCCTCCCCCATCTTCTATAGGCGATGTCAACAGGCCCGATCTTGAGGGTTATTCAAACATCACAACGGTTCTGATGAAGGAGACAGTGGCTGTGGTGTTCAGAGGGTAGCATTCTACACATCAGATGTTTTCTGAACACTTGACACATCTTACAGTTGAAGAGTGTAACCTCTTTTAAATGTACCCTACTTAAAGAATATGAGGGTAGTACACTGAACAGGTCGCTCAGAGGCCCATATCCTCACACCTGGTACTTCAGAATGGAACTTAATTTAGAAAAATTTCCTGGGATATACAATTAAATGAAAGACCATGGGATAAGATCATCATGAATGAATTATGGCTGGTGTGGGGCAGAAATCCAGTGAAAAATGTCCTTACAAGAGCCACAGAGGACAACTCAGAGACAGGGCAGACCATATGAAGATAAAGTCAATAATCAGAAGGATTCAGCCAGGACCACTGAATACCTGGAGCCAACAAGAGCTAAAAGAGGCAAGAAAGGATTCTCTCTTAGAGCTTCTGAGGGAGGAGAGCCCCGTCATCACTTTAGTTTCAGTCTTCTGACTCCAGAACTCCAGACTTGTGAGAGAATTTATTTCTGATACTATGAAATCCCCCCCAACCCACCCACACCCACAGTTTATTGTGATCTTCATCTTAGTCTCATAAAACTAACCCATTGATAGTGTCCACATTTTAAACCATGAACTAAATGCTTTATAAGTTAATTCAGCCAGGAAGACTTTTAGGCTTCCCTTTGGAAAAGTTCTAGGTGGACCCCAAGATTGAAAAAAAAAATATGCCTCTCTTATTATCCCTGGATGGTTGACTTAGATTGTGGTACAAATGGAGTCACAGAATGAGCTCAATTTCATAGCAAAGCTTTACTGCCAGGAAAGAGATTGTAATGGAGGTATAAGATAGAGACTCATCTCCAGCCCTGGAAACGAATGCACAACTGTGTCTGACTAATGACAAGCTCATTACCCTGGACTTTACTACACAGAGGCATCACTCTCTAACAAAGTATAAAATGCCATTTAAGTCCTATCTCTTTAATCATGAGTTGGCTGAGTTTAGACAGCACATTAGAGTCACTTCACAGATGCAGACCATGACCACGCTATGAATATGAAATAGTGATGGTTCGAATGAGAATGGTCTCCACAGGCTCATATATTAGAATGCATGGTCACCAGAGAGTAGAACTGTTTGAAAGGATTACAAGGACAAGGAGGTGTGGCCTTGTTACAGTAGGTGTGGCCTTGTTGGAGGAAGTAGGTCAATGAGGGTGGGCTTTGAGGTTTCAAGAGCCCATGCCGAGTCCAGTGTCTTACCCTCTCTCAGCCTATTGATCAGCAAGATTGAAGCTCCCAGATACTTCTCCAGTACCATGTTTGCCTGCCATCATGTGGCCTGCCGCCATGCTCCCTGCCATGATGATAATGGACTAATGGTTAACAAGCGCCTAACAAAATGCTTTCGTTTATAAGAGTTGCCGTGGTGGTGGGGTTTTTCCACAGCAATAGAACGGTGAGTAAGGCACTGGATGATGGGACTTGAGGTTTTCAAAGGCTCTCGCCAGGCCCAGCACTGCTCTCCTTCCTCTGCCTACAGATCAGGATGCAGTTATCAACTTCTGCTCCAGCACTGTGTGCACCACCGTACTCTCTTCCATGATAAGAATGAACTAAACCTCTGACACTGTCATCAAGCCCTCAGTTGCATGCTTTAAGAGTTGTCTTGGACACAGTGTCTCTTCACAGTGATAGAACAATGACTAAGACAGAAGTTGGTACCAGGGAGTAGTATATTGCTGTGGCAGGCCTGGCCATCCTGTTTGTTGGAGGGATATGGAAGACATTGAGACTTTGCACCAGAAAAGCAGGTAGATGCTCTAAGCAGGGCTTAACGAACCGTACTAGTAGAAACATGGAGCACAGTGGTGATAAAAGCAATGTAAGCTATGACAGCCTAGCTCAAGAAGTTTCCGAAGGGAAGAATATTGATAAGGGGCCTAGAGACCATTCTTGTGATATTTTGGCAGAGAACGTGGCTGCTTTTTGCCCTCGTCCTTAAAATATACCTGAGGCTAACCTAATGAGTTTTGGATTGATGGCATTGACAGAGGAGATTTCAAGAAAGCCTAGTATTGAATCTGCTGTGTGGTTATTGGATATCACTCTTATGCAGATCTATAATGAAAAGAAACAAGCTGAAAAAGGAGAAATACAAAATGTACAGTTTGAGGAAATAGTGAGCACCAGGAAGTGTAATGGAGCTAAGTCCAGTGCTCAAGGAAACTAAACAGTTGAAGAAAAGCCCGATGCTAAAAGAAATAAAGGAAGTAGTGACCTCATAGAAAGACCCTACCCAGCTAAGCTTCCAACTTGTGAAAAGGAACTAAGGAAAAGCCTAATCAGCGAAGGAAACCATTGACAACAGCAAGCTGTTGCAAATGTAAGCGAAGGAGGGGGCCAGGTTCCAACCCCAGCAAGCAGTAGAACTTGGCAGCTTTGCCCCCATGGTTTGGGCTTTAGAGTCAAATATATAAGAAACAGATTTCAGACTATCCCTCCGAAGCTAGGGAAAGCCACTGAGGTCACGTGTGTGTCAGGGGTGTCCCTGCATGGAGGCCCAGAGAAGCCATTGCATGAAGCCATGAAAGTGAAGCCTGGATTGCCTTGGAAATTCCAAGATGTTGGAGATGCCAGAGTCATGGGATATCTGCTGAGGACAGCTGTAGTCTGGGTGGGGAACCAGCCCAAGAGACAGAAGTATGCTGCAGTCAGCAAAGCTGGAAGGAGTTGGAGATCTGAAGAGCTCTCTATCATCAGACATGGAGATGCAGAGTTTGGAGTTATCTCTGCTGCTTTTAAGTCTTACTGTGGTCCAGTATTTCCTCACTATGCTCCCTTTCCTCTCCTGATATTGTCTATTCTGTTCCATTATATGTTGGAAGTATGTGATCTGCTTTTTTAATTTTGATTTTATAATGTTTATAGTTAAGAGAGTGCGTTGAATCTCAGAAGAGACTTTGGACTTTAGTCTTTTAAGCAGTTTTATGCACTGTTGGGTGAGGGGCTATGGTGTTCTGTATTGTCTGCAGGTGTTGGATTTCTGTGGGGTTGTTTAATTGCTAATGATCTGCATGTGCTATCAGTAGAATACCTGAGGAGCTCTGAAAGAATAAAAACACCTGAGCTGAGACGCTCAATGTTCCAATGTCGGTGGAATCTGGCACTGGCCAGGATGCTGGTTCCCTCTGCTGAGGTCTGGTAGAGTTTGCAGTTATGAAATATGCCTCCTTGTCTCCCTCGGTGAGCCTGCCCAGTAGGCGTACTGCTACACCCGGGAGTCGCCCTGTTTGGATGCAAAGTATGACCACAGTGAATGTTTTTATGTCTCATTGCTAGTTAGGGTGTTTTTATTTCCTTTAAATAATAAATGTAAAAGGAATGTGTGGCAATGCATGCATACACAGAGAAGCCATGAGCCATGTCTCTTATGAAGTTCCAACCAAAAGCCTTAAAAACAAAAATATACTGCTACCTAGCTTTGAGATTTTTATCTGATATATTTAGTGAATATTTAGATGAATTTGTGATCTAATTGCTACCAACTTTAGATCTCACTTCTACTGCAAATTATGCATTTTTAAAGCCCATAATGAGACAGACTGCCATGTGAATTTTATATTCCTGTTTCTCAGCTTTCCAGTTTCAGTCAAGGATCGCTCATAAGGAGAACAATTTTGTGTCATGGGAAAGAGTGTGTTCAATCCCCAGTACCAGAAGAGGAAAAAAAAAAAAAAAAAAAAAAAGAAAGTTCACAGAGATTCAGCAAAAGGCAAAAAGAAAAACTTAATAGAAGTCATAAATTCTTTCTTAGAATGGACACACTGGCTGTTTTTGTTGACACCAGGTTAACAGCTGCTTCCCACGGCCACATCCAGGCTGTCCATCCTCTCAGGGGTTAAGATGCTCAATCTTGGTTTCACTTGAAGTCTCAAAGACATAAACGGGACGGATGGAAGAATGGAGGGAAATAAGAGTTTTCCCACTCCACACTGAGTGTTTCATCTTCTTATGATTAGACCAATAATAAAACCGGAAAGTGTTTGAACTTATGAGGGCAAATTAAGGCAGAAGCCGGCTGGTGTCTCACAGCAGCTAGAGTCAAAACAGTCGCTGCGTATTGACATGCACTGTCAGGTGCTCGCATTTCCAGGGGAAACGGTGGTGGAAAATCCATGCCCCTGCTCTCGGGGGAATGAGAGTCACACAAACTGTCTCCTATAAATCATATTTTTGCTCGTCTAAGTGGATCAGACCAGGGAGAAGGAGAAAGGGGCTCTCCATGGCAAGGGGCTTTGATCATTTTGATCAAACACAGACCACCTATCAGCCCTCCAAGTGCGACCATGCCTCGTACGAGTTTTCAATACTGTGTCATAATAGCTACCAGTCATTGTCATTGAGATAAAAAAGGGGTTGTAATTAAACATATGATTGGGTCCAGACATTTTGATGCTGTCTATGTTTCAGAGCTGGGCCTGCTGTCTTTTCAGCACCGCTCCTGAACCACCCTGAGCTGGCCATTTGCATGCTAACTGAATTCGTGGACCGAGATTCATCAGGACATCTGTTGCTGATTGTTTTTGTCCTCGGCTTTTCAGACTCAAATATGAAAATACAGAAAGTAAAAGGCAAATTATGGAGCCCCAGGCGAGAGTGCAGACTGATTGATTTTTCTTTCTCTCACCATCTCCCTGGAGGAGAGTATTGCAGAAACTAAAATCACCCCCCACCTTGCAGCCCCCTTGGCCTTGCAATAAAATCAGGGCCCATGAAATGGCACTGCTACCCAGCTGCTTCTTGTCTTAATCCTGTTCTCTTTGGCCTTGAAAGGGACCTCCATTCCCAGCTAAGAATTCTCCAGACATAGGACAGTAAGAAAGGGGAGGACCCTTACCAAAGAGACTAGACCCAAAAGATCACACGTTCACAGGGAACCTGAGCGACCTGCCTAGCAAGTGTTCCTCCCAACCCTAGGAAAGTTTGGGGGGATGCGAAGTTTAGAAACACAGAGAGGAGAGCACTGGTCAGAGAAGCATGTCAGGGGTCATTGTAGATGCAGCTTCCTCAAACTATGGACAAGCAGCTCAGACGTGGGATTACCTATTAATTAGTACCTTTTACCTAATCCACAGTGGATTGGGCGGATTAGGCTCCCTCAGCCTTATCTTGGGTTAGGAATGCTGACGAAAGCAAGACTTAGGAAATAGACTGTAGCCTGTGCCCAGTACCATCAAGTTTATTTTCACCTACATTATTTTTTATTTTTATTTTTTTGCAATCCTCTATTCTAAAAGATGTGGAATTATCATCCTCTTAGAAATGTGTTTATAGTTTAGGAAGAAGAAGAATTTGTGACAGTTACCCAGCCAGCAGCCAGAGGCCAGGGCCTCACTCAATGCCTAAAGTTTCTCACTATGACATACTGCTCCCCATCTTCTCCCCCACATACTGGGGATGCATCATTCCACTGTTCTTTCCATCACATGCAGAATTTATAACTTTGGGAACCCCTATCCTTCTTGCTTTCTGTGAGATACACTTATATTTACATTATCAGAAGAACAGTAAAATATGTGCTTCCGTTTTTCAGATGGTCCTAGTCAAATCGCCTAAAATTTAACTGAGGCAAGTATGAAAACCTGATTCAGTTCTCCCCTGAATCTCGATGAAGATTCGCCAGCAGGCCACTGGAACAGCGTGGCTCTCTTCCATTGTGTATTTTCCCAGCCAACACAATGGGTGTGATATGTCCTGAAAACTATAAAATCTATAATCACAGACATGTAGAATTAGTTGCTCTGTGACAGGATACTAAAGGGAGGAAGATGCTCCATTCTGGAAGGACTCTCAAGGTAAGGCTCTCTGAGTTCCACAAACACTGGAGGGAACTGAATGGCCCAGCTGAGAAATCCATTATTACAAGCCCCAAAACTGAGACTGGAATCATGCATCCACCTATCACCAAAATATCATCGCTGATACGAATCTGTTCATCTAAGCAGGACTCCCAAAAGACTTTTCAAAGGTCTAAGCATCCCCTTTACCAAGAAAAGTTCACATGGACCAAATGTTCCCCATAGGGTTTAGAGCTTACAAATGGTGGCTAGCTACCTTTTCTCATAAATTTTAGTCCACCCTGATGTCCTTGATTACAGAGAACTGAACTGAACATTTTCTTGCTGTAAAGCTAGCTGTTATTCTGAATTTCCTTCAGGCACCCAAAAATAACCCAGTTAGTATACAGATTCTGACTCCCTGAATACCATGCTTCCTCTGCTTTCTACACCTGACAAGCATTCCAGTCAGAAGTCCGTTCAGGAAATCCACTCTTTTGTCTAGATAGAATTGTCTCTTTGACCACCATATCACCAATCACCCATCCACCACCATAACGACTATCTAGACACCCAACCTGCTAAGGACCTGAGTTCCTAGGATCGTCTCATAAATTCCAACTCTCTAGTTTGTATTAACTATTCTCAGCCACTAGCTCTTCCCTAAGAGTCTGTGTGATTGTTGTTTGGCAGAAAGGGCTGAAATTTTTTTTTTGAGGAAAAAAGCACAGTCATCTCACACTTTTGATTATCCTAGACTGCTCATTTCAGACCACGCCACATAACTAGCAAAGCAAAGTCTAATGCTAAATGCTAAATGCTCCAGAGAGTTATACATAGCATTTCTTTTGCTAGAGGTGACTGGATAAAATCCTACAGACAAGGATTCAGTCTTTTCAGACACGAATAAAGATCCATATTGACAGCTACACCACACACACACACACACACACACACACACAGAGACAGAGAGAGAGAGAGAGAGAGAGAGAGAGAGAGAAAGAGAGAGAGAGGGAACTCTATCTACAGTTGATGAAGTCATACACCATGACACTTGCTTTCAAAATAATGTAGTTCTATCTTGTTTGACAAGTAAACTGAGGCCCAGGAACGTTAAATACAATTTTCAACAACATACCTTTCAAAGTAAAATTAATAAAAAATCCATGTCACAGTAATCCCAAATCAGAGCTCTCTCCCAGCCCCCAACCCCAACCCAGTTCTTCCCGCCCTTGGTGACCATTTACCACCTTTCAGCCAAGGCACTTGTTACTGTCTGAATTTTGCCAAAATGCAGCTGTTAACTTCAAGTCAATTCTCTTGGATCAAGCTTCAACACTCCCTGTGAGATCCAAAGTGAGACTTGTAGGAAATTTAGAAACTGTCTTACTACAGACAGAGGACAACACAGGAACACAATTTCCCCACACCAGCACACTTATTTCTACCAAGACCTACGAAGGAGCTCCACGCAGGTCTGTCTCCCAGCTAAAACTGTAAGCCCTGTGGTGTCCATGTATATCAGGTGTACACGAAACATAAATAAGATCTACCTGTAAGCTCATTATTTAGATGCATGTAGTTACTCCAAACTCTGAATACAACATCCGAGATCTGAAACATTTCCTGGCCCCATGCGTTTTCGATACAGGATACAGAACCTCTACGTGTATACAGATGTCAATCTCTCAGCCTACAGTGCTCATGCCAAAGGAGACCTTCTCCATTCAGAGCCTCCACTTTGGATAGGCCATCAGGGTCCCAATGAGAAAGCACCTCAGTTGCCCTGAGAAGAGGATCTGTGTGTACCAAGTGCATGCAACCTAACTCCTTACAGAGCTCTCTCCTCCGGGGCTGGTTCTTCCATGCCTGAGCTGCTCCTAGCTTAGGGGTCCATGGCTGCTTTCGCTGCCAGTCTTTCCCTGTGCTAGGGTTTGCAGTGGGTGTAAGCTTGCCAAATGCATATGAGAAGGCAGGCACACTTTTATTATACCTAGGGCAATGCCAATTAGCATTAAAATGGAGACTATATACCATTGAAGTTGCCTGTACAAGGTACATGCTTTGCCTTTCATGCTATATGATATTAACTAAGACGCAGCATCCAGTATCAGGAAGCTTGTTTTGCAAGTTTTCAGTAAACGAACAGACAATACTGAAAAGAAAAACACCATAAATGAATGTAACTTGAAATTACTTTGAAAGAGTCCAAAGGCTCCCAGCACTTGGGTCTTTATTTTAAATGTTAAATTAAAACAAGGTAAAACAAAACCCTTGCCAGGTACAATATAAACTACTACCTACAATGTTCCCCTCAGCACTGGTGTGATAGGCACTGACAGCCTATGTATCGGGACCTGGCAGAATTAACTATCTTTACAAAGATAAAGGGGAATTTTTGACACGCTTCAACGTCCTCATGTCGTAGTACGGATGCTGTGGCAGCTCATCAAGGAAGACGCAGAGGCATATTTCATAACTGCAAGCCCTGCCAGACTTCAGCAGAGGGGACCACCATCCTGGCCAGCGCCAGACTCCATAATGGAATCCCGAGCATCTCAGCTCAGGTGTTTTTATTCTTTCAGAACACATCAAGTATTCTACTGATAGCACATGCAGATCATTAGCAATTAGACATCCCCCACAGAAATCCAACACCTGCAGACAATACAGAATGCCAAGGCCTGTGGTAGTCCCTCACCCAATAGTGCATAAAAACATTCTCAAACATAACTAAAAATAAACTTCCCCAACAGCCTGAACATAGGAGTGGAGGGCTTGGGAGATGATTCAGTCAGCAAAGAGCTTGGCTTGCAAGCATAAGGACCTGAGTTCTCAGTATAGTGGTACACCCCGGCAATCCTAGCACTGGGGCGATAAAAATAGGCAGATACCCGGGGCTATCTGGCCAGCGCCTATTCTATTTCACAAACATCAGGTCAGTGAGTCAAAGGAATGGAGGGGTGGGGGAAGAAAAGAAAGAAGAAAGGGAAGGAGGGGGAAGGGAGGGAGAGAAGGTAGGAGAGAGGTTGAGGGAGGAAGGAAAAGGAAAGAAGGAAGGATTAAAGGTGATGGTTCCTCAGGACTGGCACACACCCTGTGTGTGCCTACACCAGGTCGCTCACACACATAGACACATTTTTCAAAAAGTAGTAATGGTATTTCTCTTAACATCTATTCATAGAGATCAGGGGGCTTATTGCGTTTCGTGCTCGGAGAATCCGATTGGGTGGAGTCTTCTGTCTCTACACAAGCATTTGACATGCTTCCTGGTATTTGTATACACCCTGTGAACACATATGGAGCCCACACCAAACCCAGTGTTCCAAAGCCAACCGAGTCTATTCTCCAAGTGCATCGCAAATTCCCGAGGGTTTTGCTTGTATTTGGATAGAATGTCTTTTTTTTTGTAACACTATCAATAATTGTCCCATGACACAGCTGCCTAACACTACAATTTACAAAGTGATATTTTATCCATTATTGTCCACTAGGCTCTAAGCTCCATCACAGCATGAGAACTTACTTACAGCCTTACCTGGGGCTGGGTTCCTCACAGCTGTGGGATGGACAGTTAAACGCTAACCAACTCCATTTTCAGATGGAGTTCATTAATTTGAGAAGACATGGCTGGTATGAATATACTCTAGACATGAGGAAATAGAGACTCAGCAGAACTCTATGACATTCCACACAAGCAGGGTAAGCACCAGACTACGAGATAAGCCTGCCAGACTACAGAAAGGTCTACTGGTCTCATCCTTATATTTCTTTCTATTGGTTACACCAAGCATTCTTCCATAATTGCTTGTGTGTGTGTGTGTGTGTGTGTGTGTGTGTGGTATGTATGGTGTGTGTATGTGTTTGTGTGTATGTGTTTGTATATGTGTGTATCTGTGTGTGTGTGTGTGAATCCAAATTTGGATGTCATTTCTCAGCAGCTATCCACCTTGTTTACTGAGACAGAGTCTCTCACTGGCACTGATGTGTTGGGGAAGTTTATTTTTAGTTATATTTAAAGTGTTTTTATGCACTGTTGGGTGAGGGGCTACCCTAGGTCGTTAGCATTTTGTATGTCTGCAGGTGTTGGGTTTATGTGGGGGATGTTAATTGATAATGATCTGCACATGCTATCAATAGGCTACCTGCGGTGTTCTGAATCAAATAAAACACCTGAGCTCAGATGTTCCGGGTTCCACTGGCAGGATGGTGCTCTCCATGATAGCGGTTTCCTCCGCAGAGGTCTGGCAGGGTTTGTATCTATGAAAATACCTCCTTGTTTTCCTTGTCACAGTGGTGTACTACAACACTGGTGCTCTTCAACGAGCCAGTGAGCACTGGGTATTAGGTCTCTGCCTCCCATTACTGGGATGACAATCACACCGACATACCCATGTTTTTACAGGATTTCTTGGGTCATACCCAGGTCCTCATCCTTGTATATCAAATATTTTACCAACTGAGTCATCACCTCAGGTCCATATGGGTATTTGTTAAGTGTTTGCTGGCTCAAACTGCTCGTTGCCCTTGACTGATGTCAACCATTTGAGGAAGTTATAATAGGTCAGACTAGCATTCCCATTTTACCAACGAGAAGCTGAAGCTCAGGAATAATCAAATCATTCACTAAGTGATTTAAGGCTTAAGGCTAGAACTAGTGATGGATGACAACTTCTCACTCTCAGTGTCCTGCTGTCTCTGGATCTTGCTACCCTTCCAGGCCTCTCATTCTTGCATTTCAAAAGGCAGGTCATCTTCCAGGCTCACTGGGGACCTGCAAGGATATCTGGCTCTTCCTCCATCTTCCAAGTGGCAGACCTGCACAGTGGGCCTTATGACAGATATACTCCTAATAAACACATGGGGGTACCAGGTGGACAAGCAGCTCAAGTGCATGCGCCAGAGTGCAATCCTAATCGGATCTTCGGTTTACCCTCCAACCGTGGAGCGATTCCGTAGTCTGCCGATGGGATGCAAATAGAGGAAGTGCCTATGAGGAGGCATTCTCTATAACGTAGTCTCTTTCAATCTGTCCTTTTCAGGTTAAATATGAGTAGATAAAAGGCTACTCTGCAGGCTTTAAATAGACTTCTCTGTCGTTATCCTGAGAAGCCATCTCATCTATTCCTGGCTTCCAGAGGAACCCTCAGCTTGTTCAAGGTAGTGTGACCCACTTGGTACAAGCCTCCCATGTGCCCAAGCTATGTGTCTCTGCATAGATGAGCATTAAGAGTCCTCTGGGTGCTTTTGAAAGCCTACAATGCCTCAGCCCCACCCAGACCGATTACATCTGAAAGCTCCAGCCATGATTTTTTTTTCTCAACAGTATGACAACCATTTGTTCCAAATTGTTTAACAGTAACGAATAATTTCATTTCCAGGTCCCACTCAAAGTGAATAAAGGTTTTTTCCTTTTTTTTTTTTAATTTTGTCTCTCTAGAGCCGATAACCAATTGTCTAGAGAGAGTTTCTAATTTGATGTGAAGTAACCTGTAATGCTTAAGGGTATAGCATCGTTTCTTTTCCCTCAAGATAAAAGTAACAAAAAAAAAAAAAATGAGAGTGATATTGGTTCACTTTGACAAGTCCATACTTTTTTGTTTTGGATGATATTTTTTAAGAGTCTGTAACCAAGAATACCCCTGATACCACAGTCGTCCTCCCGCCTCTGCTTACCAAGTGCTGGGATTACAGGTGTGTGTCCCTACACCTAGTTTCGGGTAATTATTTTTAATTAGAAGAGAGTCAATGCTCTGATAGAAACTGAAATGCCTATCAGTTGCCATTACGTAAGCCATTACACTGATGCTTGTTTGCTTGTTGCGCAGTAAATGACATGGGTATTTTTTTTTTTTTTTAAGCCGTATTTTTGTTAGGTTACAGTACTGCTTCCTCAAAGGGAAGAAGGATGGAGCTTGAAACTGACCACCCTGTTACTAAGCTAATTTGACAGTTTCAGTGGTCTGAATTTGTAAATGACACAAAACAGCTACTACAAAAGCAAGAGTGCCTGATTCTTGTTACTTTGTGGTTTCTGTGTTTCAGTTACCAAGGCCGGTTCTAACAGTGACTGGGAGATCAGTATGGCACATTAAGGGTTTTCGTTTTGTTTGCTACCATGAAGAATAGATCAAAAGGACTCCCTGCAGCCATGTCTGTCCTTCATTTCTGCCGCTATAGTTATTAATCTATCGGGTGGAATACCAGCATTGTACTTTTCTCTAGGCTCGTGATTCTATGACTTTTTTTTTTTTTTTTTTTTAATCCTTGCTGTCTAAAACACCAGCAGTAAGGCTAGACGAAATCAGCCACTTTGGTCATGATAAAAAAACTTTGAATTAAGAGTGACATGCAGGGTTCACAGTGCGGTGGGTACGAAAACACACTCAGAACTGCCTCACTTGCGTATGAGCTGGAACAAACTGCAAACGACTTCCTGTAGTACATCATGAGATCAAAGAAAAATATGGCTGTCCAGGGAAGGGAAGACTTCACAAAGAACAAAGGAAATCATTTTCTCAGTTGGACGCTTACCTATTCTACAGTCTATTCTCTGGGAACTCAAGGGAAAACTTTGGTAGTCTGCATTTTCATACATACTCACTAAGCTTTAGGAATTCTACACGAAAAATAATACAAGTAAATAACCTTAAACGGAAGAGGAAAAGCTTGGCCAACAGCTGTGTTCATATATCAGCCATGGCTGCCATTGTTCAGGGCGATGGCCATCTCACACTCGGTATGAACCATGCGGGAAGACGACCTACCCTGTTGCTCAAAATGCCTGCATGGGACTCCACTGCAGTATTTGAGTTATTTTTTTTATTGCTGTTTATTTTGTTGGTTGGGTTAGGTTGGAGAGAGGTGGTTGCTGACATTTTGTTTGTTTGTTTGTTTGTTTTTGTTTTTAAGACTAGGCCTTAGACATCCAGGCTGGCCTTAACCTCCTTACCTTCTTGTCTCAGCCTCCTGAGTGCTGGATTTCCAAGTGTGAACCGTCAGGCACAGCTGCAACACCTCTTCCTTCCGCACTTCAGGTCCCTCCAAGAAACACACACCACTGTGAAGCCGATGGGTCTGCACTTAGCCAGACCCTTGAGTGATTCTTTTTTCACAAACTTTGGAAACCGCTGGACCAAAAATGAACTCAAAGGTCCACTCCAGAACATTTAGGGAGGTGGCCAGCTGACTCTGCCTTTTGGAAGCTGAGCACTGGTACATCTCTTAAGCTCTGTGGAGTGAGTTTTCAGATTCTCATAAAACAGAAATATATGCATGGGGGCAGGGTGGCATGTGGTCAGTGCTGATGGATACCCAAGTAGGGCATCTCTATGCTCCTTGGGACAGCTGAACTCATAACCACCCCGGGAAGTGCATTCCCCAGGGAGTGCTGGTGCCTGAGGTCCATAGGAGTGCTCTAATTGAGACATACTTCATGGAGAAATTGGATAATTAGAGAGCATGTATTAAATTAACTTTGAGGGTCTACAAAGTACTAAGAAATATACAGGGTGCTAAAAGGCTGTGGGCAGCAATGTTCGTTTTTGCTAACTGCGAGGAGCAAGCTCTTTTGAAGTCTGAGTAGCTTTCAGTGCCTCTGGGTCAGAGGCAGCATCATAGATCTGGCAAGCACCATTTAATATTCCTGGCCTGCCCGTATTTGCACATTCCTTTCTGCTCCCAGCAGCCATTCTTTTACCATCATTTTAACTTCCTTCAAAAGATCCAGGCTGACACAGGACAGTAAGTTGTCTTCTCTCATGAACTTTACTATTTCTGGCTTTGTGGTTCAACGGAGTAGGGGGGGGTGCCACAGAACTGGTTTCACCTCAGTCATTTGACTTTTTGTTTGTAGGAAAGACAAAATATCAAACATTTCTCTTATATGAAGAATCTAGATGTAAACTGAAGTGAGTGTGTGTGTGTGTGTGTGTGTGTTTCATGAAAACAGAAGGGGGTGCCTAGATGACTGCTGGATGCCCAGTTGCCTGGGGAATGTCCAGGTGCCTGAGGGATGTCTCGGTGCCTGAGGGATGTCCGGGTGCCTGCAGAATGTCCAGATGCCTGTGTGTTTGAACAGTGAAGCCCAACTTCAGATTGAACTTTGTCATGCTTAACTCCAGACTAATGCAGGCCAGGAGGATGTCCATGACCTGCCTGCCTCCACCAAAAACCAGGGTCATGCCCATGATCTGTGCTCCTGAAATACGAGTTTGACTTAATTTTTTTTCTTTTTTCTTTTTTGAGGATGCATGGGGTAAGAGGGTGGACCTGGGAGAGGGTATGATTGAGATACATTGTATGAAACACAAGTAATTAATAAAAATACTATGCTAGAGATAGTTTTTAAAAAGAGGGACTGAAAAAGAACAGAAAGGGGGGGCTCTTTGTGAGAAAGAAGGGGCCATGAGAAGGAAGGAGCAACAGGAGAGTTGGTGGGGGCAGAGAGAATATAAACAAAGGGACAATGACTTATCCATGTAAAGGTGTCGTTATGAAGTGAATAATGGTATATACTTGCTAAATTAAAAAATAAATAAAAAGAAAATAGCTTAGTTACAAATCTATACAGTAAATACGGCAGTGAGGCCACTAAACATTAGTGTGTGTGTGTGTGTGTGTGTGTGTGTGTGTATCCATGTATGATACAAATGTGCTTCCTGTGTGTATGTGTGTGTTCCCTAAAATAGCATTGGACAAAGAGAACTGAGTCCAGTTTATTCTGTCTTAAGACAAAGAAGCAGCTTTCAATCTGGACTCTGGCTGTGGGAGGTGGGCCTCTGCCAGCCTGCTGCCTACACACCTAAGCCTAGTGCTTTCAGAGGTCTGAGAGGCCGCAACCCTGCTACTTCCAGGGAGAGACACCACTACTGGGCCCCTTGTGACTGCTCTGCTCTGGCAGTAGTGAAGAAACCAGGGAGACACTTCTGCTCCTTCCTTTGGCTATCAGGCTATGGAGACAATGGATCCCATGCTGTTAGAATTTTCTCAGGAATCTCATTCAGGGAGAAGAAAAGGGCTGGGAGCCTAGTCTCTGGGAAAGAGAATTCATGCATTTCTGTTAGGCCACCATCCAGGAAAGACTGGAAGCCAGACTTTGACCAAAACTGCTTATCCTTGCATACCCCCAACATCTTAATTGCCCTTTCTATTGCTAAGATTAACATATCCTGTCAAAAGTCTCTTCCGAGGAAGGGGGTTTATTTGGCTCAGGGTTCAGGCTTATATCATGTTGCAGAAGTCACAGCAGTGAAACTAGTCACACTGCGTTCAGTCAGGGAGCACCGAAAGTTGGATGCTTGTGCTCAGCTCATGTTCACTTCTTTATACAGTCCAGGATCCCAACCCAGGAAATGATGACACCCACAGCAGGGGCTCTTCCAACCTCTGTTAACCTAATCAAGACAATCTCCCATGGGTACTCTCAGAGGCATAGCTCCAAGGTGATTTTAAACCTCATCAAGTTGACCTTTGAGATTAAACATCATATGTGGTAGAAGTTTATGTTTAGTTATGTATAAAATAATTGTTTTATTTATTGTTGTGTGATGGGCTGCCTAGGTCTTGGAGTTTCGTATTGTCTGCAGGTATTGGACTTATGTGGGGGATGTTTGATTGCTAATGATCTGCATGTGCTATCAGTAGAACACCTGAGAAATTCTGAATCAATAAAAACACCTGAGTTCAGAGCTAGAGGTTCCACTGTCCAGTGTGGTGCTTGCCATGGCAGTGGTTCCCTCTCCTGAGGTCTGGCAGGGTTTACACCTATTAATATGCTTCTGTGTCTTCTTTGGTGAGTCATCATAGCAACATATTACATTAATCATAATTTCTAGGGTTGAATGGCCAAGACTGGGATTTTAAGACTGGCGGGGCCTTGGCCCTGACCTTAACAATCTAGGAAACTGTGATGATGGGATCACGCATCCAATGATGGAGAAATAGGAAGTTCTTCCCTCCTCCTTTTGCCTTCTTATTGCCTAGCATCCTTTACAAACCAGAAGTCAATTCAGAAAACAGAGACCTAATTTGCATAAGCACTTTCCCAGTACCACAAATCCAGGACAAGGACTGAGAGGCAGTGCCATCATCAAACCAGAGGCCTGGAGAAAAATGAGTTGCTAGCCAAAGAGCAACTAGGGAACCAAAAGGAACATGAGAACTCTAACATAGGAGAACCAGTTCCCACTAAGCGTGTCTAAGAATCTCAGGACTGGTACCTGCCCTGCCTCCTGAAGCAGGAAGTTCTTTTCATTTGTGAAGTTAAGAGGTTTATACATCAATGGTTTGGGGCGAATCTGAAAGTGACTTTATTCACTCGTAGCATATGGAACAGAGAGAGAGAAAAAGACCAGGCATAAAGTTACAGAACTGAATGTCAATGGAGGATTTGCTGGGTACAGAAAATCTCCTTAGAAATCATTGCAGTAACCCACAAAAGTATGGGCTTGGAACAAAGCACACTAGGGGCCTCAGGAGTCTCTGCAGCTCCTGTTGGAGGTATGGAGGAGAACACTGAAAATGCAGAGCAGGTACTGGAAGGAGAACTGGGCAGGGGAGGGGTAAAGCAGTCACTAGGTAACCAAGACAACCAAACCCCAAGAGGACACACTCACACAAAGAGGGAGACCTACAGCAGACCTACAGTTCTGTCTGCATTTGTGCAAAGTAACTGCATAACAAGGTCTCTGGTATTGGTGGAAATGGTTCTAGGAGATTAACTAAGTTCTATGATGATTCAACACCAGAAGGATCTACAGCCTGCTGAGAACTTCAAGACTTACATTAGCCTGTTAAAGAGTCCCAGAGTCTTGGTGCAGGAAACATCCACAGTTTAACCCACAGTTTCCTTGACTAAGCCTGGTTGCCAAAGCATCGCCCTGTTTTTCTTCCAGATCACACTTTGTAATACGTTGTGAGATACTGTCTGTAAACAGCATGTAATTCCCCATTTCATAGAAGAAATTCATTTTCTTTTCACCCTTTGTGGTCTTGATAAAACTGAAATCACCCACCATGTTGTTTTATAAACATGAACCTATCCAGATCAGATGGGTTCAGACTAATAGTTGTGGACAAGATTCTGGTGGCAAATACTAAACCAGACAAACTACTGTCTATACAGCTTGCTGCCTTCTTGGGCCCTGGCCATTTCAGAGAGTGCCCACATAAAGCCCGTGGGATATTTCCCTGTTGTGAGATGCTTGGCTTTCAGGAAAAAAAAAAAAAACCACTTGAAAATGATTGCTCACCAGTGTGTCATATCTCCTGCCTAAAGAGAATTGGGTAGAAATCCGAATGGACTTAGAGAAGGCGGAGTGAAATTAGGTGAACACCGAAGGCAATGTCAACATCTCCAAAGTGATTTTACTTCTGCCCAATAGTCCAGGAAGAACGGCCAGTCTCCACCTGTTCTAGAGACAAACCCAAAAAATGGCTCCAAGTTTCCTGCCTAAGTCAAAATAGAAAACAAATAAGAATTTAATTTTTAAGTTTTGAAGGTATTAATTGCATTACAAATTGTCAACTGAAACAAACATTAGTTTCTTTTACAAGAAGATAAAATAAATTTGATTGCAACAAAGTGATTTTCAAAAGAACAGATGTTGATTTTAAATATATTTATGTACAACGAATTATGCAATACATGTAAATCATAATTATTATATTACTAAAGTATTATATTAAAATTTTAAAGTATGTATATTTTATACTTTATAAATTTATAAATATGTATATTTATTAAAGTATTATATATTAAAGAAAGACTACATATGCATATATTGAAACATTATATACCTCAGAAAAAGAACAAGATCCTAGCCAGTCGTGATGGTGTATGCCTTTAATTCCACCGTTAGGGAGACTGAGGCAGGAAGAGAATTAGGTTCAAGTCCTGGACTACGCAGCAAGACTTTGTCTCGAGAAAAAAAGAAAATGAAGAACAAGAAAGTAACCGTGTCACACGCCGTACCATGGATGAACCCTGAAGACGCTGGGTGAAACAAGCCAACGACTACAAGATGAACACTTTATGATCCACTCAGACTCCAATCAAACTCACAAAAGGCAGCGGCTGAAGGGGGCGGAGCCAGGCAAAAAAGAACCCATGCTTCCTGGTACACACAGCATTGCAAGATGGAAAGTCCTGGAAGGATGTGCCCAGCGCTACTGAGCCTCACATTTAAGATGGTTATTTATTTGTTTGTTTACCTTGGGTTTTTGCGAGAGTCACTATGTACCCCTGGCTATCCTGGAACTCGCGGTGTGGAACCTGACTGCACCTCCCGAGTGCTTGCTAGGATTCAAGGGGTGCAACATCACATTAAAGTCTAAGATGGTAAATTTAATGATTTAGGGGTGTTGTTGTTTACTAGGTTACTTTTTGTAAGATTGCAGAGTCACAGCCATTGGATGAAGGGCTGACCACAAAGCAAACCCTGAGGCTCACCGGGTAGCAAAACAGATAATAAACAACAGAAGGACAAGAGCTGGGTGCGGGGCGCTGCGATGCACATCTGTGACAATCCTACGTGTGCAACTGAAGCATCTTCTCTGCACTCAGCCGAGCCGCCGGGCAGGGGCTGGGCCGGGACACCCGCATCTCCAGATGTGCGGGAGCTGATGCCCTTCCAGCCCAAGAAAAGAAAGCTTGCAGGGTTGAGAAAAACACTTTCATTTCTGCTGCTTATTAACTAGGTTCATTTGTTTGTTTTTGTTTGTTTGACCATGCGTGGTAGAATTTCAAATTTTACCGGGCTGTTCTAGTCAGGAACAATTTCCTGAAAGAACAGACCTAAGAGAAAGGGAGTTTATTGAATGAATGTGGGAGTCCTCACCTCGTGTTCCGGGCCCAGCCCCGCAGGGTCCCACGGGAGATGAGCTCTTACTAATGGATTTGTTCTATGCTGTCTTTAAAAGGGGCTATTGAGGTGTAATATTTTAAGATGTGCAAAGCAGAGCAGGCTGCAAGTTTTCTCTATCTCACCTGTGGTCCGTGGTCCTCTGCTTTTTCGTCAGCTTCCACTTGACCCATAAGCTGCTGTCCCTCTGTACCCGGTTTCAGTTCTGTACCCTAGAGGCACTCGGGAAGGAGCTCAGCGCTGCAGGCCAGGCTCACACACAAGGATGCCTCTTGCTATCAACTGGTCAAGAAACCAAGGGTGGCTAAATTTTGTACCCTCAAGTGTGTGTGATTTTCAACATTTTATAATAGCGTGAATGCTTTTTCAGCAGAGCTTACTCAATACTGTAACATACGGTTGTAAAAACAGGATTTGTAATTTCACTTTTAAAAATTATTTATTTCCTTGTATTTTAAAGTGTGTTGGTGTTTTTGCCTGCATTTGTGTCTGTGTGAAGAAGTCAGAATCCCGGAAACTGGAGTTACAGACAGTTGTGAGCTGCCATGTGGGTGCTGGGAGTTGAACCAGGTCCTATAGGAAGAGCAGACAGAGCTCTTAATCACTGAGCTGTCTCTCCAGACACATAATTCCACTTTGATACCCTACAGGTCTGCGCTCCTCTTCAGTGGATGAGGTAGCTGAGACAGAGAGGCTTATCCACTGAACTGGCAGAAGCAGCGTTTCACTTCAATGCTGTTAGCGCCAAACATCAATCAATTTTCTTCAAACTGTCTTCCCATTGATGGCTTAACGCATGCTCACTTGCCCGTGAACTTCGCAGAATAGAAGAACATGGCCATGACCCGTGCTACGACTTGATGGGTGATGATCCAGTGACCCTCTAATCTTTTGGTTTCTAGCCTAGCTATGCATTATGCTTCGATATCAATAAGCTTATAAAATTAACATCGTTTGACAGTTTCTGTTACTGTCACCGTTCTTCCATAATGCTTGCTCATGCTGTCTGCTGGAGTTTCCAGCAGAGGCCTAAAGCATTGAAATTCTTACAAGATTCATTCTTGGTATTTTTTTGCAATTCTCTACACACTTCGGAAGTAAAGAATAGGGAGAAAAGGAAAAGATGACGTTCCTCGAAGACAGAGCTGTCCTCAAAAGTGCCACTCATTGCTCAAGCATCCTACGGGACTATGTCAGCAACCTTCGGGACTATTTCAGCCTTTTTTACACCCGTGAGAATTAAATGTGTGCTAAACCTTATGTGGGAGCATGAGATTTCACCTGCCCACTCACTCAGATCCCTGGGAACCCCTCAGTGTGTTATGCATGAGGTGGGTGGGTCACCTTCACCACAGGCACCAGGGGTTCCAGCACACTAGGGAAGACTCCCTACGAAATGGTCTTTGAGACCGGATAAACATCCCCAAAGAAATACTGAAGAAACTTTGACCTTTCCTAGGGAGAACAACTGTGTCTAAGAACAGCTCACATGGGAATAAAGAGAACAGGTCCCTGTGAAAAGTACAAGGGAGATCTAGTCAACTATGAAGAAGAATGAAATCGTGTCATCTGAGAGGCAAGAAAATCGGATGGAACGGGAGATCATCGTATTAAGGAATAAGCCAGACTCAAAAAGACAAATATTGCATGTCTTCTCTCGTGAACTGGATCCAATTATTTTAAAAACAGATGGAGATAGAAGGAAGACTGTTAGTAAAGAGGCAGGGAATAGTGGGGGGACAATGGAAGGGAGTGTGATTGTGACTATTAATCAAGGTACACTGTGTCCATGTATAGAAACGTCATAATGAAACGCATTACTTTATGACTGATAGCCACTAATAATTTTTCCTAAAAAGAAAGGAGGTTTGTAATTGATATTGTGTGGCATCACTCCAGTGTCCCAAACTTGAAAGAAATTAGCTCAAGTTCCTCAAGACAGAGGGCTGTAAAAATTTTGTAAAAGTTGACTACTTTGGGGGATTCTAATAATTTTAGTATCAATAACAAAAATGAGGAAGCCCTGAATGCATTTCAGCACATCTATCTACCATATATAATATATCCCATTTGACATCATATGATGTAATAATACTGTACATAATAAAAAGAGTTAGATACGCTTGTTATATGTAATAAAGACTCAGGCTGGCCTTTGTCCTCGGTTCCTGGGAGCTAACCTCTAGCTCTCTGGACTCTCTCAAGTGGGAGGAGTGTCTGATACTCCTGTTGGGCTCCCAGCCATACCTGAGGCTTTGTCAATGAGATGACTCAGAAGAAGGCTTGGCTGTGCCACAAAGACCAGCTGTGTGTACGTGACAGAATCCTAACAGAGACTCTTATGCAGCTCATTGTGGTAGTGAACCCTGGTGGATCAGGAGGAGGATGGACGCTAGGGACACAGAATCTTCACACATGGGCCCTGGCTAGTTGTTTGCCCACTTGTCAAGCTAGAGTCATCTGAGAAGAGGGAACCTCAGCTGAGAAAACGCTTCCATCAGTTTGCCTACAGACAAGCTTGTAGGGCATTTTCCGGATTATGATTGATGTGGGAGGGAGGGGCCAACCCATCATAGATGGGGCCTCCTCAGGGCAGGTAGTCCTGGATGCTGTAAGAAAGTAGAACGAGCAAGCCCTGAGGAACAAGCCAGTAAACAGTGCTCCTCCAAGGTCTCTGCTTCAGTTCCTGCCTCCAGTTTCCTGATTTGCTTGAGTTCCTGCCTTGGCTTCCTTCAATGATGGACTCTGATCAGATGTGTAAGCCAAATTAACTCTTTCCTCCCCAAGTTGCTTTTAGTCATGCTGTCTTTATTACAGCAAGAGAAACCAAACTAGAAGAGCCCCACTGCCCCAACCATGCCTGTGTACATCACTAGACCGACTACAACCTATATTTTCTAAAACTGTAATGAGGGAAGCATTTTTCTGAGTTCTGTAAGTCCTTCAATAAATTATCAGACATGATAGAATGGTGTCAGCCCCGGTTGTAGGCTATAACCAGTTTCTCAGAAGTCTGGCTAGCCTGGAAATCCCCGAGTTAAGGCTAATGTCTGAAGTTCACACAATCCAATCTAACTTCTGGTCTTCTGTCACCATTGTCTCCGTTGCTATCTCAATTTTCAGATCCACTTGCTGCCTCAAACAAAGAACCGTTTATAGAATCAACCATCGCTCCTCACTTTGTTTGGTTGAGTGTTTCCAAGAGCAACTTGAGGGAAAATCGGGCTACGAGAGAAGAAAGAACGCACGTGGCTTCAAAGGAAGAAAAGTAAGGTTTTTCAGGATAGGGAAGAGCAGAGATGGCCAGGTGCCATAGGATAGGCAGGCCTCAAAAGCGATGATAGTGATGGCTTCAATGGCCCCAAGCCAGGCAAACGGCCTTGGCCAAACAGCAGCAGAAATACCTGCCCCGGAGCCTGCAGGCCACTGCGGGTCTAGACGTTAGAACAGTAATATGCTGAAGATTGGCAGCCCAGTCCTTCTTCTAAGCAGAAACCACATCCGCCAACCAGATCCACGCATGCATCTGAGGGGAAAAGAGAGGCCCTCCACAATGATCTAATTAAACATCCCCTCCAAAGGCCATGCTGGAATTCAGCCCCGGTAGAACCACGGTAAGAAGTAGCAGGAGGTTTCAGAGTATTGGGAGGTTGCCAGGGATGAATGCCTTTCTCACAGGACTGTATGTGTTACTGCAAGATCAGGCTGTTACAGTGTAAGGCTGCCCTCACGTTCCGTCTCCTCCACATGCTCCCATTTGTTCTGACCCAGCCTGAGACCCTCCCCAGACGGAGCCGTCCTGGGACTTCTGGCTCCCAGAACCATGAACAAAATAAATTTATTTTATTGATTATCCATTCTCGTGTCTTCTGTTAGAGTGCCAGAAGAATCAACTATTATACCAGGCAAGGAGGAAGACTCTTCCAGAATGGGGGGGCAGGGAGAAGAGTTCTAATTTCTTGGATCCAAAGAAGCCAGTTAGCCAAATTCAAGCCACTAAATTTCCCACATTGGGTCAGAACCCTCTCTTAATTTAGACATGCTGTGATCCAAACAGTTTTCACAGTGTGTGTGTGTGTGTGTGTGTGTGTGTGTGTGTGTGTGTGTGAGAATGTGTATGTGGTATATGTGTGCATTGTGTGTGTTTGCGTATGGTGTGTATGGTATGTGGGGGGGTATATATGTGTATTTGTGTGTGTATGTGTGTGTGTGTGTTTATGTGCTTTTATGTGTGTTGTATGTGTGTTTGTGTATGTGTGTATGGTGTGTGTGGTATGTGTGTAGGGGGATGTATATGTGTATGTGTGGTGTCTGTGTATGTGTGTGTGTTTATGTGCTTTTGTGTGTGCTTTGTGTATGTGTGTATGGTGTGTGTGGTATGTGGGGGGTGTGTATGTGATGTGCATGTATGCGTGTGTGTTTATGTGCTTTTGTTTGTGTTGTGTGTATATGTGTGTGCATGTGTATGTGGTATGTGTGTGTGTTATGTGTGTGTTTGTGTATGTGTGTATGGTGTATATATGTGTGTGCATGTGTATGTGGTATGTGTGTGTGTCTGTGTATGTGTGTGTGTTTATGTGCTTTTGTGTGTGCTTTGTGTATGTGTGTATGGTGTGTGTGGTATGTGGGGGGTGTGTATGTGATGTGCATGTATGCGTGTGTGTTTATGTGCTTTTGTTTGTGTTGTGTGTATATGTGTGTGCATGTGTATGTGGTATGTGTGTGTGTTATGTGTGTGTTTGTGTATGTGTGTATGGTGTATATATGTGTGTGCATGTGTATGTGGTATGTGTGTGTGTTATGTGTGTGTTTGTGTATGTGTGTATGGTGTGTATATGTGTGTGCATGTGTATGTGGTATGTGTGTGTGTTATGTGTGTGTTTGTGTATGTGTGTATGGTGTGTATATGTGTGTGCATGTGTATGTGGTATGTGTGTGTGTTATGTGTGTGTTTGTGTATATGTGTATGGTGTGTGTGTTATGTGTGGAGGAGTGTATATGTATATGTGTGGTGTATGTGTATGTGTATCTATGTGCTTTTGTGTGTGTTGTGTATGTGTGTGTGTGTGTGTTGTGATGTGTGTGTTGTGTATGTGTGTTGTGGTGTTCTGCCTGAATCATCTTGCTATCATATTCTCAACTTGGCATTTAAGCATTTAACCCAAGTGCTGACTGTAGCTCCCAGATGGAGAGACGTTGGAGAACAAATAAGCAGTCACCAGCAGCCTTGTGTGGACACAATCACAGTGATGTCAACAACGGAAAAACAGTTTTCAAAATCTGCTCTTTTCAGAATAGCTAACATGGAAACATTTGAGTGCCCAGTTGTCTAAAAAGGTCCTGTTTAAACATCACTCCGGATGGCATCAAGTGATCTAGTCATTTCTGGCGTGAGCCTAGCCTTCATCTCTCCATCCCCAGAAAAACTTTAAACATAGCCACAGAAAGATAGGAAATGGGAAAAAGAAAAATTGGGTCCATGGCTCTCCTCGGGTTTGATGGACTTGTCACGGGCAATGGCTTTGTGGTCCTGCTCCCAGTGCTGGATCCCCTGGGAAGACAGGCACTCAGTTCCCTTATGATTCTGTCCTCAGCACTTGGCTGGTCGGAATAGAACCCAGATGGCTCCGGCCTGAGTCCTCTAATGAGTTCATCCTCAAGAGAGAAGACCATTTTGATCTACACTTAGTAAACGTTACTCTTTAATCAGTGTGGCTGGTTTTATTACACAGCTTGAGTTTTTCTGGCCTGTCGGTCTTGCTACTATCACACCGTAAAAAAATTAAAAACGTTTTAAGTGGATATAAACGACTAGCTTTACTTTCTATGAGCTGACTTTATGCTCTTTCACTTAGCTAATTCCTGCTTTAGAAGCCTAATTTTATGAGTTTATCTTACACATTTTCACCACTTAACTCTTCTTGCCGAGAGTTGAACTTCTGGCGTGCCAAAAGGAATATGTACGTAAAAGACCCATGCTCAATGCCAACAGTGAGTGGCATTAGGAAACCCAGCTCCCAGAGCCTGCGTTTCCGTGTTTCCAATCGCAAACCCCAGTTATTCAAATATGAGCGACGCAGGGAGACTCACCCTCCCTTGACAGTACCATGTAAAGCCCAGATTCTCACTTAATTCAGGAAGAGGGGAAAATGAATGAGGGGTTCAGAAGTAAGAGACACCCTGAAGTGCATCCCTAGCTACCAGAGTGTAGGACTTAAAAAGAAAGTCACACTGGTTGTTTTTCTATATGGCTATTGCAGGCTGAAACCTAATGTTACCAAATAGGCTTCAAAGGATGTGGCCCCTTCACAATACAGAGGTGTCCTGGTTGGGTGGGGTTTTTTTTCTTTTTACTTTTTCTGACAACTTGACACACCCGAGAACCAAGAATCACCTTCATCAGGTTGGTCTGTAGACACATGAAGCATTTTCTCGGTTGTTAATTGGTGCAGAATGGCTCAGTGCACGGAGAGCTATACCATCCCTGAACAGGTAAGTCTGGACTGTATGAGAAAGATAGGTGGAGGTAAGCCTGGGTGCAAACCAGTGAGATGCATTCCTCTGTGGTTTCTGCTTCATCCTTCAGTCCTGAGTTCCTTCCCTGGCTTCCTGTGAAGTGTAAGCTTCATTACTTCCTTTGTTCCTTCTTCAAGAAGTAATGAATACACTTACACGCAGCTTACCCTTTGGTGTCAAGTGTCCCAATTGAGTCACTTTGCCTGTTGTGTTAGAGAGGATGCAACTGACTCTTCATTGGGTTCTCTGGTGCTTCTGCCTCCACTTCCTGACTGCAGGTCTCTCTGCTCAGTGTTTCCATAGTAACCTCCCATCCCTCCTGCTAAGGCAGAGTAAGCAGTAGTGACTTTGGCTGTCTCCAACCTCAGATGTGGTTTTGTATGTGCAGAAGCAACTAACCACAGATCAAAAGTTTAAAAAACAGGTACAAAGAACTATGTGATATACAATTATTTGTATGGCACTTCTTTTTTTGAATATTACAGGCAATTTCAAACCTTATGTGGCACGGGAGAAGGTTTGTTCATGTTACACGCAGAGACAATAACTCATTCTGCTCTCAGTGGAATCCTGGCCTGTGGATCCCCAGGGAGAGCTTGGCCTCTGTTCAAATTGATACAAAGTCATAGCGGTTTCCTTTGGTCCCCTTGAGTTCTGTGTTTGAATTGTGGTCAGAGGAAAACAGGGCTTTGATACTTAAGTTAGGTTATGTGTTATGTGCCCAAGCCTAAAGACAACCCCAAATAGAGTAAGAATAAATCTTACCCCAAAGGAAGACCTGGGTGCTATCTGCAAAAAGAGGTACAGAAACTGTCCAGAAAATGTAATTTTTGCCTGCTCTTTGTCCTACATGATTTTCGAAAATCCCAAAATGTAATGAAAATTATACACGATTTAGTATTTCTTTAAATCATATCTTTTTCAATCATATAAAAAAAGGAAAAGATGAACAACATCATAGGAAGCGAGCAAAGTTTGGAGACTTGCAGTTTATAGCAGGACAACATGTACAAACACAGATGTTGGGTCTCACGCACAATAAACTTGAAACAAGAACGTGCAGAGAGGAATGTCAATTTCTTAATTTTGAAAGTGCTTATGGTTAGAGGATTCCCCAGGACATGGGAAAGAGCCTTTGGAAGTGTGACCTGGAATAGAAGGGTCTATGATGTAACCACAACAACCAGGAGGCGTGACCCAGCCAGCCCAGAGCTAGGGCCAGTCTCAAGAGTACGCTGAAGAGAGTGGAAGGGCTGCTCACTGCACAGCACTCAAACTATAAAGAAATCCAACAACACAGGGTCACTAATATCAGGGCAAAGAAATTAGAATTCATGTACAGTATGGAATACCAGGAGAACACTAAGGAAAATCCAGGAGATCCATTTGGGGGAAAGAACTCCCAGAGAAATAGATGAAAACTAAGCATGGAACATGCGCTTAGGAGATGTCTAATGCGTGAAAACACTGTTGCCTCTGTGTGACAATGTGGAGAGTTTTCTAGAAATAATGATGGACAGCTAATAGGAAGTACTTTGTTTACAGAGACAAAAAAAAAAAAAAAAACCAACAGTTCCAGGCATGGTTGCACATTCCTGTAATCTGAGCATTAAGGCAGGAGAAGCAGGAGGATCGCTTCAAGTTCAGTGCCAGCCTGGTCCACACAGAGTCCCCGATCACCCGGGGCTGAAAGAGTTCCTTCTCGTTTCTTATATATTTTTCTCTATTATCTAGCATTTCAAACCATGGTAATGTGGTGGTTCTATTTTAAATTTCAAAAGGAATTGCTGAGTTGGGAAGTTTACAAATCACTTTTTACTTCCTTCCTTATATTTTCCCTGACTTATCAAAAAGACAGCATTTTACATTTTTAGGTACGTGCTCTAGAAAAGAAGACATTGCTTACGTGCCTCTGTCCTCGGTGAAGCTTACACAACATACTGAGAGACAAAATATAACGAAGCATATTTGGGGGTTCACAATTTAATAATTGGGAACATAATAGCCAATAAGTGAAGCATCTCCTACCTGCGGTTCTGAATGCCATTCACCGTCTTTAAAAGAACACTGCGACGCGAGGGCCTTTGTGATCCACATTTCACAAATGAGATGCACGAGGCTCTGAAAAGCCAGGTGACTGACTTCCGTTTCTGCCTGCAGTGACGTGTCAAGATCCTGGGATTTGCATGCACCCTTTCTCATCACCAATTTAGCATATTTAGCACCGTCCTAAGGTATAACTTACACTAAGGCGTAACTATCGGTATCAAAACTCTCTTTTCATAGGACTAAATCACAACTAATACGCACAAGTTACTGAGTCTATACGTTAACTCTTAAGTTTCCTACTCCAAACTGATTCCATAGGGTAATCCAGCCTTCTGCAGGATGGAGGAAATAAAATATAAAATGTCCTTTTAAAAAATCATGAGACTCTTTCAATCCAAAGTACTGTCAAAACAAGGTGTGGGCTGACAGAATCGTCCACTGTTCCCTTCTTATCTTTCAGAGGTCTCCCACACTGAAGAGCAAGGCCTAGCCTGGTGGCCTTCTCCTGGCACCACTGGGGATCATCAGCTCCTTACAGAATCCGAAGCCTTGTCTATAAGAGTCTGATCATCATTGGTAAGTACATAAAAGCCAAGGAGGTTTAATGATCTCCCTAAGATCACGAGGCTGTCTCTGATAAGTTGGAGCAGAAGTTGTGTCCTCTCTAGCCATAGGCAGAGGTCTCAAACCAAAGCTCCTGTGGAGTAAATTCCACCATCACACACACAGTCCCATAGATAAGGGTCCCCAGAAGCCAAGTATTCCATTTTAAACAAAAAAGAAAAATTCTCATACTTATAAAGGACTGATGCTTTCTCCGGCTTGAAAATTATGCTTCTCTGAGTGAGAATGAATCTTAAGAAAGTACCCTGAACTTTCAGCGTGGCTGGCTCTGCAGTCACAGCATAGGTGAGAGACCGGAGCAAAGGAGTCAGCACTGTGGTCCGGTGCAATGGTTTTGTTGTTGGGATTGGTTTGCTTTTCTGCTGTCCAAATACCTAATGAGAACCAACGTAAAGGAAGAAGGGCTTATATTGCTTTACAGTGGGTGCTTTCCCACCTCCGGGTTCCTGCCTGGAGTCCCTGCCTCAACTTCCCTCCGTGATGCCCTGTAACCTGTGAGGTGAAATAAACCCCTTCCCTCTCTGAGTTGCTTTTGGTCTCACTGTCCTACCACAGCTATAGAAAACCCTGGAAAACTGTGCGGGAGGGTGCTGGCCTTCGAGGTAGGGAGGGCGTGGCCGTGGGAGCATGAAGAGATGGTCACAATGCACTCAGTCAAGACTAGGGCCCGCCTATAAAGCCTGCGCCTGGAGTGGCACTCCCACACACACCCTACCCCCCGCCAAGGCTCCACAACCTTCCAAAACAGCACCAGCACCGGTAGAGGACAAAGTATCAAAGCACAAGAGCCTATGGGAATTTCCCGTTCACACCACAGCACTTGGCTGGCAAGCACGGGAAGATCCCTTTGCTAGACACATGTGGTCTGGCTAGATGAGACTGCAGGGCTCTGCTGCCTGCTCTGCTTCCTCTAAGGCCAAATTTCCCCAAAGCAAAATGTTAGCCTCACTCTAAAAAACACAAAAGCGCCAATGAATTCTCTCTCCAGGTTTGTGGAGGGACGGGGAAGGTGACTGACTCAGCCTTCTCTTCCCCAAATTCTCCTGTTCTACTGCAGATCTGCACTTCTCCCGAAGAAGGACGGCCAGTGGCCTCCTATCTGGGCTCCTTCCCCATACTTTCTCATCTACCTCCACAGGGTCTTCCCACCCCTCTGTGACTCCAAACACCAACGAGCCAAGAGGGCAACAGAGCCTCAAGCCAATAGAGGAGAGCCAAAGCCAGGAGGAGAGTAGAGGCAGCACCCACACCAGTTAGATCTGCCGGGATCCCACCAACCAGAAGGGCTTGAAGTTGAGCGAGGGTTCACCCTAGAACCTCACCAGGATAGAGTCAGCTACTACGCTCATCTCCATGTGTCTGTCGCTATTCTATTGCTGTAAACAGACACCATGGCCAAGGCATGACAACTGAACAGGACCATGTCTGGCTGAACAAGGAGGGTCGGCAGGTTTAGATGACATGACAGCAGCATATCGCTTAAAGTATTTCTAAGCGTTTATCGTAGGTGTCTTTCCTGGGACGCTCACCATATAGTTCTCAGGCCGAATCGAGGAGCAGTGGCTAGTAGCGGACTGAGACGCTCCAATGGGGTCTTCCACACTGGGTTCCTTCATGTTGCAGCTATACTGAGGGGTGGACACATTCCTCCCCATTTCTTCAAGGGACCAGAGGTGTACAGGGTATCAAAACTCAGCCTCCACCCAGCCCTCAAGAAAAAAGAATTCATGTTGTAAGACTAGGGACTTGGCAGGGGAAAGAGGAAGAGGGGATGAGAAAGGATTTAATGGTTAATAGAAGCGACAATGAGGTTTCATGGTGGGACCATGGGATGTTGGATGGACCTGCAGAGACACTTCTGACACCTCAGCCACCACAGGTGGGTACTCCCTGTGCAGAAGGCTACCCTATTTTCAACTGTGCAAACGCAGCATCGAATACCTTCTTCCGGAATGTGAAGAGTGTGTTGACTTTGCTTTGTAGAACTTTTCTTTTCTCGAACCTTCCTGACTTTATTTCATACAGTTTGCCTTTTTCATTCCATAAAGAAGCACTACTCTTAAAACCTAGGCAAGTGTTTTACACACATGACCTGAACTCCTCACGTGTGGACCTGTGTTGACATTAGAATCAAACTCTTGAAAGTGTTTAAGACTCATAGTTTCAGCAAGAAGGCATTCTATTCACTGACTTCGTGAATCACTAATGAATTCAAGACCTCATAAGCTGAGTCCTGAGGGTCCCTAGGGGTCACCCCAGGGTGCCGTAGGGACCCCTGCCTGAAGCCAGGGCCTGGATGCCATGTTCTGCTCTCAGAGACAGCTTGTACTGGCAGATGGCATTTATAGCTCTGGGTCTGCGTAACCTGCCAGGAAAGAGACTTGGGGGGAGCACTCGTTTGGGACTCACTTTGGGGTAGCCTTTCAAGTATCTGCCCTGGCAAAGCGTGGTCTGCCTGCGTCAGCTGGCTTTTTAACGGTACAGCTTTGTCTTCCAAAACCTGCTCCTCTCATCCACCATGAATACAGCGTCCTCAAACAAATGACAAATTTTGGATACACAGAACTGCTTTGCTGTTCCAGGGCATTTGCAATGTAAACACGGGGAGCTGGGGGATTCTTGGGTGAGGCACTAGCAAGTATTTGCTCTGCTGAGGGAGCAGACTGCTCTCCCAGCCAAGAACAGCCCAGGGAGCCCTGGCTCCATCTCTCCTCTCTGCTGGTCCTTTGGCAGACACTGCCACTGACCTCCCGCTCTGTCACAACTGGGTATCTAAACAGCTTCATCCCTCTAGCTGATTTCAGAGAAGTTCTAGGATGGAATGAGACTGCAGGATCAAATAGTGCTTTCCTTCACACTCTCCCGGGGTCAGAAGAACCCCATGAGATGCGTTGGATCTGTCCAGCCTCCAGGGCAGCTCTCCTATACCCATGTGCTAAAAGGTCTAGGTAATGTGGCGTCATCTTCAGACCTCAGCTGGAGTATCTCCTTTTGGGGAAAGCTATTCCCGAATCACCTTATCTAGTTTCTAGTCCGCCTAAGAAGCTCTCAGAGAACCCTGAACACCCCTTGTCTACTTTCCAATTGTTAACAATTTAAGTTTGTAAGCTGTGGAGAGCAGAAGCTGGAAATCATTTTTGTCTACTGTTATGTTTAAACAGTATCTTAAACCATCCTATTCCAGGTAGGTGATCAGTAAGTAATAGAATGAACAGTGGTACAGAACAGAAGACTGAAGTCAGGACACAACCCAGCCCACCTGTGCCTATCTCTTCAACCCAGCCTGCCTGTGCCTATCTCAGAGCCATTCTGCTGCAACAAGAAGGGCTAAGATAAACCCAGCAAACCAGAGTGGTGTAAGACTACAGGGCCTCGTTCACATAAGCGTCATCTGAAAATGAGGATAATGATTCTGCCCCTTTCAAAACATGTTATGATGATTCATAGATTAGTTTGGCCCAACTACTTAGCTTGGCCCACTGGAAACAATCAAATAACTGTAAGCAAAGTTAATGTCTTATGGTTTTGTGTCTTGATCCGATAGCTCAAAAACATGTAGACCCTTAGTTGAGAGTCCTGGTTCCTCTCTCTACCTCTTCCCAATCTGTGCTTATGTGTCTGTCTGTCTGCCTGGCACCCTCTCTAGCTAATAGATATTATAACCTTATTGTTGCCCGAATCCAAGGTCCTCCAATACACACACATATATGTGCATATGTACACACACATGCACACACACACACACACACACACACACACACACACACACACACACACACTGTGGCATGGTAGTCCTGATGAATTCCAGATCCTAGCACTGTCAACAATTTATCAGAAGCTACAAGAAACACACTACATCATCACTTAACTTTAAGGTGCTTTTGGAGGTGATAACTTTTATCTACAGATGACTACAATTTTTCTCCATGCATTCAGTTTTTAAGACAAACTAATAAGAAAGACAAAGAAAGCATCAATGTAAAACTAGAGTTCACTCGGTAGTGAGACAGAAAATTTGTGCCTGAAGCTTCTACTTGCATGAAAAATCCATTAGAAAGAAGACTCTGGAGAGCCTTCCTTCAGCTGTCAGGTAAAAGCATATAAAGGTATTTGGGGTTTTTTTGTTTACTTGTTTGTTTTGACTTTTTTAATTGATAAACACACAAGGAGGAAATTCTTCTGAAGGAGATGTGCCAGCCTGTCCCTATAATTGGAGCATCCTAACAACAAACTTGACAATTCCAGGGACAAATTGTCAAGGTTCAGCATCAGTTTCTTGATTTCGATAGCAAGTGGTCCCAGACAGGCTCAGTTTCAAGCCAGGGACATTTGTATTTGCTGCTCCAAGAGACCATAAACATATGTATCTTTGGGAAACGCTCATGTGTTTTCAACTTCCTGAAGAATTCTTGTAAAATATAACTGAACCACATGACCCTTTGTCCTGGGCTTTTATTCCACTAATGGACAAATTGGGAGGAGGCTGAGAACAAATGTGCTATTAATTACCCAGATGCCTTTTTAATAGAACCTTGGATTAGTCTTTAGCCACTAAACATTGTCCAGAAATTTCTTAATAATGTTGGTGTGCAAAGCATTCCTTCCAGGAGAATAAAGATCTCATTGCCTGGCAGGCTGAGTTCTGTCAGGTTAGTTCAGGAGACGGTAGACAAAGAGAGGGTATTGTATAGGCCGGAAAGAATGACAGGCCGTATCTGAGCTGCCCGTTCTTCCCGCAATGACAGATTTTCTAATTCACTGCAGATTCTCACAAAACTGGGTGGTCAGCTCTGGAGGAAGGCAACAGTAGGGCTATTGATTCTGGGTGGGAGCAACCTAATTCTGAATTAACTTCAATTGATTCAGTACAACGGAAAGTCTTGGTATCGGATTAAAATTGGGATTAACATGTCAAATGTTAGGTCAGGGTATTAAAGCCCAATGCTAAATGACCTACATGGAGAAAGTTGAAGTTGACGCAGGCAGGGCTTTTAGATTCTAGAAACACCAGTGCAAAATTCACGAGGGATGTAGATATGGGGTCGGACAGGCATGTGTATGTTTGTGTGTGTGAGAGAGAGAAAGAGTGTGTACAAGTGTATGTGTGCATAGATGTGTACGTTTGTGTCAGTGTGTGTACGAGTGGTGTGTGTGCATGTATGAGACTGAGAAGGAAGGAGAGAGGAAGACTTTCATCTGACACAATAATAGCTGGGAGACAGTCTGGCTCATTATCCGTCCCTACTTTTGTAAAATTGTCTTGCCAGAGGCCAAATCTGCTGCTTCAAGTTTTCCAAGGAGTCAGCAATTAACTCGCCACGCTCCTTCGCATACGCATGCGCCTTTGCAGACGCACTCCTGTGCACTTAAGCAGGAGGCAAACCCACCACTTCAGAATGTTCTCCCAACAGCTAGAAGAACATATTCATGTTTAAGGAAACAGAAGAGAATAAATAATTTTGACATGGAAATTTTAAAACCCCTTGGTTTTCAAATCATATTAAGAAATATCTACAGCCGGGTAGTGGTGATGCACACCTTTAATGCCAGTACACGGGAGGCAGAGGCAGGTGAGTTTCTGTGAGTTCGAGGACAGCCTGGTCTACAGAGTGAGTTCTAGGACAGCCAGAGTTCAAGAGAGAAACCCTGTCTTGAAAACCAAAAAGAGAGAGAAGGAAGGAAGGAAGGAAGGAAGGAAGGAAGGAAGGAAGGAAGGAAGGAAGGAAGGAAGGAAGAAATGAAGGAAAAAAGGAATGGAGGGAGGGGAAGGAAGGAAGGAAGGAAAAGAAATATCCACACAGCTACATCTGCAGAGAAGAACATAGGACTTAATTTCAGATATTCTGATGCAACTAAGGAAAAGAGCACACAAGTGAGCTGAGGTTAAAGAAAAAGAAGAAGAAGAAGAAGTATTTGGAAACAGTAAAAAGAAAGTGCCATCTTCTTGGAATATACATTTTCCCTTCGTGTTTTGAGGTCACTTTGATATTTTCCTCCTTCTGCATAACTTGTCTTATAGAACGAAGAGATAAAGGGTTAATGTGGTCTAAGTTACTTAACACATCCAAGGGAACTTTGCTCTACTTCAAGCAAGGTGGTGTTTAGTGCCCAAATCCTGACAGTTCGTAAAATACACTTCCCACTTTGCCTGGTTGATTTGTCTCTATTTGCCTTGTCTCATTACCGTAATGTGCCCTGAATGACGACATGTTTAATCTGCCCAGGAGTGCTGCAGTCTGTAGTTTCCAGGTAGCTTTCATCCAGGCAGGATGTACCCGCAGGTCTTTAGACCTCCCTAATCATAAACAACTTCTGATTTATGGTGTCAGTTTAAGGCATAACCTCCCCAAGGACCTTTGCCAAACCGTACCAAGTGAGCAGTCTCTCCCTCCATCTATTTTCGTCAAAGCTTATTTGTCTGATGCTACCACCTGCCTGATTTTTGGCAGCCGTATGCTGGCCCCTGATGGCAAAAATTAGAAACCTGAAGAAGCTCCCAAGCATCTCAGCTCTGTATCCCTTGCTCTATCTGGACCATTCTCTTCTGGAACCAGTCTATCCTGAAATCCACCAGTCCCGTGTTCCAGTCCCAGAGTTCTCCGAGGCAATGGAGTCGATGGAAGTTAAGTCATGACTATGAATCCACCCACAATGGCATGCTGATGGGATGATGACAAGAGCTGCCGGTGCCTAGCTGGACAGGGGAGAAGTGCTGGTATGTGACAGTTCCAGGCAAATACCATCATCAGGGTTTCCGCTCAGCACATCCTCAAGGACGGCTGGACCCTGGGGTGCTTTCTAGAGACCTGTGATAAAGAACAGGGCTTTATAGCCAGGCTTATTTCAACATGGACTCCTTTGGTTACTGGAGGCTTGAGCTGAGCTTCCCAACCCCCACCCCCTAGTTCTCTATTTGTCCATCTGCAAGAGTTGGATAATGGTACTCTATTCTGAAAGACTATTCTGAAAGACTATTATGGGATATATATGTATGTATATACATATACATATTATATATATATATGTGTGTGTGTGTGTGTGTGTGTATGTATGTATTCAATACGTGTGTGCCATTATTTCCAGCAGAAAAATAAAGGGGGGGGCGACACTTGTATACACTGTGATTGTATTTTTATTTTGAAAATGGTATGTTCAAAAATGTGTCAATCATAAGTGACAAGGGACAAAAAGACAGAATATAGGAAGTCAAGATTGACCCCAAAAGATCGAAGTCCAAAAAGCAGTGTAGCCCCAGCGCCTGCTGCTGAAGTCAGAGATCTCTCAGTCAGGCTGGGACAAGAACATGGATGTATCCTGTCTGCTTTTCGACTGTGCCGAGTCTGCAGGCTGCTCGGCGGTAGGCTGTGTGCCGTAGTTTCCAAAAGGGTAACCGCTAATATCAAATCTGATTTCTAAATAAACTCAGACAACAGGCAGCGCTGACAAGTGGACAACTCTTGGACGTTGTCTGTTTACTCAGACATCTTCTAAAGCCGAGCTTCCCCTAACAAACAAGCAAGCAAGCTTCTTTGTAAAGTCACAAAAGCTGGAGCGGAGTTAGGTAGCGTCTAGACGCCTTTGATCACAATACGGCGATTACGGGCTGCCGAATTTACTAACACAATTTTCTTTCCTTTTCTCCAATTATTTCTCTTTGCAGCCTTGGCTTTTAGGATTCAGTTACAGCAGCTTGCCCCGCTTAGTCAGCAGACATGCGCCATTTGGGGGATGCCATGATTGCCTTTTTCAAAATTAAATTTTGAAGCCCAAAGTGTCAAGTTTCATTTCTCTTTAATATAATTCTCTGAGACTTTACACAGCTCTGTAAAGACCAAACCAGCACCCACTGGCCGCATATGTTCTCCGGTTGAAACATGCTCTGACAGGTGCCCAAGGTCTCACTACTATTTTACCAAGTGCCATTCACATCAAACCTGTATCGACCAAGTAAATAGTACCCTTAATATACTGTGGAAGATTACTTTAAGGCCCATAATAAACATGTGGTTAATTAGAGAGATTCAAAGGCACATAGCATATTAAGAGTGATAAATTATTATAATATAAACTTTTCTCTCTCTCTCTCCTCTCTCTCTCTCTCTCTCATTCTCTCACTCTCTCGCTTTCTCTGGGAACAAGAATATAATACCCATTTGTGCATTTTGGTAGCCATGCTTTTGCTATTTTGTGTATTAAGGAGAACCTTTTTCATTATAAAAATAAGTTCAAATCCAAGATGCCTGAAAGTGTAGACACGGAAGGGAACTATTCAGAGGGATTTCTGTGCCCACACTTGAGAGGTAGGCATAAGAAGGTGACCCTGCTGCCCTTAATCAAACTGCCTTGCGAATCCCCTTTCTTAGAAACTGGCGGCCAGTGAGAGTTCTGAGTGCACCTTCTGTCCTCAGCGTGTCCTTGCTCGTCACAGCTCACTGGCGGCTCCTCATGGACAGGTGGTACCCAGGCAAAGATTTCTTGTTCCACTCTAGCTGGCCCAAGATGTAAAGCAATGGAGGAGGAGGTAGAGAGAGACGTTCCAGGGCCAAAAGACACTGCAGAGATGATACTAGACCTATATTCTCAATAACTCTTTCTTTCTAGTCTCACCCTAAATATCCTTATACCATTAGTGATTTAAAGGATGTGGGTTTTGGTTTTTTTGGGTTTTGTTTTCTCATTTAAGACTCCTGGATTCTATGTGCTGGTAAAATAATTTGTTCTGCAGAATGGCCAGATTGTGTTTCTCATACTTTTTTTTTTTTTTTTGAACTGTGATATCATCAGCTTGCAAAGACAATGTACTCCTTCCTCAACACTTAAGGGAGGCCTCCTGCCTCAGCTGAAAAACTAGTTTGTGCCAGGCACGGTGGTACACACCTGTCCTGGAATCTCAGTTCTTATGAGGCTGAGACAGGAGGATCACAGGTTCAAAAGAAGCCTGAATTGTGTCGTAAGACTCAGCCTCAAAAACAAAGAAAAGAATTGATTTGGGGTACAGCTCTGCAAGAGGAAATCTAACTACTTGGGGGTAAATGGTCTGTCCTTCTCTGGGAGGCACAAGACTGACTGATGAAAGCATGGTAGATGAACTGGAACCTTGGATAGGAACAGATCCACTGTAGAATCATGAGTCATTACAAGTTTAGAAAATCATGAAATATTTCTGTCTATTCCATTCAGAAAACACTCAATAGGCTAAGTCTAAAGTCTTTGAAGTATTCCCATTAGCTACTTAATAATTCGATCAGAACGTATCTTCACTAAAAACACTTTTACACATCTGGGAAGAAATGCAAATAAACCTAAAGATAGTATTCACTATAGTGACAAAATCACCAAGTTTTTAAAAATAGGCTTTAAACCGGGTGATGGTGGCACACACCTTTAATCCCAGCACTCGGGAAGGCAGAGGCAAGCAGATCTCTGAGTTCGAGGCCAGCCTGGTCTACAGTTTGAGTTCCAGGACAACCAGAGTCACAACAAAGAAACCCTGTCTCAAAAAAACAGTAAAATAAAATTTTTTTAAAAAAGGCTTTAATTTTATTTAAAATGTCATTTGTGAAACTCCTGATTCCTGAATGTTTTTGTAAGCCTTTAGTTAGAATGCAGAATCCAACCTTCGGGATTCCCAGCAAGAATTTTAACAGTGGGGCACTGCTTAGCAGGCCTTTCCCCAGGTCTGTTAATCATAGGGGAAAGATGTGGGAAAAGCTGATTTGGGTAAGGGAGGACTTATTACCTTTCATTGTTCCCTTGAATAAAAATCTTTCCATGTTTGGCAACAACGTTTAAAACAAATATTTGAATTTGGTATGAGTTTGCATTTAGCCAAATATTGACCTTCTTTAAAAACTGGCTTCAAAAAATATTCCTGTTTTCCCTTCATTTTCAAGTCAAACTATATTCCAAGGATAATGAAAGCCATGTGCTCTCACTTTGTTCCCCCTGATCCCTTCAACGTTTTGTTTTGGAAGATCACCTGGCAACAGGCTTATTAATCCATTTCCAGATCGTGTCCTTTCTGTTTGGACTTGAATTTGACCAGCAACTGTGAGATCATTAGTGTGGAAAGTCAAGTGTTTATTATAACCCTAAGTCCTCTGAATTCTAAAGAAACATTTTAATAAATGAATGAACAGGTGAGGGAATGAACAAATGAATGAGTGAACCACTTTAATAATGCTTCCTCGGGCCTTTAAACTCTGGATATATAATGCTTGAAATCTTCTCCTGTTCCAAAAAAGGCCTCTTCCTTGCTGTTTCCATTAATTATTTGGCTTATAAAATATGAATTATATCAATAATTTAGGCTGCATTATATATTCTTGCATACCCTATATATGCCATTTTCAAATGTAAGTCTCCCCAGAATGAAACAATGTGTGTGTTAGTTGAAATCCCAGGAAAAATTAGTACGATGAAACTTACCACTCGAAATGGGAACTTTTAGAAAAAGCATGCACTGGCCGCAGAATTTGATCCAGGAGAGCCAACAGCAGCTGCAGTGGACGAAGAGATAACTGTGTGTCAGACACCGGACTCTCAGGACCCACCACGCGTTGCCTGGCTGAATTCTAGGGAAAATCCCAAGAAGTCATTAATCATTCTATCCCGACCACAGGTAAGAAATGTCACCTAAACCATCCCGGGTTACAGTCAACAAGCAAGCTGCGGTTCAAACCTCCAGACCATGTGTGTCCAGAGCTGGCCCCCAGTGCGCCTGTGTGACGCTGCAAGACGGGGTATCTCTAAAATCACAGAGCAGCTGTGACTGGACACATGTAGGACTTTCCTAGCTCACCCTGTGCTTAGACCGATGCTCTCTCTTGCCCGTGAGCTGTTTGGAAATTTCCAAAGCAGGTAAGTAAGAGATTAGCATCAAACTTCCTATAAAACAATAAAACACCACGCTGTAAGGAGACCTCAAACTGAATCCAGAGACTCCCCGGCCAGATGTGTTCCTGAGGAACCACAAAAGTTAAATGTACGGCTGAACTCTGACCATTTCTCAGCTAACTGTCAGGCAATGTGTTCCCAAGACATGAGAAAGTATCTTGTGTTTCCATTCTACAAGGATGAGCAGGGTCCCACGGCTGCGGCAAGCACATGCTAGAGACACCTTCTTAACTTACACAAAGACGAGATAGAGTCGTACGAAGTGAAAATATAACTGTAAACACATCACCCGGACCAACAATAAATAAATAAAACAGCAGCTCCTTGCCTGTGTCAGAGATCAAGGTTTGAGAGCATGAAGCATCTTTCTTTGTCTTGGTGCAAGTTGGAGGCTGTGGGCAAGCACACATTCTTTCTCACAGACGTAGTCATCTCCCATGCACCACTGGTACACTTTCACTTCCGGTTGAAAGAAAGAGAATGCCTGAAAACTACGAGCTTAAAGAAGCCAAATAGTGCAACAGTGTATATGTTGAAACAAAAGATAACTCAAAAGGTAGACTCACAAGGTAAGTCAGGTAGTGGCTCATCAAAGAGAAATTTATATGTTTCAGTCCAGAAATAGGAGTACAGCAACGTTCAGCAAGGGGGTGCTTAATGTTGCATGATTATGTCAAAAGAATTTGGGGGCTAGGGAGCTGGTTCAGTTGGTAAACGCCTGACCCACAAGCAGGAGGACCTGAGTTCTATCTCCAGCATGTATGTAGAAAGCCTGTAAGAGGGTGTTTGCCTGTAATCTCAGCACTCCAGAGACACAGAAAGATGAATCCCTGGGGTTCACCAGGCAGCCAGTCTAACCAAATCAGTGAGCTCCGGGTTTGGGGAGAGACCCTGTCTCAAAAACTAAGGCAGAGAGTAATTTAACAGTACACACAACATCAACCTCTGGCCAACACACACACACACACACACACACACACACACACAGGCACATGGACGCATGTGCATATGCTCGAGTTTGGAAAGTTCAAGGCCATCCCCAAAGCCATGGAAGATCAAGCTTGAAGAGCTGAGACCTTCAGTGTTCAAAGAGACTCAAGTGACCCCTAGTGGGCTCCTCAGCAGTGAGTCTCCACCATCAAACTGACTTGGCCACACGTTCCAGCCAGATTTCAGGTTCTTTCATACATCCAGTGTGATCTTGAGACACGGGCTCCAGCTGGCCCCAGGGGGTGAGGAGTAGGGACTGGAGCCTGTTCCACATGTTGTTGTCTGTTTGCTGACATCCGAAGCCTTCCAGGGCTAAACTCAGTGGAAAGACTCAAGAGTCGAACTCAGACTACTCAGCTAGAGTTTACCTTCATGTCTCCTCTCTAGATAAAAGCCTCACCTTTCTTCAGATACATCTTCAGGTGCCTAGGACCACACCAGCCAGGCCACATGAATTCTCTTTGAAATCTAGTCCTCTTTTCTATTGATGACTCCTCTGCTGGCCCTAGTGTGAAATACTCGCACCCATTTTCTCTAGCACTCACATGATATAGTCACGGACTTTCTAATTGGTTGTCTACAATTGTTTTCTACATCTGTGTTCCTACATCTTAATTCCACTTAATTTATCCTTTTTCCTGCAGTGAAGGAACAAACACACCACAAAGCGGTCTACATCCCTCCCACAATGCATCTGTGTCTAGCGTGCTGTGTTCTGGGGTGGCAGATTGAGTCAGGGTCTGAGAAGGACTGCACACTCTGGGAACCATGCTTGCCAGGCCACTAGAGTTAGGCTTGTGTTCTTTAAAACATAACCTGAAAGCCAGGCGGTGGTGGTGCACGCCTTTAATCCTAGCACTCGGGAGGCAAAGGCAAGTGGATTCCTGTGAGTTGGAGACCAGCCTGGTCTACAGAGTGAGTTGTGAGTTCTAGGACAGCCAGAGTTACAACAGAGAAACCCTGTCTCAGAAAAAAAAAAAAAATAATAATAATAATAATAATTAATTGATTGATTAAAATATAGAACATAAGCTGAAGCTTCTAGCTTGGAATGAGAAGCCATTTGGACCTGCAGGTCCTATCAAGTCTGACCATTGTTCTGCAAGGCTTCATTTGTGTGTTCCACCTCTCTTCTTGATCCTGGCCTCAGAGACGCTGATCAACAATTTGGGATTTCTACCCATCAGACAAAACTACTGCTTGACATAATACCTTTATTGACATTATACCTTTATCTTTGGAAACTTGTTATTTTCCTCTGAATGGTTCTATTTATGCTTCCATGAATATAAAAATCATCACTTTCAGCATGTGCTAGGCGCCATGATAGGTAATGGCCTGGACAGTATCCACAAACTACATTACAATCTAGGAGAGCAACTGAGTCAGGCATGCTGTGACGAATGATGACATCACTGAGGAACAAACCAGTCATGAGTTTTAAGAGCAAGACAAAGTTGTTACGGCAGTGGTGTGAGGGCCAAATCATCACACATTAGTCCCCAAAGCCGGCCAAAGACTAGAGCTACCTGAAGGGGTGAAATAACACCGGCAAACTGTGGCCTGAAAAGCCAATCTGGGAAACAGCGAACGCTCAGAGAGCCATCCAGTGAGAAAACCCTGGGGGTGGTGGGGAGGGCTGGGGTGAAGACTGATGGGTCTTCTCTATGTCCTCCCCCATGAGGTCATCCCACAGCCAGGCAGCTGTACGTTGTGTTGTTTTTGCATTCAAAAAAAACAAAACTATCCTTAATCAGATGTAGGAGGCATCAGCATTAGAGTCTTCACACCTTTAATCAAAGGTTTTAAGAGCCTCTGGCACTAAAGTGGTTCAAAGTATAGTTAACTCCAGACTCTGGGTTTGTCTTTAGATTAACTTCAGCAATATTTTTGAAATAAAAATAATAATCAAAGTGATATAGAGAGAGAGATATAGGTATAGATATAATGTGCCTACAATAGAATATTACTCAGCCATGAAATGGAATTAAACATGCTACAGTGCAGAACTTCAAAAATATTTTCCCTATAGGACCAGAGAGGTGGCTCCGTGGATCAAAGTCCCTGCTACCAAAGCTGACCACCTCGGTTCTACCCCCAGGACCCATATGGTAATAGAATCAGCAACCAAAAGTCGTCCGCTGGCCTCCACACACACGCCATGGCATGTGAAGACACACACAGAATAAACAAAATGTAATAAAAAATTTACAATCTATTATGCCAAGTAAAAGAAGCCCAGCACGAAACTTCACGACATTTGGTGCCGCTTACGCTTAGCATCCGCAACAGGTAACCATGGTGACAGGAGCGCGGCAGGTGATGCCGAGGGCTGTGGGAGAAGACAGGGGAAGCAGCTGATCGCAGAGGTATGAGGCTATCTCCCAAAATGATGAAAATATTTGAAACTAGAGATTTCAAACATTTCAAATATTCAAAAATATTTTAAACAGACCTCGCCTGCGCAGCACTCTGAAAGGATTGAGTTCTTTAAACCGTCAGCTTGTTTGTTGCATGGGCTTCAAATCTTTAATGAAGTCGTTTGAACATATTACAAGAAGATGCTGCACGTAGGATGATTGGATGACCCGACACTGCGCGGTTACTTCACCATGCCCATAAAGTCCCCCCAACACACAAAGGCGCTCATCATCTGTTTATGGGGAATTATAGTCGCTATGTGGGGAAACACACACAAAAACAGCATAGTCTTCCAAAAAGAGTAACTCTAGCCTTTATTGAGAACTTCATAGGTGATATAGATATTTCTACATATTTTATCTCAGTGTACCCCTTAAGAAGACCTAAAAGGTGGGAATACTTAGCGCTGACTTACAGCTGCGAACACCTACAGCCAGAGAAGTTAGGTAACTTAGCCAATGTTGCACAGCTTGCCGAGTAGAAAGAACAAAATTCAGATCTTAATATGTCTAACTCCACAACCCTGACTATCGCCACCTAAGCAAGGCTTTCTGGGTCTTAGGTTGTGACATCGCCTACAACCTGGCTCTCTTTTAGCAAACCTGCAAGCAAGATCATCAGACCTCGCCAGATTACTGAAAGCACTCTGTCAGGCCTCACACTGAAGAGACAGGATGCTCTTGATTCCAAGGACTGGAACTCACTGCAAACGTGTGAGTCATTATTCAGGTTAAACAAGGAAATAAGTCAGAATGTGTACACGTGGACAGCCTGGAGAGAAGTAACCTGAAGAACTCTGAGATCTTGGCTACCATTACAAAGAAAACATCACTCCTCATGTACTAAACAAACTGTGGTCCATTAACTCAGCACTGGAGTTCTTTTTGGCCCCAAAAGTGCTGGCACCCAAACAACGTTTACAGTCATGTTACCAAAAATACTTGTCCACTACATTTCTACATCCGTCCTATTTTCTCTCAGACATACTTCAGTAATTGCCTGTCTGCAGGTACAAGATAGTTACAGGAAGTGATTAATCTTTCATGAGATTACTGCACTGCTCCTTAATTCAGTATAATAAAAGATTGAAGGGACAGGCATTCACAAGTCCATGCACGCTTCTCAGAAAGGAAACTTTAAGGAGGATAAGTCTAATCACACAACAGCTTGATGATGCAATCCCTTTTGCAAATAAAGCATCAGGACAGGACAAAACACACACACACACACACACACACACACCCTGGGGTGGGGGAAGCCCAACTCTAAACCTAAAACCTGACTCTTTCTTTTCTTTTCTCTCTCTCTTTACCTAGTAAGAGACCAGATGGAATCCCCAGATATTATGAGCCATTACAGCTGGAAGCTGAATGGTTGATCGGTACCCTAGTCTCACATCGAGACACTGGAGATGAGAACGGCTGTTTGCCTTCTGAAGCAGGTGTGGTTGGGCTAAATGGAGAGAGGATGCCCGGCTGGAAGGACGCGTCCACCAGCTGCCCGGGGCTGTCTGTTTCGATAAATACCACCTGTTCCTACCCAGACGGAGGAAAGAGGCCCCCATCCCAGAGAGCTTCTGCTTGTGTCTATTGTGTAGAGGCTTTTGTGTCCTTCCACATCTAGAATCTAGCAGGGGGTGCTGGTGGGAGTCACTGCGCTTGATCTGACTCTAGACAAAATGACACTGGCTTTTTAGACATGAGGTCCAAGTATTTCTGGGGGGGGGGGGCGCTGGGAACATGAGCATAAGAGACTAATGAACAGCACATGGACGAAGAGGGCAATGGCCCTGAAAGAGACCTCTTCACAATCTCTGTGCCCTGTGGGGTCCGGCCACCCAGAGAGATGGTGTGTGGCCCTTCCCTCTACACCCTATCCCATTGTTCACTGCCCCAGGCACAGAGGCAGGTGAACACGTGTACCTTTGCTTGTGTCCTTCCTACACTGCCGTCCACAAACCTTCTCGTGACCTGACTCAAATTCTCTGTACCCTAAGTTTTCCCTAAAAATTTCAGGCCAAAAGATTTTTTTTTTTGAATTGCTGTTATGCTGGGAAGTTCAGTGTTCCGTTTGCTTTCCAATCTTGTTCCAAACAAACCTTAACTCCTGGAGGGCAGAGGGCAGAGGGCAGAGGGCAGAGGGCAGAGCCCAGCCTTCTACAACCCAACCCATCACCCAACACAGAAGCAAGTACACCGTGACTCAGCCGTGCACTCTTAAGTAGGAATGGATAATGGAGAATGGCTAGACATGACACTAGAACTAAGCAGAGACACCACTGGAGGGACTCAAAATGGCTTCGCTTTAAGGCCTCTAGAAGTCCAATTACTGGAAACCTCAGACGTACAGCCAGAAGGATGGGGACTGAATCCTGATTCTCATACCTATTAACTTTATGACATTGTTCACTTAACAGGACCCATTTTCTTATCTATAAAATGGAGCCTCAAGAAGCCCATCAGCAGAACGCCCCACCAGGGCTGTCTGTATCCCTATGGTTATGCACACAACAAACCCCACGTCTTGTTTCCATGGTAAACTGAATAATCCCTTCAATATCAAACTCATTAGAACAAACAGACGTATTTTTCTAGGCTGATTATTTTTTAAGGCTTCATAAACCTGGTGATCAGAAACATCCAGAGACCTTGTAAAACTACAAATTGCTGGATCTCAATTCCAAAGATTCTGATAGGTAGACTTGGATAGGCCTGGGATCTAACAATTAACCTAGCTTGGAAAGTACTGAATGAAAATAATATTTTGTTGACACCTGCCCAGCAGCTGCCTGATAAGTAGTTATTGAGATTGTAGGACTTTAAACATGTATCTTAAACTGTAATATGCACATTAATTCTGGCACACTCTGTCCAGTTTGAGAATGTGCTTTATCTCATAAATTTTTCTATAATTGAAGTGCATGTAGTCACATACATATGCAGGTTGTTGGTGTATGTGTGTGTGTGTATGTGTGTGTGTGGTGTGTCTGTACATTTCCTGGAGGTATGTGCTGTAATTACTCGCTATTCCGGAGCTCTCAAATGTCAATTTATCTCTGTAATCTGATCATTTGTGGCAGCGAGGATATGTCCCGTTTCTATTCACAGAGTTCACTCATGTTTGTGAAATATTCACTCCAACTAAGAAATAAGACAGTATATGAAAAGAGATTGGCATCCTAAGGCAAAGATAGAATCCTAAACGTAGGAGAAGCACTTATTCTTAAAGAAACAGTCATGGACACCGCTCTACTTCAGAATTTGCCTAATCAAGTCGCTCGGAGCAGAGAAGACAGGAACGTCTAAGAATGCCCTCAGTCCAGGCGGTTTCGTTCCTGGGTTAGGCAGGGGTCAAGGCAATCTACAGAGGTTTAGACTAAACAGGAAGAAAACTAGCTCAATTAACAGCACAGTCCCAGGAATGGCCACCTCATCTAGAAAAAACAAACTCGGAAGAATTCTGTCACTGATACTTGGCTCCTCTGTGCAGATAAAAGCTGTGACTTCCAAACCTTTCATGAGGGTTAGCGTCAGGCCTTGCCACTCCTCTGTCACTCAGAGGTTCCTGAGAATCAACTCAATCTCTCTTTTGAAAAGGCATTCCAGACACGGATGTAGCCGAGGAAAACCGTCTCCTTGCCTGGGCCCCTGCGGGGTAAGGAAACCCCTGACTCTTTCACAGGAGCAGAATTGTTTCAACTTAATTGAATGAAGTGAACTTGGGGAAATACCTGACATTGCCAGCTTGACCTCTGCTAAGCCTTTTGAACTTCAATCGCTGTCCTCCGAGAGACAAGGCCTCTGTTCAGTTTGCAGTGACTTCCCCTGATTACGCAGGTAACTTATCTGAAGGATTCTGTGGTTTCAGTTATCACTGCTGGCCGACTGTGACCCAAGCGTGAGACACCAGCATTATTTCCGTGTGGGGTTTTATGGCTAAGCCTGCAGAGGCGTTTGCAGCAAGCCTTTTGAGTCAAGGGGGTCTCCTTTATGCCAAGACTGGATACTCATTTAGTTCCCTTGCAAAAGGTAGTGACAGTTAAACTTGTTATTTGAATAAAAAAGTTATCTGAGCAAACAGAAGAATATGGGATCTGAATTTTAAAACGTGAACAACAGTTAAGGTATGATTAGTTCTATGCAACTATCTTTCTTAACACTAGGTCATATGTACCTTTGCTAGTACCCAGGGAAAAAACATAATTCATCCAATTCTTTATTGAAAAATAATTTATATAATTTGCCCTCATTTCTGAAGGAAATTGTTGCTGGTAATTAAATGTTTACTACCAGCTAGTGTCAGCAAATGTGAGGAAAATGTTCTGAAATGTTGGGGAACAGTAAAGCGCCAGAAATGTTATGGAAAATGGGGCAATAATGGAATCTGCTGAGAGGTGATGTGTGCCTACAATTGTAAGAATGACTCCTGAAGAGCAAAGCAGAGGTGGGGAGCGAGGGGCGGGGCTTTAAAGAAAGGAATGGTTCACAGTAGCAGAACAGACATCAGAAAGCTAGACATTTCTACAAGAAATGAGCTAGGAAAAATGTCGATAGTATGATGGATATATAAAGCTCCAAGAACACTCTAGGTGAGTATTTTCACTAACAGTCTAATTCGGGGTGCCATACGCATATGTAATTAAGCATTAACTGGGGAATAGGGAGGGGAGCCACCAAACAGCTAATCATAGATATTAATGAGACAGGAGGAAATTCATGAGTGAAAACAGCCAGTGGGGTAAGGGGGAGCCCTGCAGAGAGGGACCAGCCGTGCAGAGAGGGACCGGTGCCATACAAGTATGGACCAGAGTTCAGATCCCCAGAATACTTATAAATGCAGAGTAAGAATGGGCACCTTGCCTGCGACCCCAGCACTTTGAAGCAGAGACGGGGGGGGGGGGTCTCCAGAGCAGGCTTCCTAGCCAGACTAAATGCACACACACACACACATACACGTACACATGCTCACACACACATATGCGCACACACACGCACACATACACACAAAGAACAAGGAAAGAAAGACAGACAGAGCTGGCAATAGGCACGTGCACTATTTTAGAACATTACATTGTACTGTGCTAACCATGGAGTAACTTGATTGTGGTACTGAAGCCTTGGTATCAGTACAGGATTCATGGATCTCATTAGTACGAGCACTGCAGTTTCCTTTTACCATTTTATTTCCCAGCTGGCTAAATGAATTGGCATTCCAATTCTTTATCAATTTAAGCTTAAAACAGATTTCAAACTTCTTGGAAACGGTTCAACCACTGTGGATATTTATTCGAACTTGAGAAAGTGATTCTCTCTGCATCTAAATTCTAATATAACAAAATCTGCTGCTCAGAGTAGGTAGCAATATGCCCTCCCCCCAAACTTGGAATTCCAGATGAGTACTGGAGTGAGTCCCTCTGTTGAAGCCTTCACTTCTTCAGCAGGAAGTACCCGAGGCCCTGGCAGGAATGCTGTGAGTCTCAAGGATTGTAGCATTCTGAAGCACAGCCAAGCTTTCAGCTCCTCCCATGCTGGCCTCTGAGTCTGCGCAGTGAAGACAGCCACGCGATAAGACACAGCTGGGCTACACCAGGAACGTTTTTATCAAGTTGGTTGCCAATGTGAATTTTCACACATTTGCTTTTTTCCAACATGTGGTAGCCCAAACTAAAAGCACTTGAAATAGGTTCAGGCAAGAGTTCAGGCTTGAAATAAGTTTTTGCTCCCTGGTTTATGATGATTCCCTAACAGGGATCTCTCTTTTTACCCCCAAAGCATGCTGTTTCATTAATCTTAATAGCTTTCAAAATATGCTAAGGCTCATACCAAATAACCTTGACAGAGAGCAACTAAGTTTTCTTTAATGCCCACTAAGCCCTCCCATAGACTCACAGCTCCCAGCTCTCCTTGGGCAGCTCTCTTCCTCCCCCTCCACTCCGATGACTGGACTCTCACCTCATCTATGCTTTGCTGGAGGATAAGAAGCAGATGTTGGACTGGACTGTACAAGTTCATACTCACTCAGCATCCCCTGTCCAACTCCTACTAACTCAGATTTCTAACTCTTAAGTGACTCTTGAGAACAGGAAAATATCAGGACTCGAAGGAATGAAGCGAATCAACCTACTGAGGGTGCATGTTTGAGTTGGGATTGAGTGCTGAAGTTAGTGTGAAAAACAAGTCAGATCTGATCTAAATCATCATTGGAAAACTTAAGACGTTGCCAGAGAGAGGCAGGATTCTAGTGGTAGCCCCTTCAGATTTCTGTTCCCAGTTTTTCGATCAAATCCTAACCTAAATACACTGTGAAGTGTTTGCAGATGCAATCAAAGTCCCCAAAACAGTTGGTTGTAAGAGATGGGAGTTTATCTATGGGAACCTGACCTAACCAAGAGAGCCCTTGGAGGCAGAACTTTTACTCATTCAGCAGCAAAAGAGACCAGAGAGCTGCCAAGCACCAGAAAGATTCTATGAGCAGGTGCTACCTTGAAGATGGAAGGGACCACTAGGTCTAGCAGCTGAGAGCATCCTCTGGCCAACAGCGAGCAAGGAGAGGACCTCCATCCCAGAGCTGCAAGATACCAAACTCTGCAACAGCCTAAATGGTCCTGGAAGGACTGTCTCCAACTGAGAGTCCGGTCTAAGCAACACCGGATTCTGTCTGGCAAAGGCTCTAAGGAAAGAATGCAGTCCAACCAGCCAGGATTTCTGACTGGAAGAATTCACTGATGGGTGCTGTGTAAGTTGTTATTTGTCCAAAAGGAGAGGACATGACACCACACTGGAAATCACTGGAGCTGTACAGTATTGCCTCGTACAGAAGCACAAAGTGATTCAGTTCAATTTCGCTATTAAATTCCTGTGTTAGACCTGCCATGCTTCTAATGCACAGAAGCCACAAGTGGCCCCTAGCTTCTGCAGGTGACGCTGAAGACCCTAGAACAGTGGTTCTCAACCTGTGGGTCGTGACCCCTTGAAATATCAAACAACCCTTTAACAGGAGTCTCCTAAGACCATCTACATATCAGATATTCACATTACAATTCATAACAGCAGCAAATTACAGTTAGGAAGTAGCAACAAAAATGATTTTATGGTTGGCGGGAGGAGGGGGTCACCACAACATGAGGAACTGTATTAAAGGGTTGCAGCATTAGGAAGGTTGAGAACCACTGCTCTAGAACTTTCTAATCACCATGAAAAGGGATCCGAGCATGTCATAAGAGCCATAAGAGCCTGAAACTTTGGCCCAAGTGACTATTGCTTTGGTGAAAGGGAAATGATATCATTGTTACTGCACGTACTGGCCAGATAGCAGGGTGCACAGTCATCTTCCGCACTACCATTGAACTCAACCTGGTGAGAGGCTCACGCCGAGGGAGGCGAAGGGCATTAAGACCACTTGAGAAGAATAAATCCCCGCCTCCCATTTCTGGCTCACCCTCAGATACATGATCCATTTGTGAGATGCATGATAGAAGCTATAATGTCATTCCCGCCCTGCCTCTCTACTCCTGCAGCTGGTTGTTTTAATTAGATGTATACGGTGTGATCCCACGTACTCTTCCAATTTTTCCTCTCTAGAGAAGACTAGCCAGCTTGGAAAGGTCAATTCAGAGGTTGCTCTGGTCATCCAAGACCGCACCAGGAAAGAACGGCCCTGGATAATTGCGTGGGGCCCAGCACAAAGAAAAGCACTAAGGCTTTAACCGGAAGTGGTGGCGGGTACCATGAAAGAAGAAATGACAGGCGTGGGATTCGTTTCCTGGACACTGAAAAAAGGCTTACCAGCGTCGTGTCAGCCGGTTTTGTCATTTGCATGTGTTTCGTAAACTCGGCAAATCAAATATTTTAGGTCTAAGCAAAATGCTAGACCCTTGTTCATATTTTGCCCCTGTGTACTTTGACAATCCTATTTTTTTGTAGCAGATTTTTCATACCTTGGGATGTGTTTAAAATGTCCCCAGAGCAAATAACAAAATGTCCTAACAAAATCCTGGCAGTTTTTGTGGTTTTGTTGATTTGGTTTTGTTTCGTTTTGCCCAGCATAAAAGAATACCGGACAGATAAAAGCTCAGTCCATTCCAGGGAGACGATGAAAGAACCACATACTACAGCCCTGGAAAGATGGGAAGACAGTTACTATGCACAGAGGGCCCAAAGGTCACCCCTACATCTGTAGATAGAGCCTACACCGCAATGAACAAGTACTCAGTCTGAGGACTGAGCTGCGGCCGTAACCTTGTGGCCGGGGGGTGGGGGGGGGGGGTAGGGGGGGGTGGGGGTGCGGTGAAGCTCTACTCAGTCCCATGGAGGCAGATATGGGATAGCAAATGGGGTACCAGACCATTCCTCTTACAGAGTAGGAAGAATTGCACAGGGGTTGCTTTGCTCATGAAACCAGCTTCAGGAAGTTACACGGCCTTTCATTCTTCTGCTACATGAGGCACAACATTCATCTCTGGAAGAGAACACACCAAAACGCCATCTTGGAATCTGAGGAGTCCTCGTTAAATACTAAATCTGCTAATGCCTTAAACTTGGGCTTTCCAGTTTCCAAAACTGTGAGGAATAAATTCACATTATATAGAGAGATAACAGTCTTGTGTGTTTGGTTATGGCAGCCCAAAGAGACAAGACAAGAAGCCATAGGAGCCGAGATGCAACCTGCTGCCCTACACTCCTGATTTTGTCGTCCTGCAACCAGAGAACTTCTCTACTCAGAGACTGCTGGTCAACGGGTGTCCTCTCGCCTCCATGGCCCCTGCATCTGGCTTTCAGCATCCCCGGGAGCAGTCTGTGTCCTGCTCCTAGACTGGCAGATCCTAGACTGACTGGCTCCTACTTTTCTACTGTTCCCAGATTCCCACTAAATAGCCTAGCCTGGAGACCTTACAACTCCTTGGAATAAAGTCTGTTTTATGTATGAATAAAATTGTGTGTGTATGAGAGAGAGAGAGACAGAGAGAGAGGACTATATATAACGGTATCCACAGACTGTCTCATCCCTCAGATAATGTTGGGTAGTATTTATATACAACCTACTCATTTCTTTCATATAGTTTAAATCATATCGAGATTATTTACGGTTGTATATACTATTATATTTTTATTATAAAGACAGAAGGATGTGGATAACACATTGGCAGACAGCCTGTGCTGTGTATTCACACACACACACACACACACACACACATATATACATTCAAATACAATGTAAACACTATAAAATCATTGATACACTGTGCTACTTAAACCCTAAGCTTTAGGGAATGATAATAAGAAAAACTGTTTCTCTATGTTCGGAACACAGGCACTTCTTTCAGATATTTTAATGCATAGCCGGTTGAGTCTGTAGATAGGTACCCACTGCGCATGTGTGTATGAAGTCCTCCAGGTTGGCATAACTTTCCGAAACCTAAGGGCAAGAACAATTCTCTCAGATTCACATCCATTTCTGTGCCTGCACGAGAAAAACTGACTGTCAGTCATGCGGGTGAACTTGTCACTATGACTAAGAATGGTTAAGATTAGATAAGATGAATGTTTACTCTCCGCGTGCTACTCTGGGCCCACCTCAAAGCCAATGATCAAAATGCACGTATTTACCAATCTGGGTGCCGAAGAAAATGACTATCCTTGGCTGTCTTAATAAGTGTCTCAGGAAAGAATTATTCATAGGTTAAATCTATTTGGAAAATCTGGATAGTAAACAGAAAGAGGATTGTAGTGTGGAATTTATAAAAAGCTTTTAAGATGTGTAATAAATCCACAAGAAGGTTAGTCTAATATGCATGTGTGATACTTCCTGTGTGACGGTCACCACCATCTTGAAGACGTCAGTGGGCCACAGAATATAACTGGGGAAATGCTGTTTAGAAAAGCCTCAATCGTGCAGTGAGGATTTGTAATGTATAAGACACTGCTCTGAAGATCAGTCTCTGGAACTAGTGCCTGCAAACATCTTCTCGTCCATTTCTGAGATTCCTGTGGTTAGTTTACACTTTCTGTTATAGCCGTTCGTTCCTTCCTCTTTCCCGGACACTGCAGTTCTTTGCCACATGCCAACAGCAAGTGTTTCTTCTGCACAGAGCTTTCTCCATTTTCTCCTCTTTGCTACCATCTGCTGCCGCAATCTGCCGCACTGATCTGCCCTTTTAACTCTTTGCATTATCTGCATTTCTTGTGTCTAGAGCTGAATGTTTTCTCTGCATCCCCATTGAGTGTAAGGTTTGTTGCGTTCAGCCTGTCTCCAATTGAGAAACATTCCTTCTATTTCTAATATCTTCAGGGACTTTATCATGAAGAGATGTTGAGGAGCTGGGAGAGAGGGGCAGTGCTTAAGAACACTGGCTGCTCTTCTAAAAGACCCAGGTTCGATTCCCAGTACCCACCCATGTGATGGCTCACGACTGTCTGACTGTCCGTAACTCCAGTCGCAGCGGAACTAATTTTCCCTTGTGGCTTCCTCAGGCACTGCCTGCAATTGGTGCACAGACTTACATGCAGGAAAAACACCCGACCACATAAAATAAAAATTTTTTTAAAAGATGTTGCATTTTTCAAAAGCATTTCTGTGTCTATTGAGATAATCATGTGACGTCTATGTTTAAGTCTCCTTACATCATAACATTATATTTATCAATTGCACATGCTGAGTAAACTTGCCTCCCCGGGATGAAACCAACCTGATCATGGTATGCAAGTTTAACGTCTTTCTGAATGTGGTTTACGAGAATTTTATTGAGAATTTTTTTCATCTATGTTCATCAGAGAAATTGTCAATCCTTTTTTGTTGCTGTTGTTTCCTTCTCTGGTTTTGGTTTTAGGGTAATTCTTGTTTGATGGAATAAATTTGGTAATATTCCCTTCCCTTTCTATTTTTTAAACCAGTTTAAAGGACACTGGTGTTGGCTCTTCTTAAAGGTTTGGTAGGACTCGGCAGTAAATCTATCTGGCCCTGTGGTTCCCTTTGTCGGGAGACATTTTTGCTACTGCTTCACTATCAATAATTGCCATAGATCTGCCAAAGCTGTTTATGTCTTCTTGACAGAAGGAAGATAGGTCAGATGTTCCTACATGTTTGTCAGTTTCTTCTAGATTTTTTCAGTCTCTAGGAAGGCATGTGTTCAAATTTTGACTCCCTAATGCCTCTGGAACTCACTATTTTTTATTTGTTGCAATGCGCACTTGTCGGTTTTACTACTTTGGGTCTTAATTTCTTTTGGTTAGTTTGGAGGTGGGTTTCTCAATCTTACCTAGCATTTAAAGGGCCCAACTTTTCATTTGACTGTTTCTGTATAGTATTCTTTTAGTCTCTGCTTCACTGATATCTGCCCTGATCCTTGTAATTCTTGCCACCTTCTACTTTTTGAACTTGGCTAATTCTTGTGTGTGTGTGTTTTTTTTAAGACCTTGAGTTGTTGCATGAGCTTACTTATTTGGTATTTCTGCCTTTTTTTGTTTGATTTGTTTTGTCTTGGTTTGGTTTGGTTTGGTTTTTTTGTTAACGTTATTGTATCCTAAAGGTTCAGGTAAGCTGGTATTTCATCTCCATGTTATCCTGGGAAATGTTTTATTTCCACCATAATTTCTTCTATGACCTGTTGGCCAACAAAGAGTCTATCTTTCAGTGTCCAGTCATTTGTGTCATTTCTGTATATTCTGTTGAAATTGATTTCTAGCTTACACTACTATAATCTGATAATATATAAGAAATCATTTTGATCCTTTCATATTCATTAAGACTTCATTTGTAATTGTTCCGGTTGGTTTTTGCCAACTTGACACAAGCTAAAAATATCTAGGAAGAGGAACTTCAGTTAAGAAAATGTCTTCACTAGATTGCCCGTAGGCAAATCTGTAGGGCAATTTTTTGATTGCTGATTAATGTGGGAGGGCTTGATTAACTGGGGTGATGCTACTCATGGGCCTGGCTGGTGGTCCTGGGTTCCATAAGAAAGCAGGCAGAGCAGGCCATGGGGAGCAAGCCAGTAAGCAGCACTCCTCCATGGCCTCTGCTTCAGCTCCTGCCTCCAGGTTCCTGCCCTGTGTGAGTTCCTGCCCTGACTTCTCTCAGTGATGAATTATTACCTGGAATTGTAAAATGAAATTAACCCTTTTGTCTCCAAGTTTCATTTGGTCATGGTCTTTAACACTGCAATAGATAAGTAACTAATACTCGTCATGAATTGCCTTAGTTTGTGCTTATGTCCCTTTTATTTCTCTGTAAATTTTTAAAAGATAGATTTGGTGGATAGATCCATCTCAGCCAGCTTAAAATGCATCTTTCTTGGCTTTTAGAGCTGCTGATGAGATATCTGTTGTTATTTTGATGCATTTGCCTTTGTAGGTGTCTGGGACTTTTTCCTTATGGCATTTAATATTGTTTCACTGATTTGTATTTTTGACATTTTAACTACAACATATTGTGGTAAAGATTTTCTTTGGTTATGCTTATTTGGGGGGAATCTAATTTCTTTAGATTTATTTATGAATATTTATGAGCATGAGTATTTTGCCTGCCTCTGTGTATGTGTGTGTGTGTGTGTGTTTGTGTATGTATATGTGTGTGTATATATGTACCACATGTGTGTTTGGTTCACATAGAAGCCAGCGGAGAGCATTGGACCCCTCTGGTACTGGAGTTACCAATGGTTGTGAGCCACCATGTAGGTGCTGGGAACTGAACCCAGGTCTTCTGCAAGAGCAAAAAGTCTTCTTAAATGGGAGCTATCTGTCCAGTCCTCTATTTGAGAGTAAACGCTTCCTGTGTTTGGGTGGTCCTTTTTCTCTGGATTTGGGTGATTTTTTTTTTTTTTTTTTGGCTATAATTTCATTTAAGTGAATCCCTGTGCCTTTAGCCTTTATCTCAGCTCCTTCCTCTAGCCTATGGATTTGGGGGTTGGGTCTACTGCGTATTGCAGAGTCCCTCGCCTGTGCTCACACTTCTTTATTTGATTTTCCTGTTACTGTTTGAGTGTATTATCTCCTAGGCCTTGCTCTCCATCCCTGACATTTTTCCTTCTGCTTGGTCAAGTCTATTGCTGATGCTTTCCGCTGTGGCTTGTTGCTATTATTATTAGTCATTAACTTTTCTGTCTCCAACATGTTTTTTTTTTTTTTTCAAAAATCTCAACTTACTTTTTGAATTCTTGCTGACTTTTTTCATTCATAGTCTTGATTTTATCTTGTTTTGCATTTTTCTCCCTGCTGTTGACTTTCCTCTGTAAGGTCTAGATTGAGTTCCTTTGCTTGTTTGTGCCTTCTCTGGGATCATTCATCATGGTTATTTTAAGCTTTAAATCTTCATTCAACATTTCATCTGTTTTAGATAAGGCTACTTAGGTAAACAAAAGACACGGGGAAATGGAAAATCAGAAAAGAAGCATGATTAAATAAATAAAAATAAAAAGAAGAGAAACTGAGAGGAATGTTCTGGAGGAACATTTGGAAAGATAAAAAGCTCCTCGATGATGAAAAAGTTCAAAAACAAGTTAGATAAATGCAAGAATGGAAAATTTTTTAAAAATTTTTCATTCCATTTTCATGTAACATATTTTTCGATATAAAAAATTGTGATACAGGTTATCAGTGCGACAATCAGAGAATGTGGTATTAGTGATAGTCTCTGAAGGCTGATGAGGGCTGAAAACCTAAGGCTAAATTTTTATACTCCTGGCTTAGCAGTGCCCATATTCAAGTTTGGTTTTCATAAACCTGCCATAGTGAGTTACTGGAGTCATGAAATGTCTTGTTAGCAGCAATGGCGTGTTCTTGTACGGCGCGCGGCACTCTGACCAGGACGTGGCGCATTAGGGAAATACACTGCTTTGTCTGGGGATACTTTATTCTGTTCTTCCCTTGTTCTAGCCTTTAAATAAACTTTCATGAATTCAGTCCATCTGGAAAGTGCTCTTGGCACAGACTCAATGTAGAAAACCTTCCTAAACTCTATAAAACAGACCAGTATGTAGATGTGTAGGAATTTCCCGTGTGGAGAAAGGAAAGAAGAACCTACTAAGGTGCACAAGAGGTGGCTTCTGTGTGTTTGTAAAGTGTTGAGTCCATCATAGGCTTTCCTGTTGTGGATGGAGATGAGGCCAGAGGGTAGGCTGGGAGGGAAGTCTCTGGAAGTGAAGGATCCAGAGGACACTTTCCAGGGATTGACACTTTGCTCCTGTAGGGATTAGAACCCAGCAGTGCCAGAGGCTCATATAGAAAATGTGCATTTGGGGAAGCAAATCTGGTGATGTTCTGAATGTGCTCTACTTGACCAAACAGGCAGGTGGTGGGAAAACAGGAGAGATCCGCAGTTACAGTGGTCTTGTGGGGAGGGAGAGAAGTTAGGGGAATGAAAGTCTGAAGTATGATCATTATAAATGAAGACGAAACAAAGGGACCAGGTTGTGAAACTCATGTGGTCTCAGTGGTGTACTAGAGCCCACTTCCGCCAGCTCTCAAGGGCCAGCGCTGTGCACTCAGGAAGTTTGCAAACCAGTTTTTACCCCATGGGCAATTTAGAATCCGCAGAGAAATTCAGCCACAGAAATTAGCAAATATACTGTACTTTCTGTTTTTCAGAGGCCTGCAAGCATACCAAAAACAGACTTGACACGGCAGAGAGCAAGCAGAAAACAGCAGGTTCTGGGGAATGGTGCCCTTGTACAACACAGGAGTCCTCAAGGGATAAAAACATAGAGAACTGTGAATTCACAAGTGGACATAAATATTTATGTCTATAAACCACATGAGAGCAACCCACTAGACAAAAAGTAAACATGCCGTTAACTCGGTTTCCCTTCCTACCAGACACTGGAAATGCCCACCACCCTTCCAATATGGCATCACATGAAATATGTCACAGGTATGGAAAGAAACAGCAGCCCTAACCCCAGTGCTTACGTGTCTGACTTGTCCACATTTTACATGAATGGATGGATGGCCACGTGAAACCCGGAGCAACGCAGCCCTCAGAACCTGGGAGGGGCTCTCTACGCCGTGATGGTCCAAATCTGACCCTGTGTCAGCTACATGGTAAATTTGCCTCTGATTCGAGAGGGACATTGTGGTGTCACTCAGGTTCAGGGAGTTTGGGGGCAAGGCTTAATCTCAATTCATTGCTAAGTGTGTAGTATCCAGATTCAAAATGCCCGAGAGGCTGCCATGCGGCGATGGCAGAGTATGCCAGCCCAGAGTTTGGGCAGGAGACCGCAGACCTCACCCCGGGCTCATGAGAGAATCAAGCTCCTTTCAAGCACCACTGTTCACAGTTAAACCTATAGCTCATCCAGCCGGGACACCCCAGAACCAGCTTCAAAATACACCGTCTTGCTCATGCGGATCTAAGAGCTGTCTGGTCCCTGCTGTGAAACTACTGGACGGTGTCGCTGTGAGGGAAGGTGAAATGTGTCTGGCGCAGGCCGGAATAATCCATTCCAGACACATGTGTAATGGGGGGGAAACAGGTGCAAACAATTGAACCAGCTGTCAGCAAGCTGTGGGGATCGCTTTTGATATCTTAATCGTTAGTCGATCGGCGCGCCACGTTGGCAGCCTCGTTGTCACAGCCCGCTGCACATCTGCAAGCCTTTTCCATTCCCTTCTGATGTTCTCGTGAGTCCTCAAGAAGACTGACACCAGGAGAGATGCAAATTGACCATGATTGCTGCCGCTTCCGTTTTCCTGCCACGGAACCCGAAGGGTTGACAAATGCCAGTAATTGCTCATTTTTCACTACTGGTTATCAGGTGCTACAACAAGGCAAGAGCAGAGAGATCCCTCCGTCCCTGTGAACATCCCTGGTGGTGTGAGGGGCTGCATACGATGCCTCTGTTGCATAAACTCTGCCCAGTAACTTGCGTAGGAAATTGGTTGGGTTGTCGTTCTTTGAAATGTGTTTACGTCAGCCCCTTCACCCCCGATACTACTACCTTCATAGTGTCTGGGAAAAGACACAGTTAATGAATGTTGACGTTGATAAAACATCTTCATTCTCCTTTCCCTGTCAGGAAAATGTCAGCACCATAATTACCATAGCATGTAATTATCCCTAAGATAGGGACCAGGAATCAATGGCCTCATGTGCACGGACCCACCATCTGAGATATTTGGGTTGATAACCCTGCAGAGGTCAACAGATTATATAGACTACCCATACAAAAGAACAGATGGATCTGAATGGCCCTTCAAAATGCTAGTCCCATGGCCTCTGCCCCGGAGACCAGGTTCTTTGGAACTGCTGGCATAAGAGAGCCGTGGCTGGAACTTGCATTTTGTTGCTGAGCCCGGGACATACTTCAGGTAGAAGCACCCTGCAGAGGAATCCACAGGAGACAGGAGGTGAATTTCCCAACTCTGCTCTTGTTTGCATGACATCTCGATCCGATCCTTCTTTGTTTTATGGAGGGGTTTTTTGTTTTTATGGTTTATTGAAAATAATTTTTTCATACAATGTATTCTAATCATGGTTTGCCCTCCCTTGTTACCCGACAGATTCTCCCCCACCCATTCAGCTCCATGCCTTCTTTCTCCGTGTTTAGAATATACATAGGCAGATGAAGAAGAAAGGAGGAGGAGGAAAAACAGGAGGAGGAACAGGAGGAGAAAGCATAAGAAATGTACACACACACACATGCACATATACACAATAAAAATAAAAACACAAAATTGAAAACCATAATGCATAAGCAAAATACCAGTAAGATTAAAAAAATGCCTAAACAAAGCAATATGAGACCAAAAAAAAAAAATCTCAAAAAATACCATTGTATTTGTTTATGATCTATCACTATGCAAGGGGCCTGCCCTTAAGTGTGATTTGTATGCCCTGTGAGATTCCATTGCAGAAAATTAGTTTTTCTTTTGCAAATGGCTGCCAACTAGAGATTGATTCTTGATCCACTTCCCCCTCTCAGTGCCAGGAACCCAATTGGCTATGCATGAACATATATATACCCGCCTCCACCATTGTGGAGACTTGGACCAAAGGGGCCATAAAATTTATATGTGATCGTGTATTCCTCTGTGCCCAGTGTCTTAGATTCAGCATTAAGAATTCTCTATGTTGTAATAGTAGTTTTTTAATCTTCATACCTGATAGGATTGTCTCCTATCAATATAGTATAATTTATTACACTATTGATAGGCACATGGGCTGTTCTAGTTAGGGCTGACGTGTTATGAACATTTAAAATCATCTTGCAATCATATGCACCTGTTTTCTTGAGCATATACCCAGAAATATAATTTCCTCTTTATAATGTGTACATATATTCAGTTCAGTTTAAGTTGATACACTTTCTTCAAGTGGTTGGTACCGCTTCTGAATAACTGTCCTTGTTAACTGACATATGTCAACCCATGTTGATATGTTTTTTTGTGCTCAAAATCTCATCCTGAGAAAGGATTCAGGCTGCACAGGTGACCCAGGGTAGTCACTTGCCAGCTAATAAAGACTTTTCTATCATCTTAAATCTATGTCCAAGCACATCTCTGGAGGATACCCCTCAACAATATTTTAATTGTAAAACCATCAGTAAAGAGTACGTAACTTCACATCAACATTTAGTAGAGATATTCTAAGGGCCATCAAGCAAAAATTCACTGGGTCAGTGTGTGTGTGTGGTTTTTTGTTTGTTTGTTTTGTTTCGTAGAACTTCAAATAACTGGCTTAAATGATAGTCTTTAGAAGCAGACATTCTGAAAGCATCTCTGAGTGAGCACAGAACACACCCAGACACCAAATTCTTAGCACAGAGAAGATGTATTTGTCCAGAGGAACAGCAGGCAAGGGAATAGTGGAAAAATGGATATTTTGTCACAAAGGAACAAAGGACTACCTCTGGAGAGGGTAAAGTTGGATGAAGGACCTCAGGCCAAGATGGTGGGTTATATAGGGCCCTAGGTGGGAAGGGGAGAAGGAGAGGTACAGTTGGAGAAGGGTTGGGGTGACTGATTCTGATTGGCTGGGAGGAGAACAAAGATGAGGAAGTGTGGACTTCTGGAGAAAAGCGGGTGCTCTGTGGAGGGGTTTCTGGGAGACGGGCCTGTGTGTTTGAGGCTGGGACTTAACTTAGGTCTGTCTGCCTTTTTTGTGACCTGTCGCCATCTTGGGGCTCTGTGGATATGTACTAACACAGCCTAACTCGATGCAACATTGATTTACACAAACTTGTCACATACATGATGAGAAATGATGCCAGGGAAATACTAGAATTCTGATTTCCACAGTTAAGTCACTGTTTCTCTAACGTGGAGAAAGTTTTGTTTGTCTAGTAAAAACACTGCAGATTATAACATCCCACAGTCTTGAGCGTCTAAGCCAGCAGTGCTCCAGCAGTGGTCATCAGCCATGCCATGGTGGCATACACGGTACAAAGTGCACGTGGTGTGTTCTGAACCAAGGCTCCGTGAAGTTGCACGATGCTGGAAACACCTCGGATTCACTATATACCACCCCACCAAGGCCTCTCTAGTAACAGTTTGATTTTCCCTCTCCACATTCTTGAAGCATGTGGTTTGGGTGAGACTAAAGCTAAACCAGACTGAAGGATGGGCATGTGACCTGAAGCACTCAAATAAGCAATATTTACTTTTATATTTTATAATTTTAATATTTAATATTACAAAATTATAATTTTATATAGTATATGTAGTATATAATTTATATAAAATTATAAATTTATAATCATATTATAAAATTTTAATATTTTTATATTATAATTCACTTTTATATTCTGCTTAAAAACCATTAAAAGTTATACTCTCCCACTCAGATTTCTGGAGAAACAGGACATAAAGAAGAATTACTGATGGCTATTTCATCACCATGAGGGAAGATCATGATCGAAGTAAAGCTAATGCAAGAAAAGCAGAGCCAAGAGAGATGAGTGACCTCCGCCCAGGGACAGTATATGAGACCCCAGCTCACCCGGCACATGAAGCTCCAGCCTTCCTCCCACGTGAAGCCAATGCTCCCCTTCACTGTTATCAGCTGTTTTTTGAATAGTCTTATATAGCCTCAAACTCACCTTGAGCTTCCGATCCTCCAGCCTCTACCTAGCAAGTGCTGGCATTACAGGCATGCTATGCCCAGTTTCTACAGCGCTAAGAGTCAACCCCAGAGCTGGTACAGGCCAGGCAAGCACTCTACTGTAGTAGTTAGGGCTACTCAGCAAAGAGACAAGAGTTTTCATATGTGGAAACTCGCCAGACCTCAGCAGAGGGAACCACCATCCTGGCCAGCGCCAGACTCCATAGTGGAACCCTGAGCACCTGAGTTCAGGTGTTTTTATTCATTCAAGAACTCCTCAGGTGCAGATCATAAGCAATCAAACCTCCCCCTACAGAAATCCAACACCTGCAAACAGTACAAAATGCAAGCAGTGCATCCCTTTCTCTAACAGTGCACAAAACAATATTTTAAATACAACTAAAAATAAACTTCCCCAATGCTCTATCAGCTGTGCTTCATCCTCAGCCCCAATTCCATTATTTTCATTTCCTGAAGCCAGTTACTAACTGAAAGACTATCTTCCCTGAGATACCCTACACGGATTAGCCTACGAAGCGATCATGATTCACGCATGTAAATATTTGAGTCAGTACTACAGTCTCACAGCTTTTGTTTCAATTACAAAAAGACTCTGCTCTTTGCAATACAGAGAGCCTCTAGCAAGCCCTGTTTTTCTGTGTTAATAGTTCGTTTTCAAAATCTGAACATATTTGTACCTCTTGTCGGTATATGAGAATGTTAAAGCCTTTTTAATTCGTAAGGATCTCTAAAAGACAGTAAATTTCTTCAGAGATGCAGAGAATCTCACATATTAACAGAAATATTGAAATGGCCCATTTAAACCTTCATAGATTACTGACTGAAATTAAACAGCCATAAGCATTAATAAGAGATAAATCAAAAACACAGGAGTAGTGACCTGCCTCTCCTCACCAAGTAGCTCAGCACCTGGAATTTAGCAACAGTGACTCTATGAATGAATGTATTAATGAATGAAGGAGAAGAAGCCAAGAATGATTACCCAGCATCGACTTCGGTGTTTTTCCAGAATGACAGATTTTTTTATTGATGTTTTTTGAGTGCGTGTAGGGTGAATTACAGTTTGGACTCATTGTAGAGCACTAGTGGAAATCTGGGAATCCTCTGGTGCTTCATAAATGTTGTAACTGAAGAAAATACCTCATGTTCAGAGGCTTTACAACTGCCAAGCTTCTGGTTTCTGGTACAGAAACTATCTTCTCATCGTCCTCCCTTTCTTTTGTTCCTAAGACTTCAGGAGAGGAAGTGGGTGTAGAATTACAGTCCAGGCTCTACTGAAACCTCTCAGGAAGAATGAATTCCTGATTTATTTTGATTTTTTCAAGCGGCTTGGAAAACATGGCATGTGTACATTGTTGCCGTGGAGACCGAACTTTCTAGATTGTTCTACAGTCATTCATTATGAATCATCACAATTAACTGATGGTGTTGATACTACCATCAACTTTTCCAGAGTGAGTAAACCAAGACCCAGGATATGTGACTGACCCTCACGTGGCAAATTACTAGGCCTGGAACACAAAGCACTTGGCTTGCATGTCAGAAACCACGCGTGGGCGGCCAGCTTTCCAAACCACAAAGAGGAGAAGCAGCGCACGCTTTCCAGTACAATGCTTTCGGGAGCTCTCTTGTCTCTGACAGTGCCTGCACTGATGCCAGCTGGATTCTTTCCTGCATGTAATCGCTGTGATCAGGCCCTCAAACACTGGCAGGCTGATCTCTAAGACTAGCACCACAAAACCATGTTCAGATCCTGAGCTGGCTGGCCAGCTTCTATTTTATCAGCAGCATCAGGACCATTTGTGACCTTTGATCAATGCAAACTACTAGTAAAACTATCACAACTCTACGATCTCATCATGTTTTCTGGAGGACCTCTGTATCTTGCAAGATAGCAGACTTTTCAATTCAGTCGCCGAGACCGGCGCCACAAAATTGTGTACGGGTCCTAAATCGGCTGCATGATTTCTGTTTTCTCTGTACGGTATGGCACATTCGTGGATTTGATCAGCGAAGATTATCACAAGCATTTGAAAACAGATGTGGTCTTTCCATCACTTCTCTAACTCTATATCTTGATGAACATCACACTGGTTAACTCTTAGACAAACTCGTAAATGAGACTGACACAGAATTTAAAGAAACTACAGTTACTAACTAGGCCTCCATCAGAATGTTAGAACTGAAGGAAATTTAAAATGAAGAGCTCCAGGCTCTTCCTTCATATTCTATACCACTGTATGCCCTACTATGTGCTGGGCACCACACTAGAGAGGACAGTGAAAACACAACAGACATGAAAATGGGGCATGGCAAGATTGCAGACTTACCAGCGGAGAGAAGTGAGCTCTATCTAGGAACAAGGGTTCTCTCTCCAGATCAGACTGAGATGCCGTAGTAACATCAGGAACGGGAGGGACGGTTGTGTGTAAAACCTACTCCAGTGCACCCCACCACTGTATGCTCTTCCTGTACCTCTCATTTAAACTGTTCCTTCCTAGCACACATTGCTAAGGCTTTACTCTCTGGTTATGTTTCTATTCGATGGGAAAGGAAAGGTGCACAATTTTTTTTTTAAATGACAAGATACAATGGAGAAAATGTAAATTCTAGCTCTTCATAGATCTCTTGCCCTAAAGGCAGCACACATCGATAATTCCAGCACTCGGAGACCCAAGGCTGGAGGATGGCAAGACAAAGGCCAGCTTGAGCTAGATGGAAAGTTCAAGGATTGAGCCTATCTCAAAAAGAAAAAAACACAGGCAAATTTCTCAGCCTAGTCGTACTCATTTTTACCGTCATAACTCTTGGATTCTTTAAGTGTGCAATAGAAAAAAACACTGGCACTTGAAAAGCCGAGGCAGCATTTCAAGTTATGGTGAGCTTAGGCTACAGAGCAAATTCAAAGACTCTGTCTCAAAAGAAACAAACGGAAAACTAAGAGAGCTTTGCTGCCCTGGTAACACTCCTTTAACTTTCACAACACGGAATTTCTGTAAACGCACAAACCAGTGTGAGTACCGACAGGAAGCCAAAGCAAGAGGATTGTGAATTTGTGACCAGCGCATCCTGAAAACACTATAATGACGTTGTCAGGGAGGGATAGGGAAGGTTGACTCGTGGGCATGACATGGCCCTAATACTCTCGACCTCAGGACAGCTGTGATGACCTGTATAGGACGTACACGAGACTGAGAGCATCAGCACCTTGTCACAGAAAGGGGAGGGGCCCATTGGGCCTTGAGGATTTATTATAGTTAACAGCTGATGCACAGTGAGGAGACGTTTGCTTCAGTGCTGTGGGGCCAGAAGGGTGCCTGGGTTCCTGTGAACAAGCATAATAAAACTCACTGGGTCACACGTAAAAAAGATGTCAGAAGGGAGGACAGACTGGGATAGAGGTAGGAGAGGGTGTAGGAAGAGAATGCTGTAAAAAAACTCATTGAATTAGTCACCTTTCTGTTGCTAGGATAAAATACTATGACAGAAACTTAAAGGAGAAACAGTTAGATTTCACTTACCGTTCCAGAGAGACAGAGTACATAATAAGGCCAGGAAAGGCGCGTGGCAGGAGCTTCTGGCTGGCCTTGCACAGGCAGGAAGCAGAGCGATCACATTTTGTCACAAACAGGAAACTGAGGAAACAGGAAGTGAGGTAAGGCTTTAAAGTTGTCCCCACCCCCCCACCCCCCCGCCCCCTGTTTCATACTCCCTCCAGCAAGGCTGCACCTCCTGAAAGGTACCATAACCCACCCAGGTGGGTGAAATATTTCAGAAAGTTTCTGCGGCGGCTCATCCAGACTTAACATCCAGCTAAAACTGGTCACTCACTGGGTTTTCTATTTTTAACGCTGAGACTGCAAGATTCACAGCCTTGCTCTGGCCTTATGCTGCTAAGGAGGAGTTATTTCTTAAGGTAAGAGTAGATTTTACAAAGAGCCAGCCTTATTAAGATAAGGAAGTTCTAAATGGTAGAGAATTTCAGTGTTGATTCCCACTTTGCAATACCTTTGCCATTCCTCCCCCTTCCCTTTGTTCTGTTCTGTTTTGTTTTGTTTTGCATTGTTTTTCAAAGGAAAGGGGGGGCTGGGGACGACCCCCAAAGGACCTTTGATGAATATAAATGAAAGATCTCTGCTGCTGTCAGTCACAAAGACAAATCTTTCCTTGGGGAAAAGGACTCCGTTAAGCAAACTCTTCTAGACAGAAGCACTGCTCCTCCCGTAGCTGGGTCATCAATTTCAAACCCTGACGGAATATGAGGAGAGAGGCTTTATGATATAGAGCAACTGCCTTGCTTTCAAATACAATACCAGACGCAAATGCAAGATGTCTCGATGCCACCTCGGGTTTCTAATCAGGATTCTCTACAGATCTTACTCTTGCCTGGCTACAGCCCAGGTGGACAGTTGGATTTCTGGAGTTTTCTGATAAAGCTTGGGAGTGGGGTTGGGGCTTTCCTATCTGGAAGGGTGGTTTGGGAGCTCGTCGGCCCTGGGTCATGTGGAATCTAGAGACTCAAGGTTAATCCAAATTCTCCAGGGATTACCCTGGAGACAGCAAGCGGTTCCATAAACATGACCACTGCCATCCCAAGCAGAGAAGCGACACGCTTCCCTGTTACTGACATTTCAAGGAGACGAAACCTGAAATAGCCAGTGGGATGAAGACCCGGGTTTATAGGCAGAGCTGTCACTCGGCCTGGAATTACGAGGCCAGACTTTCAGTAGCCGCTAAGTGAGAGGTCAAGAGCTCCTAGGCCGGGTTTCACTTCTTTCAGAAAACCCGTGATGAAATTTCAAAGGCTTCGGGGGTGAAGTTTTATTAACTGAGATTAGTGAGAGAGGTAGGCAGAGCAGAACGCGCAATTTTATTATCTTTGTTTCATGCCTTCTGCAATAATCAATTGTTCTGGGCATTCATGGGGAGAGACAGAACAGAAAGGATAACAGAGCCTGAACTGCAGACATTTGTGACAAGATATTCATGCTCTGGAGGACTCAAGCTCTTTCGTACTTTCAACCTCTGAGATATTAAAAATTACACTGAAATCATTCGATTTTTTTTCTGAATTTTACATGCTACAAGATTCAAGGAAGGGGAACGCGCAGATAAACTCATAAACTCGAATACTTTATTACTTATGCATAGTGTTCAGTAAGTGTTTGTAAGCCTATTTTGTTCTAGTACTATACTGAAAACAAAGCAAGAGTCAGCAAGACAGCTCAGCAGACAAAGGGGCTTGCTGCCAAGCCTGGAGACCTGAGTTCAATCCCCAGAACCCACACAGCAGAAGGAGAGAACCAACTTCCCCAAGTTGTCCTCTGACGTTCACACATACTCTGTGGCAAACGCACGTGCACACGCACACTAAATAAGTAAATAAATAGAACCAAATAAATGTAGGTGTGTTTTTAAAAATAGAAACAAAACCAGGCTGAGATCTGGCTGAGTCAGCCCAGAGCCTAATCCATGATCACGAGGATGCGAGTTTGCAGCCCCAGAACCCACACAGAAGCCAAGCGTAGCAGTGTGCATCTACAACCTCAGCACCAGGAGAGGCCCCAGAGACAGGCAGATTCCTGGAGTTCACTGGGCAGCCAGCCTAGCTGAATTAATGAGTTTTAGGTCCACTGAAAAGCCCTACCTTAAATAATAAGGTAGAATGACATTGAGAAACACACGGAACACAGATCTTTGTCCTACACACATTCCCACACACATATATACATACATGACACACATACAAACTTTTGAAGTCAAAATCGACACAGGAAAGTTGTGTGATGTACATACCAAAGGGAGCTAGCTATACAAATAGCTCTTTGACAAATGAGAAATTCAGTGTGTCACAGGAACCGAAAGAGATAGCTCAGCGGAGAAGAGCCTGCTCTGTGTGAGCAGGGGGACATGAGTTCCAATGGCCAGAGTCTGTGAAAGCCAGATGTGGTAGCATACATCTGTAGTCCTGGCACTTCTACGTGGAGATAGGAGGCAGGGACGGGAGAATCCCTGAAATCCCAAAGGCCGGCTGACCTGGTAAACAGAGCAGAAAGCAGCCAAAGAGAGACCCCATCTCAAACAAGGTAAAAGGAAGGGAGGTAAAAAGCACCAGAGGTTCCCTGACTTCCACATGCATGCCTGAGCGCGCGCACGCATGCACGCACACACACACACACACAAACAGATCGCACATACATAAATTTAAAAGGTATGCGGGGCAGTGGTGGCGCACACCTTTCATCCCTATACTCGGGAGGCAGAGGCAAGTGGATCTCTGTGAGTTCGAGGCCAGTCTGGTCTGCAGAGCGAGTTCCAGAACAGTCAGAGCTACACAGAGAAACCGTGGGGGGAGAGGGGGAGAAGGAAGGAAGGGAAGATGGGAGTGAATTAGGTTGAGACATATTGTATGCGTATATGAAATTCTCAAAGAATGAGAGAGAGAGAGAACACACACACACACACAATTTTTTTTCAAGTTTAAAGAGCAGAGTTGTGGGAGTAGGGTAGCTGGATTCCATACCTAACTGCCGAGAGATGACTTACGCAAGAGGAGGAGGAAGAACTGAGGGAGAAAATGTAACCACTATTTTACACAGGAAAGGATCTGTTGCGTCTTGGCCGTTAGGGGTCCACACATGGCACCATAGTTGTCTGTATTAGGAAGAGAAACTAATTTCTAACGGAGCCACGACTGGACGCCATGCTCAGGAGCCTCCGGGTCAGTCTCCAGTTTCTCCTGCCACATTTGCTGAGTCGAAAAGCTAGTTAGTGCTATGGCACTCGATAAAGACACTTGCTCGTTTGCTTTCCACCCTTGGATCTTATTACCTCCCGAAGGCCTCATCTCCAAATACCACAACAGTGGTGTTACGTTTGGAGCTCAGGAAGTCGGGGTGGGGCAGACGTTCCGTTTCAGTAGCAGTTCCTGAGGGCGACTTTGAAAGATATAATAAAAGCTCACATGATGAACACTTTTGCAAAAGGAGATATAGAACACCAAATAATGATTAAAAATGGCAGCTACTGGCACTATAGATTTTAAGTTATTAGAGATTGTTCTGATAATGTTGTCTTCATCAGTTGCTTTAATCCTTAAAATCATCCTGCAAGGTAAATACTATTATGACTCACAGTGCAAAAAAAAAAAATAAAGAAACAAATAACTATAATGTATAAGCAACTTTACCAAAGGCAAAAACCAATTTCACTAGTGGCCTGAGACAGAATGAATGTGATTTTTTTTTTAAGTATTCATAATGGAAGGCTTCACATACTTGCTATAGTTAAATCGATGTGTGATTTCATACAATAACTTATATACATATACTATAAACATCAAAAGCGAAGATCCACATGTAAGAGACAGCATACAGTACTTGCCTTTCTGATATGTGATGTTTTCCAGCCTCATCTATTCCATAGATTCCACGTCAGCCATCTTCACAACTGAATGAGATCCCGTTGTGTGCATATGCTACGGTGTCATTAACCACCCACCCAGGCTGGGTCTGTTTTCCCTGCTATAGTAAAGAAGGCAGCAACATGGATGCACAGGAATACCCTTGGGAGGATATCAACTCCTTGGGTCATATGCCCAGGACTGGTACAGCTACGATATATGGTAGTCCTGATTTTAATTCGTTGGGAATCTTCCACACTGATTTCCATAACAGCTGTACCAGTTCACACTCCTACCCACAGTGAGTAAGGGGAACCGATCCTTCTTGAAAAAAAAAACAAAAAAAAAAAAAAACAAGCCTGACAAGAACAATAAATAAACAATAAAATAAACAATAAACAATAAAATAAAAAACAATAAAAGCTTAAAATATCTTTCAGCTTACCAACCAGTAAGGAAATGCTAAAAGCCAGGTAAAGACATGCTAAGGCTAGAGAGAAGTCTCGGTGGTGAAGAGCACTGTCTGCTCTTCCAGAGGGCCTGAGTTCTGTTCCCAGAATCCACATGGCAGATCACAACAGTCTGTAATCCAGCTCCAAGCAGTTAGACACCTCACACAGACACACGTGTGGGCAAAACACCAATGGATAGAAAATAAAAAGTAAAAATCCGTTTTTTAAACAAAGATTTGCACATCTGATTTCCTGCTAGGCAGTGGTGGTGCACACCCTTAATCCCAGGACTCAGGAGGCTGAGGCAGGCGAATCTCTGTGAGTTCGAGGCCAGCTTGGTCTACAGAGTAAGTTCCAGGACAGCCAGAGTTACAACAGAGAAACTCTGTGTCAAAAAAAAAAAGGAAAGAAAGAAAGAAAGACATGTTAAAAGGATGTATGTAGAGGTCACTTTGAAGGAACATCTGGGGCAAATTTTAGAAAACTTTGAGTGTCAAAATAACAGTAACGGACGACTAACCGCTGGATATAATCGATGAGTCCACACACACCTAAACAAATAGTTAAGTTTCTGGAGATGAAGAAAGCTTCATGCACAGGATAATGCCAAACAGTAAGTGAAGGAATGCTGGGATGGGGAAAATTAATTATAAACAATCACTGCAATAATTATCTCAAGCAGCAGACATCAGTGGGTGTTAAGGCCGGTAGGTGAAACAAGATGAAAGACAGATATTTATACGGTGTCACGGTGCCTTGGTAGTAAGTAGTCACTTAAGGGACTGAAGAGACGGCTCAGGGGTTAGGAGCACTTACTGGTCCTTCAGAGGACGCAGGTTCCATTCCCAATATCCACATGGTGGTTCACAGTGATCTGTAGCTCCAGTGCCAGGGGATCTGATACTGTCTTCTGACCTTGCAGGCACCAAGCTCCAGGCTCACACATGGTGCACGTCCATACGTACAGGCAAACCAGCCATACACATAAAATAAAATAAGTCTTAAAATGCTAAAGAAGTAAGTGTCTACTGAATCACAAAATTCAGGCAGCTTTACCGCGGAGACCCCTGGTAGACACAATGTTAGTAAAGTGGTCAAAGCTTATGTCATCGGTCAGGAGAAAATCAACATCACGCACCACTCGATCCAGTGCAAAGGGAAATACGTAACCCTGGCTGTGAAATTCTTTTCAAAACTACATTGCCTGGTTATGTGGAAAAACCTGAAAAACTCAAGTTAAAGACATTACTGCAAATTCGCCGAGGGTCTTGGGCTGGGGGAGACGGCTCTCTTGGAGAGTGTTTGCCACGCACACGAGAACCTGAGTTTAATCCCCAGCCCCCACAGGAAAAGGCTGTGGGTGTGAGGAGTCACACCTTCCAGCACTGCAGAGGTAGAGAAAGAATCACCTCTGACCAGCCCGGGTCTCGGAGAGAGAGAGAGACTCTGCTTCAAAAAAATGAAAGTAAAAACAGTAAGATGGATGGTGACCTCTGACCTACACACACACACACACATGCGCACACACATGCGCACACATGCGCACATACAAAGAAAACTTGAAAAGCCGACTGAAAGAACTTAGAAAGACCTGAAGTTGAATCTGACACCCTTGAACCTGGTCTAGACAGGGCACTGGGAGTACACACCCAGGTGAGGACTGTGCAAGGACATTTTGACCTGTCTTGAAATCTGGGCCTGTGTTTGAAATTATTGCCAAATTACTTTCTAGATCTCAAGTAGGTTATAAAAATTGTTGAATATGATACTACTGTGACTTATCCATTAGATAAAGAACATACTTTAATGCATACATTAAGTAGGAAGAATATATATTAAACAGAAATGAATAGAAATCAAATCATGGTCATATTTGCTTTTTGAGAAACAGTCTCACTTTGTGGCTCTGGCTGGCCTGGAACTCATGGAGATCCACCTGCCTCTGCGACCTGAATGCTGGGGTTAATGGCGTGTGTCTCCACACCTGGACCTTCAGTGATGCAGGTCCTCAACCAAAGCAGAAATACTTGTCTTGAATGAAGTCCTCACTTCTTCCTTATCTGAGATGAAAATTAAGGTCTAGGAAATAAAGACAAAGTATCAGAGTGGTGTAGCTACACTGCACTAGTTATGTACATGGATCTTTCCTGTAAAATGTCTGAGATTGCACTGGATCTGTTGGTAGGTGCCTGCAGTCCAGCACTGGGGAGGTAGAAGCAGGAGGATCAAGAGTTAGTATTATTGTCTGATACACAGTGAGTTAAAGGCCACCCAGGGTGAGTTACAAGAGACCCTGTCTCAAAAGATAAAAAAAAAAAAATGGGAGTGGGATAGGGGGATAATCAGTTGGAAGGGTGTTGTCCATTGTATATAAAGCTTAGGGTTCGGTCCTTAGAATAACCCAGGCATGGTAGCACTCTCCTGCAATCCCAGAACTCAAGAAAGCCAGGTAGAAATATCAACTCAGGGTCATCCTTAGCTACACAGAGAGTTTGAGGCCAACCTGAGCTAGAGATGCTAATATATGTGTGTGTGTGTGTAAAATTTTTTAAAATTGAAAGTATCTCTTAAGTTTTAAAACTATTAAAAACAAAGACCTGCTTCCCCCCCCCCCCCCCCCGGTTCAAATAATGGGTCAAGTGGTTTAATTGTAGCCATGATGATATTTTGTTTCAATCACTGATTCATCCGAAGGTCCTGAGAATTTAGAGGCCTGGTTTTTACTCACACATAGAAAAAGATATCTTCCGGTCAGAAATAGCAACTCTTTTGATACTTTGTTCCTCAAACTTCCAGGGGACTAACAGAGCATGCAGATCAACCTAAAAACAGGGTGAGGTAGAAACGAGTTCCAAAGATTCCAGAGTAAACATTGTGAATTTCTCCCTAACATCCTGCGCAAACCAAGTAATCTAGTAAAGCAGGCTAATTCCTGTCGCCCCTCCCATGACCTGTTCAGGGACACACAAGCATGTCAGAGACCCGTGTATCTTTGCTCTTGGATGATGATGATGATGGTGGTGGTGGTGGTGATGATGATGATGATGATGATGAAGAAGAAGAAGACGATCTGACAGGCTATGGCCCTGAGAAATGGGAAAATCCAGTGTTGCAAATGACAAAGGAAAGATCTCCATGAATCTATGCCCAATAACGTTGTCTAGCCCCTAGCCCCTCAATTAACCAACACAAAATATTGCTTCATTTCAGAATCATCATAAGAGATAAGAAATATCATTATTGTTTAAGACAATTCGGGATGAGTATTCTAATACATGAACATCCGTGAAAAACAGACATATCAGGCCAGAAAAACTTTCCAGGGTGGAGGAGGAGGGAGTACCTCAAAATAGGCCTCAAAGGATTTGGAAGTTCTCAGATCTAGCCAGTCTCTGGAAAGCTACCATACTTTACAAGTAGATGGTGTTAGCAAGAGTCTGACCTTATTCTAGAAGTTTCCCTGGGCCCCGGAAATGAAGACAGATCAGACAGCCAACTGGCCACAATAGCTCCCATGCTCTGGAAAAGGCTTCAAAATTCTTATTTACAGATTTATTTTTATTTTTCAGTGGTGTGTGTGTGTGTGACATCTGTGCAGATACCCAAGGAACCCGGAATAGGGTATCAGATCCCCCCCAGAGCTGGAGTTACAAGCAGTTGAGAGCCACCTGGCATGGTACTAGAAACTAAGCTCAGGTCCTCTGGAAGAGCAGCAAGGCCTCTAAAACCTTAAGTCATCTCTCCAGCCCACTGAATTTCTTATTTTGAAACAGCACCATCATATCATGTCGCAAGGTTTGTTCATCGGCTCTTGCCATTCAGTACATGGCACCCAAAAACATCAAGTTCGTGCAAGTTGGGCAAGTTCGTGAGCCAGCGGAGACAAGACAACAAAGAGCTTCATGAGGGTCACTGCTGAAGGCGGTGGGCTCCACAGGCTGAGCACATCCCCGGTAGCCATGTGTAATCTGTAGGGTGGTAGACTGGAAATGCTGAGCTGGAGCATAGTCTCTTGGAACAGGAGAGATGAGATGATAGAGATAAAGGTAAATGGGCTCCTTCTCAGCCGAGGCTATCAGGTTTCTCCAAAATGGCATGTGACTTCACCAGAGTGTCGGTTTACTTTAGGTACTTTCCATTTGTCTGCCAGCAGACTCCATGAGGGGGCATTGCCATCTGCTGGCGACTCCCATCTCAGGGATGGCACTTGTCCGAAAGCACATAATATCATTCAAAAAGCTATGGTTTCTCTTTCACTGTGAAAACTGCGCTTCCTTCTTTTGCCAGGCAGATAGAAAAGTCTGTTGAGGAAATTGGGCAAATTTCTTAAAAGCATCAAAAAAGAAAAAGGGGGGGAGGGGAAACAAGATGACAAACACATTTTTGCAAGAATTTCAATGGCTATCTCAACAGTTCACTCAAGTCATGCAGATAAAATCGTCTTTGTGTTCGAGCCAGTATTAACACATTTTTATGAAGGGTATGGTGACTCCAGTGTTTGGCAAAAATACACAGAAATGGGCCAACTCATAAAGTCTCCAGTGGGAACCCTTGCCTTGTGGAGAATACGCTTTCCATGTAGCGTGTAGAAAGGTACGTCAGTCTCCAGGCACAAAGGTAGAGATTCAGGAAGTCTAATTTCCCTTTTCAGTGAAAAGCACTGGGAACATTCTTGTTTGACATTGTATGTAGTATATGTCTAGGCAAAAATCCAGTCCTCCAGGGCACAGACAATGAGTTTAGGTTTTGTTGTCCTTCCCCCCCGCCTCATCGAGGTATGTGCTTCCAAGGAGTATGAATGTTATAAATGAGAAACTGGGCAAGAGTCTTTCACCATCATTTCATTCATTAAACCAATCTTTTCCCTTGAGAACAGTGCAGGGTGGGGCTGGAGAGACGGCTCAGAGGTTAAGAGTGTGTACTATACCTGCAGAGGACCCTGATTTAATTCCCAGCACCCACCCACATTGGGTGGTTCACAGTTCTAACTCCAGCTTTAGGGGACATGATGTCCTCTCCTGGTCTTTACTAGTATTGCACTCACATGAGCAAACCCATACTCAAACATACACATACTTTTTTAAAAATTAAAAATTAAAAAAGAAAAGGAACAGTGCAGAATCTTTGTGTCAGAAAACAGCCCCTAACCACAGCCAGCAGCAGGAAGTATAAAACTTAAAAGGATGAGCAAAAAAAATACCAGAGGGCTGAAAACACAAGTTACAACTGAAGATTAAAGGATTTGCTCTCACGTCAAGAGGCAAGGAGTATGCTTAATGACATGGGCGCAAAAGCATCTCAGAAAAAGCAAACCCTAATGGGTTTTTTTCTATTTTGCATAAGACATAATGACACACACTAAAACCACAGGGGGACCAGTAGGTACAGCAGACAGCACCACACTGGGAAGACCCACCCTTCCTTGAACCCTCTGACCTTGGACATCAAAGGTAACATGCGACCACTTCTGACTCCCAGTTTTGTCTTGTTTTTGTTCACTGAACTCATGAATTTGGACCAATTATCTCCCATGGCTGAGCCCCAGTTCTCCCCTTCACGATGTAGGGATAATGAATGGTGTGTATCTAACAGCATTGTTATAAGGCTAGGAAACTGAACTAACAATGCCAGGAATGCACTTAACAGAATGCCTGACACATCGTAAGGGTTCAGTAACAGCTCATGAGTCTTGTCTGTAAAATAGCGTGTAGGAGCACCTCCCTAAGTAAATGACATTGCGAAATGCATTCAGCACATGCAGTACCGGCCCACATTTTCTCTGCCTCCCCAGAGCCTCACCTTGACCGTCTATAAAAAGGATTAAACCTTACTATGCAGAGAGTTGTAAGAATGAAAACGAGATAATGCATAGAAAATTATTCTGCTAGATAAGGCGCACAATAAAAGCCCAATGCATCTGTTTCCACCGCCGCTATTTAAGAATAGACTCAACAACCATCTCTTGAAAAAATCCTAAGGCCTGAGTGCCTGTGGATACCCTGGTGCCTGTGAGATGTCTGGGTGCCTACGGGAAGTCCGGAGTCTGTGAGTGATGTCTGGGTGCCTGTGTGTTTGGGCAGTGAGGCCCAACTTCGGGTTGAACTTGGTCATGCTTGATCTCAGGCTAATGTGAGCTGGGAGAATGTCCATGATCAGAGCAGCCTGCTGCCTCCAGGAACCACGGTGGTGCCTGTGATCCATGCTCCTGCCACACAGGCTGGACTCAATTTTATTGCTATTGGGGATTTCTGTTTGTTCATTTTTTTTGTTTGTTTGATTTTCCTGAGGGCACAGGGATGGGGGAGGATGGACGGGGCGGAATGGGAAGAGGGTGTGTGTGATCAAGATAACTTGATACTCGGGTAATTAATAAAAACATTATGAGGGAAAAAAAACCCTAATGCCAATCATGCTAAGGGTAAGGGCTGGTCTATTTAGTACCCTTTGTGTTAAGTCCTCTCTAAAGGAACTTTTTTTTTTTAAATCTCTAACAATGCAATAAAAGGCTGGATTGTTTTCTAGGATTTCAAGCTTGTGAAGGTGACTTTGAGAGATCGTGAACGTTTAAATGAGGAATGCTAACTGGTTACAAAGCTCATTGTTTCCACTGTCCTTAGGTGTTCTACTCCTAATTAGCTCCAATTGAAATAGGAAAAAAAAAAAAATGACTTCATGAATTTTGTAGGCAAATGGATGCAACTAGAAAAAAAGTCATCCTGAGTGAGGTAACCCAGTCACAGAAAGACAAGCATGGATTGGCTGGGACAATGAAAGGGCAGAACCTCACACCAAAGAAGGGAACCCTGTCTGATACTGCAGGGCAGGAACTAGAAACTGGATAGTGGGGAGGTGATTTCTAAAACAATAGTCTGCTCTGCACAGAGATCAATGCCTAGCCCCGACCTCATCAGAGAGGCTTCCTCCAGCAGCAGACACAGAGGCCTGGGGCCAAACATTGTGCAGAGCTCAGGGAACCCCACAGAAGAGTGGGAGGAAGGATTGTGGAGACCAGAAGGATCAAGGACAAGCCCCACAGAGTCAACTGACTGTCACTTTTAGGGGTTCACAGAGACTGAAGCAGCAGACATGGAACCTGCAGGATCCTCCAAATATACCTTATGGTTGGCTGGCTTGATGCTCTTGCAAAACTCCTACAAGCTGGAGTGTGTGTGGAGTCTCTGACCTTTTTCCCTACCCTTGAACCCTTTTCCTCCTCCTGGGTTGCCTTGTCACCCTTGATGTGGGGATTAGTGCCTGGCCTTGTTCTGTCTTCATATTCCCTGTTTGAGCAGTAACCCTGGGAGGACTGCTCTTTTCTGAGAGAGAAATGGGGTGGGGTGGGGTGGGGTGGGGTGGGGTCAGAAAGGTAGATCTGGGGGAGAGTAGGAGAGGGGGAAAGGGGAACTGGGAGGAGTAGAATGAGGGGAGGAGGGGGATCAGGATGTATTATACGAGATATAAGAAAAATAAAAACAAAATTAAAAAAAAAATAGAGAAAGCAGAGAAAAGGACCATACATCTTCTAAGGCCTCCCCAGTACCCCTAAAGCAGGACTGCTTCCTTGTCAGTGAAGCCCAAGGGTGACCATAACGCTATGAATGTTCTTCTTACCTCTGAATGAGAGTTGACACAACCAACACGTGACTAACCTGTGAAGCTCGCTAGGTTCCACACCCTCCAATACGTGACCGTCACCCCTTCACGCTGCTCTCTCAGCCTTTGGTGGGATCAGGCTTTTCTGGCCTGTGTAGAGCAGCCTCTGTCTCCACACCCCATTTTCAAAAGGTTTCAATGGGTCTAACAGCCATACCAGTCTTAACCGGGCTGATCTCACCTGATCTTGGAACGAGAAGGTTTCAATGGACTTTGGCCTATCCTTTTACCTCGCTACACTGTCCACCGACATCTTGACAGGCCAACCCACAGCGGCATGGTGGCCTGTGCTTATAGGGTTTCCTGCTTCTATTCTTACAGACTGCCATTGGACACTAAGCCCTACACCCTCAAAGCTGGAGTAAACAATGAGTTCCACCAGGTCCTGGGGTTCCCATGCATTAAGCCTTACAGACATAGAGCTGAGTGACACGGACTTGGAGTCAAGAAGCCCACATCTAACGGAAACGATAGGTACGTCAGTAATTGCTTAGTACAGGTGTGTACAGGGAGCTACACACACACACACACACACACACACACACACACACACACAGAGTGTTTTTTAAGTGTTTTTTAAAAGAACTATGTTGAATAAAAGAAGCCAGAACGAAAAACACAAGAGTACCAAGTATACCCTCCATTGCAGGAAGTCCGACAATGGGAAATTTAACTTGAAGTGAAAGAAAAGCAACACAGTAGTTACCTCTGGAGGGGTAGAGAAATGGAAAGTCCTCTAAGGTAAAACAGTGCTCTGTGTCTTGAGGGGAGATTGGGTTGCACACGAGCACTTCTCTATCAAGATTCTGCACTGTTCACTTACGATCTGTGCATTTTTGTGTGAGATTTTTAGCTAACAGTACGCTGAGCTGTGCTTTCGTACTGGACTTTTATAGGCCCGTGGTTCTTAGTTAAGGATTAAATAATTAGCCAGATGATCTGTTCCAAATACCTGATTGAAAAATAAAGAGGAACCCCTTTTCTTAGTGTAAAGGGTTGCATTTGAATTGTATGTCCTGTTTCTTTTTCCTGTTTGAAATGAAGACGACTTTACACGTTTGAAATTTCTTCTGTAAATGGCATTTGGGGAAGTGAAAAAGGTGGTTTTCTAAGATTCCTTTCTGAAAGATCACACAGCTGCTACTCTGTAAATTGGAGCCTCAAGCCTCTTCCTGATTGTGCCACAGTGCCCCCTTGTGGCTGACTGGAGTAAGACCCTTAAATTCTTGTCCTCAACCAAAAATGAAGTTATCTTATTACACACGACCAAACATACTGATAGGATCTCGTCTGTGCTCTAGTTCTGTTCAGTAAGTCCTCAGAGATACTCGGGGAGAATCCAAGGTGTAACTGACACTTTAAAATCTTTCTGGAAACTGGAATCAAATTATCATATTAGCTTTAGGTATTCATACCTAATTCTAAAAACTAAATTACTATTTTTTCCATTGATCTCAGCCAGTTTAAATCATACTATGAGAGATAAGGACTCTGCCTCACTGAGTAATAGGTCTTATCCTATTCAACGTAATTCTTACCAACAATTGAAATGAATGCATAAAGTCTTACATGCCCTTTGTACAGGAGTTAAAGTCCAAGGTGACCAGATTGTAAGTAAGGTATAAGCATTTTGACATGACAGGAAGATAACAAAATTGACTTTTAAATAAAAAAACCTTCCCCAGGAGATTAAACAGTATGAAGCTCAATGGATACAAGACGTATACCTCACATTCAAATCTGTCAAAAAACCTGACAGCAACAAGAGAGGGAAATCACAGGCTAATGGTAGCCTGCCCAACAGTGACTCACGTGGAAGCCAAACTAACAGCGATACTGTTGTTCAAAAGCTGATACAAATTAAGCTACATTGAAATGAATGCCCTAAATGTCCCTCAGCAATAAAGGGCAATTATTAGTGTAATTGCTCCAACAGGACGGCCCGTAGCAGTGAGAGCGAGTGACGCATGCGTGCCACATCCGCAGGGCACATGGCGCCAACGCAACAGCAATATACAAGCTAATACACGTAACGTTCTCATGAGCGTCCGAAGTTTCAAGTGCAAAGTAATGCTGTATGTTTCCTTGAAAGACAGGAGTGTATTGTCTAATAAAATCACATGGAAGCAGATCTTAGGCTTTCTGGAGAGGTGAGCGCGTCCAGGGGCGCGCAGAACTCTTCTGGGAGTCTATGCATACCTGCAGTATTTTGCGGAGCATATTTTAGACTGTGCTTAAAGAAATACGTTGCTTATAACAGCGAGAGGGAGTTGTTAAAGTCATCTGTTTTGCATATTGAGACTAAACATTGATCTCTTATGTTCTTTGTGGAGATCCCACAGAACTGAAAAGAATACGGAGGAAAAGTAGTGCGTTGAGGGCTGTGGTAGAGGGCTTGCCTGGCGTGCTCGCAACTCTAGGCTCAAGGGCCAGTCTCTCAAAAAGAAAATAGTACACGGAGACGAGGCTTGGCGAAGGGGTTCAGAAGCACGGTGTAGGAAAACGAGTAAGGAAATTATTGCAATTTTTGAAGTACTAGATGGATACCGAGGCCCAGAGCCAGAGCTTCTGACACATGGTATCCACCACTACACCCGTGCTTGCCTTTGGGGTTTGCACCGACATGTACGTGTGTTTGCATGTTACGTGGACAGAGGTTGATCTCAGGTACCTTATATTTTGAGACAGGGTGTTTTATTGAATGTAGAGCTTCCTAATTTAACTAAATAAGCTGGCCATGGAACTCCAGGGATCCAACTGTATGCACCCCAATCGCTACCCTCCAGCAATGTGGTTACAGACACACAACGCTTCAACTAGTATGGTAACTACTGATACTCCAGTTATCATCTTTGCAGGACAGGCACTTTACTGACTGGTCCATCTCCCCAGACCCCATCAGTGCGTCTTTCTTTTGAACTCCTGTACCCCAGGCTTGGGGACCATTGCTGAAGAGGGTACAGAAAGCTCGTAAGAGCCAGAGGAACAGTGAGTTTGCTGTGAAATTAGGTCACATGATACTGTCAGAAGCTACACCTGGATGCCTGTACAATCACTGAACAAAGACAACACCAACAGACAGGCTCGAATGCAAAGAGGGGAGCCCAGGAGGCTTCAACCCACACTAAGAACTCCAGGGAACTAAGGAACGCTGGGAGCTGGAAAAGTAGTCTTCCACAGGGAAGAACACACCAATATTGTCAGTTGGTTATTCAAAACCAAATGGTCAGCTCTAACAATAGATACGTACAAGTAACATTATATGGTCTGAGCTCAGGGTGTGTGTGTGTGTGTGTGTGTGTGTGTCAAAAATTGATGAAAAAGTAGCAAGGGGGTTTATGGGAGGACTGAGAGGAAGAAAGGGAAGAGGGAAATTATGTAATTATAGTATAGTCTCAAAAATAAAATTTCAAAACCCTCCACTGTTTCTAATGTATAACTAAAGTTGAAAACCATTGGGGTAAAGGTTATTATACCTTCTACAAGGTACTTCACATTTCTTAAAAATTTATTTAGGTTTTTGTTTTGTTTTGCTTTGCTTTTTGTCTTTTGAGATGTGGATGCCCCTCTGTATCCTAGGTTGGCCTTAAACTTAACGATTCTCCTGCCTCAGCTTCCCGAGGGCTAAGATCACAGGCATAAGACACCGTACCTGACTGCTGTGTTTCTTGTACTTTTTTTTTCCTGTCTAACAAATCGAACAAACCTCTGAGAGTAATGTCTGTAATTTTTGACTTTTCCTTTTTATGCTTAATATGTTTAGGGGAAATAACGTGCCCTGCTTAGTGTTAGCTCCTAAATTAATGAGGATGTGACAGAAATTTCCAATCTGGTGAGCAGACCCTCAGCCGGTGCGGACAGGGGCAGGCAAACGCCATGACGTCGCTACCACACTTCTGCACGCACCTGAATTCTACGAGAATCAGGGAGGACAACTGCTACAGACCATCATTCGGAAAAGCCAGGACGGAATCTAATTGGTCAGTGCCACTTATCTCTCCACCACTTCAAGATGAAATGAGTTGATTACCCTGGAAAGAAAAATCAGCTGAGAAGGTGTCTCGTAGCCCCCTCCTTGGTCTAGAAAAGCTTGGGGGACATTGTACTGAAGTGTTTGAAGGAAGAGGAAACAAATTAAGGGGATGGGTTTGAGTTTTGTTTTGTTTTTGCTACAAATAAATTATTACAAAAGAATGATAGCATAGTTCTGGGGTTAGACTGGATTTTGTTCACTTATTCATCCTTTTAGTGAATAAGAAGAAACGCCTATAAACAAACTCCCTTGTGGGGCTCTGAGCCAGGCAGTGGAGATGCAGCAGTGAGAAGCTAAGTCTTTTTGTCAGTCTGGTGAAGAGAGACGTGAACCAGCCTATCACTGCAAGTCCTGGCGAGTGCCCTTCCAGGCTTCCATGCCAGGTCTGCTCTTTCCCTTACTGGTTCTGTGTGATTAGCGTCTCAAAACCTCATTTGCAAAACCAGGGTAGCCTCCCCATATGGGTGCTTTGAGGGCTAAATACATTAACTGTCTAGCACTCAATAGGGACTAGCACACAACAGCACTCAATAGGGACTAGCACACAACAGCACACAGTAGGGACTTTATGGTGATGTTAACTGTTCGGAGGTTACAGCATCTGACTCGGACGTACACTCGTACTTAACGCTGACGCCCCTTGCTACGGTTAAGCCTCCTTTCCGCTCATTCTGTCCTCGGTAGAATTCCCTTTGAATACCAGTCCCGGGCGACATCGTCTTCCCTCAGTCATCCTTTGCGTCACAAAATCCAGCGCTCCTTCCATCTTTCCCACAAATCGTGTCTTCCACTCGAAAAGCTGTTTGCAGCTATCTCTGCCACACGCCTTGTCTTTTTTTCCCTTTAGCTTTCTCCCCAACCGAAAAGATGAAGACATGTCAAAATCCCACCACTACCCAGCCCCCACGGTCCGTAGCAATGTGAAGAGCGGAAGGTCTTGAGAACTGCAGGTCAGCGAGCCCTCATCCGGCCCCGGAGCATGACGCAAACTCCACAAGACTGAGCTCACAGAAGGAGCGAGGCAGTGTGCTCATTTATGGAGAGGAAATTGCGCTCAGGATACCTGCTTTCTAGATCAGTGAGTTGATGCTATCGAGCTAAAGTAAACCTCTTAAAAGTTCATTTTTATGTGCAAGTCAAGCTGTGCAGAATGACCCTGGATGGAATTAGGTTTATGGGATAGGAACCAAGAAGTGCATTTACAGCTGCTTGACGCATAAGAAAAACCGCTTCCAGGACCCAAGCAGGTGAAAGGAATCTCTGTCAGTCTCCAAGAGAGGCTGGGAGGCGAGGAGGCAGGAAATGTGTGTGTTCCCGTCTCAGCCCAGGGCTCACCCGCCTTGGGCCAGCTAGATGACTTCTCAAAGGTCGAGCCACATCTATGAGATGGAGAAAATAATTTTAATATCTACCTCAGAGTCCCTAACATTTTTATGCAACTCTAGGTGGCTAAGTATGGAAAGCAGGTCTACAAACAAAATACTTACTGCAATTCATAGCATGTAATAGTCTGCACGCATTGGTGGTCCACGGACTGTTGGAACACACAGTAGGTATGCACATGCTTCATATTCAGAACCAGTGAGGGCACAGGATAGAACACAGGCAAGTGCTTCTAGAAACAGCTCAGATCCCATTTCGCATTTGACTCTGAATTAACTATTGTTTGTTCACATTTTGAAACCTAGCACTGTTGCTGAATTATCCTCAACCCGACACCAGTTCAAGAGGCTTGCAGTGATGTATTCTGGGACTACGTATTGTGAGATCTGGATGAAGATTTCATCTTTGGAAAAGGGAGAGAGTAACTGGTTTGGCTAGAGCCAGCACAAATTATAAAAATGCAGAGTCTATGAAAGATGTTCTGTAAAATAAGAATTTGCAACATGGATCATGCCTGCCTGGTCACTGTAAAAGGGGAAAGAAAGGAATCAAAGGATCTCTTGATCAAGGGAGAAAGGCTTAAACATATAAACAGTTTAAATATAAGTATTAGCTCAACCTCTGCTATTTCCTTTCTTCTCTGAGAAAATGTCTGGAACAGCAAATATGGAATTCTAAAATTCAAAGAAGTTAGGTTCTGAAAAAGTCACTAGTGACAGGGCTGTGGTGGGTAACAGAAATGCTTGCTGGCATGAGCAAGCCGTGGACTTGGTCCCAGCATGACCGAAAAAGTTATCCACCATAGGTGTAACTTCTCAAACACCGAGAAGACAAGGTGGTAGAAGGAACAAGGCAGAGGTTTGGAATAGGGGACCTGCCTTCAAATCCAAATTCTTGACCATTTCCTAGTTGCATGAACTACAGAAAGGTACATCATTTCTGAGATCGGTGTCTTTGTATAGAAGAAGGCCATAACAATAGCCATCTTACTGTACTTTATAAGGAGATGGGAGAAATGAAATAAAACCGTAGAACACATGTTAAGAATGTCTAGTAGCAAACTATCGTGTGTGATACAGAATATATTTTATTTATTATTTTCTATTTACAGAGAAACTTTTAATTAGAATAAGTGACTTCTTAAGCTCACATAAATATGACTCGAAATCCTTGAAACTGTTGAGTAAACAAATCTCTTTATTCAACACTAAATCAGGAGAAACGGTAGTACATTTGAAAATCCTATAGATGGAAACTTCTCCAGGAATCACAAAGAAAATGATATGAGTATAATGTAAGCTCCTTTATAAAGTGGAATAAAATAGGTATAAAGTGGAAAAAGATACGGCCTTTTATATACAAAGACACTGATCTTAGAAATGTTGTAGCTTCTTGTCGTTCATACAACTAGGAAACAGTCGAGAATTTAAATTCAAATGTAGGTCTCCAATTACAATTACAATGATTCTGAAAAGAAGAAAAGAAAATCATCAATAGGTATTAAGTATTTGATGGGAAATACAGAATTAAAATGAAGAGGAGTTACCATAAGCACAACAAAGGTTAACGCCCTTCGTAAGTAGAGACCTCATAAAAATTAAAGAGCCAAACAGAAACAACCTAGGGAAACAGAACAAGACATGAACACATTTACAATAAAAAAAAAATTATTATTTAAAAAACAGCTCACATAGTCATCGAGGGACTTACTATTAAAGCGGTTGTGTGCTATCAGTGAGCATTGCTTAGTAAAGACTTAAGATTATAAATCTATGTTTCTGAGTTGGTATATGAAGGAAACGGAAACTTTCACAGAGTCTTTGGGAACATAAATTGGTGGAATCTTTTTGGGGAAGTGGTCCATTAATAAGTGTCAAGGGGCATAAAACAATCAAACTCTTAATTCACACAACCTACAACTATAACCTTTAACTTTGCAACTATAAATAGGTCCCAAAAAGTCATAGGATGTCAAATATAAAAAGCCCAGTACTAGAAATAGGATATCTTCCCTATCAAGTTGTTGATCAGAGATGTCTCAGAGATACTGGAAACGACGAAGACTGTTGCTTTCTCCTGGTTGCCCACTAGAACTCCATGGTTAAGATCGAACTTCTGAAGACACAACACGCATGGTCACGGAACATGAAGAAACCAAGTTGGTACTGACAGGGATGCTTCCTCCCTGCTGGAAGATGCTATGTGGGATACTGGGAGAAAAGTCAACAACCAAGCATTTTCTGATTAGATTTAAGGACCGCACCACAGAAGGAAACACAAGCCTGGTGCTGTAGATCTGGCCAAGAAGGTCTCCTGATTGTGAAGATCATAGGCCGCAGGGGTGAATCTACTACTGCTATTTGCTAAGTAGACATAAGTATCAAACTGCTAAGTTCATATTTCCCTACCCATAGCTCAGCTCTCAGACCTCGTCAGAGAAATGGGTTTCCTTGCACAGCAGATGGTAGTTGATGCCGAAACTCACAGCTTGTCTAAATGAAGTGGAGTGCTTGGCTAGAATTGAGATATCATTTCCCCTCCTTCCCCAAAGCTCACAGACCGGTGTGGAGAGGGGAGACAAAACGGTTGTAAGAACCAGGGATTAGGGAGGCCCACAGTAAAACAGTGTCTTATAAACATGACAGGACTATTGGACTCATGAGCTTTGCAGCCTTCATGGTTGCTGAGGATCAAGCCAGTCAACCCCCCAACACGGAAGGGAAAGAGTTCAAAAGTCCCAGGCCCTAGCTGAGGAGCTATGGGCAGCAGCAGGTGGCTTCTGGGGTAGAGAGAGTCTGTTTCTTTAAGAGTGTGGCCCTTGGTAGGTGACCACACCCCAGTGGGTGGCCTCACACTCTGGAGTGTGTAAGCAGCACAAGTTGAAGTGTTGCTTTTGTAAAGAAGACATAAAGCTGTGTAGAGATGGGGAAGCAGGGAGGGGGAGGGGGGCCTCCAGGAAGGAGCTCGGAGGAGGAGTGGGGAGGGGGATTTCGAGAACACATTGTATGAAATTCTCAAAGAAGTAATGCAAAAGAATCGCGGCCAGCATTTTCTTAGTACTCGTTATTTTTTCCGCTTTGTTCTGATTGTTTTAAGATAGGGTCTTATGTTGCCCAGACTGGCACAAACTCCCGAGCTCAAAAGGATCCTCCTGCTTCAGCTTCCAGAACAGCTGGGGCCGCGGGTGCACCAGGCTAGTTCGTGCTCAGTGTCAATCGTCTCACTTGGAATTATTTCCTGCTTAGCTTACGCAGAATTCCTATGCTTTTTCTTGCCCAAATTAAAAAAGAATTAAAAAAAAAACACAAAAAAACTGAGGCACAGGAAGATGAAGTAGCTCATACGGTAACACACTCGTATGGAGAGGAGTTGATATTTAAGTTCTCTCGCCGGATAACACAAGCCTATTCTTTTATTAAAAATAATAATAATAATAATAACTGACACACAAGAACAAGACAATAAATGTCAAAGAAATGTACTATGCACGACTTACCCCGTGGACAGGATTCATCATGGCTTTTACCGGAACTGACGCAGTTAGTTCTTCTGAAAGGCGGTACTGAAAAATCGTTAAAGGGCTAACACAGACCTAGAGATGTTGATGCATGCAAGGACTTTAGACTAGGGGGTTGGCCTCTTACATCAGAACCACTCGTGACTTGGCCGACAATAAGGTCGAGGAGAAGACGCCTTTTGCTGTTGTGACGTCATTCTCTTCCCACCTTCCTGTGACATTCAACCGAACTCAACCCACTGCCCCGCCCAAACCTTCAAAGCTCAGGCCCGCTTCTCCCCACAGCGACCTCACTACCAGCTCTCCTTCAACGCCACAGCAGCGTGCTATTGCTATGAACTCAGGGACAGAGGAACTGTTGATTTCACAGTGAAGCCCTGAACCGAAATCCTAAGGATGTCTGGACTCTACATTTTATTTATTTTTTATTTACTTATCTATTTATTCATTCATTCATTCATTCATTTCGAGACAGGGTTTCTCTGTTGTAACTCTGGCTGTCCTGGAACTCACTCTGTAGACCAGGCTGGCCTCGAACTCACAGAGATCTGCCTGCCTATGCTTCCCAAGTGCTGGGATTAAGGGCATGCGCCACCACCGCCTGGCTGGACTCTACATTTCAAACAAGTGTTAGACACCTACTTACAAAATTTCCGGAGGCTCCATCACTGAGTGGAGAGGCAAACTAAAACCCCTAAAAGGGCAACAAATGTGCATGGAACTAAGTCAAAATGTAAGTGGCCAAACTGAAACAAAACCCTGCCTCTGCCGAGACAGCAGTTCCCATCTGATGGTCATCCTGTGTTTTATGTGATGTCTATGCTCACATTTTATAACACAGTTAATAACGAAATGCCTGTGCAAGGAGCACTGTAAAAACAGTCACTCTGTTTATAAATAAGGTGTTCACTACGAAAAATATTCATAACAGGTTCACTTCATTTGAAATATATCTTCTAGGATAAAAATGGAAAGTTCTGTTTAAATTCCATAGAAAGTATAAACCAAGAAATTTTTATTTGGTTAGAAATCTTCCTTTTTTAGTATGTTTTCATACATTTAAATGGTTTGAAAAGAACTACTTTCTTCCCTAATAAATACATTCATAAGCAGTACTGACATTTCTTTGGACTTTGTATAAGCTGACAGAGATTTTTGGCATTTGGCAAAAAGACAAATTGCAGTGTATGTGGGCAGCAAGTAATAAGCTCCTGGGCTTTAAAAAAGGATCTGTGACCACTGAAGTGACATTCAAAATTATGCTAGAGGTGAGACAGCAAGCTGGAGGGTTATTTCCAAGTCACACAGTGGAGTTGAGAGATTTTTTTTTTTAACATCATAAAGGCTTCTAAAATTCCTTCGTTCTCCCAATTGCATGATTGCACCACACATAAAACACCTACACATAATGTTCAGCTACACATCCTCTTCTGTACATTGGGCTGCAGCAAGAAAATTGTAAAGCAGAACTTCAAGACAGCAGTGGATAAGCTTGGGTCGTAACTTCGGCAGCCACAGTCCCATCTCGATCCGGTGTTTCTCTGTGTCACGGTGTTTTTCTTTCCTCTTGGTTTTCTATGAGCTAAGATTTTTAGCAACTTATGAAAATGAACAACAAAACCATACACATGCACATGTACACAGATAAAAATACATGTAAATATACTTTAAACCACAGGATAGTCCCTCAAAGAGACTTTCATGTTCCACGGAGTTGGTTCTCAAATGACTCCGTGCTATCATGTTAAAAACCAGAACACTGTGCATTTTTACAGTAGATTTAGCCGATCACAGTTCCTAATCAGATTAGCATCGCTTTTATGGCCAACAAATTTTAAAAGTGGAGGGATCATTCACGTTACACTTACATGCCTTGGAGCCTGCGTTATTTCACTTGTTGGACTTTTTCTTAAAGGGGTCTTGAAAAAAAACCACTTAAAGGCGCTATTTTCCTTTTTAAGCCATACTTAAAATAGGGTGCAAATGCATCATTACACATGAAGTTACTAATATCAAATGATATCACTTAGATATTTTAAAATATGCTCACTCTTGCTGCATCAATATAGTTAAGCTCCATTTCTATGTAGATTCTAGCTGTAAGTAGTATAGGAATGTTCCCGAAGGCTTTTTCAGAAAACTGTACCGAGGAAAAGTTCTTTAGATTTTGGAAACGGAAAGCCTGAAACAACTATCACCAGGGTTATATTAATCCTTAAGTAACAGAAATCAATATAAAAAATTTATATGGTTAGACAGAAAATCCCCATGCCTTTAAATTAATTATAGTTTAAATGCAAGTATCATTTAAGTCATTTTGGTTGCACTGGATCTGTATTTTATTTTATTATTTTATTTTATCTTATGGTGTCTTGCATCCAAAGACAGCAAAGGGTATCAGATTATATCAATAGATAAAGGATGGCGTTTAACGATGGAAAAATATTTGAACAAATCTAAAGAAGTCAATGTTTGCTTTCACAGATCATAGCAGGCAAGCAAAGCGACATTTCACGAAGCTTCTAGCCTGTCAAAGAACTAACTGGTTCACATTTCATCTACTGATTTCTGTGCTTCATACATTGGAGGATATATTGAGAATATGTCACAACTTCTGAAGCCAGAATTAAGATTCACTCTCAGAAAATTAGCCATACGGTGCCCTGGACAACACACCCAAGGACTACAGCCCTCCCTTAGAAAACAAAGCCTAAAGTAAGTGTGTCAGACTCATCAGCGTGTCTTATGTGCTTCGAGGTTTCTGGCTTTAATTTTTCATTAAGAAAGTTTATTTTTCACTATGGGCCCTAATTTGAAACTAGTTACACGATGTTTTTATGTACTTACTCATTATAATATGATGAAAATACATTACTCATTATAAATATGAGTAGATATCTATTATAACATAAATATAGAATCCATAAATAAGTATACTGCATCAAAAATTCAAATGCATATGTACATACCATGCCTGTGTGAGCAAATAAAATCAGTCTGAAGGAAGTACGGTTTGTTTTTTTAAGTTTCCTTGCAGCAAATTCCATTTTCCAGCACGTTCATGGGCAGAGCTAGAGGAAAGGGGAGGGGAGCCGGACAGTTAATAGACCGTGTCCAGAGATCCCACAAATGAGTGATCAATTTTCAGAAGATTCTTAAGTATCCAGGTGTCTAATAGATTTCCCCATGGCTTATCTATTAAAATTCTAGATGACACAATGACATTCACAGACATAACTGTGCAATTTGGGAGACACACAAGTGCCTGGATCCTCACTGAAAGACACTCTCTGGGGTGCTCTGTGAAAGAATCTCCATCCTTAGTATCGCCAAAGGCTGAACAGAGAACCTTCAAGAAGAAATCCATTAAAAGGCACCATGAGGTTTTGAGAGAAGATCTTCCTGGGACAACATGGGCTTCAATGTAAAGAAAGTGTGTATCAAGGACACGGGACATGGTAACAGTGCAGGTGATCGCGAGAATAGCCCAGCAACGGAAGCAGTTGGCTTCACTGCTTAGGTGATTACCCTGAGTCACCCCGGCCAAATCTGTACTGGCTATGCCCCTGGACTAGACTGTTAAGCAGCTCACTCTGCTTGCAAGTCTGATCAGCCGAAAGGAAAAATCACTCACTGTTCTGGTAAGAAGCTGGAAGATGGCTCTGAATTCCTGTGATCTAGCGATGCGGCCCTTGTTAATAAGGTTCCAGGCAAGCCTCTGTGTGTTGAGAGCACCTCGGTCCTCCTCTGGGCCACTTTACTGTTTGTGACATGAGGCAAAGAGTTGCTTTGGATGTCATCAAAGGACCAGAAGGCTGCTGGAGCTGGCAAGGTCACTAAGTCTGCCCAGGAAGCTTAGAAGATGGAGTGAATATTATCCCTAAAACTCCTGGCACTACAGTCTCACCCAGTGTCAGCCTCAGACACCTTTATCTCAACTGGCCAGTTAAACTGGTCAATGATGGAACACCCTCAGAAAGACAAAAGGGCTTCTTCTTTTCAGTATTACCGCTCTTTTAAGCTGTTGGCTTTTAAAATCAGTACTATATAATGGAAACAAATGTGAGCAAAATCTGTCCAAAAAAAAAATGAAACTATTAAAACATAGTTTAATGAAAGAAAAAAAGATCTGGATTTGAAGTTCCTTGAAAATGTAGGGTTTACTCCCACTTTGGGCAGAAGAGTGACAAGGACGAAGCTTATCCTCAGGGTTTCTGGAAAGACCCCCCAGTGCACCCCTTAACTACTCTGCATAAACTCCTACTTTCCAACTCACTTGGTGAAGGGTGCAGACCCTCTTGTTCTGTATTTCTCAGTGCTCACCCAGAACCTCATTCCCACCCAAAATTCTTCCCATAGCGCAGTCTCACAAGTGTACCTTGTTGGTGTATGAAAACATCCAAAAATACTAACTAAGCCCTGTCGATGGGGGAAACCCACTCTACTTTGAGAATGCATAAAGTGTTTTTCCTGCACATGTTCTAATCGTACAAACAAAAAGCATTTCGTTAGGACAGATCTACATCAGTGAACGGTGGACTTTGTGTTCACACTCCATTGCTTTCTGCTTGTTTCCCTACCCTACCCTTAGTGAAGATGAGTTATTCCCCCAGAGCTTATGATAAAGGGTCTTAGAATTAAAGGCTGAAGTCACTCTGATAAAATTTAGGAGGATATAGAAGATTGCTTTTAATTAAAATATTAAAATAAATAGTATGTAATGCAAAGAATTATGTTTGTTTGTTTTTTTTAAATCAAGTGGATATGATGTCGAAAACACTCCTGTATCACTTATATGGGTTGTCTATTAGTGCATGTGTGGTCTCCTCTCGTGGCTATATACAAAATTATCCTTGAAAATAGAAACCGTGGAGAGAACGAAGCTTCCATTTTCGCCCATCACTGTCTGGTGCCAGAAAGCAAAAGATAAAGTACGCAAACGTATTTAATGTTTTTAAGTGCCACAGACTTCAGAAATGAAGACCCAAAGAAACAGGAACATTAGTTTATTTTTTATGTTCAGAACTAAGAAAGGTAGACGAGCATCTGTGGGCAAGTATGGTTGGTTTGACAAAGAGAAGACGTCTAATGCAAGTAAACGAATGAGAATTTAGCAAGGCTTCTTCAGATTCTCCTGTAACCCCCCCCAACCCCCCCCCCACCAGTGTCTTCAGGACTGAGGACACTCCTTTCTCCTGCTGTGGAGGCCGGTGCCTCTCAAAGGAGCATCCTGTGACCTGCTTCAGGAGGAAGGGCCTGTGTAAAAAGTGAACTCCCTCCTTCTGGCGGTCTGTGGTTCCCAGGAGGCCTTGCTAGAAGAGCTGTGGTAAGAACGGGACTTTTCAGCCTTCCTCTGATGACAGGTTGGTCACTTAGTTAGTTAGTTAGTTAGTTAGTTAGGTTAGTACTTAAAAGACCCGAAGGTCTCTTCTCCCACTTTCTGCCAAGTCTGGGAGCAGGTGTGGCCCTGCAGGAATGACTGACTCACACTGGCTGGAAAACCTTGACATTAGGGGGAGAAGAACAGGCTGGGTGAGGACCGTAGCACTTTCCATTTGCAAAGAGCTTCACAGGATACAAAACGCTTTCATTTCCATTACGTTATTTGCTTCTTAAAACAACCCTGTGAGGTAAGCAGCAGCTGTTATTTCTGTTTTACATAAGGAAATGGAGGCTCAGAGATGTTAAGTGCTTTGCCTGAAGTCCTCGAATTGTTAAGTAACACAGTCGGAACGTGAACCCTTCCTCAAGTTCCAGCCACAGTCTTCTTCTGGTCGCTGCTCAAAAAGAGAAAAAAGAAAAAGAATGCTGAATGCTGAAGCAGCGGTTGACAGCCCTACGAAAACAGTTGTCCTCAGACAGAGTGGAAGCCTCGCACGCGGTGATACTAACACACTAAAAGTGTCTGAGACATAGGCTTCTCTCTCCCCTTCCCTCTCTTCCTCCCCATCCACTGCCTTTCCCTCTCCCTAAAACCTTACTAAATCTTTTCTTTGAAAGAGCAGGAGAGAGACAAGAGTGTTATCTTAACTTTGGGTCCCTCCGTGGAAAACTGAGACACCTGGGGTCAGCTCATCAGCGAGTTAAGGGACCAAGAGGAAGCTGAAGTTTTATTATAACAGACAAACCAGGAAATCTGTTTCTGTGCAGTACTGAAAAACAGCTCAAGGGGGTAAGAGAACAGACCGAAGCTGCTGCTCGATGTGCAGCCAGCTCTCTTTCCTCAGAGCTTCCTGGTGTACGTCTTTGCCTGTGAGTAGTGTGATGAAATGGTGTGATTTTAATCAGCTTTGACTGCATCTTGCTCTAAAGGTTTACTCAGTGCAGTCCTCGGAGGCACATTACCACTCGGCTCTATTCCAGGGAAGAAGTCTGTTCTTCATCAGATTGAGAAAGACAGGAGTGCTTTTGTCTCACTGTTCAAAGCCAAAGAAGGGCCTGAGACCCAGATGCCTAGCCACGGTCTTCGTCTTGTCAAACTGCAGCTACACTGTAAATGGAGCAGCGTATAATTCAATTCTCTAGTAATGACTTAGCAGAGGTATGTCAAAAGATTGGAGGTACCGTCTCCAAAATCCTGTTACATTCTCTGTAGTGATTCAGGACAAATGGAAGCCCCAGCCAATCAAGAGAATTCAGCAAAATCCAGCACACATACTGCCCAATGTCTATATCTTTCTGCCCGTGGATTTCATAGATTTCTCCAGAAATATCTGAAGATATTAATATATATTCATTCAATATATAATGCCTAGTACAGGTCATTAACTTGTTATTATACAATGAATAAAACCATAATATTTATAATAATATTTATACTCAGTCTAAGAGACTGATGTCTCCATGGAAAAACTGCTTACAATGCAAGCATGATGTCCTCAGCTAATGTCTCCAGCACCCACATAAAAACATAGGCATAGAAACACGTGCCTATGGCCCCAGCTCTGGGAAAGCAGAGACAGGGGATCCCAGGGCCTTGATGACCAACCAGCCTAGCCAAAAGTAACAGAACGCATAGAATTAGATATGTATGTATACACACATATATGTGTGTATGTGTGTAAGAAAAGAAAAGAAAAAAGAAAGGAAAGAGAGAGAGAGAGACTAGGAGAGCCACAGACTCATTCGGCAATCTCAAAAGGTATCCTCGTAACCGCGTTGTACCTCATCAACACCATGCTCTTGTTTGTCAGTCAGGACTGGGTCAGCAACATCTAACATGACGCCCCGAATAGCAGTTGCTTAAGCAAGGTATAATTTAAGTGATGCTCTCGGAAATGAAGACAAGCTGTAGCTGCTCCCTAGTGGCTGTCCAGTTCCAACACTCCACCAGTCTCAGCACGTCACTTCCCTTCTCAAGCTCACCTCACAGAGTATGGTATTCATTGGGGCTCCAGCTTCCTGTGTGTTTCCTTAGAGCCACAGGAGAGTGGGAGGAACACTAAGAGAGCATCTTCTTCCTTCTAATGACTCATTCCAGAAGTACCACATGAGACCATTACTTGTATTTCTTTGGCTGGAAGTTAGATGCCAAGACTATGCCTTCCTGCAAGGGAGGGCACTTCATATTGTGTAGTAGTAGGCTGCTGTGTGGACTCAGCAAAAGAGACACAGAGGCATTTTCATAACTGCAAACCCTGCCAGACCTCAGCAGAGGGATCCACCATCATGGCAAGTGCCACCTCGACAGTGGAACCTCGAGCATCTCAGCTCAGGTATTTTTATTGATCCTGCACTCCTCAGGTGCAGATCATAAGCAATCAAACATCCTCCACAGGAATCCACCACCTGCAGACAATACAGAATGCCAAGGCCTAGGCATCCCTTTTTCCAACAGTGCACAAAAGCATTTTAAACACAATTGAAAATAAACTTCCCCAACAATACTGTTTCTTAAATTTGCTCCACAATATCCTGAGTTCAAAGTTGGCATCTTTCTATTAATAAAGAGCTGATATTTGGGCTGGACAACTAATGATGTCTGCTACAACCCCCATACCCGAATTGTGGTGAAATATGCCTTTCTTTCAGAAGATCTAACTCTTCAAAGGCACAATAGTTAGGAATCTGGCTCTGGAACCAAACTGCATGGTTTATAGTCAAGCTTTTAAAATGTGTGACTTTCTACCAGCGACCCCCAGTGGTCACACTGGGCTAGTACTCAAATCAGTACCTCAGTCAGGTCATCAGAGAAGCTTCTTTTTGCAGAAGATAGGAATTAATACAAGGACCCCAGAACTGAACAGTGTGCAGAAAGTAAAAGACTTTGGAACACTCAGTCCTAAATGGGTTGTCTCCATCAAACTCTTCCTCTCCTGGTTCAGGAATCTCCTGGGAAGAGGAGGTAGAAAGATTATAAGAACCAGAGGGGATCGATGACTCCAAGGAAACAGGGTCTTCCAGATACAGGAGGATTGGTGCAATTATTATAAACTCAGAGACTATGCCGGCATTTACAGTGCCTGTATGGGTTCAATCAGATGGGGTCCCAGGGCTACAAGGAGAAGTAGACCCCTTCCCCTAACCAAGAAGTTATCCCAATAGACAACTGCTTGCAAAGGAAAAATTAATTTTCTCCAATGGCATCTCTCTGGGTAAAATATCCACGTTTCAGGGTAAGTAGATTATTAGACTCTATAATAACCCATATCCAGCAGTAGATGGCCAACACAGAACAAACTCAGTGGTACTTCTATTGTCTTTTTATTTCATATTGCTTTGGGGATGTTTTGTTTGTTTGTTTTATTGGTCTTTTGCTTAGATATGTTAGTTTCTGATTTTGTGGAGGGAGTGTTTCTTGATTTTTGTTGTTGTTTGTTTTTTAAGCAAAAGGGAATGGGGGAAGCTAGAAGAAGTGGAGGGAGGGGAGGAAGGGGGTCTGGATGCATTATATGAGAAGAGATTAATGAATTAATTTAATTAAAGGAGAGAAAGAGAAATGGCATGAGGTAGGGTGAGCAAGAAGGTGGAGAGAATCTGGAAGGAGTTGGGGGGGGGGCTGTGGTCAGAATGTATTGAATGAACTTTTTCTCAATTAAAAGAATAAAATGTGTATTTCAGTTTCTCCTTTTAAAGACAAAGTTGACAATATTCATCATCTCACAGACTCGATATAAAGGCTAAAATTAGTTCTGCGTTAGAATGATGTATTAAACAAAAAATAACATACTTGGAAAATGTTGGTCATTATTCTTTTCTTATATATCGCCTTAGTTGCTTTTCTATCGCTGTGATGAGATACCAACACCAAGGCAACTTATAAAAGAAAATATTTCATTTGAGACTTACAGCTCCAGAGGGTTAGAGTCGATGAGCATGCCTGGTGGGGAGCGTGGCGGCAGGCAGGCAGGCAGGTACGGTGCTGGAGCATCAGCTGATCCACAAGCATGAGGCAGAGAGCCAGACACTGGAAATGGTGTGCACTTTTGAAAACTTCAAAGCCTACCCCCAGTGACACACCTTTTTCAACAAGGTCACACACCCTAGTCCTTCCCAAATACTTCCACCAATCAGGGACCATGCATTCAAATATGTGAGCCAATGGAGGCCACTGCCATACAAAACACCACTGATAGTCTTCCAATTTTTAAAACAAGAAGTGTCTACCACAGACATCAATCACCCACTTGCTGCCGTGAAAACCACTCTCCTAGCCAGACATCTTGCCTAAGATCTGAGAGTAGGGAAAAGATCCTTCCATAAGCTACTAGAAACTGGACTTGTATCTACCCTCAGAGAGGAACCAAAACATCAAACCGATTGGAATTCTGAATGAAATTTGTTCTATTCCTATCCACCGGCTTCCTCACCTTCAAAACTGCTTGTCACAGATCTCGCAACCTTCCCACTTCCAGAGCAAGCGGGCCTCTGTAACTGAGTTGCAGTCTGTGCTCACTGGTGACTCTCCAGCTACCCAAACTGAAAAGAAACACAATGATTATCTGACTACCCAATATGGCTAGTTGTATTCCAGCATAATTGGCTATACTAGCACTACACAAAAACTCTTAGTATTAAGTCATTTTAAGGGAAATCTATATATTTCATAATTCACTGGTCCTGCTCACTAGTCATGAAAAGAATGCCACCACCCATCCTTACTATATCGTATAACCCCAATTACTGTTTCTCAATTACTGTAGCAGGTACACAGGTCCTTGTGCTCACAGATAAGCACTGGGGAAACCAGGGACGTTAAACATGTCTCTTCAGAGGGAGAGAAGCATAACCTGTTTTCTGCACAGAAGGTCATGAACAGAGGTGGCTGATAGCCTGGTGACATCTGTGATATCTGTGTAGCTGAGTGCATCCTAGACCTTCCCCAAGAACTTTATCATGATCTTGTTTTTCTCAGTTAATCCACAGAACTCATCTGAATAGAAGACGCCACACGTACTTTACAGGAGTTTTCAATGCAGTCCTGTCTTAAGTTTTGTTGTGCACGTGGCATTGAGTTCATTATCACCAGGAAACTTTCCAAATTGTGCTGTGCTTAAGTATTCCTAAAATAAATTACTCAGTGTCAGACTTTCTAAGTGTGAACCAACACTCGCAACTGAATCGTAGCGAACCACACTTTCTTCTGGCCTCTCGTGGATTGTCACCCTGCTGGCTGTAATAACGATGACATTTTACCACAAATTTTGGCATGTACATGCAGTCACTTAGAGATCCTTTCAGTCCACAGGCAAAGAAATTGAGGTAGAAAATTAGTCAAACTTGGCTAATACATAGCCATATATTGGAAATAGATGGAAATAGATATTTGGCAAACTAACGTTTTCTAGAAGTTTACATCTGAAACAGCTAACATGTATAGTGCGGCTCTATATTTTCTGTGAAGAAAGAAAAAGTGTAACCCTACACTGTAATAATTAAAGAAAGGTCTGGCTATACATATGTATACACACTAAAGGATAGTGACAGTTGCCACAGAGCTGGGGAAGTCTATTTTTAGTTATGTTTGAAAATGTTTTTATGCACTGCTGGGTTAGAGGCTGCCTAGGTTTTTGGCATTTTGTGTTGTCTGCAGGTGTTGGATTTCCGTGAGGGATGTTTGATTGCTTATGATCTACATCTGAAGTGTTCTGAAAGAATAAAAACGCCAGAGCTGAGACACTCAGGGTTCCAAGGTAGAGGGTGCCATTGGCCATGACGGTGGTTCCCTCTGCTGAGGTCTGGCAGGTATGAAAATGCCTCCTTGTCTTCCTCGGTGAGATGCACCAGCAACATACTGCTACACATGGTGCATCAACGTGGGGCAGGACATCACACCAGCTAATCCAACATGGAGACAAGGAAGAAGAGAAAGAAACTCCAGACCTCAGAGAGTCCAGCAAAGTACACTTAGGGTGGCTCCTAGAGGACAGAAATTACATATTTGCAAAAATAATGAGCAGACCTCTCCTGAAGGAAGAGGAGAGAAAGAAATAAGCCTGAATGAAGAGAAAAGGTTGTGAAATTAATCAATAAATGAGGGGGAAAAGCTCTGAGGTGAAAGCCACAGAATGGAGGCCATTAGAGATAAAGAATTCAGCTGGGAGCAGGAAAAAGCAAGGTTCTTACTGCTTTTCCTGATCATGGAGCTAATGCTCCCTCCTGCCGCTGGTGGTGGTGTGCTGTTTCACACACTGAGTTTTCTGATACCTTTTTCGTGTGTGCATGAAGTTCAAGATCTCGTATTTGAGGTCTATCAAGAAAGTTGCATGTTTCTATGTAGTGGTGGCAGAGGGAAATGACAAACTCCCAAGACTTTGCCAGATATTCTTCCCGCAGACTCAGGACCCCCTGCTGTGGAAGCCAAAGCTTGGAGTGAAAAAGCTGCTTAGTTAAACTGACCAGATTTTTTTTTTCTGCAAACTGGACCAAGAAAAGACAAGCAGTCCAGGCACTGGTGATGGCTATGAGAACTCCACCCACAAGGGGACCCTTCCTGAAGACAAGGACTAGTTAATTTTCTAGCAAACAAGACTCTATCTTAAAATCTGGAAAGTGTTTCCTCAGAGTCAGCACACAGAAGCTGTCTTCCAGAACTGGCCAAGGTTTTATCTCATGCTGGCAGCCGAACTTGGTACTGTAAGAGTCACCCAGCTGGTACTGGTTTTGAAGGCAAGAAGTGGTCCTGGAGAGCCACTGAGGTTTGGCACTATGAAAGGCCTGAAAAGGCCATTAGTGAAGATGCAGCCTCCGTAGTAATTGAAGGCCCAGAATGAAAGGGTCATGTAAAGAAGTTGAGGTTTGGCACAATGAAGAGAGCCCAGGAGAAGCTATTGGTAAAAGTGCAGCCCAGTTGCAGCAAGGGACCCCAGCGGTTCTGAAGATGCCAGTCCATGAGATAACCACCATGAACAGCAACAGCAGTGGAGTGGAGCCGGCCAGAACCCGATGGACAAACTGTTTGTGCTGCAGAGGGCAGAGCCTGAGAAGTGATCTAAGCCCTTTGGAGGAACCCAGAAGATGGTGAGTGATTCCAGATAGTGGGACATAGATAGTGTTTTTCTGCTGTTCAAACACATTGAGAAAGCTTGCTAGATGTTTGGTTTCATTTGGTCCTGTGCATTAGCAACACTCATAATTGTTCCTCTTGTAAATGGTTTTGCTAGTGTAGTGTTAAATTGTGCTGTAGAGATAAAAAGCAAGTGTTTGATTGGCTTATACAAAAAAGGGGAAATGTTGGAGAAGTTTATTTTTAGTTATGTTTGAAAATATTTTTATGCACTGTTGGGTGAAGGGCTGCCTGGGTTTTTGGTGTTTTGTATTATCTACAGGTGTTGGATTTCTGTGGGTGTTGTTTGATTGCTTATGATCTATACCTGAGGTGTTCTGAAAGAATAAAAACACCTGAGCTGAGATGCTCAGGGTTCCACTGTCCAGGACAGCTCTTGCCAGGATGGAGGTCCCCTCTGCTAAGGTCTGGCAGGGCTTGCACCTATGAAAAATGCCTCCTTGTCTTCCTCAGTGAGCCCCAGCAGCAAAGTACGACTACAACAGGGGATAGTAAAATAAGTAATTTTCTTTTCCTTTTAAAACTTGCTTATATTTCCACAATAAATGGTATCATTTCTATTTTCATAATAATAATAATAAATATAAATAACAACAAAATACTACTAGCAGTCACCATAACAGCAGCTCATAAACATATCTTTTATTAATTAAGTCACCTTACAACTTTGTTAATCCCTGTTTTACAGACGGAAAAACCAAGGCAGGGAAAAGTGAAGTGACCTGACCAGTTACACATCCGAATAGTGACAAGGTCAACACTGAACCCAGCAGAGATACAGGGTCCTGCTCTCTAGCCATTTGTCCACATATTCTATAAATAGCATTACCTAGTGGTTTATTATTAAATACGACGCTCTCATTAGTTAAAGCTGAGGATTTTTGTGTTTATTTAAACATCAAAATGAGAAATAGCCTGAGACATGTTATTTGGCTAGTAACAGAGTCTCTCTCTCACAGATAGAGTGGTTTTAAAACCAACTATAGATATGCTGTGCTCAAATGAAAATGTGAAAGAGGCTAAAAGCTAAAAGCATTTAACAAATGTAAACTGTGGTAAAAAACTGTTTCATCCTCTCGGCTCAAAGGCCTTCGCCGTGTCATTTAAGGCCGTCGTCGCTTGGGGAGTTTAAAGATAACACGTTCTATAAAAGTGCTTTGCAGTTGTTACTACTTGTGATGGCCTTAGTTTTTCTTCTCCATGTACGGTAACTGTTTTAGTACAACCCGCCTCCAGTACCAACAGACCTAGTCAAGTTATATGTTCATGAGTTCCTTACAGAGTATACAGAAGCTACAACTTACATCATTCTTAATCTCTGCTGGGCGTTATTCTTAGCATTTTAATACTGTGAACAGCTACTATAACTCCCCCACTTTAGAGATGGCAAACTGAGGCAGAAGGAGTCGGGGAATACCATAGGATCACATAGCTGGTAAGTAGTGAAACGGAAATAGAATAAATGGTCTGATGCTAAGGTCCAAGTGTCTACCTGCCTTTGTATCGTGTATCCCGAAAGGATAAGGCTGTGGAACTAAAAACAGTCACCAAATAAGTTAGAAAATGGCTCTGATTGATTTATGTTGTTGTTTTGTTTTGCTTTTATTAATTCATTTAGTTAGCACACAAAGTAGTGGCTTTCATCCCAGCATTTTCATACATATGTCGACACTCTCTGTTCTTCATGTCCCCATTCTCCTCTTCTCACCCCCTCCTGCTTATCCTCTTCTGACCACCCAGTAGTTCCCACTTCCTGTCCCATCTATTCCTTTCCTCTTATTCCCTTCTCCACCGTCCCTCTGGCTTCTTCCTCCCGTCTCATGAACCTTCTTCTGATGGACAGACATACAGACATTTAAACTCGGATTCCAGCTGTGAGAGCTATGCGCTGTGATGTTTGTCTGAGATTGGTTTATTTCATTACCAGAATTACCACCAGTGTCACCCATCCTCCTGCGAATATCGTATTGTTCTCTGCAACCGAGCAAAATTCCACGGGGCGTGTGTACTCTGTTTTCTTTTCCCATTCATCTGTTGAAAGTCTTCTAGGCTGAATTCTGATCTTGACTACTCTGCATAGTGCAACTGTGTCAGCGTGGCTGCCATCTAGAAAGCAGGTACCAACATATGCTGGTGAAGTAGTACGGGAAGAGGAACTTTCTATACTGTTGTGAGAAACTAAACTGGTGCAGTCACTATGGAAATCAGTATAGTGGTTCCTTTAAAGTAAAATAGAACCATCATATGCTATAGATAAACCAGCCCTGGTTTATAAACCAGTATATATATACCCAAGGGAGTGAGTCAGCATATCACAGAGATACTTGCTAGGTTGATTTTATTTTTAAAAATTATTTTAAAATAATGTATAAAACTAAAAGGAGAAAAACATGACAATATTGAATGTCTTGATTAATTTTAGTTGTCAACTTGACCCCACCTAGAGTCATCTTGATTAAGGAATTACTTAGATCACATTGACCTGTGGACATGTCTGTAGGGCCCAAGCCCACTGTGGGCGGTATCAGCCCTAGGCAGGTGATCCCAGATTATATTAAAAAGCTATCTGAGCATCAGCCTGCCAGTCAGCACTCCACAGTTTCTGCTTACAGTGGCGGCTTGACTTCCCTCAGTGATAGACTGTGGTCTGAAAGTGTAAACCAAGTAAACAAACCCTTTTGTCTCCTAAGTTGCTTGTATTAATGTTGTTTTCATAACAACAAAAAGGAAAGTAGAACAGTGAGACATCATTTATTTCTCCCAGTGAATCCTTTGAGCTTGGCAAAGTGTTATTACATCATCAAATAATGTGTTTATTGGGAAGATAACTTATTTATATGGAACTAAAAGTTAGACTTTTCAAGCATTAAAAATTAAACTTAAGAATCATCCTTCTTCTGAGTCTAGCCAGATGAGACCATCTGATATTCCCATCCATGCAATCTTCCAAACTGCTCATATCTAGCCCAGGTCCTTCATTCAGTCCTCCAGTCCAATCTGCTACCTCTGCCTGTGAGACAATCAACATCTGGGCTTCTGACAAGACCACCCTACATGCTGCAGTACATAGTCCATTCCCCACCACTCCCAACCTCTCTATTCAGTCAAATCCTGTACAACCTTGTCTATGGTCTACCTGGGTGAGTCCACCTGATCCTCCCCTCAACACAGCTCCCCAACACCTAGATCTTCCCTCAACCTCAAGGCTTGGACCAGGACCCACACCCTGTACACCTGCCCAGTTCCTGGTGACTACCTGGCTTTGTCCCATATAAGCCATATCCAACTTCTAGGCCCAAACTAACTTGCACATGCTCTGTTCTGCCTCAAACTTCTCTGTCCATATTAGACACGGAACTAACAACTCCACAAGCCCAGATCTCATCATAAAAAATACAAACAATATAAAAGATCAAAACCACCAGACCTAAGGAAATAGTTTCCCATGAGAATTACCTAGATGAACCCCAGGGCACAGAATTTCAAAGAACAATGATAAACTTCAAAGAACTCAAGGAGTTTGAATAAGGCACAAAGAAACAGCTCAATGAAATGATTGAGAAAGAACATAATGAGAATAAATGGTTGGGTGATGATCAGACATAAGGCTGATTGAAAGGAAGACAATCCAATATTTGAACACGTAATTCGATGGAGAGATGACAGCACTGAAGAAGATCTGAGATGAAATGGAGATGGGACTGGAAAACCCTATGAGCCAGCCAGAAAACTCAGAGAAAGCCTTAAAAGCAGAATGAATCAAGAAGATAGACTATAAGGACTTGAAGATAAAGTAGAGGATCTAAATGAAGTAACCAAAGAATATTTTTAAAAAAATCAGTCACAACCTGAGCAATACATCTTCACTAGAGCCAAGCTATCCTGCCACAGCAGGCCTCGAACACTCCAACAGAGCTGAAGCACAAGATAAAGACCTTCAAACCAACTATACAAAGGTGATAGAGGTTTTTAAAAGGAAATGAATAAGCCAGGAAGTGGTGACGCACACCTCTGATCTCAGCACTTGAGAGGCAGAGGCAGGCAGATCTCTGTGAGTTTGAGGCCAGCCTGGTTTACAGAGTGAGTTCCAGGACAGCCAGAGAAACCCTGTCTTAAGAAAAGTAAATGAATAAATCTCCTAAAGAAATACAGGAAAACACAAACAAACAATTGGATTAAATAAATAAAACCCTGAAAGAAAGCTAGGAAAAGACAAACAATTGGAGGAAATGAATAAATCACTTAAAGAAAGCCAAGGAAAAAGAAACAGTTGAAGGAAACAAATAAAACTGTTGAAGACCTGAAAATGGAAACAGAAGCAATAAAGAAATCACAAACTGAGGAGATTCTGGAAATGAAAAATCTAGGAAAGCAAACAGGAACTACAGAGGCAAGTTTCACCAATGAAATATAAGAGATCGAAGAGAGAATCTCGGATGTTGAAGATATCATAGTGGAATTAGATACATCAGTCAAAAGAAATGCTAAATCTAAAAAAATTCCTGACACAAAATATCTAGGAAATCTGGTACATGGTGAAAAAGACCAAAGCTAAGAATAGTAGGAATAGAAGAGGGAAAGAATCCCAGCTCAAAGACACAGAAAATTTTCAACAAAATCATAGAAGAAAATTTTCCTTACCTAATGAAGGAGATGCCTATAAAGGTACAAGAAGCATACAGAACACCATATAGATCAGATCAGAAAGGAAAGTCCCCTTGCCACATTATAATCAAAACACTAAATATACAGAACAAAGTATATATAAGCAACACTGAAAATTCCATCGGAGAACTCTTATAGCTGATAAACACCTTCAACTAAGTGGCTGGATACAAGATACTAAATATATATATATATATATATACATACATACATATATATACAAATGATAAATGAAATAAGAAAAAAAATCAAGAAAACAACACTCATCACAATAACCTGAAATAATATAAAATATCTTGGGGATAACTCTAACCAAGCAGGTGAAAGACTTGTATGATGAAAACTTGAAGTCTCTGAAGAAAGACATTGCAGAAGATACCAGAAGATGGAAAGACCTTCCATGTTCGTGGATCAGGAGGATTAATACAGCAAAAATGATCATCCTACCAAATGCAGTCTACAGGTTCAATGAAATCCCCACCAAAATTCCAACACAACTCTTCACATATCTTGTATGGCAGTATGCTACGATCATGTCCCTTCAATTTAGGGAAGGAGAAAAGAAAGATAGAAAGCTTCACCGCTTTTACAAGCAGCCTTAATACACAGAGAGAGAAAGGTAGAAATCTTCACAGCCTCTTTTTAGGCTGTTCTAAGCTCGAATCTTTACAACCTTTGTTCTCACACTAACTAATGACAGCAACCCAATCAACGAACCACCAACCAATGCCCACCTCCACTCTTGGCGCTTCAGACCTTTTATGCCCTTAGTCAAAAGGTCCCATAAGCTCATGCAGCATGCAATCCCAAAGACAAGCTACAGGTGCCAGAATGACTGCACCCAACCAAATTATATATATATCAATCACTCCAATTCTAACTCAAAAACAACTCACCACAGCTGGGGTGGGAACACAAACCTCTAGTGACTAGTCAGTTAAACCAAAAGCTTTTCTTAACATAAAAATTCCAAGTGTTCCTCTACAATTTTGCGAGGACAATCTTCAGCTATATATGGGAGAAAAAAAAAAAACAGAAGAACTAAAACAATCCTACAAATAGAACTGCTGGAGGTATCACCAGCCCTTACCTCAAATAGTACTAGAGCTATAGTAATAAAAAACAGCATGCTATTGGCACAAAAATAAGCATGTTGATCAATGGAATTTAATTGAAAACCCAGAAATAAATCCACACAAATATGGATACCTTATTATTGACAAGGAAGCCAGAATACACACTAGAAAAGAAGGCAGCATCTTCCAACAAATGGTGCACATCAAACCAAATGGCTGCATGTAGAAGAATCCAAATCTATCCATACTTATCACCCTGCACAAAACTCAACTCCTAATGGATCAAAGAACTCACCATAAAACTAGATATACTGAATCTGATAGAAGAGATAGTGGGGAAACCTTGAACTCATTGGCACAGGGAAAGACTTTCTGAACAGAAACCCATTAGCACAGGCACTAAGATCAATCATTAATAAACACGGCATCATGAAACAGAGAAGCTTGTGCACAGCTAAGGACAGTGTCAGTCAGACGAAGTGGGAGCCTACAGAATGGGAAATGATTTTCATCAACTCCATATCCCATAAAGAGCTAAAATCCAAAATTAATAACGAACTCAAACAACTAGATAGCCAGAAAGCAAATAACCCAATTTTTAAAATGGGGTACAGATGTAAACAGAGAATTCTCAATAGAGGAAACTCAAATGGCCGAGAAACACTTAAAGAAATGTTCACCATCAAAACTACTCTGAGATGTCATCTTACACCCGTCAGAATGGCTAAGATCAATAGAGCAAGCGGCAGCTCATGCTCGTGAGGATGTGGAGCAAGGGGAACACTCCTCCATTGCTGGTAGGAGTTCAAACCTGGTCAGCCACTATGGAAACCAGTGTGGCAGTTCCTCAGGAAGATGGGAATTGATCTACCTCAAGATCCAGCTGTACTACTCTTGGGTCTTTGGGTAGGGTACTAGTGTGTGTCTCTATATTTATATGTGTTTCTCGGGCTTTTTCTTTGGCTATTTTCTGTGTTTGTTTCATCTTATCCTGACTTGCTTGTTTTTGTTTTATTTTATTGAGTTTTATTATTATTCCTCAGATGCCTGTTTGTTTTCTAACTGGAGCTAGAAAGGAGAGGGGGTTGTTGAAGGACGGGAAGCCATTATCAGAATGTATTGTATGGAAAAAAAATCTATTTTAAATGAAACGAAAAAAAAAAATGTCTCCTCAGAGAGATAGTGATCATCAATACATATTGATAACAGTCTATGATCTGATCATTTCAATTGAGGGTATTCATTATTTGGAAGGCATTTACAGAATTCCATTAGATTCTCCTGACGTTTTTCCTCTAGCATGATGTTACATGGTGATTAATTATTATTGAAAGTTAGATGGAAACTATTGTTTCCTAATTACACAGATCCTAAAATATGGTCTCCCTTCTATGTGCATCATTTTACCATGAAAAAATTAAAGCTACTGAAAAACCCTGTTGCCAACTCCACGTGAGTGTGGATTCCGTGCTGTGACCTGACACCTGACAGCCCGGCCGCACTACGAGCAGCCTGCTGTCACTCACCAGTGACTCAAACAAGAGTTGGAACCATCCTGTCTACATCATATTCTCATGCGAGCACTACTTGCCCTGCAATTTGGGGTTGGGATTCCTAAGGACCGTTCTTAAAGATGATTTCCGGAGCCATTTCATTCTTCGATAATAGTAATTTAAGGAAGATTTTTTTTTTTCCAGAATGAATTGTCTTAGCTCTGAGCTTAAAAACAACCCCAATGCCATATGAGCACTGCTAACTCATTGATCTGATGTGTGGATAGGAAAGTTAGAATTCAGGACTGAAGAATTCCCAGACCTGACAAGGGTAGTCCAGAAACTACAGTTTCGAAAACACCAGACAAGCTGAACAGTTTATGACAAGCACCCAGTGAAACTTTGCTTATGTTTTCAACCAAGCCATTCCTGCTCCACATATTTTTGCCAGTGCAGTGATGGCACATTTTAGCAGATCCGCCTCAGGTGAATTAGTGTCACTGCAACTTATTCGAAAGTCTTCTCACCTGCAGTTATTCTGTGAAGACCATAAATAATGACAACGCTTTGTCGACTCAAACTTGATGTTCATCCTTCAAATAAACAAGAATGGAAAAATAGTGTCTGTCTTTATCAAAAGCCAAAGAAAACCACTCGAAATCACTCACCCTGTTCTTTGCTAGCATTGCTCCAATATCCCCCACTGACCAGAAACACCAATAATCTGAAATAAATGTCTTTTCTCTAGTCGTAGTTCCTCATCTGCCGCAATCAAACACGACTTGCTTAATGCGGCTCTGGTAATCCTTGCTTGGCTAACAAACGAACCATTTGGGGAACTTACTTAGGACAAAGCCTGCTTTATTATTTTCGGAAAGAAATGGTGTTGTGATGAGACAGTCTCTGCTGAATTTTCTGACTTTTGTAGCAGCTGCTTTCCCGAGCTTGAAGTATTGGGACGAGAGATCTGCTTCTGTCAATGCATATTGTCAGCACCCCTGAGTGTAACTGCATAAGAAACGCAATGTTTGGCCAGCTGATTTGCTGACAAAACAATCCAAACTTCACAGTGCCTTAAAGGCATGAGATCCAAATTCCACTCTTCTGGTTTTGACATGAAATGGATGAAGCGGCAATTAAAAAGTAAATTAAATGTCACGGCACAATGATACATGGTTAGTAAAACGTTGCTGAGTTGTAACTGTATCACTGCAGTTCAGTCACTAAACAGCAGTGGGAAGCAAGAAAGCTGTCACATATGGTCTCCGTCACAACCTTTCCACTTTGATAGCAGAGCGCCAAAGGCACCACGTACACGCAGCATATAAACAGATGACTGTGGCTCTGCCCCAATAAAACTGAAAGATGAATTTCATGTGATAGTAATCCATCAAGGAATATTATCATTTCGACTTTTTTAAATCAGATAAAAATGTAAAAGGCCATTTTCAGCCACATAACTGAGCACGACTATAACTGGAACTCTGAGGGAGCGTGCTCAATAGTATCCTGAAGCTGGTATCTTGAGTGTGATTGTATACAATGTAGTTTTCCAATCTGTTACTAAAGGAACTCTCCCAGCTAAAGCCAAGGCTTTAACTGAGTTCAAAGTTCGAGAAAGTCTGTACAGTTCCTGGAGATTGCCCAAGAAAACACAGTTGATCCTGCTCCCAGACACTGACACCAGATGGTTGCAAAAACCAAACAACAGAACTACCCCTCGCACTGCAGTTCCGAAACATCGGTCTGTCTAGAGAAAACAGTTAACTCCAGCTTACTGCTCCTGTTCTTCCCCTCTTGTCCCTTCCTTAGCTAAAGCACTTCCACCTCTACCGTCCACTCTTGAGTAATCAGAAATCCGGCAAACCCGTGCTAGGAATTCTACAAGCCACTACAAGTGGCTGCACTGAGGAGAGAATCCTGGGGAGGAAAATCGAGGAGTTAATTACCCCTCTCATCTCCTTTTGGGTAGCCTGAGATGCAGGGTCTCTCTCCAGGGCTAGGGCTAGAAACTAGAACAAAGTCCACGTAACTTCATCTTTTCTCTGTAGTAATTTAGATTCCCAGGAGTGGGGAAGCTGGTGTTTACACATCCAGTGTTGCCAGAGAAGCAGAAGCCAGGTCAAAAGCGTCAAGAGCTTCAGGCTACTGTGGCAGGATTGGCAGTTTCAAGAGCTCCTCCATCCCAGTGAGACGGGGTGCCTGCAGCCATGCTTAAGACAGAGAGCCCAGCAGAGCCAGAAGAATACAGAATTCTCAACAACAGGCATTTTTAAAGAAAGGAAATGAGAAGGGGGGAGTTAAAGGGCATGTGCAGTAGCAGGAAAGATACCATGATGAAGCCCTCTGCTCTCAACACTTGATGCCACAGAGATCGGCTAAGTGGTCGTCAGTTCTGAAGTCTCAGTGGCTCCATGAACTGCACTTTCAGGAAATGGAAAGCAAGTGCTATAGGATAAGGTGCAGAAATCCGGCCTTGTATGCTTCTAGACTGTGGGGAAGAATCTGAAGCAGAAACCTGGTCAGAGACAAAGTCTATGGAGAACTTTCCCAATGTCAGTAAGGATGCTCAGGGCCAGGGGCCACCATCTACAACCCTGGACTCCTAAAACGTCGCCCATGTGTGACCTGCCCCACCAAGGACTGTCGCTGACAGGATCAGCATCTGTGCCCTGACCTTGGCTGGAAATAGGGCCATCCAGAGCTGTGAATAGCACCTGCGACCTGACCCATGAAGGAGCACCAAGGAGTGTGCCAGTCATCTGCAAGCTCAGGGAGGAATGTTGAGCTAAGGTTATAACCAGAGAAGGCCCTATTCAGACCCTATAGTCCCTCCAGCTCTCTGGCCTTCATTTAGTTCCCAATGATAATTTAGTAGACTATGCCCTGCTTTGTTCTTGTTCTCTCTGTATATCTATCTCTCCATCTTTTCCCTCTATTCTTTCCTTTTTCCTCTCCCCCCCCTCCTTTTGCAAAGATTGTCTGCTAGCTTGGTTTGTGTCTTGGGGTATTGGCTTCCTAAAACCTGAAGCTCTCTTAGATTATCTGCATTTTCTTACCTTCCTCTTTCCATTCTCCCTTTAGTCACAACACCCTCACCACATCCTGCACCCCCCCAGCAGCGTTTGCTCCTTCAATTGGCTTTTCTCTCCTCTCCTCTGTCTCTACAAACTCAATATTAGTCACCAGCCTTAGTCTTATTTTTTTCTTCTACAGTAACTGATCTCTTAGTGTACACCACACTACTTGTTACCTGGCATTACTGTATGCTCATAGTAAGCCTACTCTTAGCTAGTAATTGTTTTTAAGACAGTATTCTACTTTTAGGGAAGCACAGAAGAATTGACCCTCATGCTTTGGAGCATGAATATATCAAAGAGAAATGACACCTTAACCCTAATAAACTTAGTCACTCCGGTACATTGCAAACACTTCTGCTGAAAAAGAAAAACTAAGGTGTTAAACAACAGCAGCAAAAATTTAAACAACTACCTGTCCCCACACGTACAAGTCCAAATGCAAAAGCACAAGAAACACGAAAGTCAAAGCAATATGATGCTTCCAAAGATCGCTAACCGGACAGTGATTTCCACCGAGAGGAGTGAGGTAGGCGAAATTCCAAACAAAGAATTCAAAGGAATAGAAGAAGACACAAGACCACACCTGAGCAGATTCCAAGAGAACCCTAACCAACCACCGGAAGAGATGAGAAAGCTAATGCAGAATATGAGAAGGAATTCGGCATGGAGATAAAAATACCTGCAGAGAAAAAAAAACTGAAATATTGGAAATGAAAATGCAAAGTCCCATTGGAAGCCTCATCCATCAAATTAATGGAGGGGAAGACAGAATATCAGGGCAGCAAGACAGCGTAGAGAAATGGAGACGTCAACCCATTAAAACTGTACATTTATGAGAAGCACAAACAGCATTCGTGAGCCATGAGATGATGAAAAGACCAAATGTACAAGTTCCGGGTAGAGAAGGAACATTTTATCTTAATTGCATAGAAAAGATTTTCAATAAAATTATAGCAGCAATTTTCCTAAATCTAAGGAATGAGATATCCATTGAGGTCCAAGAAGTATTTAAGTAGAATATCACAGTCAAAACACTGTATATACGGAACACAGAAAGTACAGTGAGAACTACAAGAGAAAAATGCCAAGTTACATGTGAAGGCAGACCAACCAGAATGAGAGACTCAACAGAACTTTAAAGGAAAGGAGGGCATTTCAACTTCTAAGATACCGAAACCACCCTTCCAGACTGCTGGACACAGCAAAAATACCTGTCATAACTTGAAGGGAAAGAAAAATTGTCCATGATGGGAAAGACTAAAGGAATTCATGACTGCTAATCCAGTGCATAGAAGAAAGATACTGGAAGGACTGACGAGAAAAATAAAAATGTTCATGAGGCTAAAGAAAAGAATATACCACAGTAGAACAGGAGTTAAGCAATGAAGAATCAAAAGACGCAAAATCAAGAAAATATCGGGAAATAATAAGCACCTTTCAATAATAACCTAGAGTATCAGTGGTCCCAATAACCCAGTCAAAATACAGACTTGCATAGTGGGTTTTAAAACAGGAGTTAAGCAAGGGAAATGGCTTGGTGGGTAAAAAGCTCTCTACACAAGCCTGAGAGCTCAGTCAGTATCTCCTGAACCTACTTAATGCCAAACACGTAGTGCCTGACTGTAATCCCAGCACTCCTACAGGAAGACAGGAGGTCAAGAGAAAAACTCCTGGAGGCCCACAGGCAGCTAGCCTGCTGTAACGGCCAGAGAGCAGCCTATCTCAAACAAGGTAGAAGGCAAGGCCTGACACCTGAGGTCATCCACTGACCTACACACACATACGGTGGCACGTATGCACCTTCACTCACGTACGAATGTGCACACATACACATGCTGAGTAGTTTTCAATAGGGCCCATTTATTTGTGGTCTCCAAGATATACCTCTACCATCGAAGATTAAACCTTAGGGCCAAGTAGTGGAAAAAGATTTGTGGAGTAGAAGAAAGTAGGAACAAGCTAATTGAATACACTTCAAACCAAAATTGGTCCAAAGGATGTTCTGTAAGGATTAAGGAAACAACCTCTCAAGACAACATCATGATTTTAAGCATATAGGCATCAAATACAGACGTAGCCAATTTCATAAAGCAAATGCTACTAGAGACACAGATGAACCTAAACGCAGTGATAGTGGGTGACTTGAATGTCCCACTCTCAAAAGTAGATGGTCATCTTGATTTAAAAAAATAGAGAGGGAACTCTGTTAAAGGAACTCATAGATCAGATGGGCCCAAGAGACATCAACAGACTACTTTCAAACACTTCAGAATGTTCTTCTCAGGAGCTCATGGAACTGTCTCTAAAATGGATAAAAGAACACAAAAACTAAAATACTGTCTTGCACTCTGTCTGACTTCAAAGGAGGAAAAGCATAAATCAACAAGAGAAACTATAGAACAAATGTGAGCTCATAGAGATTGAACAGTATTATTGGATGATGATGCCTGAGTCATCATGTAAATCACAAAAAATAAAATTTCTAGAATTCCACACAAATGAAAATGCAACACGCCAAAACCATAGGATAAAATGAGGGCAGTTAAGGAAGTCTGTAGCTCTAAGTGCCTTCATGAAAAAAAAAAAATCAGAGCATCTCAGATAAATAACTGTACCTTAGCGCCTTAGAAAAACAAGAACAAACTAAACCAAGGACATGTAGATCCAAAGAAATAATTAAGGTCAGGGAAGAAACTGGTGAAATGGAAACATAAAATATACAAAGAATCAATGAAACAGAGGAATGGTAATATGTAGCTATGAAAGCTCCTGGGGAGAAAAGTCATCGGTGGTCTGACTTGGCTACGGACTCTGCATGTTACAATATCAAGCTGCTAGGCAAGATGAGCCCATTTGTGAGATAGTGGCACAATTGTTATGGGGTAACCAGCCACTTTCTGATTAGAATTGGGACCCGCTCCACTGGAGAAAAAAATCATGCCTTGCACAGTAAACCTGGTCAAAACCCCTTAGCTAGGAAGATCCTAGGCCCTAGGATGTTTTGCTAAATGCACGTGGTATAAAGCTACCCTCTGAACATTACGTTTGCACCTGTAGATTAGGGCTACTCTCGGCTTTAGTCAGAGTAGTTTCTTTTTACAGTGGGTGACGGTGAATGCAGAAACCCATAACGGGTTACAGTAATGAGAGTAAATGACGGTTGTGTGTTCATCCTTACATGGGTTGTTAACGTCAGCCCCTAAAGGCTAAAGAAACATCACAGGGTGACCAACATTGCATTACAGAGTGTTGATGGTGTTGAGTAGGTCTTGTGTAGGCAGCTACCATCACTGTGAGTTCACAGGAGCAACAGCCACGCCGAGTCCCCCACAGTACGTCACTGAAGTCCTTCCCACCCTCCTCCTCTGACATTCTTTCCACTCCCTCTTTTACGACGTTCCCTGAGTCTTGAAGAAGGTGACATGGATGTCATATTTAGTAGTTCTGCTACCAAGACTCCCCACCGCGGATGAAGTATACCCTCAAACTATGAGCGGAAATAAACTCTTTTCCTTAAGGTTGCTTCTATCAGGGTATTTATCACAGTGACAGGAAAAGTAGCTAACATACAACCAAAACTTAAAGTTCTCCCAGTATTACTTATGGACTGTTCCCTTTGCCATAGGTATTGGTACGAAGATTTCGGAGTAACAGTAATCATAGCGTGTGATCTTTTACATAATAACAAGACTTGTGCTACTGTACAGTTACTACATATGATATTAAGATACATTTTTTCTGGTTTCCATCCATGAGTACTAGTTCGTAATTTTTCCTCAGAACAAGCCAGCCATTGAAACTAGAATTTTCTCTTTTCTAAAGTATCTATATAAACTTTAATCTTCCATATTTTTTATCTTACAGTGAGCGTAAAGAAATTTTCTAGGCTTGGCAAAAATAGGTAAGAATACTTGCTGTGTAAGCCTAATGACCAGAATTTGATCCCCAGAACATATATATATATTAATATATATATTAATTAATATATATATATAAATTTTTAAGCCATATTGTAAAAAACCCAGACATGATGACTTGCATTGTAACCCAGCACTTCTCCAGTAGGGACAGAAGGATTGGCCAGAATCTCACATGTGTATCACAGTGGCAAAACCAAGAAAGACTGTATGTTGTGGAAGTTTTTCTTTTTTTAGTTGTGTTTAAAATAATTGCTTTTGTGCACTGTTGGAAAAAGGAATGCATGGGCCTTAGCGTTTTGTATTGTCTGCAGGTGTTTGATTTCTGTGGGCAATATTTGATTGCTTATGATCTGCGCCTGAGGAGTTCTGAATCAATAAAAACACCTGAGCTCAGATAATCAGGGTTCCACTGTCAAGGATGGTGCTGGCTAGGATAGTGGTTCCCTCTGCTGAGGTCAGGCAGGGCTTCCTCTTATGAATATGCCCCGTGTCTTCTTTGCTGAGCCCACACAGTAGGTATACAACAACAACTGCGCTTGAAAAACAAAGTGAAAAGACACTCAAAAAGTTGTCCTCTGAATTCCACACGTGCAGTGTGACACATGTTTGCCAACATACACACACATACACACACACACACACACACATCTTAAGCAAAGGAAGGAGGGAAGGAAAGAGGAAGGAGGGAAGGAAGGAGGGAAAGAGAGAGGGAAAGAGGAAGGGAATAAAGGCACTTTCTGACCTACCTTGTCTTGTCTGGTAGTGGGTTAGACTTGACTTCAGGAGTACTGTTCCATACCTACAAGGAAGGGCTGCTGAAAAATCTGAGCAGCCTCGCTGAGTTTTCTCACAGTCTATTGGCATGAGATCATTCTCTTCTAGTCCAACCGTATAGAACCCCTAAGGAACAAGTTTGAAGCCTTTCTGAATAGCTGGACACCAGGTGTGGAGGAAAGCAAACAATAGCTCATCTATACACTGAGAGGGTAGCCTGCACTAACTTCATGAGAAGAGGAGCTCCTGTTTGGGACACTTCCCCACCAAGACCCTGTTCATCTAGCTACTTACTTTTAAATATCCTTTCTAATAAATCGGTAATTGAAAGGTCTAAGTTTTGTGAACCACTCTAACAAATAAATTGAACTTAAGGCAGGTATCAAGAGACACAAGGCAAGTATCTAATTCACGGCAGGTCTGGGCTTGTAAAGGAGTCTGAAGTGGTTGGGGATTGAGTCCTATCTCCAAGTCCTGCCTCCGAGTAAGACAGTGTCAAGATTGGATTGAAGAGCACTCAACTGTGTCCACTGTGGAACTGGCTTCTTGCTGGCTGGAGAACTCCCCAACCCTCTTGAGGCACGGAAGTTGTTTTTGTTGATAATATTATTATGAGAACAGAGGAAACACAGTTTATTTTGTCTACAATCTATGCAAAAAATATACATTTCCAGTACATGCAGCAAACAGCTTTCAACGTAATATTTTCACTGTCTATTGATTTCTCACAAAGCCAATGAATATAGCATTAAATACAATTCTCAAAATTACCCAGTTGAAACCAACAATCCTTTATCCTTTAAAGTCGTGTACCAGCTACATTCTTTATCCTGTTCTAGAAAATTGAGAATGGAATTTCTTTAAGTCCGAAAAACATAGACTTCCAAGTCATGAATTGAAAACCAAAGGACTGGTTTTGGTGTTCATTGTCTCACAAGATTTTTGTTTAATTTATTAAAAGATTTGAATGTAAAACTGGCAATGACATGAAAGTTGCCATGGTATTTCACCATCAGAGGATGGCCAAGAGGTACGATGATCAAGACTACTGCAGAATATCAAAAGAAAGCCTTATACGGTATACGTCGGTAAACTCCTGTCAGTGTCCTATGTCACAGAATCCGAGGCTTGTTATCTAGCAAAGACTATAAAAACAAAAGCATTTCACGCCCTTTAAAAATGAGGTTGGATTGCCAAGAAATCAGTTTTTAACTAAATTTTCCTATTACTACATTAGACCATTCAGAACCATGGCAAGGTCAACACAAATTGGAATTAAAGTCTTGAGGCGCCTTTGTCAAGGAGCCTTGTCTCAGAAGTGGAGCACTGAAGGAACATGTAGGTTCCTTCGTGTTCTCTCTCAGAAATCTGTCCCGAGATTACTAAGTATCTACACAGAAGCAATGTCTGTTAAGCATCCATGGTGTCTCAGTTGTCATACTGGACTATGGAGCAAAGCATGGTCCAGGTCTCAGGTTTCTTATTATCTAGTAGAAAAATACACATTATGTGAAAGAAAGTAGATGCATTCTTGTGGTGTTATCAGCCATCTTAATTAAAATCTATCAATAAAGGTTCTTAATGTACATTACACATGGCAGAGAATGTTTTATTCTGTTTATCTAGATTTTACATAGAAATTCTCTTGGGTTTTTATTTTTGGTTGTGAGCCTAGCTTTTAATGGCTGAGCCATCTCTCCAGCCCCTCTTGGGTTTTTTTAATAAGTCAACTTTAATTGTTCAAAAGATAATCCTGCAAAGATATTATTGATATCTATAATTTTGCTTTTAACTATGTCCTAAAAGATTCATGCTACAGCAAGATTGGACCATCTACTTTACCCCAATTTCAAGGGAAAGCATTTGATAAGAAAGAATGGATTCTCAAAACTCCAGTCTCCGAGATATTAGTGCCTGGAGTTAAAGAAGTATTTCAGCCATTACGTCCTTATATATCAAAGAACATAAGCCTGATATGTCATAAGTGAAGAATAAAATTAATGAGACCACCCAAGACCCAGCCACAGCTATGAATCTTCCAGCTTCATTTCAGGTGAAGCTAACCTGAAATAGAGGCATTCTGTAATCTCTAGTCCAGTTCTATCTTCATTTAATGTCATCTGTGTACCAGGTTGGCTAAAACTGTTACTTAATCCATGGGTGATGAACATCATATTTTGTAAGTATATTGCACTTTCCTCTTTAAATCTCTTATAAATACACTGAACTTTAGAGCCTAAAGTATCCACTTTTTGATGAATGAGATGATGAAATAAGAGTGTTATCAGGGGCTGGAGAGTGTTGTTTTTAGTTTTCCGTCTCCCCGGCATGTTCCGCCACAGCCCTATCCCAGCCTGGAGCTGGCTGGATACTGCTTGGTTTTCCACCCTGGCCAGCTGGGAAGAAGCTTGGCCAGGAGCGAGAAGAGGCAAGCCGAAAGCCATGGGGAAGCACCGGGGATGCTTGGGACGTGGGTTCCTTGGACCCGTGGTGTCGCCTGACCCCGCTTGCTGAGAACGAACACGAGACGGAGACGGCATCTGGTGGACCCGAACTCGTTTATTCAAGGGGTTCTTCCCCAATAAATAACCTCTCCCCATAAGGGCGTGGCTTCTCCCCTCGAGCGGGGAAGCCTTAATTAGCGTGGCAGGGGGAGTGTTCCTAAGCAAGGGACCCGCCCCAATGCAGACAAACATGTTCCTTTAGCTTCTTGTGAAGCGAGAAAGTTATATTATTCTGGCTAGGGACCTTCCCGGGCTGGGAGAGCAGGAGTCTGCCAAGCATCTCATCCTTCGTCACCTTTTTCAGGGAGTAGGGGCACTTGGCCTTGACTTCTACTGCTTTCCAGCCCCCGGGTCCCACAGGAGAGATGGCTCTAGTTAAGAGCACTGGCTATTGTTCCAGAGGACCCAGGTTCAGTTCCCAGCTCCCACATGGCAGCTCACAACTCTCTGTAACTCCTGTTCCAGGAGATCCAATACCCTCACATACCTGCAGGTAAAACTCCAATGCACATAAAATAAAAATAAATAAAATGTTTTCTTAAAAAGAATGTTATTGCATTGACAGTATTCACTTGAGCCACAGAACGCAATGTTGATGTCAACCAGAATCAGAAATAGTCCCCCACACTAAGCTTTGAAAGAAGAAAATGAATTTTCCAAATTCTTTAATCTCTCCCTTTAATAAATGAAGAGGCAGATAGATATAACTGACTTGAAAATATATCACATAATTTTACACAGAGGACAATCGGGCAGGAAAGATGTCTCAATGGCTATGAACACTGGCTACTCTTCTAGGAGACAGAGGTTCAGTTCCTAACACCCACATGGAAGCTCACAACTCTTACCTAGCGAATAAGTGGTACACAGGCGTACATGCTGGCAAAACACATACACATAAAAAGATTTTAAAGACAACAAGAATTTTAAAAATCTACTTCTTTCTTTACCAACACATTTTGAGAACAGAGAGGAAACCAGAGAAAGGGGAAACAACAAAAGAAATAGGATTGTCTGACCTACCCCACCCTCTCTTATTTAAGGTCCTAGAGAAGAAAAGCAGACAAGGTAGAAAGAATTCTGAGTGCTGGGGAGTTTTCTTTGTCTTCTGGTTCTCAGAACCAAACAGCCATGGAAGACAAAATTCCATCCTGCTACCCTGCAGAATGAACACAGCAGAAAATTATAACCTAATAGAGCAAAAGGCCTAATACCATTCCCAAGTTCTCATTGGGTGGAGCAAACCCAGGTTATCCACTTACCTCTAAGGACCAAATGAAGTGACAAGACAGCACTTGATATGGGGCCTTCTTGGAAAGGGTCAATCACAGGTAAGGTGATGGGAGGCAGGTGGTAGGCTCAGAACTGTCTGCAGTAGACAGCGGAGACTTAAGACAAACACAACATTGTGGACAGCCCACATAAAGTCATGCCAGACAGACCGTATCAGCTCTTAGAAAGGCTGAGTCTCAGGTTACATCAGGAATTATATAATTCATAAACTCCATAAGCCAATGCCAGCAAATACTCAAAAATGTGAATAACTGACCTTTACCTTGCCATGTACTAATATTTTCAAAAAATACTATTTTGAAGCCGGGCATAGTGGAACATGCCTTTAATGTCAGCACTCAGGATGCAGAGACAGGCAGGTCTCTGTGAGTTTAGGCCAGGTTTGTCAAATAGTGAGTTCCAGAACAGCCAGGACTACATAGAGAGACTCTGCCTCAAGAAAAACAAGTGTGTGAGTGTGTGTGTGTGTGTGTGTGTGTGTGTGTGTGTGTGTGTGTGATTTTGGATGGCTCCAACATGGAGCACACAGGATGACTCTTTCAATAAAGCTTTAAAGGTAGTGAGTTTATTCAAAAAGTTGAATGCAGAGGAAGATATTGAACGTAGAACTACCACATAATCCACCGATTCAACTCTAAAAGAACTCAGAGTGGAAACTGGTACTGAGACCCATAACCCAACATTCATACCCACATTCTTCAGAGAAGCCAAAGACAGAAGCAACCCAATCAGCCACCACTGTTTTAATCAGAAATAAAAATGTGGCATGTACATACAATATGAAAGTGGCCATGAAAAGCAATAACTCTCTGACATACGCTACCATGTAAATGAACCTAAAAATATTGTAAGTGCAATGAGTGGGAAACAGAAAGGCAATTCTGTATGATTCCACTTCCTCAAGGTACCCAGAGTAGTTACATAAAAGAAGACCAAAAGTCAGAGAGGTTGCCAGGGTCTGTTAGAGAGGGAATAAGAAGTTATTGTTTAGTGGGTACACAGATTTTGTTCACAGTGCTCAAAAACCCCTGGAAACAAACAAGGTGATAGTAGGGTAATACTTAGTGTGATTAGTGCTATCGAACTTTATGTTTAAAATGTTGAAATGGTAACTATATGTTACTTCCTAAACAAAGAGTGGTAGTAACTAAGCTTTAAAATAATTATCTCATACAATACTTTGTACCGGAGCTAAGAGTCTAGAGTTTACAAGTTAAATATGTGGCATATCTCATTTGCTGCAGGAGAAACAGAGATTAGTCCATTATTAAGCAAATGTTTAAAGTAAAAACGTTTAGCATAAAGATGAATGGTAATTATCTTATCACTGACCTCATTACCCAACAAAGTGGTTGTAAGCCAGGCTCTGTTCTGTTTGTCTTAGAAGTAAACAGAAGAACAGGTGAGCATGTGTTGTCCTAACAGAATTTGAAATAGTTACAGACAGATGCCTGGGATCAATAACTGAATGAATATTTTAAAGGTCCTCGGGTTCACTAGGTCACAAATAACTTTATGATTAAATTAAATACGTATCATTTCAAAATAGAAGTATGACTGGATATGCTGGGAACACATAAATTAGAATGTTAAGTCCTCTAAAGCATTAAAATGAGACGCAGTCTTTGAGTGCTCACCCTCCCAGAAACGTGGCTGCATAAATTTGATTCATTTATGGAGTGTTTTTGATGATAGGCAATTCTTTGTTGGAAGTTAAGTGCTCTTTTATATGAATAAATAAAGAAGGCTTTGGTTTGAACTAATACATTACTCTGACAAATGTTTATTGGAAAGCCAATTATGGGTTCATAAATCAGAGTTCTTTGTGGTCCATCAGGTGAGCTCAGCAATGCCACCAGATGTTATGGTGTGTACCAACAGGGTAATTAAAACAAGCCCAGGGAACGCTGACCCTTTCCTACACAACGACAGTAGTCAAAACAGGAAGAAGTGGCTCATTACCTTTTACTTAGCGTACTGAAAATATTTCTGCAAGATGTCATAGCTACAGATTCAAAGGGTGGGGGGGAGCACTTGTTTTCTGTTTATTGTTAGATTCAAATGGCAAGGTCAAACGCATGATATTCGGACATCTCTCACAGTGAAAAATGATTCATCTGCATATACCCACGACTGAACTCTATTCTTAGAATTATTCCTTTCGCTTTTTTGTTCCCCTTTCGCCTTTCCTTTCCCTATCTTCCCCCTTTTAAATTCCTGTCATTCCTTTCCTTTTTATAGTCCTGCCGGTTACTAGAACAGTTACTCTTAATAATGCCTAATGTACCCAACATGAGGTACATTCAGCTGCATGGTGCATAGACCTGAACGATTTGGAATTTCTATAATGAAAGCGTATCTTCTTAAATAGCAAAGTAGGAGTGTTGGCAAGACAATTCCTGCAGAGCAGAAAATGCATATTCAAGTCAAAATTAGAAAAATGCTTTTCTCTAAAAACTTTTGGCACATACCCTGTAAGCCAACTTTTGGGATCGGCTCAGCCTGGTGCAGAGAAATGTTGATGAGTTCACTATTCCCCAGGTCGTCAAGTACAGCCGACTGCACCATCTTTGTGGTTTCCAGTCCAGTGCATATTCTTACCTATGTCACCTGGGAACTGAGAGGGTTACCTAAGCACCATGTGATCGGAAGTGGATGCAGTCTGCATTCTGCTCACGTTCGCCACCTCATGGCTGAGAAGCTCGGCGTTCATCCTAGCAGCTGCGGTGAACGTGGTGACTCCAGTATGGCTGTGTGGAGTTAGGGTGAACGTGGCAGGAGTCTCCCTTCAGGAACTGAATCCAGAAATGGGAACAGACAATGACAGTGAGAACTGGAAGGAAGTGCCTACGAAGGTGGTGGATAGTGCCTACCAAGTCGTCAAGCTAAACAGATACACCAACTGGGCCATTGGTTAAGTGTGGCAAACCTCACTGAATCCATGTTGCAAAACCTGTCTCAGATTCACCCCTTGTCGACAATGATGAAGGGAATTACGGCGTTGAGAACGAAGTCTTCCTCAGTCTCCCCTGCATCCGTAATGCTCAGGGACCAAGCAGCGTCATCAACCGGAAGCTGAAGGACGATGAGGTCGCTCTGCTCAAGGAAGAATGTGGACGCCCTGTGGGACATCCAGAAGGGCCTAAAAGACCTGTGACTGCCAGGTTCTAGGCTGTAGAAACCCACACGCCAGTGACTAACCGTGAACCTTTAGTTTTCAGCCCTGTGTATGGATCACAGTTTGCTTCTTCCCTGATATATGACAGGAGCTCACAGATAAAGCCCAGGCTTGTTTGATGCTTGCACTAGTAACTCTTGAATAAATAAAGTTAGCTATTGCAGTGTAAAAGGGTAGGGAGGGCATGATGCGTTTATTAATTAGTTAATTAATTTAGTTAATTATTTAGTTAATTATTAATTAGTTGATTAGTTAATTAATTGAGTTCATTACTTAAATGTTCATATCATCGTTGATAAAAACATAGCAATGTTTGACCACATGTCTGTACCCAATGACTAGGCTATGCTGGCATGTAATATCAACCATCACGGAAATGATAGCTAATGGTAAGGGCTTCTTTCTGAGGTGGCAAAATTGTTCAAGATTGACTGCAGAGATGGCTGAAGTTCTGAAATCGGCCAAAGCAAAGGAGTCTAAATAGATCCACTGTTCGGTACATGACTTACATACGGATAAAGCTATTTTTGGAAAAGAATATATTTAGGAACCAAGTTCAGTGGGTTTTCATTTTTCATACTCTCGAAGCATGCCAAAATGTTATGTCACCTACAGTTTTTAAAGAACTAGTTTTTAATCTAGCGGCCATATGGAAAACACCAATCATTCTCTGGAGTGGTGGTCTAGTAATTAAGCAACCAGTATTTATTAAGACATGTGGTAGGAAGTTCAGTAGAGCCATTGTGCCTGGCATGAACACTAGAATGATGAGAACGTTTTAGATACTCCTGGGCCTTGAGGAAATCTTTCTAAAAAGATCAGTGACTGTTTTTGCGTTTCCTGACATTTTTAAGTTACTCTGCTCAGGGAGCTCTGTAGCCTTCGTAGTGCATAATAATGCAAAACATCCTGCTTTACCAAGAATGAGTTGTGACCGAAACGTTTATACCAGGTAAAATGGTTCTACTAAATCTCCCACTACAAAGACATCCTAGCACTGTATTGAATACTGCTCAGCCCTCAGGAAGACATACTGATAGATGGGTTCACAGCCCCATCATAGTTGTTGTCAGCTTGACACAAACCTAGACTTACCTGGGAAGAGATCACAACTCAGAAATCAATTGCATGCATCAGACTGTGGGAGTATCTGTGGGGCATTTTCTGGATTGTTGATTGATGTAGAAATGTTGATTGATGTAGGAAGCCCCAGCCTACTGAGGGTGGTGCCATGCCTGGGCAAATGATCTTTGTGGCACAAGCATGCTGCCTAAGCACAAGCCAGGGAGAGCAAGCCAGTACGCAGTTGTGCTCTGTGTCTCTGCTTCGAGCTCCTGCCTGAGCTTCTCCCTTGGCTCCCCTCAATAAAGGACTACAAACTGTAAGGAAGTAATGCCTTTCTTCTCTCAAGCTGTTTTTAGTCAGTGTCTTATCTCAGCAACCCCAAAACCAAACTAGGATTCCAAAAGGAAGTAGATGATTTTCCTGTGGAATAAAATACACCATATTACATATTTTTGGTGTCCATGTAGTCTAGGCTTGCTTCAAATTCACCAGACATTCAGGGATGATCTTGGATTACAGGCATATATGGCCACACCAGTTTGTGTGGTGTTGGATGCTGAACTCAGGGCTTTGTGCACACTAAGGAAGTATTTACCAACTGAGACCGCATTCACTTTTCTAGGGGTTCAAAAAGAGTAGCGGTGTTCTACTGCTAATAGAAAACCCTGTAAACGCTATACAAAGTCATCCGAGGCACATGGAATTATGATCCCTTATCAAGTGGGCTATCTTCGAGTTTACAAACACACAATCAGAAGCAAAATAAAATGCAAGTTGGACTTTTCTAGGTGACCCCCCGGTGATTAATCTTAGAGCAACCATAACTCCAGAAACCTATGGTCTGAGAAAAAAGAAAGTAAGAAAAATAATTTATATCAGTATATGAGAAAGGAATTGCAGACTCACCATACTCTGTGATATTTGTCCTCTGTATACTTAGGGTTCTTATACATAAAGCCCAATATTTTAAAACATGTTTCAGCTTTACTTTCGAAATTAAAGGCACATATCTTAAAACAATAGATACCACACAGTATGTATGGAATTTTCCTCCTAATAAAATATATCTAGCCGGGCAGTGGTGCTGCAAGCCTTTAATCCCAGCACTTGGGAGGTAGAGGCAGGAGGATCTCTGTGAGTTCAAGGCCAGCCTGGTCTACAGAGTGAGTTCTAGGACAGCCAGAGTTGCAACAGAGAAACCCTGTTGTGAAAAACCAAAAAAAAAAATAAAATATATCTACTATCAGAATGGAGTGCCTTTGGGTACCACAAATAGTTCCTGATAACCCTTAAAGACTATTAGGTATACGTGCAAATGTCTAGCCAGAAAAGTCCACGTTTGACTCTATTATGAGCATTAAATAGGCATTATCCAGATTGAAAGATGCACTGTATACCACTGACTCCACAGTCACAAAACAAACTTTGCTCTACAGTACAACTGAGGGTGATCAATTATGTGTGGTATTTAATATTCTCATGGTTGTGGTAGTAATTAGTCGGCAGAAAACGTAAAGAAGCAGTGTATCCAATTTGTCTGTGCTTCTACTGCCCTCTAGTGGTTACTTTGAAAGTACTTCTTAACAGCCGAACCTTCAGAACCCCGCAGTAGTTCTCAAGGTCAGATGGAGAAAGCAGGGTCAGCAACACCTGGGAACTTCAGACATAAGAGTTCAAGCTTCTCCTTGGTCTCTGGTAGTGACACTATCAGTTTCTTTCGTGGCTGTCCAGGTGAGTCTGATGGAAGCTAAAGGCTGAGAGGCAGCATTCCAAGAGGAATGCACCCATACTGGTAGTCCATGTGAAAGATTTAGGTATATTTGGATGTCCTTTAGTAAGACCATTGTTCATAATTCTCTGTTTTTTAAAATTGTATTGCATTATGTGTGTGGGGGGGGTGGTATGTGTGTATGTGTGTTTGTGTGTGTCCCACCGCATTCAGGGAGGTAAGAAGACTATTTTTTACCCCTGTAAATAGGACGTCTACATCACCCCTCCAAGGCTCAGGGAACAGGATGGAAGGAGCAGAAAGAGTGTAAGAGCTGGAGGAAGGGGGTGGAGTGGTATAAATCAATTATCCTAGTCTGATACGGCTGTTGTATCCGCAAACTCACAGCAGGTGTAATGCATACAGGAACCTGAGCCCAGAGACACTCCGACATGTGGGGGAGGGAATCGAGAGACCCACCCCTCACTAAGGACTTACCATCGGTTACGGTTGATGAGAAGAGAAAGACATAAAGTGTCAATGCTCCTGTAGACAACCACAGTAAAACTCACCGGGTCATAAAAAACTAAAAACAAAGAGAGGAAGCTGGGGGAGCTATTTGGGAAGAGGTGGGTCAGCAGGACTGGGAGGGGAAAGAAAGGGGAACAGGGGTGATGTGTTTGAAGTACGTTATTGTCCAGTATGAAAATGCCATAATGACACCTGCTGTTAGGTATAACTACCGTATACTAATAAAAACGTGCCGCCTATAAAGCTCCACAACCAGTAAACAATGAATCTTCAGTCCTCTCCAATTCTGCTTTGTGTTTCTCATTTGGTAAGTTCATGGAAAGAACATAGTAGGTCTACCTTAAGAATTTGCTGACATTTTCATGGAAAAAAAAGAGAGCACAGTAGATCCAACCTACACATTTGCTGACATCTTCATGGAAAGACAGAGCACAGTAGGTCCAGCTTAGGAATTTGCTGACATCTTCATGGAAAGACAGAGCACAGTAGGTCTAGCCTAAGAACTTACTGTCATCTTTTCCTCCATCCCCTTCCCTTCCAGTCACCCTGTTTCCAACTCGGAAGTCATGTGCTGACTGAGGTAAGTAGAGAAACAAGGACTGAGATGCTCTACTCTGCCCCCCTCTTGCAGTAGTGTACAGCAGGCACAGGGGTCCAAGGGACACCGAGGGGAAGCTGGGAAGAATCTCAGTGTGGGTCTTATGGGGAACACCACGATTATTGTGCTTCAGGAGCAGGATGGCAGCTCTATTGGACAGAAAGCAAGTAGCTCAAAACTCGAGACTTTCAAAACCAGTGAGATGGCTTGGGGTGCAGCTCAGCGGTAGAACACTTTCGTAGCTTGCACAAGGCTTTGGGCTCAATCCTCAGCAACACAAAGAAGAAGTTACTGTAAATAATAAAATAGTACTATGCTCTCATTCACTATATTCCATAACTCATTTCAGTCATCGGTGACAAGAATAAGAAACAACACATGCATGTAACAGACATTTTCTTTACTAGGCTATGAAACAAAAAATAAAACATTTCTCATAAATCCATAACTTAGACCATTAGAAAATATCTCATTCTGCAATCTCTCTGAGCTGACTGTCCATCAGTTTCATCATGTTGTGTTTTTGCATTTCTGTTTGGGTGAAAAATTCCATAATACATAGTAAGAAAAATAATCCCAAGGAAAAGACTGAGAACTATGATGATACTGATAGGGATAAAATAATCCGAATTAAAAAAAGAAAGAGGGTAGGCCCAGAACACAGTCAAGATTCCCAGGGTGCCTAGCACCCGTACAATATAATAGCAAGACATTGGACATTTGGTGTTCTGTCCCTTGATATTAAAAAAGGTAAACATAAGGATGAATCCAACAACAGTTCTGTATAAGAATTCCATACTTACAGAATTGCAAAACTGAGTTTGCATTAGACATGTCCATATGAGACCTATGATCCAGAGAAATAACAAGAGAAACAAAGCGATCTTCACATCTACAAACAGCAGGAGCACAACACTCAGCATCCATGATAACAAGGTGAACAACTTGTAAAAGAGATACATGAGTTTGGGACAGAGTCCCCTGAGGAGGTTTTTATCCGGCAATGACTTTCTTAAAGCGACTTGAAAATCGACAGTTGACCAGGAAATAGCACAGCAAGAAACCATGATGGCTGCATCTGCAGAACAAAAAATAAAAGACATATGGTTTGGTAATGATAACAGAAATGTTTGGAAGAAGAGTAATAGTAACTCAGCATACGTCATGCATGCTTTAGCAGCATAGACATAACACCAACACATCAGGTGGTTGACTTACCTAATTCTTTGAGGGTATATTTTGATATCCCCATATTGCATTAGGGGAGCTAAGGTTTGAGGAAATATATTACTTGATCCTGATCGTGCAACTAGAAAGTGATGGAACTGGTAGTTGAAACAAAAACTGTCAAAGTCGGTGTGCTAATCAACTATGTCATACTGCTTTAGAATTATCTTGAATACATTCAGCAAACAATCCTTTGGCTGAACACTATCGTTATAGCTCCAGGTTGTCTACACCATTTGGCTTTGATCTTGTACGCATACCTAATTCACAGAGAGATCGCTTAATGGGATATGAGAGGGTAAAACAGAAAATTTAACGTGAGTCTACAGCATTAACAAACTCATGTTTCATAACCTACAGACCCTTAGTCAAATGAGCAAATAATACACTCTGAAGTTCACAAAGTTTATAGGTTCGAAATCGTTGCCTATTTTCTCCCAGCAAACAGTAGAGGAGGAAGTCAGTACTGTTTTATGAATGCAAATCATTACTTACCTCGCTGTCAAAGCGCAGGGTGTTTAAGAAAGTGAAGCAAATATATGAGAAAATCAAAATGACATATTTACAGAGAAATACAGAGTATGAATCTCTTTGAGTAAGCCACATCAGGGGTCTACACGTGCACGAGCCATACTCCCAATGGTGTGTTTCTTGATGAGGATCAGCAGGCCTTAGAAACACCTTTTCTCCTCTCCTGACTCTGGCACACAACACTACAGGTCTGGCTTATTTTCTCCTCTTGTTTAATTGAAATATCACTTTCCCCTAAACTGTCCTAGGATTTTTTTTTTAATTTTTAAATCATAAGTCTATGGGTGTTTTGCCTGCATGTGACTGGTGCCCATAGAGGCCAGCAGGGGGCTCTGGATGTCCTGGAACTGGTTACAGACTAGTTCCACGTGAGTCATCACGTGGCTTCCGGAATCTGAACCTGGGTCCTGCGCAAGAGCAGTGAGTGCTCTTCACCAGTAAGCCATCTCCCGTGCCGGGCGACGTGTCTTTATATTTGGAAGGTTTCTTTGTTTTTTGGGGGGTTTTTTTTTGGTTTGTTGTTGTTGTTGTTGTGTGTGTGTGTGTGTGTGTGTGTGTGTGTGTGTGTGAATCAAGAGTCTAACTGCATAGTCCAGCGCGACGTGTCTTTATATTTGGAAGGTTTCTTTGTTTTTTGGGGGGTTTTTTTTTGGTTTGTTGTTGTTGTTGTGTGTGTGTGTGTGTGTGTGTGTGTGTGTGTGTGTGTGTGTGTGTGTGTGTGTGTGAATCAAGAGTCTAACTGCATAGTCCAGCGTGGTTTTGAACTCACATTGTTCTGCCTGCCTCAGGCTCCTGAGTGCTGGTTTAAAGAGTGTGTATCGCCACACCTAGCTTCAATTTCCACCAAATTAACACATCCACAGTTCTTGGAGGTTCTACAACCTCAAAGAAAGCCAGCAGGCGCTTTCTCTAGCTCCTCTCGTCACTGAGCTGTAACTCCCTGAAGAAATCACCGAGCTCGGCTAGCTGCCCCTCTGACAGGCGTCGTTATACATCTACACAAAACACAGTCTTAGCTTATCTGTCTTCTTCCCATACATTAGATCTTCGTCAAAAATTAGGCAGCCATAGCTCATTGGTTTTATTTCCAGAGCCTCCAGTCTGTTCCATTGGTCTACCTGTTTGTTCGCATGCCAGCACAAGACTGTCTTTATGACTACAGCGTTGTAGTGTAGTACAGATCAGGTACTGTAACACCTCCAGGTGTGTTCTTTCTCCTTATTATTGCATATAAGGAGATTTTTTTTGTATTTTTTTTGAGATTTTTCGGTATTTGTTTTGTGGACTTGTGTGGATCTATATGGATTCTTACATTGTTTTCACTAGTAATGTGAAGGACAACACTTAAATGTAGGTGGAAATCACATCGAATCTTTACTTTTGATAACACAATCACTCTTGTGATTTGCATGGAAAATATTTCTATTGTCTAGTATCTTCTCTGTTTTTTTTTTTTCCCCCAATATCTTGAAGTTTTCACTGTAGAGGTTCTTCCCTCCCTTGATGAGATTTATTTCCAGGTACTTTATTTTTCTGAGCTATTATAAACGGAATATTTTTCCTCATTTGTTTCTCTGTGAGTCCTGGGTTAGTATATATGAAGTGTACTGATTCTCGTCTGTTGACTTTGTGTCCTACAACTTTGACGAAAGTACCTTATTAGGTCTTCAAGTTTTATGGAAGAGCCTATGGATCTTTTAAACATAGATCAATCATACAATCTTAAAGTAGGGACAGTTTGACTTCTTACTTTCATATTTTTATCCCTTTTACATCTTTCGTTTGTCTTATTTATCAAACTAGGACTTTGAACTCTCTGTTGAGTAAAAGAGATGAGAGTAAGAATCTTTGTCTCATCCTCAATTTTAGCGATAATGCCTACAGTTTTTCTGTTAGTATAATATTAGCATAGGTTTATGGTATATGGGCTTTAGCATTTTGAGGTGTAATTCATCCATTCCTAATCTCTTCAGAAACTTTATCATGAAGGCATGTTGAACTTTTTCAAATATTTTCTGCATTTTCTCTCCTTAAGTTTATTTATATATGATATTTATTGAATTGAATATGTTAAACTAACCTAATATCTCTGAAATGAAGCTTATTTTTCATAATGTATAATATTCTTAGTGCTATAACATGATATTTTCACATTTTGAATAATTTTTATGATTATAAAGAAACATAAACAAGATGAAAAAATTCACTCAATCCCAATCCCAATAGCAGCTACAGTTAACATTTTGGCACACTTTCGTTCAACATGTTTCTTTCTAGTCATTTCTTTGAATATGCTGATAGAAAATCTTATAAGCAGTTTGGATTAAATTTGATCTCATAATTGCTTTCCTGTGTCAATAAAATTTCATTGTAAAGACTCTTCTACGAGCTATGTTTTATTCTAAATGTCTATAGAAATTTATTTACCAAGTTCTCTATTGCTAGATAATCTCTCTCTGTGTCTCTGTCTCTGTCTCTGTCTCTCTCTCTCTCTCTCTCTCTCTCCTTTTAATTAACTTTCTTCAAATTCTTCCCTTAAGAAGGAGAAGTGGAAACATGAACCCATCCCTAACCCAGAAGCTATCTCCAATTGATAACCACTTGCAAAGGAAATTTTAGTTTTCTCCAAGGGAGTCTCACTAGGGAAACACACTAGTCTTAATGCCTACTGTTGATGCCAACAGGAAATAAACTCGATGGCATCTTTGGAGATTCCTTGTCTCATAATGTCATGTTAGGCTTTTTTTCCTTAATTTTCAATTTTTATTTTTATTTATTTTTTATTCTATATGTCCTTTTCATATATATTATGGCTTGGGTTTGCTTTTATCTTTTCTTTTTTTTTTTCTTTTTACTTTATTTTATTTTATTTTGAACTAGCTTTGAACTCACAGAGATTCACCTGCCTCTGCCTCCCAAGCACTAGGACTAAAGGCACGCACCAACATACCTGCCTTTTTTAATCTTACTGTATTTTATTTTATTATTATCCCTTAGATGCCCGTTTGTTTTCTAAGGAGAGACAGAAAGGCAGTATATCCTAATGGGAGGGGGAGAAGGAGGAACAGAGAGAAGTAGAGAGAGGAAAGTCTGTAATCAAGATATAGTGTATAGAAATCTATTTTAAATAAAAAATCAACTAAAAGAGAAAAGACAATAAAGATAATGACAGAATCATGGCGTAATGATGCAAAGGTTTACCTGGCATATCATTTAACAGTCAGATATTTTAAAGCAACCTAAGTCAACATAAATAACAGAACGGCTGGTAAATACACTGTGGTTTATCTGAGGGAACCCTCCCTGAACTGATGTGGACAGCTCTGAAGGGTGTTCTGTTGAATGCAATACAAAAAGCCAGTTGCCATGTTCTCTGTCTTAAGGGGAAAAGATTAAACAGAACACAGCATACTCTTCACACCGGAGTCTCCGAAGGATCGTCCAGTCGCCGATAGCAGCAGTTTCCCTTCCTGGCAGACGAGGAAAGGAACAGGAAGAACAGAAAGAGGGGCTACATCTTTACACGTTTTTTAACATTTGAAACATTTCCTGGATTTCAAAAAATAATTTTTAGGAATTAAAAAATTCTAGAACAGTCCTGAGATTGATACGGTTATGATGTACGATCTCAGTGGTTGGGGCTGGAGAGATGGCTTGGTGGTTAAGAGTGATGGCTGCTCTTCCAGAGGACCCAGGTTCAGTTCCCAGCATACACACATGGCAGTTCCCAACTGCCTGCAACTCTGGTTCCTGGGGATCTGACACCCTCACACAAACATAAATGCAGGCACAACACCAATGCACATAAAATAAAAATAAAAAGAGAAAAAAAACAATCTCAGTGGCATGCATCTAGCCTGGGGTATTAAGAAAGACTTACACTGACTTAAATTGGCCTGGCCATGCTCCAGACAGACGTAGAGCTGAAGAATGAGTTGTGGGCAGCCTTCCAGGTAGGTCTCAAATAGCCTGAGCATGCTCAGGTCAGTGGCCATGTCTACAGCTTCTTTGTGAGGGTCCGTTGATTCCTCCGTAAAGTTACTCGTTCTGTTGCTGTATTTGAAAACCACATGGTAGCCCCTTCTCACGACAAACCAATACCTATAAAGTAAACATGAGCATTTCTCTTCAGTCAGATAAGATTAGGCATATTTATGAGACCCTAGGGATGTTTCGAAATGCGTACATGTTCAATGTTGAAATCAAGTTAAACGTGTCTATCGCCTCAGATATTTATTACTACTTTATAGTGAAAATATACAAAAATCCTTCTAGCTTTTTGAAATATACATACAATATTTTTATCTTTGGGCATCTTACCATGTAACAGACTTTATTAGCTTTTTTCTCTTACTATTACTTAACATGTACAGATCAACTCTCTGCACTTAGACATTTTTATGGTGTGTATATGTGTGCGTGTACATATATTGAAGCAATATATAAGTCCAGGAAGTTTCCACAATTATTCTCCAGAGTGGGTGCTTTATAATCACTCTCCAGGCTCCGCTGAGATTAGATTCAGGAAGCTGTAATGCCTGTGTGATGTGTCTGTTAAGCACAGATGGCCATACCTCGTTTTTATAATAACCATGAGATGGTTAGGAGCTGTTCTCATTTCACAGTTGAGAAAGTCAAGGCTCCTAAGAGTCAAATGGTCCACTGACACTTGCGCAGAGAGGAGAGGGCTGGCCTGAAGTCTGAGCCCAGACTCTGTGATCATTAACTACGGCATTCCAAAAGACAGGCTTCATGTTTAGAAGTTTATCTTAACTACAACACAGAGCATCTCCTTACAGAATGTGAAGGCTGAAGAGGAGACTGAATCGTTTTCATTTAATATAGCAAATCATTACTACTGACAAGGGGTCTCTGAGCATCTTCATTGTAGAAATAAAAAAGCCATCTAAGACTCTTAACCCCTGCTCAGGCTCTTTTTCTGAAATAACTCTAAATAAATACTATCTACCAGCCTACAGATAAAATCCACAATAAAAAAGCTTGGCATGTATCTATTGAGAAAGGCAACCAAGATACTACTTCAAAACTTACCAGAACTCCTTCTCTGCCCTCAGTTTCTTTACACAAATGATACATAAGCAGACAGACAGACAGATGATAGAGATATAAATATAGATATGGATGATATAAATATATTCGTCGTGCTGTTTAAACTAAAATCGTGGGAAATTCACATACCCTGTGACAGTTCTTACCAGATTTCCTGGATTCTAACATCAAATATACCCAGGCTCTAAACACTTCATACCCCTCATGATACGACCTCCATCCCTGAGTTAATCAGGTAACTCCTGACCCACACTACAGCTCACGAGCCCGGTAATTGTTCTTCCTGATTCTGTTCTTCGGGGAGGGGGGTGCCACAGCATAAAAGTGGAGGAGTTGAGAACAGCTTTGAGGAGTGGGTTCTTTCCTTCCACCATATGTGTTCCACGGACCAAGCCCACGTTGTCAGGCTTGGCAGCAAGCACTTTTGCCTGCTGTTGACCTGGTTCTATTCTTGTTCCTCATGTAACTGTTGCAGACGTTTCTTTTTAGTAATATGTAAAATAATTGTTTTGTGCACTGTTGGAAAAAGGAATGGATCGGCCTTGGCCTTTTGTATTGTCTGCAGGTGTTGGATTTCTGTGTGTGTTGGGGGAGGGAGGGTGCTTGATTGCTTATGATCTGCACCTAAGGAGTTCTGAATCAATAAAACACCTGAGCAGATGATCAGGGTTCCACTGTGATGATGGCAGTGGCCATGATGGTGGTTCCCCCTGCTTTGGTCTGGCAGGGTCTGCACATATGAAATATGCCTCTGTGTCTTCCTTACTGAGCCCACATAGCAGCATGCTACTACAAGGGGCATACCAACATGGGGCATGACATCACACCAGCTAATCCAATGTGGAGACAAGGAAGAAGAGAAAGAAACTCCAGACCTCAGAGTCTGGTGAAGTGGATGTGGGTTACTGGGCTCTCTAGAGCTTACCCATATGCAGAAGGCTCCGGGTTCTATCCCAAGCACAAGGGTGAATGGGTGGCAGAGGGAGGTACAAAGAACTTCTAGAACTAAGAAAATATAAGACTGCCCACTTGATAGAAAATAGTTATTTTATGCTTTAATACATATTAAATATTTGTTTCAATAAAGTGTATCATGATGTCCAGTATCCTACTGAGAAACACAGCCCCTAATTCTCTATTTCAAGTCTAACAATTCCAAATTATTTAAAACCTTTACTGCTCTCATTCTGCATACAGTTCCCTCTGGAACTACTTCCCAGGCAGCCTGGGGAGTCTGGTCATCACTGTCCGCATTTCTCTCTGCATTCTTCGCCTTCTCCTCTTTATCCAGCCCAGGACTCCAACTCATGGAATGGTGCTGCTCACACCTAGGGTAGGTCTTCCCAGCTCACCTAACCATGTCTACAAGCTCCTCACAGACACACCCAAAGGCTTGTTTCCTTGATGTGCTAAATCTCATCAAGTTTGACAAGGAAGATCACCCATGACAACCTTCCATATTGTTTTACAGAATTAAAACTGTGGGGAAAAAATAGTCATATTACTGAAAGTGGTCTACAAATCCAAAGCAATCTTCGTAAAAAAATTCCAACGAAAATTCCTCACAGGGAAAAAAAAAATCCTCAAGTGCATGTGAAAGCACAAACACTCTGAATACCCAAAGCAACCTTGAAAAGAAAAAGCAATGGCGAAGGGGATGGTCAGAGCTGATTTAAAATCACACTATGGGGTATAGTATTGGTGCTGACTCAAGAACAGGCACAACAACAAAGGTAAAGACTAGAAGAGTCAAAAATAAACCCACACGGCTACAGCCATACGACCTCGAAAACAAGGTATCTCTACATACAAGACTGAGATATAAGAGTGCGCTCAAAATGGATAATCATGTAAGACCTGAAACTTTTGACATTACTACATTATAACATAGGGAAAACATTTCCAAATACGGTATGGGCAAGGACTTTCTGATCAGGACTCAGACAACTCATGAAATACTAAGGAGGATTGAGAAACACAGGGTGAAACTTCTCTGCCACAAAGAAAACAAGTATTAGAGTGAACGGACAGCATGCAGAGTGAGGGTCTTTGCCAGCTATTGATCTGACAGGAGACTGATATCTAGAACCTACAAAGAGCTCAAGTAACTAAATACCAAAACAATTAATCATCTAATCAATAAATGACCAAATGCATTAACTAAACACTGCTCAAAAGAAGAATAAAGGGTCTATAAATATATGCAACTCAAAACTCACTGAGGTTCCATCTCAAGCCAGTAAGAATGGCTGTTGTCACCAAGACAAAAACCTAAATATGCTGGTGAAGATGCTAAGGTAATGAACGCTTACAGAGTACTGGAAAGAATAAACCCACTGTAGCCAGTAAGTAAATCGGCATGGAGAGTTCTCAAAACATCAATGGTTGAACTAACAAATCAGTCCAGGTGTCTATTAGCAAACAAATTGGTAAAGGGAATGTAGGGGACCGGATAGCTGACTCGGCAGGTAAGAGAACTCGCTCTTCAGATCCCAGCACCCATGGAAAAACCCCAGCACGGCCAAGTGAGAGTGTGTAAGGCCAGGGTTGTGGGGGATGGAGACAGGAGAATTACTGTGGTTTCCTGGCTCCAGGCCTGGATTTAGGTTCAAGGAGGGATCCTGCCTCAGAAGAGTAAGGTGAAACATGATACGAGAAGGACACTCAACATCTTCCTCTGGCCTTTCCATGCATGCACAGGTGCACAGGCACCTAGAACATACATACAGACACACCACCTCTCTCTCTCTCTCTCTCTCTCTCTCTCTCTCACACACACACACACACACACACACACACGTGAAAGAAAATGTGGTATATATAATCAATGGCATTTTACTCAGCCGTAAAGAATGAAATTATAACATTTTCATGAAAATAGTTGGAATTGGAGGCCATAATGTAAGCAAAAAAAAAACAAAACTCAAGGAAAAAAAAAAAGCGTCACGCTTATCTAATACACCAAATCCTAGATACATATGACATGACAGTAGACGGGGTACTGTTGAGGGGGAGGAAGGAGTCAAAGGTGAAAAGGATGGAAAGACAAAAGACATAAAATGTGGGAGGAAAACAAACACCATACATGTTCGCCCACATACAGAAAGTCAAAGCATGTCATGAAAACAGAGAGAAGACTACTTTGGTGGAAGAAGGAGATGAGGAAGAGGGACAAGAGAAGGTAACAGAAGGGTGAATGAATGTGAGCAAGGTACAATATACATGAATGAAAATCTCCTAATGAAACACACTAAGTTGCACGCTAATGAAAAAGGCTAACAAAGCAAGCCTCTCAAAGCATAATCCTTACGTCTTGTGCCCTAGAATAACTGCATGGCTCTTATCGGTTGTACGGGCTGCACACTAACTCTTATCTACTCTGTATCTATTGGCCTGCAGCACTAACCCCGCTCCGTCCCTCCTCATCTAATGAGAATGTGCAGTTCCAGAACTGACGACGGCGCTGTCTTTTCAGCTCCCTAAAGCCAGACAACATCTTTCTCAATTTGTAGACAAATTCTACATTTTTGTCTCTCTTAAACAAAGTAAAATACTCTATTAAATTAAAACACTGTATTAGTGAATCTGGAAATTTCTGGCTGTACATCAATGACTCACAGAAACAGCAATGGCAAAGAGCAAGTAACCTTTGTGCTATTTTCAAATAAAGAACATTTGTGCCTTTGCTCATCTGACTACTCAACTACAAAATATATATATATATGGAGAGAGAGAGAGAGAAAGAGAGGGAGAGAGAGAGAGAGAGAGAGAGAGAGAGAGAAAGAGAGAGGGAGATGGATATCTGTTTGGAATTAAAAAATAACAATGTTGGTTAAAATCTCTCCAGTCTCACTCTCAGTCCTGTAGCAGCCTGCTTTTAGGTAACTCTGTTAACAGGAAACTCCACCCCTTGGTGCTGACCCAGATTAACCCTAACCCTTTCATCCCTGTCTCTCCAGACTTAAACTTTGTCCTACTGCAGCCTGCCTGCAAGAGACCCCTCCCCCACACCTCCATTCCCTGGGAACTCCCTCTCAGTGCTCACCCAATCCCCCCAGTTCTTTCCTACAGCCCTTCCCATTCCCATTCCTTTCTGTCACCCACCAACCTGCCAAAGCACTCTCTACCAGGACCCCACAACACCACCACACTTGCATAGGATCTAGAGAGGGCTGCAGCAACCAAAGAACAGAACACCCACCCAACAATAACAAGACCAGATATTAACGCCAAGAAACACCTCAGGCATCGTATCTCAAGATGCTCATAACAGCAATGCAAAAACACAAACCCGAACAGTCAACACAAGATGTCTCCAACCAGAAGACAGTGACCTTATTAGAGCAGGCCCTGAGAAATGCGATACAGCTGAAGCACAAGACAAAAACTTCAAACTAACAGTTATGATGTTCAAGGAGCTTAGTGAGGATATGAACAAATGCCTTAATGAAGTCTCTGAAAACACAAGCAGTTGGAATAAAAGAATGAAGTCAATTCAAGACACAAGAGTAGAATTTAACAAAGAAACAGAATGACTGAAGAAAACCAAGCTGAAATAAAACCAGAAATGAAAATTTTAGGATTTCAAACAAAATCCCTAGAGGTCAACTTACCAACCGCAGTGGTTTGAATAGGAATGGCCCCCATTGGCCTATATATGTGAATGTTTGGTCATTAGGGAGTGGTGATACTTGAGAGAGATTAGGAGGCGTGGCCTTGTTAGAGGAAATGTGTCACTGAGGGTGGGCTTTGGGGTTTCAAAAGCCCATGCCAATCCCAGTGTGCTCTCTCTCTTCCTTCTACCTTTGGATCTGGATGTAGATCTCTCAGCTATCATGTCTGCCTACATGCCACCATGCCTCCCTCCCCTACCCCACCCCCTGTCATGAAGATAATGACCTAAACCTCTGAAACTGCAAGCAAGTCCCAATTAAATGCTTTCCTTAATAAAAAGTTGTCATGGTCATGGTGTCTCTTCACAGCAATAGAACACCGACTAAGACACTGACAAAGTACAAGACATGAAAGAGAATCTCAAGTGTTAAAGACAAGTTAGAGAATATTGAGAGCTCAAAGAAAATGGTAAATCTAAAAAACAAAAAATGTAGGTACAAAACATCCATGAAACCTGGGACACTATGAAAAAACTAAATCCATAAATAAAAGAGATAGAGTAAGGAGAATGAACTCAGGTCAAAAAAAATTTTTTAAACAAACTCTTAGAAGAAAATTTCCCCAGCCTAAGGAAGAAGGAGCTTATTAAGGTACAAGAAATATACAGAACACCAAATAGAATCAAAAGAAAAATTTCCCATGACACATAATAATCAAAACACTAAATGTACAGGACAACAACATTAAAAGCTGCAAGGGAAAAAGAACAGCTAGCATATAAAGGCAGGCTTATTAGAATAACACCATGCGAGGCAGCGGTAGCACACACTTTTAATCCCAGCACTCGAGAGGCAGAGGCAGGCGGATCTCTGTGAGTTTGAGGCCAGCCTGGTCTCCAGAGTGAGTTCCAGGACAGCCAGAGTTACAACAGAGAAATCCTGTCTCAAAAAGCAAAATAAATAAGTAAATAAATAAATAAATAAATAAATAAATATCAGAGTTCTCAATGGAGACTCTAAAGTCTGTAAAGATGTTCTGTAAATTCTGAGAGACCTCAGATGTCAGCCAAGACTACCATACCCAGCAAAACTAACAATCACAATTGACAGAAATATCCACAATAAAACCAAATTTAAGCGATATCTACCAATCCAGCTCTACGAACAACATTAAAAGGAAAACTTCAGTTTGAAGATGATAACAGCACACAAGAAGAAAGAAATGATAAATGCCAGGACGGAAACAAAAACAGGGAGAAAAAACCCACACCATAACGACATAATAACAGGAATCAATAAACACTACTCACTGATAATGCTCAATATTAATGGTTTTGATTCCCCCAAACAAAAGACACACATTAACAGATTGGATCAGAAAACAGGATTTATCTTTCTGCTACATTCAAGAAACACACCTAGGGGCTGGAGAGATGGCTCAGCAGTTAGGAGTATTGACTGTTCTTCCAGAGGTCCTCAGTTCAATTCCCAGCAACCACACGGTGGCTCACAACCATCTATAATGGGATCAGATGCTCTCTTCTGGCATGCAGGTGTACATGCAGATAAAGCACTCATAAATAAAAATGAATACATTTTTTTAAAAAGGAGGAGAAGAAACACATCTATCTATGAAATGTGTATCTATGAAAAATAGACATTACCTTGGGATATAGAAAAAGGTATTTTGAGTAAATGAATTCAAGAAGCAATCAGGTATAGCTATTTTAATAGGCAAAACAGACCTTAAAAAAACTAATCCCAAGAGATAGGAAAGGACACTATGTATTCATTAAAGGAAAAATCCCCCAAGAGGATAATGTATGCACCAAACACAAGACACCCGAGTTCATAAGAGAAACACTACTATAGCTTAAATCACATATGGACCCTCACATGCTGACAATGGAAGACTTCAAAACCTCATTTTTGCCCACAGACAGATCATCCAGACAAAAACTAAACAGAGAAACACTGGAACAAACTGATGCTATAAACCAAGTAGACCTAACAGATATTACAGAACATTTCATCCAAATACTAAAGGATATAACTTCTTTGCAACATCTCATGGAACTTTCTCCAAAATGAACACGCACTCGGGAGCAAACCAAGTCTTGATAGATATCAGAAATCTGAAATAACACCCTGAATCCTATCTGACCACCATGAATTAAAACCGGATATAAATAACAACAACAAGTATACAAACTCATGGAAAGTCAACAACTCATTACTGAATGAAAAAAATGGGTCAAGACAGAAATCAAGAAGAAAATAAAATTTTAAAAATTTTAGAATTGAATTAAAATGGAAATATAGCATGCCCAAGCCTATGGGACACAGTGAAGGCAGTTCTAATGAGTTGGTAGCACTAAGTGTGTACATAACTATACAGGGGAGCTCTCACATTAGTATCTTAGTATCACACCTGGAATCTCTAGCACAGCGAGAATAAATAGCACCCAAAAAGTGTAGACGGCAAGAAATTGCAAACTCAGGGAAGAAATCAAGCAAATAGAAACAAAATGAACAATACAAAGAATCAATGAAATGAAAAGTTGGTTCTTTCAGAAAATCAGTAAGATTGACAAACCCTTAGTCAAATTAACTAAAAGACAGAGAGAAGATCCAAACTAATAAAATTAGAGATGAAAATGGGGAGGTTACAACAGACATGGAGGGAATCCAGAGATTCATACGGACATATTTTTAAAATCTGTACTTCACCAAACTGGAAAACCTAAAAGAAACGGGTGAATATATATATATTTGTAAATATATATATATTTATATTTAGAAAAGTCCTTTGACAAAAACCCAACACCCCATCATGATAAAAGTCCTGGAGAGACTGGGGGTACGGGGGACAAAGGAACAGGGAGATGTACATTAAAAGTACTCTGAGATTTCATCTTTTACCAGTCAGAATGCCCAATATCAGCAAAACAAGTGACAGCTCATGCTGGCGAGGATGTGGGGAGAAGGGAACACTCGTCCACTGTTGGTAGGAATGCAAAGTTGTACAGCCGCCGTGGAAATCAGTGCGGGTCAGTCGGGAAGCTGGGCACAGATCTACCTGGAGATCCAGCTATTCCACTCTTGGCGATACACCCGAAGGACACTTTATCCTGCCACAGAGATATTTAACCCTCTCTCTGAAACCACTGTGGAGGGTGATGGGGAGGGGGGACAGTGACAGAAAGAAAAGGCTGTATTAATGAATCCAGGAAAGGTCTAAGAGTTCAGCAATGATACACATAAATGAGGGTTGAGAAGCAAGCAATATGTGCCCTGCTTGCAAATCGGGACCCTTGCACATTTGACCAAATTTAAATTTTCTGCTTGGGTAAGATGACGACGCTGGGGATGAAACATCTGCACTCACCTCACAAAGACTCCTCCTTGCAGGCAGTGAAGTAGAAGAAAGCAATGCTGATTTTCTTGTCCTGCTTTCTTTAAGTCAGCCTTCACCCACGAATAGCTAAAACAATGAACTATGAGTGTTCCACAAAGCACAAAGCTTACTGTTAAAAAACCAAAGCCATGTTGTCCATCGAGGAAATACCTAACAGATAGGTGGATGTCCACAATTAAGTCAGTGACATAGATTATAATTCCAAGAACTGACATCACAAAATTGCATTTGGTATATTTCATTATGAGGGACAATGGGTCTCCGCTATCTACTCTTTTTTAGATATGAGAAATTTAAAAAAATGTCAGAATGAATATTAGTTTATCTTTTGTTTTATGAGCACTGAACTTTAGTTTCTACTCTCCGAGTCTACTTAGAGAAAAGAATATGGGGAAATAGTTCAGCGGTGTAGAGTTTATATGCCGTCCATGAGGCCCTATACTCAGTACCTAGTACCAAAAACAAATACATAAATATTATGCAATTGGAACACTAAAACAAAAGTGAGTGATTCTGACTTGTTTAAATTTCTAATCCCGACGGAGCGGCACAAGAAGGCCTTGCTGTATCTCCTCTTCCGCGGTGGTCTTCATAACAGGTAAGGATGTCTAAAACAAAACAAAAGCATGTTTCTAACTCTTAACTATAAAGCCTGGCCCACGATTTCATAAAGAGTCTATGTTTCTAAATATAGCATATTTGCACTAAATATGTTTCTTATATTTCTATATATTATAGTCTAGTCTCAGAAACATAGTTACCAGTTGACAATTTCATCTCTAACTTGAGTACTCGTCATTTTAAAACTTTTGTCTTCTCACAGAGATATTTATTATAGGACCATGTATATTGGGGGAAAAAAAATGCAAACTACCTAAACGTTACCGGATTCCAAATCATGCCACAGAGCCATAGTAGCAAAAAGCTGCACGTCCCTGGCACAAAAGCATACTTAGATACCAATGCGCCCGACTAGAGGGCCGGAAATAAGCCCACACGGCCAGAGCACTCGGAGCCTCCACGAAGGCCTAAACAAACACCGGGAAAGACGGCCTACTGGAGACATGGTGCAGCGAGTTCTGGAAAGCCGCACGGAAGAAAATTAGATTCCCGTCTCTCACCTTATAAAAAAAAAAATCAACTCAATGGTTCAAAGACTTTAATTGTAAGACTTGAAACTGAAATTAATAGAATTTGGGTGGGCTCAAAATTCAGGCACAGGCAAGGGCTTTCTGAAGAGGACTCTCAAGGCTCAGGAAATAGTGAGAATTGACAAGTAGGACTGAGAGAAACTGAAAAGCATCTTCACAGAAAAGGAAACAAGTACTAGAGGGAAGACAAGGCCTGAAGAAAGGCAGGAAAACCTTTGTCATTTGTTAGGGATTAATGCCTAGACTCTAGAAAAAAAGTTTTTAAAACTAGAAAAATTAAATCACGAAAACCATAGGTTATCTAATCAATGGGCAAATGAACTGAACTGACAGTTCTCAAAAAAATAAGTGCAACTAGTCAATAAACATATTTAAAATGCCCAACATCTTTAGTTAATATGGATGTATTCGTCAAAACTACACTGTCTCGGCCAGTAAGAGTGGGTGTTGCTGTTCCAGCAGAGGACAAGGGTTTGGTTCCCAGCATCCATGTCAGGAAGCTGACATTGGCTTGTTAACTTCAGTTCCTGAATGACCTGGTGACCTCTTCTGGACTCCATGCACACTGTCAGATATGTGCAATCTTAAACACACACGCGCGCGCGCACACACACACACACACACACACGCGCGCGCACACACACTTAAAATTAAAGAATAAATCTTAAATAAATAACTACATTGAGCTTCCATCATACTTGACCAGAATGTTAAATCAATTATTCAAGCAACATGTAATTTGGGTGAGGATGTAGCATGAAAGAAACCCTTATGTATTATGAGTGTGGAGGCAAATTTCTACAAGTCACTATGGAAATCAGCACGGACGTTCCTCGCCTAGGTGTCAGCACAGACGTCTGCCATCTGTGAGTGGATAAAGAAAGTGTGGGATAACCGTACAATAGAGTATTATTCAGACATTTGCAAGAAAATGAGTGGAGTCGAAGGTTATGTTAAATAAAAGCAGCCTCAGCAAGACAAACCTTGTATGTTTTCTCTCATATGTAGAACCTAGACTTTAAAAAAAAAAATACTCGGAAGCAAAAGGAGTACTATTTGGAAAGAGGAAGAAACAGTAGGAGAGGAGGAGAGGGGAAAGGAAGTCTTATGGGGAAGTGAAGTAGATCTACACACGCGATGTACATGCGTAAGGGTATCATAAAGAAAGCCATGTCTCTATAATATAATAAAAATAAGACTATTAAAATGGTATCAAAGTACATTTAACAACTGTACAATAGTTGTGAGAATTCTTAATATGCATTTGACCCAGAAATTCCATGCAGAGTTCCAGGCTAGGGTTATATTTATAAATAGGCACAGATAGGTACTCGTTTATAAAAATAAAAACTGAAAACCACCTAAATGAGGGGCCCGGTTTGATAAACTGTTATACACATTTATAGTTAAATGACACAATCTGTAAGAAGAATAGTAGGTAGCTTTGTTTGAGATGATCTCAGAAGATCTCTAAGACATATTTGGTGCACAAAATAAGTCCAAGATAAATGGTATTTATGGTTGTTAATTATGTATGGAGAGAGAATGGGGGCGGAGCACAGGCAGAAAATGCCACTTTCGTCATTGGCTTTCGATGCTTCTGTGTTGTTGGAGCTTTACAGTATATACATGTGTTTGTATACTATTTTAAGAGTAAAACAACAGCCAATAACTTGAGTAATTTGGGTTACTAGAAAAATGTCTATTCTCCCTCTGAGCTAACACTCACTTAGCACAATATGCCAGACACTGAGCTCAATGTAGTAAACTGCCCAATTTAGTTCTCGTAACAAACCTAGGATGCAGATACGACTACGGTGCCTACTGGATGTGTGTGCTAAATGCAATCTGACAGCAGACTCATCTGACTCAAGCATTCCTGTGTGCTTTTCTAATTGCAAGTCGTTCACCAAATAAACAAACATAAAATCCAGATTTCTGTCCGCTACACTTCTCTGAGAACACTGTATTCTACGAACTGCAGTCTTCTTAAAACACAGATAAACTCTGATGCCATCACAGTGATAAAGGTTTGCTCGTGGAAAACAAAGATTTTGGACATGTTCCTACCTTTATTCCCTAGCATGTAACTATCAAATTCGTGTATCTTTGGATTTTATTGTTTTCAAATGTTTGATTTTTTAAATTTACTGTTTGGGTGTCATTTTAAAAAATAGTTAAGTGACCTTTGGCTGAGGATAAGGGCAGCTGTGCCCTAATGTCACAGAACGTATTTCTGCCGTTTTTGCACTAGGTAGCTACGCCAAGTGACGTTCTCAGCACTGACAGCTGGAAAGCATCTATGAATTCCAAAACCTTTTGAGGGTGTTCTTTATCCTGTGGTGCTGAATATCCAGCCAAGATTTCATTCTCTGTGTAAAAATAAACAAGCAAATCCATCTTATCGTTACACAAATTTTCTTTCATCTTTAATAAACGATTAAACTATATGTCTACTAAAATATTGCAAAATAAATTTTTCTTTGTAATTTAGTATCGGTAATTGTATGATCTGATACAGATTTTGTTTGTCTGCAGAAAATTTTCATGGATCACAAGTAGAAAAATTTAAGAAGCTTTGCCTTATTGACTTGTTACACAGGTTAAAAAAGAAACTCACAAAAGTCCACAGAACCCTCTAGAAATATGCTTGGCACGTAGGACTCAAGAACGGGTTGTTCGTGTTCGTTGTGCGCCTGGTTGCTTGATGTGTAAGCATCCCAGTTTACCAACTCCGACTTCATTTTATTCAACAAGAACTGAGAAGGTAGCATCGGTGTGATCTCAGATCACAGAGGACGTACGATGAGGATTGTTTTTAATGTCAACTCTGGCTTAATCTGAGGAATGAATGGCATTGCAGACGATTGTTTTTCTGAATCATTCCTTACCAGATGCTATCAATTAAACTCTTTCCCCTCAAAAATCTACATATGGAATCCCTCATTCGCAAGTATGACCATTTTGGGAGGTTGGGACATTAAGGAGAAAACAAGGTTTCAGCTTCTGGAGGCTGATGCAGTAAGGCTAGGCTCCTGAGAAGGGCTGGTGATGCAGCTCAGTGTAGAGAACACGTGCCTAGCATGGGGCCCTGGGTTTGATCCACAAAAGCAGGGGAGGTGAAGGAGAGAGGAGCAGGGGAGGAAGAGAAACCAGAGAAAAGGCTATGTGAGAATAGGGGACGCCCGTAGGAAACAGCCATCTGCAACTGGAGGAGAGAGAGAGCCTTTCCAGAAACCACCCCTGCCCCTGCTGGCACCTTGCTCTTGGACTTCGGTCTCTAAAATGGTGGTAAAAAGAATTGCAATCCGATGAGTGTGTGGTGTTCCACATGTGAACCAGAGGAGGTGACACACTACTCTCTCTAAAGAACACTCAGTCCTCCAAAAGCCCAGAAGGGGAAGAATTTTAAAAATTCACGTATACAAACTGGTAACTACTGTTTCATATCATTTTTTAAAGTCTACAGAATAATCCTCAAACATGTTTTACTCTACTCAGGAAACAAGAATAAAAATCTTTAAATTCATTTTCCAGGCTCTGTCAGCAAAACCATAATGAGATAGTTACAGAATATTAAAAGTTGACCAAAATGCATTAGTTGAGCTGAAATTTCACATAGAATTTTTAATGGAGTAACTTACTCAACATTATAAACCATTATACCTAAGTAGTCTGTGTGTGTACTTGTTAGTCCATTCATTCAGAGAATTCCTCTTCCCTGACATGAATAAGTAAACCTCACCAGTCTTATTTTCACATTTTTACAAGGTAGACAGAGTAATTTATAAGAAACAGAAAATGTATTATTATCAGAACGTTACACTTTGTAGACACATTAACACAGCAATCCCCAGACTCTTAATTCAGTCAGACAGAATAATTCCAACAGGAAGCAAATCTACACTGCAAGCTGGTAAGCAGTACAGCCACCATAAAGATAGCCCATGACTCGGAATAACCGCACAGTTTTAAAACCTGTGTTACACACAGTTCACCTTACTTCCACAGTTGGTCACTGTTCCAATACCACCCGAGTAAAAACAACACTACCTACAAAATCTACTTACGGGCTAAATGAGACAGTCCAGTGAATTTCATTGAGAGATCAGCCCAGCTGTGTGGCTAGCTGGCTGCCCGCCAAAATATATAACCTTTGCCCTAGTCCATGGTCGTTCTACAACAAAACAGACGTTCAAAAATATTAAAACTAGGATCCACGTACCAACCAAACTTAATTTGTGTAAAACTAGACTTACTTGTGATAAATCTTAAAACCTTGTTTAATTCAATGTCCCCTCTTCAAAATCTTCACCTTATGAGTTGTATTTCTCCACTGAACAAGGGTACAGAGTGTACAATACTTCAGGATCGAATGCTAAAAATGAAACCAAAGTCACCTGTTAGTCACACGCAGCACTTTCTAATCTGTTGATAAGGAGTCGGTATGTCATGACGACAGTGTACGTCAGATACCCCCCTCCCCCCCGCTGAGGGACAATGGCATTCTTCCTTCTTCATGTTTAGAGTCCAAGACCTCACGTATTTATTATTTAATAGCTAAGAAAATATAATTTGATGGAGGGGAATATTCTATTCACAACTGCTTCCAAAAAATAAATAAAATAAAATAAAATAAAATAAAATAAAATAAAATAAAATAAAATAAAATAAAATAAAATGTCTAATGCCTAGGAGTAAAGTAACCAAGGAACTGAAACTGAATGAACCCTATAAAACCTTAAGGCACTAGAAGATTGACTGTTCATGCTCACAGATAGGCAGCTCCAATTGTGAAGGTGACTATATTACCAATAATGACCCACAAATTCAGTGCACTCCCATCCAGTGTCCAGTGACTTCTTCCAAGATTTAGTGGGGGGGGAGTATAAAATTCACATTGAAGCATGAAAGGCAGCACATAGTTAAAGCAAAAAGAGCCATGCCGGAGGTATCATAATAACCAATCTCAAACTATATCACAGAGCCATAATAGTAATAGTAAATACAGTGTGGCATGACCACAAAAACAGGCGTGCAGACGCATGGGTAGAATCAACAACCTAGGAATAAACCCACAGTTAACCGAGTAACTTGGAGAAAAGATGATCTCTTTAACAAATGGTGCTGAGCGGGTGCTGGTGATGAATACACATTTAATCCCAGCACTCGGGAAGCAGAGGCAAGTGGATCTCTGAGTTTGAGGACAGCCTGGTCTACCCAGTGAGTTCCAGGACAACAAGGGTTACACAGGGAAACCCTGTCTCAAAAAAAAAAAAATAGTGCTGAGAAAACTGGCTTTCCACAAGTAGACAGATGAACTAGATTCATATTTCTCACTCTGCATAAAAATCAATTCAAAGTAGATCAAAGATCTTAATATAAGAATCGAAACCTTTAAACTACTAGAGGAAATCATTGGTTAAAACACTTCAAGACGTAGGCATAGGCAAGGATTTTCTAAACCAGGCTACACAAGAAATAGACTCAAGAATTGACAAATTGGATTACATGAAATTAATGACTTCTGCAGAGCAAAGAAAAAGATAATCAGAGTCAAAATTTAAAAAAATACTGAATAGGGAAGAAAAAATCTTTGCCAACTACACATATACACACACACACACCCTAAATTGTCCGATCAATTAATCAATCAAGTGTCTGCTAATGAGTTTAGCAGACACTTCTAAAAAGAGGAAATACAAATGGCTAATAAACATTCGAAGAGTGTTCAACAGCCTTAGTCATCATGGAAATACAAATTAAAACTGCTTTAACACTCTACTTCGCTCCAGCCAGCATGGCTAGCCCAAGAAAATCAATGACAACAAATGCTGGGGACAATGTGGGTAAAGAGGAACTCTTAGTTGATAGTGGGGATGTGAAGTTGTGAATCCACTATGGAAATTAGTATGGGAGTTCCTCAAAAACTGAAAATAAAACTACCACACGACACCAAAGTATACAACTCTTAAATATAGAAACAGAAGTGCTCTAAGCCCACAGACCACAGATATATTTACAGTGGCCCACCAAAGCCATTAAAACTCCTTCCCAAATCCTCAGGCCCCTGACCTTTTCTTGAACTCCTGAATGAAGAGAGCCTTCCCTGCTTATGGTAGTTTGAATGAGAATGACTGCCTATCCTCATATATTTGAATTCTTTTTTTGTTTTTTGGGTTTTTTTGTTTTGTTTTTATTTTTTGAAACAGGGGTTTCTCTGTTGTAACTCTGACTGTCCTGGAACTCACTCTGTAGACCAGGCTGGCCTCGAACTCACAGAGATCCCCCTGCCTCTGCCTCCCGATTGCTGGGATTAAAGGCATGTGCCACCACCACTACCTAGCTTATATTTGAATTCTTGGTCCACAGTTGATGGAACTGTTTGGGAAGGCTAGAAACGCTGACTGAAACATTTGCCCTAAAACTGAGCAGCAAGCATCACTTTTTCATCCATTTGACTCTTTCCATGGGTTCCAAGGGTTTTGTTTTCTTTTTTTTTTTTTTTTTTTAATCCACAGAAGGGCTCTTTAGCATAGATTTAACTTGTTTTTTGTTTTTGTTTTTTCTCATATCCGGGCAACTTTAAGAAACAGCAAAACAGCATTTCTCATCCTCTGATACATGCAGTTTCCCACTGAGTAGCCATCTTGGCCTAATACATGAGTTTTTACTGTACACAGCAATGGCCACACAACTACGGCAGCCTATTGACACGCTCATTCTTTACACATTAATCTTAGAGACCTCAAAATCTGTTCTAAATCTGTAAGCTTTGGGGACCTAATTCGTGCGTTAGATTCCATTCAAGTGGGCAGGCCAACCCATATTACCCAGAGGAAGACAGTCTCCCACAGACTGCCCGCCCAGATTTTAATTCTGCACAGAATTCAGCCTTGGCTGTGTGTCTCAGCATTTGCTGGAGGAGCTGTGTAATCGCTGACAGAGCGAGTAGACGCGCTGTCCCACACTGTGTGAGGAAAGTTCACATGTTGAGATGTTTCCCTGTGGACGCTCCAGATCCTGAAAGCTCAGTCTTAGTTACATATCTCATTTCCCTTAACAAATACCAAGCAACCACTTGTGATACAGTCTATGGGTCTTGATACGGTTTGTTTTCTTTGCCAGTTAAAGAATTAAAAGTCAGGGAAAATCTGAAATGCAACAAGTGGTAGCAGAGACATCTCAAGTAAATCAGACAGAATCAGCAGTTTTGTTTTGTTTTTAAAAAGGTGTTTTATTGGGGGAGAGAAAACACACAGCAGACACACAAGAAAAGACCCTCTGCAAAGCAAAGGAGGTTAGGATTCAGAAAGCTGAAAATCCAGTCTCTTCTGGAGAGTTGAGGATTTTAAAGTTTCTGATGAGTCTTCCTCCCCTACTTTAGAGTTATCAGTCTGTTTGCAGAAAGCTAGGATGGTTGGTTGGCCCAGAACTGTTGTGTGGCAAGCCCTGAGCAGGCCTTGAACTTGTTGAACCAGTCCATCACCAGGAGGCTGCTGGTGGGAGGCAAAAGCCTACATATAAAGCCTTTGTCTTAAGCTGCCAGGCTTTGTCTCAAGTCAGGAAGGTGAGGAAGAAGCCAGCCATCTTGGAAGTTTACCACCTTTCTTACCTAGTCATGGCCCCTCTCTCTATTTGTCTGCCTAGGAAGGAATCTGTGTGACTCCTGGTCTCTCACTAGCATAGCAGAAGCATGCTAACACACACCATTTGGAAAAGGACAGCTATAGTGGAACTTACTCCATGGGTCCACCCCTTCAGGCTGCTCAGCCTCAGTTGCATGCCTTGGTACCCTGTAGCCAGGACCACGCAATCGCCCCCCGCCCCGGCTTATCTTTGGTTCTGTCAGGTCACCACTACGCTGGTAAAGTGTCATGTGACCGATTCTTCCTGTGGAAACCCAACACAACAATCCAAAGTAACAACTGCATCAATGTCCTATTGGATGACCAATGAGGTGTGTCCCACCCCACCCCCATCCGAGGTTACCAACAAGAATATTGATGAGGATAGGGATGACCCAAAAGCAAGCTGCATCACCAGAAAGCCCAACCCAACGTGGGTGACAACTCTGACCTGCCAAACTGCAGAGAAAGATGTCTGGACTGAGGGGCTACCTGCAAGCTAGTTGCAAGCTCTCTGCAACAGAGAGCTCAAGTGTTGCAGTTTTCCGTAGTCATCATCCATGTTGGCTATAAATAAATATTGGTAGGATAAAAGCATGCATCATACATGATTCTGATGGTTACTCCATGTGCTTTTTAAAGGACATATTGTGTACATCGCCAAAATGACATGTGGTCATTTCAATAACACTGTTCAAATTAAGTTCATTCTTGACACACAAAACAGAAACTTCTTACACACACCAAAGATCCATTTCAACTGCTCTGAATATTAAAGCATTAATTTGTGAAGTCATTCCTTCTATAAAGAATGAATGATTATAAATGACTATCCTAAGGTTCAGACCAAGGTATCAGAAGTATCAGTTGCTCGATTATTTCTAAAGGGAGTAGGCTGAGGAGGTGAATATCCTCTACATCTCTTTGGTTGTATATATCTGTCATAACTTGATGGAGATCATAGAATCTGTACACTTTCTTGTAGGTAACTTATAACTCAGATTTTCAAAGTGGGAAACAATGGTTAATAAAGGGTGGTTAATCCTTTTCAATTGGAAAAGACCTCACTATAGAGAAAATAAGACCCTTTCACCTTGGACACAAAACCAACCTCTTTCCTTCAGCGAGTGGGTAGGATAGAGGGGAAGATAAGCAAGATCTTCCAGGCTCCACTGACAGGAACATGCGTTGATGCAAAATAAGTAGAAACAACGGCCCAAACACAGACCTGGGTTCTGCCAAACTCCATTTTGCATTTATAAAATGGGGGTGAATGGTGCTTGGTAAGACTTGAAGACTACATGTAATTTTAAAAGGTGATAATAAATGGGGGCCTGGGGAAGATAGCTCAGTCTTGTAAACATGAAAACCTGAGTTTATTTCCGCCCCCCTCCCCAGAACCTTGTGGCTCATGGTGTCACATATTTATAATGCCTGCACTGGGGAGGGAGACGGAGACAGGGGAAGTCCTGAGGGCTGTCCCACAGCTGGCCAGTCCAGCCTCAGTGGCGACGCCGGGCTGCTGAAGGGCAGATGGGCTTCCTGAGGATGACTCCTGAAGTTGTCTCCTGGCCTCCACGGGTATGCACACACACACACACACACACACACACAATGTTTTTGTTGGTAAGCATTAAGGAGGAACGTTCCAGGCCCTTGGCAAGAAGCACTCAGGTACGAGAGCTAGGTAAACATTGGTTGCACCATCTGTTATGAAAGATAAGCTATTTTTCGGCCATACACCCTGCCACCGCCTAAAACCCGGCCTGCCGTTCCTTCCTGGGCTGGGGACGCAGTAACTTCCCCTGCCTGCCTACCCTTCACCTTCCCATGTCGCTCATCGTCGTGGATATGCTAACTCGGGCCCAAAGTCCTGAGAGACAGCGGACTCCGCGACAGACCCTCTACGGGCCACGCCGGGCCACGCTGGGCCACGCCAAACCACGCCAGGCCACGCCATGCCACAGCCACCGCGATCGCCCTCCCACCGCAACCTGACAAGCTGTGTCCGTCACGTGACGGAGGCCCCGCCCACTCCCCCCGCGGCTGCCAATCCGCTGGGGCTTCCGCGCGCGGCGTCACGTGACCTCGGCCCAGCCCTCGGGGGCGCGCTTCATGACTGGGAATCCAGGCGCCGGCGGCCGGCCAGGGAAAGATGGCCGCCTCCCTGCAGCGCATCGAGCGTCTGTCCAGCCGGGTGGTGCGCGTGCTGGGCTGTAACCCGGGTCCCATGACCCTGCAAGGCACCAACACGTACCTAGTGGGGACCGGCAGAAGGTAAACGCACCCCCCCGCACCCCGCAGCGCACACACTCGCGTGGCGGGGGAGGCGACGAGAGCCCAGGCTAGCCCCCAGCACGGTCCCGGGCTCCGCGGAGGACAGGAGACCTAAAGCAGACTCCCACTTCGGAATCACGTGTACCCGCTGTCCGGCTGCCCGCAGCGGGTGACCACCGTGCTGAATGGAGAGCTCCCGGAGTTGCTTTACGGGAGCCTGTGTGTTGGTGCACGCCCTGAACGCAGAGGCAGGGGGATCGCCACACCATTCTGGTCTAACATAGCCAGTTTCAGGCTCGGTAGCGCCGTGTATCAAGGCTCTTACCCTCGTGCCCCAAAGCGTTACAGCACTTGCTTCTCCTGTTTTGTTTTGCCCGGAGCCTCCAGTTGTGACAGCTGTCGACCATGCTAAAGCCATTTTCTTACAGTAGAGGGCGGAATCTTGCTTCCAGTTCAACCTGAGTCAGTAAAACTCTAAGAGCAACCTAGCCCATGGGTAGGAAAAACTAACTCGTTTTGCTTTTTCTTCTAATTGTGTGACAAGCGTAGCTTGTTTGCTCTTAAAGTCTCTACTGTCTTTACCTTTCTTGAGTAAAAGAGATTTGCAAGCAACTGACTACATGGAAATGGGAGTCTTCCAGGTTAAATAGGCAAAAGGTTAAGCCTAGAGTAAACAAAGCAGGGTCACGTACAGGACCTTAAGGCTTCCTGCACAGTTGGGTATAGAAAATAACGCAGCAAAGTGCCTAACTTCTAGGGTCTATAGATATGGGCTGCCCTCAGCCAAGTGGGTACATTCTCAGTAACTAAAACGGAAATTGCAGTCTGAATGACCCTAGAGAGCTCCCTAGGAGAGTGACCTGTTGGAGACCAGCGTATGGTCCCAGTAAAATTCAACCTGCTTTTCTTCGAGGGTTAAAATAGATGGCTGGTTTTATATGAAAACCCAGATGAAGAAGTTGGTTTACGTTTAGAGGCTAAACTTTGTGAAAAATACATACTGTATCCTTAAACGTTTGAATCACACTCAACCTAACAAAATGTTTTATGCCAAAAGAAACTTAAAAGAGCTGAAACTAATTGAGGAAGAGCAGATTCATAGTCTCCCCGTCTTAAGCAACTTAACACTGTTACGAAGAATGAATGTCCAATAATGGACATTGATATCCATGTCTATTTAAATTATAATTTTATTTTATACGATATTTAGGTAATAAATAAAGATAGAATAATTAATGTGCAGATGATACCACTCAACATAAACTAAAGGGTGACTAGAAACAAATATTAACTGGGTCCAAACCCAGGTCCAAGATTCATGTTTAGTATTCCACTTCACACAAAGGTCTAAGGTCTAAGGTGGCTTCTGTATCGTTAAATGCAATGGCATTTTTATTTTTCTATTTCTGCTAACCTCTGGCTATTACCTCCTTGATTTGCTAACACCACAGCCTCTCTAGCTGCTATTCTCTTTCTCTGTCTCTGCATTCTGTCAGATCTTTAACTTCGTGGTTTTTTTTTCTTTAAGTGATTTATTTATTTTTATTTTATGTGCATCGGTGTTTTGCCTGCATGTCTGTGTGAGGGTGTCAGATCCCTTGAAGCTGTAGTTACAAACAGTTGTGAGCTGCCATGTAGGTGCTGGGACTTGAACCTGGGTTCTCTAGAACAGCCAGAGCTCTTAACGGCTGAGCCATCTCTCCAGCCCTCGTTTTTTTTGTGTGTGTTTGTTTGTTTGATGCCGGTGACTACACCACTATGGCAGTTTACATTTACATATATTTATTTATATATATTTGTGTGTGTGGGTGGGTGTGGTTGGAATATTGACATCAGAAGACAACTTACAGGAGGACATTCTTTCCTCTCACCCTGTTGGTCTTGAGGATCAAACTCCGGTTGTCAGACTTGGCAGCAAGCACCCGTACCCACTAAGCTGTCTCACCCGCCTAATCCTGACTTCTGGCGATGATTAATCATGACTGTCAACTTTACTGAGTTCAGAATCACCTAGAATACAAAGTGTTGGGAGCAGATTTCAGGAATTTAACCAAGGCAGGAAGGCCAACCCTGAATAGCAGAAACATTCCGTGTGTTCAAGTCCTAAAGTAAATTTTAAAAAAGAGACAGCAAGCAGGTCACCAAGTACTCCTCCCACTCTCTCTACTAACTGACTCTGCACAAAACAGACCAGTCGTCACTTCCGCTGCCATAGTTAGAGCGGCTCTTGCCATCACACTTTCCCGTCCGTGGTGGCCTGTGTCCTCAAGCCGAACCAAAATAAGCCTTCCTTCAGTTGCTTTTGTTGGGAGATGTGTCACAACAATGAAAAAAGTAACTTACACACCGCTCCTATTTCTACACTCTATTGTTCAGGTGATTCTTCCACCCATTATTAATAACACTCAAATTTAAACAAAAGCTTAACTGAAATCATCAGGCTCGTAGCTGGCTTTCTCAAATCTCCCGCTTTATCAGTGTTTTTCAAACTGAACTCGTCTTTTGTTCTAAAGTTAAGCCCAGGCCCTCCTGAATTGGTGATCCCTGGTTTGGTAAACAGAACCATCTGTGTATTGGACTGAGCAAAATCCCTAAACACTCTCCCTGACATTTCCCTCCTCCTGGTGCACAGCCAAGCCACCTTGGAAACCTGTTTGTGGCTGCTGTCACCCAGTTCAGTTCTCACATAGACATCTGTATTAGCCTCCTAACCGGCTTCTCTGCTCTACTCTTGTCCCTCCTAGTCCATTCTCCCAAGTGTAGCCATCTTTCTTGTTCATCTGAAGAGGCTGTGATCCAGCCATGCTGGCCTTCCCAGTGTCCCGGATGAGGTGTGTTACTTCCCCTTCCAGGCTTTGATTTACACTTTCCTCCCGTTTCTCTCACTTCACCTAACTAACTTCACTTACCCGTTAGAGCGCATGCGAAGTGTCTAAGTCTGCCCTGATCTCTCAGGCTATGTTAGATCAATAAAATGCACTATTTTAACACATCATATGCTGCAAGGTGTTTATCTCAACAGTATTAAAAGAAAAAAAAGTTAGTGTCTGTATGTGTAGGAAGTTTACTGTCTTTCTCTACTTCGTCATCTTGTAAATTCGGCTAGGATTTATTTCTGTGACTCCAGCACAAAGCTCTGCACAGCAGAGGTAATAGAATAACTATTTAAGGTATTTGCTTACATGTTTCTCTTAAGTTTTGCTTTTTTTCATTCTGAGAGTACTGGATAGCGACAGAGTTAGCTGTTTTTTGTCCCTTGCTTTGATCACTTTATAAGTTAGCACATTTCACTAAAGCCCTAGTACACCTACTCGGATATTTAATATGCATTTTTCCAGGGTGTTGTCACATTCTTCCTCTATGCAAGAAACTCTGATGGCTGAAATTCTAATGTTTCCTATCAAAATTGCATATACTTTGAGGACAGACTTTGTATATTATAATAGAAAAAGACTTTGGAATTTAAAATCTTTTTTCCATGGATATTATTGAGAATTTCATACTTGAGTACTGTGTTTACATAATTTTCTCCCTCTCAAATTCATGGCCTCTTTTGATTTAATTATTATTACATGTATACACGTATATAAATAGGACCTGCCAAGTCCTTTTAGTATTGCTCGTAAGTATACATGTGTTTAGGGCTGACCACTTAGAACTGGATAGCCTATCAGAGGGCTCCTCTCTGGAGAAGAATGATTCGTCCTCTCAGCAGCTGTTACCTGCCTGTAGTTCTTTAGGGCTGAGGCCCTGTGAGATTTCCTCCAGACATTTCCTCCAGTGAGAGTTTCCTGACATGCGTGTCAGCTGGTGTTGTCATTTTTCAGGACTTGTTTAGATGAAAGTATTGCTGAAATTTTATGAGTGCAGCTTCCCTGTCATCTATAGCAAACTCTGTCTTACAGCAGACACCCTGGTCCTCCTACTTTTGCAACCCAGAGCCTTCGTGTAGGGGTTCTGTTGTAGATGTATCAACTAGGGTTGGACACCCCATGGTCAACTAACCCTCAGCTAGTTTAGAATCTGGCTGTGAGACTTGGAAGGAGATGGTTATCTCACTAGCATGTGCTTTATCTATATAATGAATTTTATCTTATTTATTTTATTTTACCTCCTGGCTGACGATTTAGTGAAATCTAGATGAAAGTTTGCTTGCTTTCTTTTTGTTGTTGCTGCTGCTTTTCAAGACAGGGTTTCTCTTTGTAGCCCTGGCTGTCCTGCAACTCTCTCTGTAGACCAGGCTGGCCTCAGACTCACAAAGATTCACCTGCCTCTGCCTCCCAAGTGTTGGGATTAAAGGCATGTGCCATCACAGCCCAGTGAAAACATTTATTAAAAACAACAACAGTTTATCATGTGGAAAGCAATTACAGTGTGGGTTATCATTTCTTCTTCCTTGTAATATGTTCACAAGACTGGGCTCCTAGTAGGTGGTCAACAGATATCAATGATTTTATGTGACAGCAAATGGATCAGGGCAGTTAGTAGCTACTTTAATATTGATATATGTTATTATTGATATAAAATCCCTACAAAGCAATTGATTCTACTAACTTGCCCTCAGTTGAGTTATTCTCTATTCATGTAACAGATTACATGTCTGTTGTGTTCCAGGCACTGAGTTCTGGTGAATAAACCTAGACCCCTACAGATTCATCTACAGTCTTCTCTTGAGCCCTTTATGAATACAACTGTATTTGCCAAATGACCTCCTGAGAAAGGAATGTTGTCTATGGCCGTAGATAATACCGTTGGCCCACAGACACAAAGATGACACTGACTATCACAGTAACTGTTCATTGACATTACACATCAAATGACTGTGTTTTCTAATCGGTTTTCTAATCTAGAACTGGAGTTTTACTTATGCCATAAAGAAGGATTTCGGATGCTCACCAAAGTAGTGCTCTCCTCCAGAGGGTCAGTGAGTAGCTCCAGTATCATCATTGGACCTTGTGTCGGCTTGAAAGACCTGGGATGAATCACTTAGCCTGTCTCAAGCCTAGTTTATTTTTCTACAAAATATCTTGAAACTCCCTGGAGTTGATATGAAGAATAAAATACAGTAAATGTGTGTCCAGTGATGTAATTGTAAAATGTGATCTGTGTGACGTTTTCCACCTTAATACTTGTTGAAACTCATTTTTGTGTTTTTGTTCTTTTTCAGTTCTATAGCACCTGGATACTGCTCCATTCTGAGCAGGTTGTGTTCGTGCCAGGACTTGCAGAAGTGTCCTTCCTTTGCCAATCCCAATTTTGTTAAACCAAAGCTGATCAGTTAGGCTACCTGAAAAAAAAAAAAAAGAAACGAAGGCCTGCTAACTATGTTCTAGAGGCTGTCTTTACTCAGTAAATCTGTTTATTGGCCCTGTTCATTTCATTGTAACTTTTGATCTCCATGATACAATCTGGACTATAAAAATGTAAACTCAGTGTTAGATTGCCAGGTGTTCCAAAACCGCCTCTAGGAGGAGGGCAAGGCAGTGATTCAAATATGATAATTGGGAACTTTTGTGGCTTGAAAGCTTATAGCATTTCTGGCACAAGGCATGGAGGAATTCCTGTTAAGGACCTAAGACACCAAAAATAGTCCAAGCGATGCTAATTAGAGGGCAGTAAGAATTTGGAGTAAACGTTAAAGCAGCCAAAATCTAGGACCATGGCCTAGGTGTTTCATGTTACAGTTTTGTATGTTTTTATTTTAGCACGACTGAATGTACAGAGGGCCAAACATTCCACATCTATTCCAAATGTGGACATAAATCCGTGAATTCCCTGATCCAAACAGACAAGTGCCCTGCCCTTGTGGGGCTCACATTGTAAAGTGGTAAAGGGTATGCAGAGGGCAAAGAGTAAATCAGTGCATTGCTATATGTCACATGATAATAAACACACCATGGGGTGAAGGAGGAGGGTGGCCGTGAACGCAGTCAAATTCGCTATAACCAGGTCGAGCTCATGCTTCCTCCCTATCTACAGTCTTTAATGGCATACCCAGCACTCCACCCAGAAGTCTCAGAATGATTGACCTTTTCATTTTCCTCCAGGCTCTGTTAATTATGCCTTCTGGGTGTTCTTTAAGCCATTCCAGACCTTAGGGGTCCACACAGTAGGACCTTACAAGCTTTCTGGAGCCAGTGTGACCATATCCAGAACCATATCCAGTGTTGTTTCCTCCTCCTTCTCCTCCTCCTCCTCCTCCTCCTTTTCTTCCTCCTCCTCTTCTTCCTCTTCTCTTCCTTCCCCTCCTCATTGTTCTTCGATTCTAATTACTTTTCTCCCTTCAAACTTTTTCATGTACCCCTCCCCACTGTCCTTCAAATCCATGCCTTCTTTTTTAACTAGTTGTTATGGCATGCATATATGTATATATACATACATACATACATATATCCCTAGATATAACCTGTTCATTTCGTAAAATGTACTTGTGTATGTGTGCTATCAGGCCACTTGGCACTGGACAACCAACTGATGTTCTCTTCCCTGGGGAAGACCACGTCTCCCATTCCCAGCTCTCTTCACTTGCCTATAGTTCCCATATAGGGTTAAGGCCTTGTGGGCTTAACTCCATTCAGTTTTGCGTGTCTGTTGGTGTCAGCCTTGTTCGTCCCACGTTCAGGCAGTTATTAACACTGGTGACACTTATGGTTGTAGCCTCTGGTGTCCTAAGAGACACAGTCTCACTCCCATATCCTCTGTCTCTTACAGTCCCTCTTCCACAATGCTCCCTGAGACTTAAGGTGGAATTGTTTTGTAGATGTATCCACCAGGACCAGGCTCCACTCTGCATTTTGATTGGTTGTGGTTTTCTGTGTGGTCTCCATCTGTTGCAAAGAGAAGTTTCCTTGATGAGGGGTGTTTTTCTGTCGATATTAAACCTGCCCAACAAGAGGGAAATCCTGCCTGGTACTGGAAACTTTGCTAACTATTTGGTGCTAGTGAAGCCATGGTTATTGGAAGAGAATCTACAAGCTCTAATTTACTAAAGCAGCATGATCCTAACAATAGTCTATAAACATTTGTCCTTATACCCACAGATGAGACCACATGTTTTTAAGGGTGCTGTTAATCAAATTCTATGAGATACTTGAATTTATAAACCATCTGGAAGGCAGAGTAGATAAGAGCACATAATTTGTATCAGAAAGCCTGAGTTTGAATGCTGATTCCACCATTTTATTGCAGAGTAACACCAGGCAAGTCATGTGGCTTCCAAATGTAATGGTGAAATGCTGGCCTTAGGAATACAATTGGACTGGCGCTGTGCTTACTTTAATTGTCGTGCGAATGCGCAACACTACTGCTGACATCCCTAGCTATAATGTCTTTCCAAGAACTTCTTTATAGTGAGATTATTTTAAATTGAAGCAATATGTTAAAAGCAAGTTTATATTTTCTCAAATTTAATGCAAATTATCTGTGTACAAAACACGCTAATAGGAACTCCAGGTTCTAATTATGGTTGTCTTCTATGTCACTTTTAGGAGAATCCTCATCGACACTGGAGAGCCATCAGTTCCAGAATATATCAGCTGTTTGAAGCAAGCCTTGGTTGAATTTGACACAGCAATCCAGGAAATCCTAGTGACACACTGGCACCATGACCATTCCGGAGGCATAGTAGATATTTGTAAAAACATCAGTAATGGTAAGCAGAGAACACTCAGCTCGCTGTGGAAGGCAATGCTTGAAGAATAATTTATAAGTTAAGCTTTCAACTGTATTTTTTAAAAAGCTGATACAACCTGAGTACTGTCAGTTTTAGCTTGGTGACGTGGGAAGCTCTGCTTTCTTTTGCATCCTTTCTCTCTTCTCTTGCCCAGTGATAAAGCTAAGCTTTACGTTAGTCCCTGTGACAACTACAGTTCCGGGCTTAGTAACTAACCACTATTAAGCATTTACAGTTCGCCAGACTATACTAAACGTCCCTGTGGGTACTGTCAGGTTGTTGCAGTTACTATTTTCCAAACAGATTATCTGAGGCCTTCTGTGACTTTAAGATAGTTGCTAAGACATATGGAAATCCAGGCAACGTATAGCGTATCGATAATTTTCTCTCCCTGGAACCTGCTCAGTACTGGCATTTTACCTACCCTCTTAATTCCTAGATTGAGACGCCATCAAACACAGGTGCCTGCTGTGTCAGGCACTGTGCTGGCACAAAGACAATAGCAGGAACAGAGTAGAGTCAGGGAGCTTTCCTTCTACAGACTGAACATCCCTGACCCGAAACACACCGACTTGATACCACAGTCGGAAAATTCCATACTGGACCCCACGTGACAGATGACAGTCAAAATACAAACACCCTAAGAGCGTTGTGTAAAATTACCTTTGGGATTTCTCTAAGAGAGAAATAGTTTTAGGTTCCATACAAAATAACAAATATTTGTATAATTACCTTTCCATTAGTTATACTAACAGAAAATAGAAATTTGACACAGCTTTTTAAGTTACTAAACTTTTAGTGCTTTCTTGAGAAAGGTCCTGTTGTCTGTTCTTCTGGGCCTTACTGAAGCTACGCAAGCTGCGTGCAGTCTTAGCTTGGTTGGAACTGAAATGGCACCAAGATGCTTTACGTCATCAGTCCCTTAAAGTTCCGTGTGACTTCTTCCCTAAATCCCCAGTTGCTACATTCGTATACTCTTCAGTAGGACTGTCGTTTGCCCTGCTCCGTATTACTTTACTGTTTCGTTACTGGTGGGGCAGATATGATTCAAGTAGTATTCAGTGCCCGCTACCTGTATTTCTTTAAAGCTACCTTTATTTTATAGGCCATACTAAAGTATATAAATGACATTTATACAATTTCTTTGGCAAAACATAGTAAATTTGAAGCAACTCATGACAGATTTTTTTCAAAAACAACCAGTTTAGGGCTGGAGATTGGCTCAGTTGTTAAAAGTGTACTGCCCTTCCAGAGGACCCGAGTTCGGTCCCCAGCCCCATGTCAGGTGGCTCATAACCACCTGTAACTCCAGCTCCAGGGGGTCAGATGCTGTCCTCTGGCTCCTAGGGGCACAGCACACATGTGGCATACATTCACACACGCATAAATAAAGACACAACAAATCTTTAAAAACAGTCAGTATGAGCCACACCTTTTATCCCAGCACTCAGGAGGCAAAGGCAGACAGATTTCTGAGTTCGAGACCAGTCTTGAACTGAGTGAGTTCCAGGACAGCCAGAGTTACAACAGAGAAACCCTATCAGAAATAAAACAGAACCGGTCAGTATGACTGGTAAATGTGAGGGCTCCCTGTTTCCGGCACCGCTGCCCCAACCTCAGCCTCTTCAGGTGGGCCGTTGCAGTCATCCCTTCCAGGTTCTGTTTGACCCCTCCTCCACCGTCTCCACTGACAGCTGCCATATCGACCCTCCTGTGAATACTGTCACATTATCATACCCAAACCTGTGTAGGGGCCGCAGTGGCCAGGTTTGCATTCCTTTCTCCTGTCGACCGAGCTCATCTCACCCATACAACCTTTCCCCAGTCTTCTGCACTAGACAAGATGGTGGCATCATCAGACTTGCACCCCTCACTCTCATTCCCTCTCCTAATGCTGCTCTCCCACCTACAAGTTCTCCCCCCATCCCCCTTACCCTGCAACTCACACCTCAACTTCTGTCTCGCTTGCTCCTCAACCCTTTCTTAATAGCATGCTCTGTGCACTCCTGTTGCTTTTCTCAGTTCAGCTGTCTCTTCAGAATTCCAGTAGTATTCACATTAGGTCTTTTTCCATTTGAAAGTTTCATCTCCCCAATTATGTCAGATTTTAAGTGCTTTTATTCACTGCACTTACTGTCCTGGTTAAATGATTGGCACTGCTGATTGGTAAAGTACTGGCCTTCTTTCTCTCAGTGAGGAGTCACGTGTATTAAATTTATCTTAATGGCTCACTGTCTTAGCATCAGGTTTAGAGTCTCTGGGACCCCTTTCAGCATGCACAGCACAAGGGGTCTTCTTAACTGCTGCCATGACTCCTTCACTGGTAAGTGGTCACCTAGCTAGAGAAAAGTGCTCACATTCCATTAAACTGTCTCTTCATCATTTTCCCTGTGTCAACAGTCAGCTGAAATTATGAAGGACTACTTTGAAATTTTTACACAGAATAGCAATGACTAGAAAATCTCAGAGGCTTTTATATAACCTAAAGGGGCATGGGAGACTAAAACCCTCTGGAAATATGTGAATCAGTTTCATCTCAGAGACAGGCTGTTTCAATTCTTCCTGTTTTTCCTGGTCTCTTAATGCTAGTATTTAAGCAGACATAAGTAAGTGCTGCCTGTAAGAAAGGTGATCTTTTAAAAAGCTGAATCATTTATAGTATGACTTAATATATTTACGTGTTTTAGGACTAGACACTACCTATTCTATTAAAAAACTCCCACGGAATCCTCAGAGAAAAGAAATTATAGGAGATGGAGAACACCAGTATGTCTATATAAAAAATGGAGAATTGATTAAGACTGAGGGAGCTACTCTCAGGTAAGTAAATACCTCTTAGGAAAAGTGAGGAACCTGTGTATATGTTTTATAAAGAAGAATTTGTCTCTGCTTATTCTGGACTGGCTCTGCTCTGCTCAGCTTCTCCTGAATTGAACTGTCTGTAAACTGACTGCACTCAAACTGCCTGACTAAACTAACTCTCTGCTTCTCTCTACTGAGCTCTGCCTCCACAGACTGCTCCCTCTACAGCCTGAGAGTTGGGATTAAAGGTGTGTACTAAGTTGCCTTAACCACAGAAATCCCTTTTGCCTAGCAATAGCACAAACAGAGGACAGGATTAGACGGACTAACATTCTTTCTGCATTCCATCCAGATCACACAGGCCTCTGGATATGAGCCCTTCCTAGCTATCATAAGGACTTTCAATGTGATCCTTTACTAGAGCAGCCATGCTACTGAGTTAAAGGATTAAATGTTCCTCTACAGCCATGAGTTCTAGATCAGTTTATGCTACATGCTACATTCCTAGTCAGCATGGGCTACAGTGTGACACCCTGTCTCAGAAATCAAATTTACTTATTTTAAAAGTTAACAGCCCACATTTAATCCCAGCACTCAGGAGGCAGAGGCAGGCAGATCTCTGAGTTTGAAGACAGCCAGAGTTAAAACAACAGAGAAACCCTGTCTAGAAAAACCAAAACAAAAAAAAGGTTAGCATTTCCCCCTTGGGTGATTCAGGGAGTCTACCTGAACCTCAGTGCAGGCTTTCCCATGCTCTCTCTTTCAAAAAGAGGCGTGGGGGGGGGGGGGTTGTAGACAAGAGCCTTATTGTACCAAAATCTATTGCTTTGTTAGGAACCCATTTTTGACATTTAGTCTTTTCCTGAGGTATAGGACAGTTTAGAAAAGGCCTTTTGGGGGGTCTTCAGGAAGGGTAAAGACCTTGCTGACAACATTGTGTAAACTGATGTTAAAAGGAATTAGCCTGTGTTCACGTAATCTTCATTTTCTTGGTGTGTATCTCTAATTCCGTCTGTGCCTGTTTCACACTCTTGGAAGACCCAGTCTTTTCTGTTAACAGGCTTAGGGCACTTGTCAAACAGCTCCAAAGTATGAATAGAACTTGAATATTTGCGAGGTTTCCATTTTAGTTTGCATTCGTTTGTTTGGGATTTTTAATTTTGAGGACTGAGCCCAGGACCTTGAGTGTTCTACCACTGAACTACAGCCCCAGCCCTGAATATTTGTTAAACGGATTTTCAATTTTTTAAAAATTCGAACCACCTTTCCCCTACTACCTCCTCTTCTTCTAGGTTCCTGGTACCCCATATCCTTAGCTTTCAGGGACTTCTTCCCAGTTAATGTAGTTGGTTCTCAGCCTTCCCTGCCTGTTTAGGTTTCAGCATGCCGTGACTGTCAGTCATTCATCTCTCGTTTTAACTCGTATACTCTGGCCCTGTGGTCTTCCCACCCATTCTTTTCATCCCTGTGGGGCTATGCCATTAAAAAGAAGAAGGAAAAAAGAAACTTTCCTGATAATTTCATTGGGGGGTTTAGAAGGAAAACAAATGCAGATGTACACTCACGTCGAGTCCTAAGAATTAAATATAAATAAGCAGTTATATTTGCCCTATCCCCCTAAATAGTTCATTATTGAGAGTCTTATTTAAAATATTTCAAGAACATAAAAATCAGTCTGTCCAAGTGAAAGAAAGGTAATTAAGCTAGTCTTAAGTTTGAATTGTATCCAATAGACATTTACTGCTGTCTTCTGTGAGTCACTCGTCTAAACTGGAAAGGTTAGTAGAACCCCCCAGAGCAGTGTAGGGACTAACGTGCAGTGTCCACAAGCCCCTGAAGTCGGTGCCCGAGACACGGACAGCCAAGTGCTAGGATTAGACGCTCTGAATAGCTGAGACCTAGAGTAGTGGAAGACAAGGACGGAGTCCTGGCTGCCCGGAGACTGAATGCTAGACAAGCAGAACTGTGGAACCCGTAGAAAGCAAGTGTAATTCAAGACACAGAGTAAAGCGGGGGAAAGCACCCGTGTGGGGAATTAAATCTTTGTGTGGCTGAGAAATCAAGAGGTGCTGTGCAGAACAAATCAGACTTAGCTCTGTGTTGTTGGTATAGATATAAAACTTAACGGGATTATGAATAAAAGCTCTTAAAAGGAAATGTTTCTCATGACTTAAAGGTATAATCTGCTTTGAAGTCTAAGGGTTAGGTTTAAGGTTAAGGGTTGTTCACAGATATTAATTATAGACAATAATGGGTTTCACCATGACATTGTCGTTCATGTAGATAACACATTTCATATTTCATATTAACCCCTCTGTTACCTCCGTCCTCTCTTGTCCCCGCCCACTCTGCTGATCCTTTTCCTCCTTGCACTTAGACCCCCTTTGACTTCCACATCCTCTCCCTCTCCCTCTCCCTCTCCCTCTCCCTCTCTCTCTCTCTCTCTCTGTGTGTGTGTGTGTGTGTGTGTGTGTGTGTGTGTGTGTGTGTGTGCCTACCAGTGAGTTTGACTAGGATTACTTACAGGAGCATGACTGAGGGGTTATTTAGAATTTGGGTAACCAAACCAGTGGCCACACTACTGAAGAAAAGCACACATCAAGTTCCATATAACCTTATTTAGGATTGTTTGTGGGTTCTTACCTGATTCTAAAGGTTTGTTATCCCTGTTTCTGTACCCCTGTTCTGTACACCTTCTGGTTTATAAACACTCGATATTAACAGGCACCTCACCTATCCTCACTTAGATTTTTTAAAAATCTCTTTGAGTGTTTTTGCCGTCATGTATGTATGTGCAACTGCATACATGCCCGATGCCTGCAGAGGTTGGAAGAGGGTGTTGGGTCCCCCGGAACCAGAGTTACAGATGGTTGTGAGCCACCGTGTGGGTGCTAGGAACCAAACCTGGGTTTGCAAGAGCAACAAGCCCTCCTAACTGCTGAGCCATTTCTCCAACCACTACACCTACTTAAAAAAAAAAAAAAATGGAAACAAATACATTTAAAAATACTTCTTTTAAATTTTGATATAAATACTATTACAGTAAAATTCACTTTTGAAACGTAGCCTTGTGCCATGTATTCTGTCGAGCACTTAGGTATTGCCTACGAAACATATTTAATAATGTAGAAAAACACAATAAAGTAAATAAAAACTTCAAAAATCACGGCTTTATTTGTTGTTAGTATAAGAAATTGAAAAGCTATGTTCTTACTGAAAGTACTGTTTCTGACTAATCTTGATTTTTTTTAAGAACTTTCATGTTTTTCAAATATGTTGTAATCATCTTTTTATTTATAAAATGAGAAGAAAAGATGTTATTAAATATGTACTTCTGAATAAGAAACGTAATCTCATAATAGGGGATGTTTGTCTGTGGCCAGTTTTCCATGGGCAACCCCTGGGGAAAAAACTGAGATTTTACACTCCTTGACAGCACATGTTGATGTCTTGTCTAAAGAGAATTCCTGCCTGTTATTTTATGGTTCATAACTTCTGTTCATGACTAGAGTTATATACACTCCTGGACACACTGACGATCACATGGCCTTGTTCCTGGAGGAGGAAAACGCCATCTTTTCTGGGGATTGTATCCTAGGAGAAGGAACAACGATATTTGAAGACCTCTATGATTATATGAATTCCCTCAAAGACTTACTAAAAATCAAAGCTAATATTATATATCCAGGTGAGCGCTTTTTTTTTTCAATTTAGCAGGGATGTTCATTTTGGCTTATCTCTGAGTTGAAATATAAATAGATAACTTGGAGTTTTTGCATTAGCGTGTTCTAACTGTTCACATACTGAGCTCCGTGATGGCATCTTCACACCTGTATTATCTAACATCCCCAATCACACTTGCCTGTATTACCCTCTTTTACTCCCCCTTCCCTGCTCTTCTTCCCCAACTTTCATTTTTTAAAGATTTTATTTTAATAATGTGTATGTGTATGTGTCTGGGTGTGCATTTGAGCATACTAGTGTAGTGCCCATGCAGGTCAGCAGAGGGCGTCAGATCCCCTGGGGCTGGCACTGCAGGCTGTTGTGGGCTTCCTGATGGGTGCAGGAAAATGGACTCAGGTCTTCTGTGATCATGGTACATGTTCTTCACCTAATGATGCATCCAGCCTCCAGCAAATGACTACATTCTTTATGGAATAATAACATTCTATTATATAAATACTTTTTTTTTTCATTTTCTTTCATCCATTGACAAGCACCTCTGCTGATTCCAGAACTTGATGTTGCAATTAGTGCCAAGATAACAGCATTAGGCACATATGTCTATTGCATGTGATCATTGGTTTCTTTGGATATATACCCAACAGTGGTACAGCTGGATCATGTGATAGTACTGTCCACCATTCTCTTCTGGCTCCTTAGTCAGGAGTCAGGTAGCATAGCTGTGGGGTCTACATTAGGGTCTTTCATCAATCTGGCTATCAGTTTTTGTGCCAGAACCATGCTATTTTTGCTACAGTCACTCTGTAGTATAATTTGAAATCAGATATTATGATATCATCAGCCTTGCTCAGGTTTGATTTGGCTGTTTGGGGTGTTTTGGCCGTTTGGGGCATTTTAACTCTTTGGAGTATTTTAGCTGTTTGGGCTGTTTTGGCTGTTTGGGTGTTTTGGCTGTTTGGGGTGTTTTAGCTGTTTGGGGGTATTTTGGCTGTTTGGGGCATTTTAGCTCTTTGGAATATTTTAGCTGTTTGGGGTGTTTTAGCTGTTTGAGGTGTTTTGGCTGTTTGGGGTGTTTTGTCAGTAAACTTGCTAACTATCCTTTGTGGTGTGTGGAGGATGTTACCAGAATTTCGATGGGGATTTGCATGAATCTGTTTATCGATTTGGGTAAGGCTGTTTTCACAATATTAATTCTGCTGGTCATGAACATGTATTTGTTGTGTCTTCAGGCTACTCCTACAGTGCTTTATACAGTTTTCATTATAGAGGTCTTTCACGTCTTCTATTAGGGTTATTTCTAGGGTTTGGTATATTTTTGTTGGGTTTTTTTTGTTGTTGTTGTTGTTTTTAGCCAAGAGCAGGGATGAGGCTTCTGTGAATGAGACTGTTTTCCTAACCATTTCACAGTAAGTTCATTATTGATACATAAAAAATGTCTTATGTTGAATTTATGTCCTGATACTTTGCAGATACTGAGATCTTTTGAACACGTTGTTGAGTACAGTTTGCTAGGGTTTCGATTTGTTTTAGGGTCTGTGGTCATTAACGACACTGGTCTCTTGTTTTCCACTGTTGTTGGATCATTGCCCGGCAACATCAGTAGCAAGGCTACCCTGGCTTAGCTTTCTGGCTCTGGAAGTGTTACTTCCTTTTCTGTCTTGGATTTGAGGATCATTGGCATTCTTTTGTTTGAAGGGCCAGTGCTCTTCGGTAGTGAATTCCTCTGGTCCTGGGCCACTTTGTGAGGGACCTTCAGAGCTGCGTCAGACTCGCTTCCACTGCAGATGGGTCTGCCTGTTTCTGTCTTCGTGCTTTGATTTGGATATGTCATATGTGGCTAGAAACTGATCCACTTCTTTTTGATGGTCCAATTTATTAGACTCAGTCTACAGGATATTGTGCGGTGATCTGAAGTTCACTAGTCTTCTGCAGAATTTCCTTTTTATGTTCAATTTTGTTTAACCCTTTTCTCCTTCTTTTGGTTAGCTTGGCTGTAGCTCTTCCCTTTCTTCTCCCTTAGTAGAGTTTGCTCTCTGTTGCCCTGAATCCTCTCATCCATGGAGTTACACAAGAGGAGCTTCTAATGGCCGTCTTACCTGAGGGGCCCTACCCTGGTCTTTAAATTACTCCGTTGTTCTTTCCTGGCCGAGAGCCATGTCCATAACATTTTCTGTAAGGTTTTCATCAACATCCACACAGCTGGTGACTGAACTGTTGACACAGCAAGCTCAAGGGGCAACAGGGAACTCCTCACTCGCTGAGCTTCCACCAACTGACTTCTCCTGTGCACCGCATCTGAGCTGCGAGATTCAGGGTAACACTTGTTACAGACGAAATAATCAAGGGAGTCATTTAAAGAAGCAGGGTAGGGCTCCTCAGGTAAGGTGGGAATCAAGAAAGAGCTAAGGGCAACTGAAAAGCGTGGAGAAACACAAAGGTGACCCAGAAAAGGGGTTGATTCAGCCCCAGCCCCTGAGGAGAAGCTGAAGTTGCCAGCACAAGAGAAGGGAGGTGGTCCTGATGCCTACAGACTGGCAGTCCCAGCTGCTGGAGAAACCCCAATTCTAGAAGGTCTTCACTGCAGCGTGGGGCTGGTGTGTCAGAGACTTCTATGCAGCAGGCCAACTGTGAAGCAGCGACTTTTATTTGGTTCCCACACCGCGGAGGGTTACAGCCCAGTGTGATCTTGTGAGGGGGCTTATTGTTAGAGACCAAGCCATCCTGGGGACCTGAAATCAAACAACAATCACTAGTTAGGGAGCTGGAGGGCAGGCTAAGACTGTGTCTGTATGGAAGAAGGCCACAAGAAGCAGTAATAGAGATGGGGGGGGGGTGACTGTTAAATATGGATCTGCCTAGAAGCTCAGGGAGCAGGAAACTGGGCTGTGGGGTTGTAGCGACTGCTGGCCCTGCTCTGTGTGGTCAGGAACTCACCTGGTTGCTCATGGAGAGCTGTGGGCACTTGGCCAGCTGACTGCTTGGCCTTAAGAGATGCCTTCCTGGGCTGGAGAGATGGCTCAGCAGTTAGGAGTACTGACTGCTCTTCCAAAGGTCCTGAGTTCAGTTCCCAGCAAACACATGTTGGGTCACAACCACCTATGATGGGATCAGATGCCCTTGTCTGGCATGCAAGCGTACATTCCAATAGAGCACTCAATATTAAAGAGAGAGAGACAGAGAGACAAGAGAGAGGGACAGAGAGAGGGATCCTTCCTGCCAAGGTCAGTGAAGGACTGAGCTCTAAGCCCAGGCAGGGGAGACTGGGGAGTCCCCTGGAGCCTTCCTCCCACAGGCTTCTATGCATGGCAGCGTCTGGAGTCACTGATACCAGCAGTCAGACTGCTGAGTTCCCCTGTCTTTCCATTGAGGAACTCTGATACATGCGTGGATTCCCCTTGGCTTCGAAATTTGCCATCCCTGGTTGCAAAACTGAGGGGGCCTCTGGAGCAAGCGAGAATCTGCCTAGCTTCCGAGGCCATAAAACGTGGGCAGGCAGTGTGCTCGGCATAAGAGAAGCTTTACTGCGAAGGAAGCCCGGTGCTAGCAGGAATAAAGAACATCAAGGATTGCAGACATTAAGAAAGTATTACATTCAAATTTCAGTAAGACCAAAAAACAAGCAACCATGCCCACAACACTCAGGACCTCTGGGACAGATGAAGAGACCAAGCCTGTGAATGTGTAGTGTTGAGAAAGAATCTAAGTTACTGACAAAAGACACAGAAAATGTATTCAGCAGTGTTACAGCAGAGCAATTCCCAAATGTGGGGGAAGCCATGGACACTGAAATACAGGAGGTATTTAAAATCCACAGAAACACGGCCGGAAAACAGCCTTTCCAAATCATACTTCAGCAAAAATGCCCAGAGTACGGAACAGATGGAGAATGTTGAAGCTGCACAGGGAATGTCGAGTTAAAAGGGAAACATCCGAATAAGAGCAGACATGTCAGCAGAAACCCTACGGCCAGGAAAGCACAGACTGATGTATTTGATGCCTGAGACTAAATAACTGTCAACCAAGTTTATTGCACAATCAGTGAAGTTATCCTTTAAAGACTTCCCAATGCAAGAATAAACTAAATTAATCTGCATCTCTTTGGGAACAGATGTGAATGCTCTAAAAATTCAGAAGCCAGGTGATGGTGGTGCACACCTTTAATCCCAGCACTCAGGAGGCAGAGGCAGGCAGATCTCTGTGAATTCAAGGCCAGCTGGGTCTCTGGAGTGAGTTCCAGGACAGCCAGAGTTACAACAGAGAAACCCTGTCTCGACAAAACAAAACAACAAAATATCAAGAGAGGAGCTGGTGAGATGATCAGTGGATAAAGGCGCTTGCAGCTAAGCCTGATGACCTGAGTTCAATCCCCCGAACCCACATGGTGGAAGGAGAGGACCAACTCCTGAGAGTTGTGCTCTCACCTCCACATGTGTGTCATGTGTGTGCATATGTGCACACAAACACACTCATGTAAATAAACATAACCCAGAGATAGAGATCAAAGAACCAAATTAAGCACCTTGAGATCCTAAAATAAATCAAACCCAAGATTAATAACTAGAATAACGGGTCAGGGAAAAAAGTAATGAATATGAAACAGAGACTGAAAGAATCCAAAGTCTCAACAAGAGAACTGCCTTTTTTTTTTTCTTAAACCTATAGCAAACTAACCAAGAGGAGGAGCAAAGAGTGGAACAAGACTGAACGAGCGTTACCCCGAATCTCGCAGCTCGGATGCGGTGCACAAGAAAAGTCAGTTGACAGGAGCTCAGCGAGTGAGGCGTTCCCTGTTGCCCCTTGAGCTTGCTGTGTCAACAGTTCAGTCAATGGCTGTGTGGATGTTGAAGAGAACTTTACAGAAAATGTTACACTTGTCCTCTGACCTTTAACTCACAATGTTGACATGTTTCCATAGCAACTATAAAATGGTACATTTCCGATCTCCAGAAAAAGAAACATGTTATATGTCAGGTGTCACTGCACTGCTTACAATATGAACGTTCTCTCTGTCGTAGAAGCTAAGGGAGAACCCAGCTAGAGTCCCAGAAAGGAAAAGGAAATTGCTTAATCTTCTATCGTGCTCCTAACAAACGAGCCATGGGAAGATCTATCAGTATACTTACATTCTTTCATGAGTTCTCGGTGCTAAGGGAATAGTAAATGTGCCACACAGCCGGGCATGTATATTATCGTGACATGAGAGGAGTAGGCACTGATAGCTGTCTGTAAGGCCAAACGAGAAGCTGCTCAGGGCACTCCAAGGCTAGCCAATGAGAGGCTGCCTACGAAAGGTCCTCAGACTGTTTGGATCCAGTGAACGGCACATATTATTAGCAGGGAATTGTTTAGATGTAAATTATGCTCTGTCACCATAGTTACCATATATTAAAGACTCCTTCCCTGCAGGTATTATTCAGGGGCCTTTATCGCTACAAGCTTACAAAAGCCCTGTGGAACAAGTAGGTGCTGGTATCATTTCAGAGCTGAAGGAACAGGCTCAGAGAGAGTCACTTCTCCCGGGGCTAAGAAGGAACAGCCTGTTACAAGCAAAGTCCAGTGTTCTTTATGTGGTACTAGGTTAGCCTGCTTCTGGATGTTTTGTCCTCAAAGATGTAAAATACCCCTTCTGTGGACTTGTGTACCATGCTTCATTGTTTAAACAGCAGGCGAATTTCAGTGTAACTGCACCTGGCTTCTCACAAGTTCTGAGTTGCTGTAAGATTTTAGATCTCCTAGGGTCTTAGACTGCTTTTGTATTGTTCCTTTTCAGTCTTTAGTTAGTAAGCTTACCACAGTGGTTAAGTCAGCACCCAGAGTGGTTAAAAACTTCCTAGTGGGAATCTCAACTCCACCCCTTCTTAGCTGTATAGCTGTAGGCAGGTTATGTACCTTCCCTGTGGGTAGTAATAATACCTCACGGGATCCTTGTAAGTTTAGAGTACTTGAAGGATGTGGGATAATGCCAAGCACCCAGTGAACACTTCACATATTACCTACTGTTATTGTGGTTACTGTTTTAGTGCATTTATTGTTGCTAAAGTGGATCTGATATTATAAGGTACATAATAACACTGTATATTTTTATTTAATATAATTCTCTAAAGGTTTTGGGCATTATTCACAATTTTCTGTTGTTGCCATCAAAGCTTTATTTTTCCCCAAGCTGTCTGTAATTTGGTGCTTTTTTATTAGCTTATATTAATTATACATAGTAATCAGTTTCATTATGACATTTTCATAGGCTTACATAAAGTATTTTGAGGGGCTTGAGAGAGGGCTCAATGGCTAAGAGCGCCTACTGCTCCTTCAGAGGACTGAAGTTCAGTTGCCTTGTCGGGTGGCTCCTAGGCACCTATAACACCGGCTCCAGGGGAGCCAGTGCCCTCTTCTGGCCTGCAGAGGCACCCACACACAGCATGCACACATGCACACATGCATACACACAGACACATGCAAATACTCACACAGGCACACACACACACACTTAGATAATATACTGAACTTTTTTTTTTTCAAGACAGCTTTTCTCTGTTATAACTCTGGTTGGCCTAGAACTCACAGAGATCCACATGCCTCTGCCTCCCAAGTGCTGAGACTAAAGGTGTGCACCACCGCTGCCTGGCAATAGACTGTGTTTTGATTATATTTACCTCTAATACATTTCTTATCCCCCCTCCCATTCCCACTGATCCTTTTCCTCTTCACAAATGCCCCTCCCCCTTCTACTTCATTTCTTTCTTTGGTGATTCAATGAGCTTAATTAGGGTAGTTACAGGAACATGGGTGAAAGTTATTTGCAGGAGGAGCACTAGCAGTTCACCAGTGGCTGCACTACTGAATGGGAAACTCTCTTCCTCTCCAGCAACTGCTAACTGACAAACAGATCCTCACGGAGAGGTAGGGAATCCATGAGACCTCCTCCCGCCACAGAATGCTGACAGGCCCGCTTCTGCAGGTCTTGTGTGTAGCTTTTAAATCTTATTCCTCTGTAGCTTTCCAAGCAATCAGTATTTACGTGCCTAGTGTGCTTTTCAGTACAGCATATGAATTATTTTTAAAGAGAGTAAATTAGCTTTGTACTTTGTGTTTTTTATTTGGCTGCAGTCATTTGTATAATTCTTTTAATTCAGGACATGGCCCAGTAATCCATGATGCTGAAGCTAAAATTCTGGAATACATCTCTCACAGAAATAACCGAGAAGAACAGATTCTTACATTAATCCGTGATAACTCTGAAAAAGCATTTACAGTGACTGAACTAGTGAAAATGATTTACAAGGTGACTTTCTTTTATCTTATCTTTTTATCTGTACATGGCCCTGGTTTACTAGGACATCATTTATTAAGCTATGTGGAAAACTTAACATATTCCAGGTGAAAACAAGTCTTTTGGATTATGTAAGTAACGCTAATTGTCTAGACCTGAGACCAGCAGTTTAAGTTAAGAAAGAAAAATGTCCTTAGAGAACAAAAGTGGCCATCCTGAGCCATCATTAAACCTTACTTATTTACTCAAGCAAGAGAAACTGCTCTGGATAGTTTTGTAATGACACATACTACCTAGCTGTCTTGTTAATCTGGTGTCCAAGACTTCAGTAAGTGACAGAGAGTGATCTTCTAAACAAAAACAAACAAAAAATCCAAGGATAATGGTAGTGGGGAGTTGTAGCCTAAAAATAGGAAATGCATCATAAAACATGAATAGCCAGGCGGTAGTGGCACACGCCTTAATCCCAGCACTCAGGAGGTAGAGGTAGGCTTCCTCTGTGAGTATGAGGCCAGCCTGCTCTACAGAGTGCGTTCCAGAACAGCTAGAGTTACAACAGAGAAACCCTGTCTCGAAAGACCAAACGAACAAACAAAAGCATAAATAGAACATTCTATAGGACAGAACTCCACACCTCAGTACGTGGTCTCTGAGCATGTCCTTGTAGCACACTGTGTGGTAATCAGCTAGTGTTTGTCAGCATTTTAGCAAGTTTAATATGTGCTGTACACGTAGAAAAGCTTAGTGGTCAGGTGGATAGGATTTGACAGATTCTGTAAATTTTAAAAGTCCGCCATGGTGAACAGAATGGTACACACATATAGTCTCAACACTCGGAAAACAGAGACAGGAGATTGCAAGTTTGAGACTAGCCCGTGGTTTTAGAGTTGAGTTTAGAAAGGTGACCTGGAGATGGTCACAATCAGTAAAGGACCTTAAATGTTAAGTCCTACCCAGTGTGCCTCATTTCAGATGAGAATGTTGGCTAAATGAGAAATGCCTCTGACTGTGGCCACAGCTCAGGAGTAGAGGGTTAGCCTCGCATATTCAAAGCCCTTGGCCAGGGTTCCCACACTATCGGGAAGAAAAGTCATATTACTGTGAGTATTTCTGTGGGGCTGAGAGGTCGGTCACTGGAGTGCTTTCTGTGCAACTGCGAGGACTGAATTCAGACCCCAACAGCTGAAAGTTACAGCCTGTGCCTGTAATCTGCTAGGGAGGCAGAGACAGAAGGCTCCCTGGAGCTTGTTGTCCAGACAGTCTAGCTGAAACGCTGAGTTCCAGATTCAGTTAGAGACCCTTTTTTAAAAAGTAAGGTGGAGAGTAATCAAGGAAAACACCCTTGTCAACCTTTACCTTCAACGCACACAGTGAGGAAAAAAAAATTGAAATTGTGTGGACCAGTTCATTACTCTCTAACCTTGTGTGTAGCCACTCTAGACTACACGTTGTTACATCAAGGGTTTGGGGTTGTTTTTTTTTTTCCCCAACCTAAGTAAAGTCAGTGAAGCTCTCTCTCTCTCACTCTATCACAGATGAATCATCAGATAATTGCTCATGCGTAAACAAACACGATTCTTCATTCAGGAGTGTATTCTGTGCACACGCAGACGCATAGCCGCCATGCAAGGGTGTGAAACACCTAATGCCTGTAGAGCAGGATGAGCTAGCCTACAGGGAATTATTCACTCAGCATTTACTAAGTATCTTATTTGCCACATGCTAGAATAGGTGCAGAAATACACAGATAACTACAGACCCTTGCCTTCAAGGGACCCAAGGGGTAGTGAAAGCAGACCTATTTCAGCAGATGCGTGTGCTATGCCTCCACCTAGCACACTACTACAGCGTCCTTAATCCAGTCATACATTGGAGCATTTTAAATATTCAAGTCTCACATTTTTTTCTATACCAGATTTCTGGTTCTATATACCATATGTTAAGACACAAAAATTGACATCAGTCTTACCTAGTGAAGATGCAGAATAATGAGTCTTGTCTGGAAAGCCTTTAGGAACTTACCGACCTAAAGAAGGAGCTGGCATTTTCTAGGCCAGAGTAGAAGAGAAAGGGAGTCATTCTAGACATAGTGAAAGATGTATTCAAACACCGGGACTAATAATAGACTGTTGTGGTTTGGAAATCCACAAAGAAGACACATCACAGGAGCACAGATTATAGATGTGGGTAGACAGGAAGAGAGCCGCAGAAAATGAGGTAGGGAGAGTCGATGTGGTCAGATCACAAAATACTTCACTGCCAGCTAAAATTTCTAGATGTTGCCCAATAATCTGGGAATGAGACTTTATAGACGCAAATTATATCTCGTGCGGGTTCAACAAAGAACAAAAGACAATTCTCCAAGATGCAAGCCTGAACGACTTAGGCCAAGAGTCCAGCCTCTGTGCTGAGTCCCGACCTTATGGACTTCAGATCCTTTATTGAGGAAAGGCATTGCCCACCGATACAGAGGTTCCATTTCCCTTAATGAACAGAACCCTGCAGTTCAAATCCCAATGCCCAGGTGGCCAACCTTGATGCCATTAGGCACACATCAAGGCCAAGAGACATGGGTGTTTCCACATCTCCATGTTGGTCGGTATGAGAGAAACCACAGAAATCTATTTCATTAGCACTAAAACAGTCAAATGCTTTCAACATAGAGATCACAGAAGGCAAGGTAAATCTGAACAATTGTTCCATCCCAGGGTACTGAGCAGACAATTACCGGTTCTCCAAACTAGCATTCTCTCTGCATCCAAGAAAGCTGTGTTCACCCACACCCAGAAGGCTGGCTCTAACAGCTAAGGGAGGGGACCTTCTCCCAGCAGCTCCTGCTGCTAGATATTGTAGTTGTCTAAAGTTCATTTCACTGCACAGAAGTGAATGTAGCCTTACAATATTTGAGAATAAGTTCAAATATTTCACTACACCACTTACAGATCTTAAGTGGATAACTCACACAATGAGATCTAGAAAATTACACTGGTGGATAATCAATATATGGTATTAGTGCTTAAAGGATAATTAGGGGTTGAAAATTCAAATTTGATAATCATCAGTGCTTTTATTTGTATGTTCGTTAGCTGAGTCAAAAGGAAAACTGAGTATCGGGTCCCACACTTGTAATCCCAGAACTCAGGAGGCTGGGTGAGTTTGAGGCCAGCCTTGCAGATAGTGAGTAGCCAGAATGAACGAGAGGGGGTGGGGGAGAGAAAGAGAGCACAAATGATACAACCCTTTATAAACATCAGTGTTTCTTTGTAAATATCAATGTTAACGGTAAGTCTAAGGAAAAGTATGCAGGAAGAGTATGGTTGCTAAGTGAAATGGGACAAATACAGAAAAAAATAATCTTTAAAAAAAGGGGGGGTGGGAAACAAACCAGTTAATTTCATGTACAGTGGGACAAACAAATCCATTGGCTTTTGACAGATAATTTGATGATTTTGGCAGAATATTTTCAGGGAGCCAAGAAACAGAGTGTTCTGGTTGCATCCACTGCTGTGATAAGTCGCTCTGACCAAAGGCCACTTGTGGAAGGAGGGGTTTATGTGTATGCCTGAGGTCACAGTCCATCATAGAGGCAAATCAGAGTAAGAACTCAAGGTGGGACCATGAGGGAACTGCCTTAGCTAACTGTCTTATTTTACATAACCCAGGCCCTACTCGCCTAGGGATTGTGCTGCCCACAGTGACTGGACCCTCCTAGGTCAATTAATAATCAAGACAGTCCCCCACAGACATGTCTGCAGGACAGTCTGATCTTGGCAGTTCCTCAGCAGAGGCTCTCCTGCCATAGATCGTTGTTTGTGGATTTTGTCAAGATGACGATTGCAGCTAACTAGGACACAGAGCTAGTGGATTTAGTCAAGATAAAAATGACTTCATAATCCTTATTTAAAGAATAAAATTAATTTTCTCTTTTTATTCAGACGACATATCAATATTATTATTTTAGTAAGAGTAAGGAAAACTGTGAGTTGTAAGATACAAAAATAATAATATAATATAATAATATAATATAATAATACTAAAAAACCACAGAGCTGATTCAAAACTCCTCAGAATCTAAGAATGAATTTTATATTTATTCATTTCTTCATTTATAAATGTTAATGAGTTTCTGCTGTGTGTCAAAATGCCAAACACTAGGAATTTGGTAGTGAACAAAATAAGACATTGCTATTGTTTTTAAGACATTTAATCTGTTTTATCTATAGAAATATAAAAGAACAGGATTCTAAAGCAAGACCATTTGCAAGGTAGAAATTATTTAGATTTAGATAAAAAATTATATTTTTGCTTTGATTTTGCTGTTTTGAGGCAGGTTCTCATGTATTGAAGACTGGTTTCAAACTCACAATGTAGCCAAGGATAACCCCAGGACATCTGCCCGTCCTGCCTCCACCTCCTGAGTGCTGAGAGCACCTGTGTGCCATGTCCCCGGTTTCTGTGGTGCTGGGATGGGACCTGGGTTTTGTATATGGTAGGAAAGCTGTCAGCCCACCTCATCCCTGACCTAGGCCATCACCAGAGTATGCTCGGCTTCAACTTTCTTTTCCGTTGTATGTCTAAGGATTCCAAAACAACTAAGTGTTCTTTAGAAATGAGACTCCCTTTTATCCCTGTTCCCTTTCAGAACGTTCCAGAGAATCTGCATAAGATGGCAGAGCATAATCTCTTGCTTCATTTGAAAAAATTAGAGAAAGAAGGAAAAATATGTACGTATTCTTCTGAATTTTAATGCTTGAGTTTCTTTTTTTGGTTAAAACAGCACCACCCTAGGTCTCCCTTAGATATCATATTCTGTGGAGAAATATAAACACTAGGATGGAGGGCTCAAATCCTCCTGCCCTCGTGACACTCAGAAGCTGTGCACTGGGATTGTAGCCTCTCTCCGAGACCCCAAGATCAGGAAGACAACGTGGTTCACAGAACACAGGCACAGTGTCTCAGTGCTAGTGAAACAGTGAAGTCGGAGGTGGTAAAGGTAAATTAGTTGGTCAAAGCAGGCATTTTTATGTAACTTTAGTCCTTAAAATCAAGAGGGTCTCCAAAGTGTGGATTTTGTGTAAAAGCCTCAGCCATATGTTTACATATAAGAAGAAACTCACTTTATAGTCTATCACCAAGATTTCGTTAAAGAATGTGTATTTATTCTTAGTACAAAATAATATACAGTGGATATCTTATCTTTTGATTTTACTTTCTGGTTTTCTTTCTACAGTTTACGTCACAGATCCTGACAAGAAATGGAGAGCTGTACTTTAATTTCAGATGAATGAAGCTATCTAGTTTTGCTTTTAGAAGATAGTATGTTCTTTTAGCTATAGATTATTTACAGACAATGTTGAATATAGGACTTTGAAAATAACCCTGGATACCTTCCTAAAATATGTAAATTACATTGTACATTTGTAGGACAGGTTATTGATCTAACCGTGGTCCTGGAACATTTTACCAAAAAGTAAGAATCTAGCACTTTGTCACTTTCCTATGGATTAAGAAAAATGATTACTTAAGAATAATAAAATTTGCACAATTCAAACCAGTTACAACTTTCCAGTTTGGCTATGTATTAGCATTTTTACTTTTGGGTGGTGGTATCCAACCCTCTGGGAAGGAAGAGAAGCAAGCTGAGCAGTAAGCTAACTATTCACATACCAATAAAATTAAATTTTCTTTGTCTAGGTTTTGTAATCCATTAATATAACCAACGTGCTTTGCAAGTTTAGATTTTACTACAGAAATAGTCATCCGTTTAATATATGAATTATATACCCAAAAGTGTTTTCTTTTAATTAGAAGAATGTAAGATAGGCCTTTTAAAAATATAAATAACATTCTTAAGTAATAGTTAGATTAGTGGTACTGTGTAGCAGTTTCCCAGAGGGTTGAATACAAACATTATTCAGTTGGTCAAATCAGAAAGCCAAAAAAAAAAAAAAAAATCACTCCTGGTTTGCCTTCATCCCTCATGTCCAACTCCTCCCTATTCTACCTCCAAAATTCATCACTTTTTGTTTGGTTCGTTGGTTGGTTGGTTGGTTGGTTGGTTGATTTGGTTTTTTGAGACAGGGTTTCTCTGTTTTAGTTCTGGGTGTCCTGCAGAATTCACCGCTCTTACCCAGACGTGGCTTCTTAGTCCTGGCCACCATCCTTTTTCCTGATCTAGTGAAATGCCTGTTAGCTCTTAGCTCCTTCTTCCATTCTTGAAAGAGGCTGGGGAAGATGATCAAAAGGGCACTCTAAGCTGAGGAAGTCTCGTGTAAAAAGCCATGCAGTTGTTGCATGGCCATGGCACACTGCAGATACTGCACATTGCAAGTAGATGTTTCCAACAAAGGGGAAGGATGGAAGCTACTGGATCTATTAGTCATCTAAAGAGCCTAGCAACAGAGCTGTAACAAAAGCAGTGACATATAGTAAATGCTTTGTGCTGGGGACTGCGCCAGAATCTGAGGAGACAAAGGTGAACAAAACAGCATCTGGACTCTCAGAGTGAGCTCATATTCTTGTCAAGACAATGTAAGTACCATTCTGTTTGTTTCGAGTAAAGGCAGAGTATCTAACCTGGCTGGATTATAGAAGGCTGCTAAAGGAAGCCTGAGATCAGTCTATACAAAGTAATAGGCAGATGAAAATGCAGTATTGGTTTAGATGAGAAAAATTGTTCTAGTTAGAGTAAACTGTGTCTGTACACATAAACATATGGAGAAAAGTATCCTATGGTTGAACAAATTTCTGTAACCATAATATATGGTATTTGTGATTGAGGTCACAGAGCTATTCAGAATCTCATGAGTGCACTGAAATCACACCGGAGCCAGTGTATTAGAGTCACAGACAATGCGGCCTCACTGTAATCCCTGTGGCACTCAGGATATATATATATATGGTTATGTGTATATTAATTCTACCCATGCTTGTACAGTGGAGTACAGTAATCTTCAGCTGTAAGGAATACATCCCAATACCTCCAGTGATACCCAATGCCACAGATGGTATTGAATCCTACACACACACACACACACACACACACACACACACAGAGAGAGAGTAACAGGCACAGTAGATATTAACAGCATTGACTAGTAATACAATAGAACTGTACCAGTGTAGTGTAATAAAGATCGGTGCACAGCCAGGTATGGTGACACACACCTTTGATCCCAGCACTTGGGAGGCAGAGGCACATGGATCTCTGTGTGTTTTGAGGCCAGCAGGGCTACATAGTGAGACCCTATTCAAAAATAGAAAAAGATACGTACTCTCTGTCTCCCTCCGCCAAATATCTTGCTGTGTTTTCTCTTAAAATAGCACTTTCTGGCCTCCTTTGGGCATATGTGAGTTGGCAGCATCACGACTTTTATGCTTTGAACATGACTAAGTAAAATAAAGGTTACGTGCATCCAAGCCCCAATTGCAGTCCTGTGCCAATCTGATAATCCACAGGGCTACTACGAGACAGCTCATACAGTGTGCATAAATGTGATAGAAGGGTGACTCATGTCCTGAGTCGCTCAGAACAGCACAATTTGAGGTTTCTCCTCATTACTCAGAACAGCATGCAGGTCAAGTTCCAGGGCCTAGCATGATTAATATCATTATCTGGTGGTACTGTTTTGCCTCAGTAGCAAGTGTTTGTCTCCTGTCATCATAGTAATGCCATCCCTGGGTCTAGTACTTCACCCCATTCATATCCCGGGAGCTTTGATTGCTCCTAGCTTCTGCTTACTCAAGACTTTATACAGCCCCTCACAGCACCTCCACCTGCTCTCTGTTACGACCTCTTAGATTGTCTGCAACTCAGTGCTCTTTGTGTCTCACACAGAACTGAGAGAAATACCTCAGCAAATAACTACCCCGAAGTTTTGCCATATTCTCTTATATGTATTACTGACTGGCCTTCATGATAACTACTGAACAGTCATCAGGCCCAAAGCCTTTTGAACATGGGCACTGGGCATGGTGAAGTTTTGAGATTTGATTTGCAGTGCAGAATGGAAAGAAAAAGAGCAGAGATGGATTTCAAAGATCTAGAGGACGGCAGATAGGAATGCTCCTTAAAAGGAGAAATAACACTGAGAAACTGGGGGCACGGCTCAGTGGCAGAGCATGGAAACCTTGAGTTTGGATCCCCAGTGCCCACGTAAAAAGCAAGGCATGGGGGTGCACACCTGTAATCCCAGCATTGGAGAGGCAAGGGCAGGAGAGTCCTTGGAGTTCACTGGCTGGCTGTCCATCCAGTGCTTTGGGTTCAGTGAGAGACCCTGTCCGAAAAGTAAGATGGAGAAGAAATTGGTAAGATCACAGCATCAGCCTCTGGCCTCCACACACGGTCAGATGACCCCGTGTACACATCAAAAAAAAAAGAAATGATACTTAAACACCTGTTTGATCTTTTAAAATGGGAGTCCAGTAGAAAGAAGTCTAAGAAAGCTGTGGAGTTCTGGCTTGGCCCTGAGTACATGTTGATAAACAGAAGAAAGAATGGAAGGTACAGATCCTGCTGCACGTCACGTGGAAGAGAGGGAAGATGACTTTCACCACAGATCCAAGTCCAGAGTGCCTGAGAACACGGCGTGAGGCACAGTGCAGGCCTTCAGAATATAGAAACAGAGCTAAACAGATGAGGTTATTTTGATTCGGACTGGAAGTTCTTGTTAAATAGCTCAGGCAAAAGGTTGGTCGGTGCAGGCAACTAACCATGGATAAAAGGGAACCACACTTAAGAACAGGAGTCTCTCTCCTTCCCATCAGTTTCACAGCTCAAGGACTCCAGGAGAACTGGCCTAGTGCACAAGACGCGGGGTTGGGGGAGTAGTGGGGGGTTGGCTATGGGCAGCTTGGAGCTGATACTCTAGCCAGCAGGAACAGCTGGCTCTCGCAGCTTCAGTATGAGAAATCTAGGGGAAAAGACTCAATGATTAGACAGGCTCACTACCCATTCTTGAGATCAGTCCATGTGGCCTTGGAAACGGATGGTGCTGCCTTTGGCCCCTTGTTAGTGCCATGCCTGCCCCTCTGGCTGGAGTAAAGGCACACTCCCAGAAAGTGTCACCGAGTGGGCAAACTTTGCTTACTGCGTAGGTTTCCTTTCTGAATATGTAGACGAGACTCCATAAACCAGTTGTACACTGTAGCTCAGTGACCAGGCAACCTTAGTCTTTGTTAAGACCAGGTAATTTGTGTAACCCAGGTTGGCCTTCAACTCTCCAGGTAGCCCCAGGCTGGCCTGAAACTAATGGATCAGGCCTCACTCAGCCTCTGAGTACTGGGACTGGAAGCATGTGCCACCAAGCCTGCCTCTACAACCCTAATGTGTGTATGTGTGTGTGTCTGTGTTTCTGTGGGACTTTGAGCATTTTTATCTCCAGTTTGTCACTTGAGGAGAAAGTCTGAAATGGCTAAGTGGTGGAAAACTACAATCTTGGAAAAGGTGAGAAAAGATCCATTGTACAAAGGTTCTCGGTTCTGTCAGTTACCAGTACCTGCCCTCACAAGTCTGCATACTAATCAGAGGAACAACTCAGAATGAAACTTGCTTCCAACTTCTAGGCAATGTTGGAATAGTAATATTCTCATTATTATCAGTCTTTCTACCCCATTCTGTTTTCTAAGGTGTTGGAATGTTTTGTTTTAGTTGGATAACAAGTTCAGAATCTGAAGTACAAGCCAAGAAAATCCATCCTACCTGAGGATTAGAGATGGTTTAGTGGTTAAAAGCACTAGCTACTCTTGCAGAGGACCGAGTTTGATTCCTAACACCCATATTACAGCTCACAACCGTCTCTAACTCCAGTTCTGGGGATTAGGTGCCCCCTTCTGGCCATTGTGGGCACTGCATACATGTGGTGCACAGACATGCAGGCACACACACATAGGCATGAATAAATTTTTGAAAAAGAAAATTTAGCCAGGTGGTGGTGGCACACACCTTTAATCCCCGCACTCAGGATCTCGAGCAGCACAGCAGATCTCTGAGTTCAAGACCAGCATGGTCTAACAGAGTGAATTCCAGGACATTCAGAGAAACCCTGTCGAAAAGAAAAGGAGAAGGAAGAAGAGGAGGAGGGAGAAGGAGGAGGAGGAGAGAAAATCATTTCTATCTGCATGAGTAGACAAATTTGGAATGAAAACGAGAACCTGGTGAGGGGTACATACATGTGTATTTGCTTCTTTTTGTTTCATTTTGTCTTTGAGACAGGGTCTTATGTAACTCAGGTAGCCTGGAACTCATGTATCTGAGGATGACTTTGAACTTCTGACCTCCTGCCTCTACCTCCCAGGGGTTAGAATAAGACGTTGTCTGTGCTAACACACCAGTTTTATGCTGTGTTGGGGATGGGACCCAGGGCCTCGTCCATATCAGATGCATTTAGTTCTATGTGAGTACTATCTCGGGGAAAACACCAAAAATATCTAGAAAACGGTAACGTTGGTTACGTCTCAGAAGAACTTACAGGTGACTAAAAGAGATAACACTGGAAACTTTACAGCATATACGTGTTTAGTGTTTCAATTTTTTTAATGTGTTTTATACTTATATAAATAATAGGACATTTTAATCAAAATAAAAGGCCCATCCAGGTATAATGACTACTTCCCGTAACGCTGTACTCCAGAGGCTGAGGAAGGAGGAGCCCGTATGAGACTGGCACGAGCTGCCACGGAAGGCTTTATTAAATGAGCAGACAGACAAAGCGGCCCACACCAGTCCTGTGGCATCTCGGGAGAAAGTCTGCATCCCACGGTAGTGGGGATGTACATGACTGTGGGAAATGGGAACACGAGCTGCCACCAGGGTTATCGAGGAGCTGGATCAGAGGTGGAGTGGGAAGCGCACACTGAGGCTGCAATTAAAGTAATGGTAAACACTGGCTACACAGGGAGAGCTGACAGGAGGCTTAGAAAGACTTAACAGGGGCCAGGCAATCACTGGGGCAGTAGAGGCACCGCACGTGGGAAAGGAAGGTAAATACATTGAACCTCTTCCCTTGGAAATTTTAATTCTTTGCTGCTGGTTATTTATAATAGATTGGCCACATGTTTATCATTATTCCTTTAAAAAAAAATAGCAAGTAGAGCTTTGGCCATAGTTCAGTGAAAGAGCATTCCACCATGTCTGAGGCCCTGGTTCAATCCCAAACAGTACAAAAATAAGCAAAAATACAGAGGTATGTATAAAAGCAGTGGTAAAAATTACAAGCCTATGTGATTGTCAGTTTTCCGTATCTGTAACCAATATCTAAGGTAAATCAAATTAAAAGAAGAAATGGCCCGAATTTTAGAGTTTTCAGTGCACGGTCATTTGGCTCTGCTTGTTTGGCAGTGGCAAGGTGGGAGCACGGGGTATTGTGAAGTGCTTACCTTATATAAGATGAATTCTTGGAGCAGAGAAGAGAACGATTCACCCTGCCTATGCCTTGAGATCAGGACTTAGAGATGCTTGGCCCTGCAGAAGTTTCTGACCTGTAGGATTGTTGAAAGCCTGTATGTGCAGTGTATCCCAACATTACCTTACCACTGCTGAGCAGGTGGACCACTTTAAGCATCCCAGACAACAGGCTGAAGGTTATTCTTAAGGATGAAAGGTGAGAGTAAAGATATTTGAAAGAAGAATAGAATTTCGTTCTCCTTTATCAATCCCCAGAATACTGCCTTGCAAGTATATAAATGCTAGATTGAAGATAGGAAGGATCCCTTAGAGAAAGTAGGTATTCCTTCACATACAGTTTGTCTTCTGTGATAGAATGGTCCATCCCTCTACAGTAACACCTACCGGATGACCGACATTCCCAGAAAGATAACAGAGTCGTAAATCCAAAGATTAACAGATACGAGAAAATGACAGGGCAGAGAAACACTTAATTAGCATCCTTAGATTAGGGGAAGTACTCAAAAAGCAAGAATAGCACAGTATAAAAATGGCTCCATTCAAAAAAATAAAACTAACCAAAACGAAAAGACTTTGGAAATGAAGTTACAATTTTTTTCAAAAGATACAACAAGACAAAAAGAAGTGGAAAATAGAAAACTTTCAGAGGAAAACAAACAGTATAACATCAAAGTAATAGGTGCTCCCTCCTCTGGGTCAGGGGAACACCTGAAATAGAGATGTAAATACCCAAAAAGGAAATGTGAGATTTCCCAGAACAGGAGGGCATGATTTTAAACTGCAAGGGTCTGGCAGTGCCTACCGGTGTGACACGTGGATGGCGTGGTCCATCCAAGCCACACCATTAAGAATTGCTCAGACAGTAAGTAAAGAGAAGCTCTTAGAAGATTCTGGATTGTGGATTTGGAGTCATTTACAAAAAGCATGAATAAAAATGTCACTAGTTGTACTGGCTGGTTTTATGCCAACTTGACACAAGCTAGAGTCATCAGAGAGGAAGGAGCCTCAATTGAGAAAATGCCTCTGTAAGATCCAGCTGCCAGGCATTTTCTTAATTACTGATTGATGAAGAAGGGCCCATTGTGGGTGGTGCCATCCCTGGGCTGCTGGTCCTGGATTCTATAAGAGAGCAAGCTGAGCAAGCCATGGGGAGCAAGCCAATAAGCAACACCCCTCCATGGCCTCTGCATCAGCTCCTGCCTCAAGGTCCTGCCTCAGGGACATTTTCTTAATTAGTAAGCAGCACCCCTCTGCGTCCTCTGCATCAGCTCCTGCTTCCAAGTTCCTCCCCTGTTTGAATTCCTGTCCTGGCTTCCTTCAGTGATGGACAATGGTGTGGAAATGTAAGCCGAATAAACCATTTCCTCCCAACTTGCTTTTTGGTTGCGGTGTTTTGTCCCAGCAATAGAAACCCTAACAAAGACAGTATCTCAGTCTGTGAATTGTTCCAGTGTGTGTGTGTGTGTGTGTGTGTGTGTGTGTGTGTAATTTTTAAGTTAATATATTTCCTTTCTCCTTCCCTAGGCTCCATTCCCAACTAAAATAAATTACTATCAGTGTCTCTACATGTGGTCTATTTGTGTTTCTGCTCATCATGTAGTGGCAGTCTATCTGTCCAGTCAACTCCACACCTGTACAAAACAACAGCAGTACGTCCTTCAGCTTGTCAGTAGAGAGTAACTCACTGTGTTCGGCACAGGAGGGTGGCACCTAGCAATTCTTAGTCGCTTGCATTTTGCTGTCATTCTTGGTATTTTACCTCCACGTGTGCCCTTACGATGCTTTCCATTTGAGTTGGAGCTAAGTGCCACAGGGTGACAGGTTAGTCATCGGTAAAATTATATCCACATTTTATGAGATAAACTTTGCATTTGTCATATTGAAAATTTAATGCAATAGTTTTCAAACCTTAAACGAGTGATTTTCCTTGGCCCGTTTCCTGCTTGGAACGGAGATAACATATTCTATGTTCATAGTAAGGTTAAAACTAATGGCGTGTATGAAAAGCGCTACAAGGAAATGAGCTTCAGTTTACTTCCTTGCGCTGAGAGCTTTCTCTCAGAGCCCATGGGCCGATGCAAACAAGGGAGGAGATCCAATAATCTTGGGTCTGTTGCCAAGACCTTGGTTCCACTAGGCACTGAGCCACGTACCTTTTTTTTGGATGATTACAAAATATCTGCTTCGTTCCACCACTCAAACTCCAGAGGCGTAATTCCTTCTCACGTTAGAGGCAGTTTAGGGAAGCATCTGCACAGAATGATGCACTCACTTCCTGTTAACTGGGATGACAGGGAGCTGCTAGGTCACCTCCCCGGCAGAAGCATCCCTAGAAACTGCTGCTGCTGCTGCCCCCGGCATGTTCCGGCCTTCCCAGAAGGCACTAATACCACCATTTTCCTGTTCTCTGTATTCAGGAGAAGCAGGGCTTTCTTAAAAGCAAAACATTCTTCATGCTGGAAAGTTAAAAGTTAATACAATAGTTGTAAAAGTTTTTAAAGTCAGTAGGATTTTACTAAAGGGTAGATACTGTATTTCATGGGAGTTAGTTGCATACGTTTCAAAAAAGGACACGGGCTCAGTGAAATCCCTTGCTTAAGGTCTAACGACTATTGTATTAACTTGTAACTTGCAACATGAAGAATGTGAATTTTGTAAAAGTTTGCAAAAGTCAATAGGATTTTACTAAAGGGTGGACATCGTATTTCATGGCAGTTAATCGCATAAGTTAAAGTGAAATCGCCATAAAGGAATACATGGGTATACTGTTAGCAACAATGTAGCAGCAGATGCCTGTGCTAAGCACTTGAAACAGTCACTGAGTAAGGTCAGAGCTTTTGATCGCTGTGACAAGACACCTGAGCTAAACAACTTTGAGAGGTAAGGTCTCCACGCCGGTTACCCGGGGGATTGGCTTGGCTGCCTGATTGCTTAGTCCCGTGGCAAAGTGGAAACAGCATGGAGAAGGACATAGTGAAGGAAGGCTGCTCAGCTCCTGAGAGCCAGGGCAGAGCAATGAGGAAGGGCCACGCACAAGTTGTACTTTTCAAAGGCATCTCCAGCAACCCACTTTCTAAAGCCGTGCCCCACGCTGTAACTGCCATTCAGCTCTGAATGCATTAACTGATTGATCCATTGATGTGTTTAGTGCTCCCATTGAGCAGTCACCTCTCTAAAATGCCACCAGCAGCCAACCAAGCCTTCAACACACGCTCCTGTTGGTGGGACACTGCTTATCTAAACTGTATTGGTTAATTTCTGGTTGCTATGACAGCACCTGGCAGATGAGACAGAAGGGACGAGAAGTTTATTTTGGCACAGTTTCACGTCTGAGAGGACATTACAGCTGATTCAGCTCGACGTGGAAGCGGAGGCTTGTGGCATAATTGTATCTTGACGGACATGATACGGGGAGCTCAAGCCAGGATCAGATGCAGAATCACCTTCGAGGCCTGCCCCTTGGTGCACTACCAATGTCATACAGTCACTGCATCCCAAAGGATCAACAGCCTCCCAGAGCAGTACCACCAGCTGACCACCATAATAACCTTATGCTGTTGGCCTCAATTTCGTAATGAAGAATGCATTTAATCCATATCCAGGTGTCTCTGATGATTGTGTTGTCAACTTGACATCATTAAGCATCCCCTAGGACCTGAGCCTACAGGCACGTCTGTGAAGGATTAGGTTAGATTGTGATCAGGTTAGCCTCTGGCCATGCCTATGAGGGGGTATCCTGATTAAGTTAATTGAGGTTGAAAGACACTTAACAGTTGATGGGTGTAGGTTCTGGACCTGATGGAAGAGAGAGAACTAGCTGGGCATGAGCTGCATCATTCTCTGCTTACTGGCTGTGAATGCACTGTTAAGCAGCTCCCTCAAGCTCCTGCTGCCGGGATTTCTCCATCATAATAGACAGTATCCTCTCCCTTAAGATGCTTTGGCCAGGGCATTTTAGTGCAGCAATAGCTTCCTATCCAAACCACAATAATACAAATGTGGGATCGATCGGCCAGAGACTGTTATGAAACCGTTGCCACCATTACCGTGTTAAATGGAAACAGAGACCAGCTACATAAAGGGAAATCAGTTACGGAAGTCCAGTTTACTGTTGGGGGATATGAGACCCCAGGGTATACCTGTAACCATGGGTACTATGTGAAGTGCTGTAATTTAATTCCTTTTCCATCTTAGTTAAGTATTTATCACACATTATAGCCATGTTTTTGCAGCTGAGGTAGCCCAGCAAAACTAGCAGAAATATCTTTTTTTCCTCTTGACAATTTCAGCGATAAAAGCAGTTTATGCCTTTTCTTTGGCATATCTAAATTCCCAGCATTGTTATTCATTCAAATTGGGGCCATTAGAAAATAAGGTTAGGGTTCCTTGAACACAAGTTCTGATGATCTGATAACCAGAATTGCAAAGAAACTGATAGGTGGGTAGTGTACACTGCGTGGAAACATTGCACGAAAGATAACCCACATCCTTTTAGGGATAGTGTAGAAACAGCACAAAGTTACATCAAGTTAGTTGGAATGGATCCTTTTTAAAACTTATGAGTTGTGTATTTCTGGAATTTTACATGTTGTATATTCAAGCATCAGATAATTGAAACCACAGAAAGCAAAGATACAACTAACAGGGGACTACTATAGTAGTATCTTAATAAGAAAGGATCATTAGTCTTCCCATATTAGAGCTTTTTGAAGAGCAAAGGCAATTAGTTAGTTTAATCTCAAATAAATTCACATTCTCTTGTTTGGAAAAAAGAAAAAATTACCAGGCTAAAGAAAGAAATCCTCAAAGCTGAGAAAACGCACGTTTGGCCACTGAAAGGCAAACCAGTTTCGTTCCTTAAACTGCTCGTCACTCCTCGGCTCACCACTCACGCCCACCGGCATCTCCTCAGATCTGGAAACTGCCTTCCACCTCCACCCCCACGGGACAAGATAATCACCCACCTAAGTGAAGTATACCTACAGGAAACGGGAGTGGCAGAGGACTGGTTCAGCCAGAGGCGTGGGGCACTGGCGGTGCCATTTACCCAATAGCAAGTTCAGAAAGACAGGTTCAGGAGCGTGAGATGGAGTAAGCTCAAGATGTCCAGTCTTTAAAGTAAATTAATTGATCTATTTAGTGTAGGGGGGGGTTGTTGCACACACCTATGGAGGTCAGAGGACAGGAGAACCACTTGTAAGAGTCGGTCCCCTCTACCATGTGGGATCCGGAGCCTGAACTCGGGTCTTGAGGTTTAGCAGCAAGCATCCTCACCCGCTGAGACGTCTAGCTCCCTCCAAGATTTCAGTTTTAAGTTTTTCCTCACACTTGTGTCTGATTTTAGAAGACGACCAGATAAAGGGTCCCTGTGGAGAGCCAAAGCTTTAGGCCCAGGACATTGGTGAATGATTCCAGATCGGCACGCGTGTGGAAATGCCTTGGTCCAGCAGTAATAGTCAGCACCCTAAAAATGAAAAGCAACTCTTTTGAGGTGATGAATGAGAGAAAGAAGAGCACCGAAGTTAGAGCACCCATATCATTGAGACTGACTGGGAATTAGATGCTTAATTATGTGTATGGTACTTTAATAGTAATCATTTTCAAAGAATAGATCCTTAAAAATCTCCAAAAGTCCGGATGGTAAAACTTTTTAAAGCCCATTGTAGTCTTCCATGGTAGACTCCTAACAACTGATTTATTTGGGGCTCGGGTGCTATTGTGCTGCTCTAAATGGTAGTGTTAATACAAGTTTTATCCTCTGAAGCTGAAATGTATTAAAGACATATTGAATAAATCAAGTAGTAAAGTGGGAAGAAGAAAAGGATAATAATTATATTAAACGACTTAATTCCAAGGGAAAATGTGTCCTAAGACTAGCGTCTGTGAAGCCAGGGCAAAGAGGCCAAAGGAGTAAATGAGATGGTGTTCTAGTCAGTCACAGCCCAGGCCAACCGAGTGCAGGTCCCACCTGTAAACGGTCTGACAGTGCTCGAAAGTGATCTTGTTTTCTGTCGTGTAAATAAAATCTATTTACAACAGAGACAAGCAAAGCCAATTAGGGAACTATGCAAGGGAGAGAAAGGGAGAGAGGCAGAAGAGTTCAAACGTGGAGTTCTAATTCCCACGGTCCACAATACATCCTGGCTCCTGCAGCTTTTCTTTTGATTCTTACGTTTTGGTCCAATACATGCCCTTTTTTAGTCACTTACAGCTAAAGGGATTACACCTGACACAGCCCCGGCCATTGAAAGAAAAAGAAAACCATCTCCTCTCCATTCTCCCCCCAGTGCACCAGAACTTGCTTCCAACAAGCTGTATCTCCTGTGTCCTGGACCTCTAACCCACCTTCAGATGGGTTCTGGGGATTGAACTTGAGTGTCCAGGTTTGTGTGGCAAGTTCTTTTACGCATCGAGCTATCTCACCCGCCCCAAAATAAACTTCCTTTTGTTTTTTGTTTGTTTGTTTTGTTTTAGGTTTTTTGAGACAGGTTTTCTCTGGGTAGCCCTAGCTGTCATTGTGTAGACCAAGCTAGCCTGAAACTCAGAGATCTGCCTACCTCTGTATCCTGAGTGCTGGGATAAACGTGTGTGCCACCAGGCCCGGCCAAAGATAAGCTTCTTAAAAGCATTGTCTACATCTCCTGGTTGCCTTTCCCTATTATTGTTTCCTAAAAATGATCTGTCTTTCATCAGAGAAACAGTAACTCAGGCCCTGAGGTACTTCATATTAGTAAGTTTTAAAAACTCCACTTTGGCTGGGTCACGGTAGTGCAGGCTTTTGATCCCAGCACTTGGGAGGCAGAGGAAGGCAGATCTCTGTGAGTTAGAGGCCAGCCTGGTCTAACGAGTGAGTTACAGGACAGCCAGAGTTACAACAGAGAAACCCTATCTCGAAAATCAAAACAACAAAGCTCCACTTTGAATTCATAAGGTTCCATAGGCCTCAATGTCTCAGACTACCCCAGAGGAATGGTCCAGGTATAGGGTGTCACATGCTTTTCATGACCATAGCCAACCAATGTGCTTGTCCAATTGTCAGGTCCCCCTCCAAGTATGTGTAATCCCCTCCAGTCGGACCTGCTAGTCACAACACTGTGTCCTAAATTGCAGAATACATACTCGAGGAAACTGTGTAATCTCAAAGGGGAATGGTTTGCTTCAATATATAAGTATATAATATATTAATATAATAATAATATATAATAATGACATATGAACATACACAAGACCTAAAAACTGGTCTTGTGAGGGCAAAAAAAACCACTTTTCCTGGATGGCTTAGGGATGATTAGGGATAACTGCTCAGAGTCATTCCAGCAAGTGACACCCAGAGGTCTGTTTGCATGGAGGAAGAATGGGTGTCATAGAAAGATACATTTCCAGCCCTATTACTGGGCAAGTGTCTTTCTAAGCCTCAGTTTCCCCACTTTTTAAACTTTTTTAATCGTATTGTGTCTCTGTGTGTTTGCCACAAGTGTGAGTGTGTGCACGCGCACACACACGCAAGTGTCTTCCCAGAGAGGCCATAAGAAGTACTAGGATCCCTGGAGCTGGAGTGTTAGATGGTTGTGAACCCTTGGACATGGGAACTTTAATTCTGGGAACTTAAACTCATCCATCTGGAAGAATAGGCGAGCTCTTAATCACTGAGCCATATCTCCAACTTCCTGTTCTTAGTTATTTTTATGGCCCCCCTTTTTTTGTTTTTTTGGGGTTTTTTTTTTTCACTTACCGTCACTTTAAGATAGCTTGGGTGGACTTATTTTTGAGTTTGTCCCCTTAGATGGGCCTGTTCCACCAGAGCAGTGTATCCAAGGTTGCAGTCCTCTCCTATTCCCTTAGAAATGCTATGCAGCAGAGAGTCAGTCTCACACACTTATTTTGGGTCACTATACCTCCCTCGTGTCCGTGGACAAACCTATTGTGTCACCCAGTATCACCACATTCTCCTCCTGCAAGGTTCTGCTCGTCCCTCTGACTTCAGCCGGAAGTCCCTCCTGGGTCTCCAAACCTTTCCTCTGTGTCTCCGAGGTGTGACCCCAGCAAAATCCTTCAGAACCCGCACTCCCTACCCTCTTTCTGGGTGTTTTCTTCATTGTCTTTCTTAGAAATCAGGCTTCAGCCCTAACTGGAAAGTGAAACCTGTTTCCCCTACAGCATTCTCAAGAACGTGGCTGTTTCCCCCACCCCCACGCGCCACGCACCACGGAGCCCAGGGGCAGAGTGTCTTTTGTGGCTCTCTTTGCTGCTGACAGGCAATTCTTCTCCAGCTGAAAAGCCCCAGCTCTTCTGAACACCCACACCCTCAAACTCTACCACCCACTCACCCCCCCAGGCAATCATCTGCCTGCCTCCTGTTCCTGGTTCACAGCAGACGTCAGTGCTGTGCTCACGAGCTGCCTCCCTTACCATGGTGCCCTTCAGTGGCCTTTGTGGCTCGGTAGCCACCTAAAATGTGTGATTGGTCTCCTTTAGCCCAGTCTCCTCTCTTCCATTCCTTTCTCCTCCTCAACACACCTCGGCTACCACCTCCTATAATCCCAGTCAACCTCACGATCAGTGCACAACGGCTGCAATCATGTCTGTCGACCCTGTCTCTGGCTGCGCCCTCTCAAAGAACTGACCCCCAACGACTCTCCAGCCTCATAGATGCTTCTGATCGAAAGGCCCTACCCCTATTTCCTATCCTCTGACTCTGTCAAAGAAATGGCACGGAAAAGTAGGACTTGAGTGGACAGGTTTCATGAAAAGTTTATTTGCACAGTAGCCAACAGAGTCTCCTGTGCGGCTCTACTTAGTATACTGACCTAGGGACTCAGAATAGACAATGAAGTCTCTCCCAAACCAAGGAGTGTGGTAAGCCATTGCCACCAACAGCCTGAAGGGGGCGCAAGAGGTCACCGAACCCCAGGAAGAGCTGGGTAAAGGTAGGTGTGACAAGGGAATCTTACTAGAACCCTGCTAAGGTATGGAGAGGGAGTACATTTCCCACGCTCTGATTTTTGGCCAGTGTCTCCCATTTAACTTCCAGTTCTATCCAGCTGGAGGCCATGAGCCAGGGCACCCCGCAATGCCATGCAGATGGTTTTCTTTCACCACAGTGGGGGGGGGGGGAATGTGTGATGTCATGGAAATGGGAGACAGGGTTTAAAAATATGGCCACTCCTCCATGGTCCTTGCTTCCTTATCCCTGTCCTCGTCTCCATACACATTTGTCATCCTGCCCCACCGTCACAACGGCCTGACAAAAACACTCCTACCCTCTCTACACCTGTACCTGAGCAGGAAACTGGCGGCAGAAATAGTGTGTGAGTCTGCCTTTAAGTTCACCTTAATTTTATATCCAAAAGTCTCAAGTGGGCCCAGCTGTCTGATCACGTTCCTCTATCCATTCACCCTCCCGTGAGTTTTTCCAATTCTCTTCCCAAACACCATCCCATGGTCTCCGGTCCTAGTAATTTTACCAAGAAAATGGAAACAACCAAGGGAAGACAGTTGCATCTTACCTTATGGATCTTGATTTCCCTCATTACCGTAGGCGAGAGACTGGGTGTGGTCACCTTTGACCCACTCAGGGTCTTTTTTTCCTTCCCTGCAGTCACTTCTGTAGGAGAATGACTTCCTTGTAGGCCGTTCCACCTGGATCCACAATGTCACACTACCTTATAAACAAGAAGCACAGCCTTCCTTAGATCCTCCTCAGCCTCTTGCTCGTTTCTCCTCTTTGTCTTCCAGGGGGAAAAAAAAAAAACCCTCATGAGGTCTTATCCCGTTTCCATTACTTTCCCATTCTCTCTGACCCCCACTTTAACCAGCCATTTGTTTCTACTCTTCCAAAGAAACCATTATCTTGGTATCAGTTAGGTTGCTAACAGGAACAAGCTGTACATACAAATTGAGTGATTTGGGAAAATTTTCATAAAAGGCATGGGCAAAGTGAAAGGAAGCCACACAGGACAATGCAAGGACTGACAGCTCGCAGACCTATTGACACATGCAGAAGGAAGAAGCCACAGGGGGCCTCCTGGCAGAAGCAGCAGTCTGGGTAGCAGGTGGCTACAGCACCTAACTGAGGACAGCAGGAGTCCAGTGACTCACCATCTTGCAGTGTGAGATGTACTCCTCCAGATGCTCTCCCTGGGATGACAGGAACTCTCTCAGCCACACCTCAGTCTGCAGCCCTCCCTGCCCCAGCCTCCTGCCTTCCCCAGTTGCCAGACCTGCACCGTGGTCATAAAGTTTTCTCTGCTGACTGCACCCACTACAGCTGTCATAAGTGTGACCACCAATAAGCTAGACATCTACCTCTATTTTGACACAGGAGCCCTGGGAGGACCCAACTGACACTCCATCTCTACAAACCCAAAAGCCATTTAAAGTCTTATGGCCAAGCAGAGTATTGTATGTCTACCCGACTGGAGTAAAAGCGGCATGGGGATTTTCTCAGAAATAAAGTGAGAAATAAGTACGTTTCAAATGTGTACAGCTGAGCACAGTGGGCTCCTATCTTAGTGAATGCAAAGCCTAAGCCAGCACAGCCAAGACCGAAAGGGCAGAGACGGATTACCTACAACAGGTTAGGAGGACATAGGGGTTCTTCCCAATATCCTCCTTCAAGAAAGGAAGATTCAGGAAGTGTGTAAAGTAAGAGGAGGTCATATAGGATATGTGTGTGTGTGTTTGTACACATATGTATATATGTATATGTATATTTGCATAGAAAAGCACTGCTAAGTGTTGGCATATTCTTGAGCATGCTCAGTTTAAGGTCACTTGGAGAAGACTGATGCATATTTGGCCATGCTTTGCTCAAGGTCACGGAGCTCACTCGTAAGAGTGTTAACATTTTATGCAGGACTGCTCTGCGCATAGTGGTTTGCACTGTAAGGTTTTAGCTGAAAATAAAGGACACTTCACAGGTGCACTGATGCAGAGGTCTACCCATAATGACTCCTACTTCTCACAGCAGATGGTAGGAAAGATAGTTAACCGTTTGAAAGAGCAAACATCAGTTTTAAAACCAGTGTCAGCAGAACAGTTACCCTTTCGCTTTGCACTGACCCTTGGAGAACACCCATCACATTAGCCATTACTTGTTGCAATAATTAGTCATCATTATCAACTTGAAGACACTAGGAATCGCCAAGGAGACACACCTCCCAAGTATAACTTCGCAGAGAAGTTTAACTGAGGAGGGAAGACCTAATTGAACGTAGGTGGCGCCATCCCATGGGGACTAAATAAAAGGGGGAAAGAAGGAAGCCCGCTGAGCAGCAGAATTCATCTCTCTACTTACTGCCTGCAGGCACTCTGTGAACAGCTGCCTCAAGTTCCCACAGCCGTGCCTGCCTCGCCGTGGTGGACCCTGTCTTCTCAAACCGTGCGCCAATGGGGACATTTCCCATCGAGATGATAAAAGTGAGAAGGATAGGGAGAACATAGCAAGGAGTGGGCGGCTGCCTTTGGAACTGGTTTGTGAGGGGAACTGAGAAGCATCTGGGCCTGTGGAACGAACAAGCCCTCAAGTGTTGTAAGCAAAGATGAATGTGCTATTCCGATGAGAGGGTGAGCGAGTAGGTGATCAGATGCCAGGAGAAATGCTAGGCCGAGACATCAGGCTCATAAGGCTTCAGAGAGTAACAAGGACTTTATTGGAAACCGGACTAGAGGCTATTCATGACATTCCGGCGTGGAACATGACTGCACCCCGCCTGTGTCCTGACAACTTAAATGAGACCGAATTCAGGGGGTCAGCCCTGAGATCATAGACATGCGGCTAACATTATGCAGACTGAGCAGGTTGTATTTATGTTTTTGGGAACATGTATGTGTATGTGTATATATGTGACAACTAAAGAAAAAGAGGCCATGAATTTGAGAGACAGAGCAAGAGGATACATAGGAGGGTTGGAGGAGAAAAGTAAGTGAAGGTAATGATGTAATTATAATTTCAAAATTATATAAATGTTTTATATATATATATATATATATATATATATATATATATATATATATATATATATATGAAGGTAACAAACTAAACTAATTTGTTTGGCAGAAGAAATTCCAAAACAGCAAAGGACTCAGGTTATGATATGGTTGTGGCTCACTGCTTTAAAAAAATAAAAATATATATTTTTAATCATGTGTATGTGTATGTGAGGGTATATTCATTTGAGTGCAGGTGCCTGCCAAGGCAAAAGGCACTGGGTCTCCCTGGAGCTGGAGTTATGGGTGTTGTTGTAAGCTGCCTATGTGGGTGATGGTAGCTGGATGCTGATCTTCTAGAAGAGTAGTCCTGGCTCGTAACTGCGGGGCCGTCTCTCCAGCAGTTCACTGCTTTTATTCAGGTTTTCTGTAAGAGAGAGCAGCAAGTAGAGTCACAAGTTTGTTCTTCTTTCTTAAAAATGCAATTTGGCAAGAAAAGGAGTGTCTTAATTACTTTTCTATTGTATTGTTAAAACACCATGACCAAGGCAATTTACAAAAGAATGTGTTTAGTCTGGGCTTATGGTTTCAGAACGTTACAGTCCATGATGGCATGGCAGCAGGAACAGCTGAGATCTTACTTCTTGATCAGAAAGTAGGAGACAGTGAGGTCTTAAAACCTCAAAACCTTTCCCCTGTGACACACCTCCTCCAACAAGGCCACACCTCCTAAACCTTCCCAAACAGTTCCACTGACTGGGAACCAAATATTTAAACATATGAGCCTAGAGAAGCCATTCTCATTTAAACCGCCAGGAGGAGCAGGAACAAGCTTACAGTTACACCCAAGGTAGTTGCTAGGAAAGGAGCTATAACAGCTAACGATTGGAGTCATTAAGAGATTGTGCTTGCTAATCTCAATTGTCAACTTGATAAGATCTGGAATAATGTGGAAGATCTGGCTTTGGAGCATGACTTTGTAGGGTTGTCTTTTACTATTATTGTTGTTATTGTTAAATTTATTTTTTCTCTCTGAGGATATACTATATCCTCACCCTATCCTCCCTGTCTCCTCTTCTCCAAGCTCCACCTATCTCCTCTCTACCCCAGATTTACCCCAATACCACTGCATCCCCTCAGGGCAGAACAGGCCTCTCAGGGTTACCACTCAAACAGGACAGATCAAGATGGAACAGGCTGCGCTTGAGCTGTAGGAGTTATCTTGATGAGGCTCATTTCGGGAAGACTCACCCACTATGGGCGTAGCATTCCCTGGGTTGGGACCCTGAACTGTGTGAAACAAAGAAAGATAACTGAGCACAAGCATTAATCTTTCTCTGTTCCTTGACTGCGGATATCTGTAATCAGCTTCAGGCTCCTGCCGCTGTGGTTTCCCCATCATGACAGACTGTGTCTTCGTTAGGGTTTTGTTGCTGTGAAGAGACACCATGACCACAGCAGCTCTGATCAAGAAAAGCATTTAACTGGGGATGGCTTATAGTTCAGAGGTTTAGTCCATTGTCAGCATGGCTAAAGTATGGCGAAGCATGGCGAAGCATGGCGAAGCATGGCAAAGCATGGAGAAGCATGGTAGCATGCAAGCAGACAAGGTGCTGGAGAGGAAGCCGAGAATCCTACATCTGGATCGGCAAGCAGCAAGAAAAGGGAGTGAGCCACTGAGTCTGCTTGAGCTTCTGAAACCTGAAAGCCCTTCCCAGTAACATACTTCCTCCAACAAGGCCACAACTCCTAACAGTGCCACTCCCTATGAGCCAATGGGGGCCATTTTCATTCAAACCACTGCAGACTGCAACCTCAAGCTGTAAGCCAAAATAAGACTTTCCTTCCTTTAAGGTGCTTTTGTCAGAATATCTTATCACAGCCCAGAAAAAGCAACTAAGATAGGTACCCTGAGGCAAGACCACCCATTGAAGCTCCAACTTATCAACATGCTGATCAATTTGAAAGGAAAGAGGCTGGAAAGAAAGGAAGAAAGAAAGACAGAGAGAGAGAGAGAGGGAGAAAAGAAGGAAGGAAGGAAGGAAGGAAGGCAGGCAGGCAGACAGGCCTGATAAAGGTTTCAAGCCCTGCTTGAAAACAAGAGAAATGTTTCCCAAGTTCAGTCACCAAGGTGTGAAGAGGCCACTATTACTACAGTAGAAGCTCCCAGAGCACAGCTTAAACCAGCAAAGGAACTAGACAGCATAGTCAAATGGTGTTACTATTGCAATTGTACAAAATCCAAGAATTCTAGGGTCAAGAAGACTTGCATCAAGGTTCCAAAAGGTGACCTAGGACAGGAGACAGGTGGCAGGGTTGGATTTCCTGCCAGGATTCCTTGAGAGACCATTGTGTGAAGCTATGAAGGTAAGACCTAAGTTGCAATGGAAATACCAGGATTTTTAGCTGTTATCAGGATCATGGGAGGTATGCTGGGGAAAGCTGCAGACACGGAGGGAAGCTGGTCGAAGAGAGAGGTCATATGTGTAGCAGACAGAAGAGGTGAAGGATGTGGCTACCTGTCTTAGGGTTTCTATTGCTCTGATGAAACACCATGACCAAGAGCAAGTTGGGGAGGAAAGGGTTTATTTAGCTTACATTTCCACACTGTAGTCCATCACTGAAAGAAGCCAGGACCCTGGAGGCAGGAAGTGAAACAGAGGCAGTAGAGGGGTGCTATTTACGGGCTTGCTCCCCATGGCTTGCTTAGCCTGCTTTCTTATAGAAACCAGGACCACCAGCCCAGGAATGGCACCACCCACAATGAGCTGGGCCCTCCTCATTGATCAATAATTGTTTTAAAAAAATGCCCTACAGGCTTGCCTACATCCCGATCCTGTGGAGGCATTTTCTTGATTAAGGTGCCCTCCTCTCAGATGATGATAGCTGTGTCAAGTTGACATAAAACTAGCCAGCACGCTACCCAAGCCCACTGGAGTACAGATAATGTCCTCAACCAGCCCCAGGAGCCAGACCCAGACCTTCAGCATGTCGTATTTACCCTGCTGAGATTTGGTCTTTCTTTGGTCTGATCCTTCCTTACTATGCTCCTGTTCTCCCTATATGTTTATTCTGTGCTGCTGTATATTGAAGTGTATGCCTAATGTCTTTATAGGGGTTCATAGGTAAGAGATTGCCTTGAAGCCTGGTGGTGGTGGTGGAGGTCTTTAATCCCAGCACTTGGTAAGCAGAGGCAGCAGAGGCAGGTGGATCTCTGTGAGTTCGAGGCCAGCCTGGTCACCAGAATGAGTTCCAGGACAGCCAGAGTTTACAACAGAGAAACCCTGTCTCAAAGGGGAAAAAAAAAGAGAAATGAAAAAAAAAAAAGAAAGAAAGAAATGTCATTGTTTCTTAATATGGTATTCACCAATGCAAGTCAGGGGGGTGGGGGGTGCGGGGGTGGGGTGGGGGGGGTGAATAAGGGGGACGGAAGGACTAGACTAAGCTTCTTTGGGTAGGCAGGGCCAGGTTATGAGGGGATACTTAGTCAAACTAGCTTTCCACAAAGAAGGGGGGAGCGTGAAGAATATGGTGCTTTATGGGGGGGGGTTGACCTGGAGGGAAGTGAAACTTATGATTTTAACCAGAAAGGAAAATAATAACAGCTCCGTCTGAAGCCCCCTCTGCCAAGCACTACCCTTGAGGCGGCTCCTTTAGTTGCTGAAGTGAGCGCCACCATCCTCACTTGGCTTGCCTCTTTTCCTTGTCCTCCTGGAAAAGCAGGCCCTCGTGCCCTGGTTCCTGTGTTTGTCTCCTGAGGTTTTAACTCCATTTAACATATTTACCTTTCAAAAATCTTTTTTTTTGTTTTTTAAAGATTCTCTCCCTGCATGAGAATGTAAGTCCATAAAGCTAGGTTAATTTGAAATTTTGCTTGAGGTCTGAATCCTCAGTTGAGTTCCTGGTACTGGATCGATTCCCAATCCATACTTTTTGAGTAAATTAATACATAAATAAGTAAAGCGAGTCTCATAGAAGTAACTTGTCTGTGAAAATGCAGGTAATACGTTGAGCACTGATTCGATAATCACCTTTGAAAGACCCCAGAGATGTAATATTCCAGGGCAGACCCCTCCTGGGACGACGGCAGGAGCAATCGGGGAGGTAGACTGAATTGCCTGGATCTGGCGTTGGCTTAGGTAGCGAAGGATACTATAAAGATGCAACCTCGGGTGGTTTTAGCTTCTAGATTGGGCAAGAAGTGCACTTCTTCAGGAAAAATAAAGACCCCGGGTTGGACAGAGCTAAGAAAGAGGAGGGTGTGGTGAGAGATCTTTTTTCACGATTTCCCGGATTCCTAAGTAGTTAGTGTTAATACGGTGTAACAAGTAAATGTAAATCTCTCGCAGTGTGGGGTGGGGAGGAGGAGAGAACTGGATAGAAAGTCACAACAGAGCTTAACTCTGAAGTAATCACGTATTTAACAGTGCTTTTGCTTGTTTGTTGCTTGTTTTTAACTTCGAAACAAGGTGTTGCTATTTTTTAGTCCTGGGTGGAATTAAACTCACAACACTTCTTCTGCCTGAGCCTTGCAAACCGTGGGATTACAGGAGTCTGCCACAATCCCTGGCTCATCCGCAGAAACGTCTGACGGCAGAAGCTCAACTGCTGGGGAAAAACAAAAACCAAAAAAAAACCTCGTATAGGCAGGCTACGTCGCTTTCCCAGATTTCCTGGACGGTGGCTGCCGATTACCCAACATTGCGGAAGAACGCACCAGGGCCGGGGTGGGCCAGGAGGGCGCAGAGGCACCCGTGCACTCGGCAGCCGCGCACACGACTGCACGCGACGGCAGGGACCATTCCCAGGACGCTCGCGCCCCAAACGACTCCCAACCCCCGGCCGGACGCGGAGCCTCGGCACGCCACACGTGTCAGGCGGCCTCCGGCATACAGGGGGCGCTGTGGGCCGCCAGGCGCCGACACGGCGCGAGCGCGCGGCCCCTCCCTGGTGCGCATGCTCGGCCCCGCTGCGGGCTGGCTTTTTTTTTTTTTTTCCCTCCCCCTTTGCTTTTTTTTTTTTTTTTTTTCCGGGCCGCCCCGGCGGCTGCGTACTGGCTGTGGGATGGGAAGTGAAGCCCCAGCGAGCGGCTGCGGCGCGGCTGTGCGGAGCAGCCGGCGGGGGGAGGCGGCGGCGGCGGCGGCGGCGCGGCGGTGAGCAGCCGAGAGCGCGGAGCCCGGCGGCGGAGGGAGAGCACCTGCAGGCACCGGCGGCGGCTCCACCATGGCGATTCGCAAGAAGAGCAACAAGAACCCGCCGCTGCTCAGCCACGAATTCGTGCTGCAGAATCACGCGGACATCGTCTCCTGCCTGGCGATGCTCTTCCTGCTGGGGCTCATGTTCGAGGTGAGCCCTCCGTCCCGGTCCTCCCCGCTCCGTGCTCCGGGCCGGGGGCAACCGGCCTCGGAGGATCCTCTGGGAGCCGCGCAGCTCCCCCCGAGGCCCTGCGGCCCCGGCCCGGCCCGCCGCCCCCTCCCGCGCCGCGCAGTTCCTGCTTCCCGCGAAGGGTTACGTGGCAGCCGGCGAGGGGCCGGCGGGGGCGGCGGGCGGGCGCGGCCCTGCGCGGTGGGCGGACCGGGGCCGAGGCTGCGGGGCCGGGTGACTGACAGGGGGACCCCGGCCCAACCCGACCCCGATCCCGATCCCGATCCCGACCCCGACCCGCAGCAGAGGGCGGGGACGGGGTGCCTGCGGCCCGCCCTCCCCTCGGACCGCCGACGGCCGCTCGCCCAACTTTGCGGGGGGATCGGGGGTGGGGGTCCCGACGCGGAGGTTCGCAACAGCTGTGTCGGGGAGTCGAGCGATTCCGCGTCGGGAAGCACGGGCGACGAGACTGTCAGGAGTGTGTAAATTGTCTTCCCACAGATCGAGTGTTTTGATGACTTATTTAACAGCTGTTGAATGTGGGTAATAAAGTTTGCAAGGTGAACCTGTAACATCCCACGGGTTTTTTTCCACCCTCCTCAGTAAAACCGCCCACTCCCCCCACCCTTTCTATTTTTTTTCAAGTCTGTAAGCCTCTGAGTCACATTAAGTATATCGATCATTACCATTTTGTCTCTCTTACCCCCTCCCCTCCCCCGCCGCCGCCGCGCGCTTGTAACCTAGTGAGGATAAATAGATTATTCATTTTTATCAGTCGTCTCTACTGTCGAGAATAGAGCTTTAAAGATCTGAGTGAAAGCAAGAAACTAATGGAATGAGACAGTGATGAAAGGTGAATACGGTTTTGGTTTTGGTTTTTTAGTTTTCGTTGAGCCTCATTTGGGTTTTTTTTTAATTATTATGATCATCAGATAACTTACTACGTTATGTTTGCTTCTCTTCTGATTTCTTTGAATCTACATATAGGTACATACTCCTGTTAGTGTCACATACGGTTGTAGCCACTACATAAGGAGGTGGGTGACAGAGTGAACAAAAAGAGAACTTAACTTGTCAAAAAGCTTACTAGCTAACCCAACCGTGAGACATAATTTGTCTTCCCTTACGAATGAAATAGAAATCACGGTACAGGCCTGACAGCTGTTGTTGAAGAATCAGATGATTCGGATTGTACAAGTCTGACAGTATTATATGGATGGGTGGTATTTAAAATGCAGGGTTTAGTTTGTTGCCCTGTGGTAAAATGTTTGCCTTAATTATTTGTTAGAGATTGAACCCAGGGCTGGTGTGGGGTAGAAAGAGCTCTAAGGCCTGACCTGTACCGCCAGTTTCTAGTCCTTCCTTCTCCATGTCAGAGGTATGGCTCTGGGTTAGGTTATCACCAATGAGTATGATGCTGAATATTTGTAATCTCTGAATTTATGACTTTTTTTCCTGCTGTAATGTTAAAAGTAATGCTTTAACCTCAGGAGTCAGAGGCAGGAGAATTGTGAATTCCAAGTCAAGTGAGGTGACATAAATCCCTCCCTACCTCAAAAATGATAGTGATAAAAATAAAATGCAGTGCTTTCATATGCACAGTGTGCTACAGTTTCTGATGACTGGCCATCTCGAACTTATAGTGACAATTCCTGACTTCAGAGGCATAATCCAGGGGTATGAGTATCTGCAGTGCTTTAAGTAAAGTGAAATGTAGACCAGAAATTTGGACACTTAGAAATCAAAGACTCTACCTTTATCTAAACTGCTTTGCATTCTGTTGCCCCATTTTCTAAGAAAGTTCGCTATTAATGATTTTTTTTTTTGAGACAGAGGCTCTCTGTGTAGCCCCTGGCTATCCCAGAATTTGCTATGTAGACCAGGCTGGCCTCGAACTCAACAAGAACAACCTGCCTCTGCCTCCTCAATGCTGGGATTAGAAGTTTGACAGTAGGTGGGTTGTTTTATTGCTAAATAGAAGCTTTTAAAGTCACCCCAGAAAGGAATGAGGGTTAAAATGGTAAGCAGGAGAGAGAGCAGTCGGTGCAGGTCATTTGTTTTCCTTAACCATATGGTAAAGATTTAAGTTTTGAAGCATGTCGTTTATACATGGGAGAAACTGACTGGGTGGGTTTTTGCTGTTTGACTTTTGAAGTAATCGCTGCTGAGTCTCAGTCAATCTAATTACAGAAGTACAGTGCATATGCTGAAATACAGAGAAGCTGATATTTTGCAGAACTGTTCAGGCCTTTGTGGAAGAATATTGAGGAAATATTAGGGTGTTTATGGTGAAACCGAGAAGGAAAACACGGTGTGCTTCTTACCAGACACGCGTGCGGGAATGCTCTAGAAGTCAGTGTTCAATTTAGGGAATGTCAGAACGTAGTCTCCTTATCTATACGTGGGCTATTCAGAGGCTTAACTAATACGTGTAGTGCCTTGCTCAGTGTCTGACTTATAATAAGGTAGCTGTGGTTATTCCTTGGAAATTCATACAAGTTGGAAAACAGAGGTTTTAGATGACAGAGGTTTCACACACACACACACACACACACACACACACACACACACACACAGAGGGAGAGAGGGAGAGATAGAAAAGGTTCAGGAAGAAGTCATCTGTTTGAGGGAAATGTTCGATTTTAGGAAGTTTTTATTATACAGATCTTGTAAATAATGTTTTCTTTTTCCAGTCCGTATCTGTCTACAGAATACAAATACCATTAGTGATTTTGTATTTAAAGTAGGAAAAAAAATGAAACAGTAGAAAAAGATGTCAGGATTTTTTGGAAGCTTCCTAGAGAGGATGACACGGGAGAATAGAGAGAGTTTCGCAGAATAGTTTTGGGAGGAGTGACTGCAGGTGGGCAGTCAGGAATCCGCAGGCTGTTTGAACTCGAACTCGATGGGTTTAGGGATATTGACATAGGGCTATCTCAGTATCAGAAGCTTCACCTGATTTATTCCTAGATTTATTTGTGCATATGTGCACAGGTACACACACAAACCTCTGTGCCACGGCACACATGAAGAGATCAAAGGACAACATATGGGAGTCAGGTCTCTCTCTCCTTCTGTCCACCACGAGGGTTTAAGGATTGAACTCAGGTCATCAGGTGTGACAGCAGGCACCATTATCCACTGACCCACGTATTATTATTTGTTTTTAGTTTTAATTTTAAATGTCCTAATGCATGAATGCTTTGCCCACATGCATGTCTGTGTACTCTATGTGTGCCTGGTGCTCTTGGAGACCAGAAGAGGGTGTCAGGCCCCCTGGCACTGAAGTCGGACAGCTGTAAGCTGCTCTGGGTGCTGGGAGTCAAACCTGGATCCTACGGAAAAACAGCAAGCACCCTTAACCACTAAGCCGTCTATACGGACTTACAAGTTTGATTCTTAAACGTAGCTTGTCTTAATGACATTTTCCTCCTGTCTTTAAAAAAAAAAAATATATATATATATATATATATATATTAACTGATGGAGAAGTAGAATTTAATAGTCAGAAATTCACGTACATTTCAGGAATCCAGCGTATTTGGTAATCACACCGACCTCCAGCGGTACCCACTGACAGCCTCTCAGAATAACCGCTGAGATTTTATGACTTTGAATTTGTAAACTTGGATTTCTCTTTAGGTCGTGGTAACCTATGTGAGATAGGTCTAAAGTAATTTCACTTTTTTTCTTATAAGTGGACCGTAGTATAAATGTCCCAGTCGGCCCTTTTTACTTTTTTACGTACTAAGCAGCGGGGTGGTGTGTTGATATTATAAATGGATGTGTCCTGCTGTTAATTTGCTAAAGCAGTGCTGGCTGGATCTGATGCTTGGGGAGCTAGTACTTGTTTTTTGGGGGGGGTTATAGCTCCAATTTTTCCTGCTATCATTCTGCCTGATGTCACATGCTAAACCAGATCTTAATTTTATTTGGAAGCCTTGCATAAAAGGATAATCTAATTCCTGTTGTATTTAGAATTTGGTACTGTATTTATCTTGAAGATTTACATGTGCTGTGTAGAAGGGAAAGCAAAGTTTCCCCTAAGCTGTGGTATTGATGACCTCATACTGTAAACTGAAAATGGGGACGTGGATGCAGCAGGAGAAGAGACAGAGTATAGATGTACAGGCAGACATGCCTGGATGCCCACAGCACACACACAGGGGCGGAGCGGGGGTCAGAGGAGACTTTTCAGGAGTCAGTGCTCTCTTACTTTCATCGTGTGCGCAGGAAGTCAGACTTACGTGGTCAGCCTTGAGGCAAGCGCTGTCTCACCAGCCCCACTAAATCTCATTTTATTTTAAATCTTTTTTTAAACTTTATATTGGGGGGGGGGAGGAAGAGAGAGAATATGAGTGAGAATGTGTGTGTGGGGGGGGTGGATCAGAAGGCGACTTCACCTTCCATCACAAGAGTTCCAGAGATTGAACTAAATGCCAGACTTGGCAACCAGCACAATCCACCTGAACCGTCCCACCGGGCCCTCGCTAAGTTTTTAAAAATATTTTACTTCATTTTATGTGCATTGGTGTTTTTGCCTGCGTGTATACCTGTGTGAGGGTGTTGGATACCCCTGAACAGGAGTTACAGCCAGTTGTGAGCTGCCACATGGGGGGAACAGCAGCCAGTGTTCTTAACCGCTGAGCCATCTCTCCAGCCCCCCCACCCTCCCCCACTACCAAGTTTTAATACAGTACCCATTAGCTCTTCTGTTCACCCGGGAACTTCATATCCTCCCTGTTCACAGTAACTCACTTTAGTGGCCATATTCTAGACTTTTTTTTTTTTTTTAATCGTAGGCCTGATTTATCTCTAGATCACGAATTCCAGGATAGCAGAGTTCAGCCTGCACAGTGCTCACCCCCACCCTCCACTGCCCTTCCACCGCTCTCTAGCCAGTCCACATTGTTGGCATAAATCTGCCTCTTCCTTTCCTCCCGAGTACTAACTAGCTCTAGCGTCTCTTCCCGTACACTTCACTCGGCTGAAGGACGCCCCCTGCACCTTGCACGCGGGGACAGCGTCTGCAGCTGTCTGTTCTACCGCACTGTGTGCTTGCTCTGTGTGTTTGCTACACGTAATGTGTCAGTGGAACTGGACTCTGAAGGGAGAAGACTTTCCAACAAAGAAGGACTCTGTGGAAGGGGGCCAGGAAACAGACGAGACCACTGGATAGAGAGGACTGTAGGCCACACTGTCGTAGGAAGACAGGGATCCAAGGGAGGACTCTGGGCGGGTAGAGCGGGGACCGTGGTAACACAGCTGGAAGATGACTGTGGTGGCCATGTGGAAGGAAGGTCCGAGGGCCTGAGACCGCTTAGGTTGTGCCTGGCAGCCTTCCACAAGGAAGAGACGCGTCCTTCTCAAGATCTAGCCGTGACGCTGAAGCACTCGGTGATGTTTCTGTGCTTTCTTTCCTGCCTCGCCCTGATGTGTGCTGTGCCTGACCTTAAGTGTACCTGGCTTCTACCTCTGCCGCCTTCTTAACCGCCGTGTGTACCTCAGGAACTTCAAACAAGCTTTTTGCACCACACCTCTGAGAGGCATTTCCTACCCCCAAGGAAAAGCCAAGGACTCGGCCCTTTATCCCCAGCGGCTAGGCTATAGTGTAGGCTGTTGGCACAGATCCCGCAGCATGGTTAACAGTTTGTTTACTGGCCCCAACGCAACCCAGCTTCTTGTCATGGATTAGTTCATTCATCTGTGTTTGAGCCTTTCCGCTCTAGCGCTGGCCTTGGTGCCTGTAAACGCCGAGTAAACATCCCATCCTTGCGTTCCGACCACTTTATTTCCACCAGCAGTCAAGTTGATGAAATGTGGGCTGACCAGTTGACCAGACGCGTGGGGGAGGGGTGCGCACACAGACCCTGCATGTGGTCCATCTTCTCTCAGGCAAACTCTGATTCCTTTTATTAATTATACAGTATGTCCCTTGATAGGAACTTCCTGGTGGTTTTTCTGCAATAGAGAACCGATATTTGAGAAGCCGTTGTTCACTGGGTCAAAGGAAGCTCTCGTTCTTGACATGCTGACATTACAAATGAGTTACATACATGTTCTGGATTACAGAAAAATCCTTGGGTGAACTGTCCTAACGCCAGACTCTACTTGTGGTCAGAAGTCCCCACCGTGCCTACCCAAGTTGCCACAGAATGGTGTGCCTTGCTTCTTAGAACTGGGCATGGAATTTGTAATCTTTTTGCCCTTGGCATATTGGTTTGGGAAAGAGTCATGGTTGATGTTTTCCATGCTTTCTCTCTCCAGATAACAGCAAAAGCAGCCATCATCTTTGTTGCTCTTCAGTATAATGTTACCCGCCCTGCAACAGGTAGGTATTTATGTTGGCATGCAATTGAACAAACTTGGAAGTATTCCTGGACACTAGAATCTGTGTTAATCTCTACAGATCCCAACCATGATTAGACTAAATATCATTTCTAAGATTCTGCCATATAAGATCTAGTGTCTGGGCTTTATCTTATCCTGAACACTGTATGAAACCTGGTTTTATGTGTTTATTGTTTATTATATATTTTGTGCATGGTCTTGAAATTTCCATCAAAGAACTCTTTGTTTTGCTTTCCTCGAATCCTTCCCTAAAGGAATCCCGAGAATCGATGCAGTTGGTAGTTGCTGTGCAGTTAGGATTTCCACAGGCGTGGTGTTCCAGCTCGGTTTTTTTCCCCCGAGGATAATCCCTTTAGATTTACTATTTTCATTTTTGTTGTCTTCTGCCTCTAGCAAGTATTTTGATAGAGAACACATTAGTAAGTTCTAGGAATTACCAGGAAATTGTGTCCAAACTATACTTTTATTTTAGAAAGTTTTTATTTCCAAATCGCGCTACGTAAAAGTAGAGTCGTACGGGCAGTTGGCCACTGTCGAGTGCGGTAACACGGTGACTACTATTATAAGTGAGAGCTGGCGCTTGCATAAGGAAATGTGAACGTACCTGGCAGTAGTCTACTCTGGGGTTTCCCACCTTGGTTGAAGACCAGAAGGACAAGCGCAGTTGGTTCTCTTGTGTGTTGTTTTAGAAATGCTTGATTTACTGTCTGAGAAAACAAGTTGCTCGAGACCTCGGTGTTGCTTGGCATCTGAGACGCCGGAATGATGTTCTCACCTAAGTGCCCCTATGCAAACCCCCGGGAACAGGTGCCAACAATTCACAAATACTAAGATTTGTTTTGAAAAAGATCAAAGAAATTAAAAAACAAAAGTAACTTCTAAGTAGTTGCATCTCTCTGGTGCTTAGAGATCAGAACCAAAGCAGATAAAAGTCAAAATTAGCTTTCAGTGAGGATCATGATGGAGGGTCCAGTTTGCTGCAAGTCCAGCCAGAGGGCTGCAGGGGCTCTGGAGAAGGCAAGCAAGTAGCCCCTGGAAAACTGCCGGGTAGAGTGTAGCTCCCTTCCCCTGTTTTTTGGTTTCTGGTGGTGACTAACATGTGTCAAGTCTTTGTAAGTAATCCCCGAAGCTTTGGGTTGTAGACAGCCTCTTCGGTTTTCATTCCCCAATGGCTCGAGATGTTCAGGAGAAACTGTCTATGATACCTCTGTAGAACTTTTACTGGGTTAGTCTCCTTTTGTTCGTTCCCATAACTATGTTGTACCGAGTGCTGTTTTCATAATCTCATGTATATTTTTGTGTGTGTGTGTCCTTTTTGGCCTTCAGAAGAACAAGCTACTGAATCAGCATCCCTTTATTACTATGGTTTCAAAGATTTGGCTACAGTTTTCTTCTACATGCTAGTGGCGATAATTATTCATGCCATAATTCAGGAGTATGTGTTGGATGTAAGTATACAATCTCAGAAATCCCTATTTTGTAAAGCACTAGTTCTCCATACTACGATAGTCATATGTTATGTGTATTCTGTGACTTGTTCTTTATTACTAATAGCTGGTTTTATTTTTAGAAAATTAACAGACGAATGCACTTCTCCAAAACAAAACACAGCAAGTTTAATGAATCTGGCCAGCTTAGTGCATTCTACCTATTTGCTTGTGTCTGGGGCACATTCATTCTAGTCTCTGTAAGTATGTCCCTCAGTATTCTTACACACTGTCTCATTTAACATTAAGAGCTCTGCTCACGAATGAGTGTAATTTGCTGACTCTTTGCATGTAGCACGAATCCCAAGCTGTTGACTGTTGCAGAAGGCCTAACATATTTGTAGTTGTGGGATATGGTTTTTATGTCTTGTAGTCACTTGCAGCAGGTCTCTGTCCACAAAGAGGATCACATGTCCATGATGAGCTGGCCTGGGTTAGATAGGCAGCAGTGTTTGTGGTTAGTCATTTCCTCCTTTAAAAGTCCAGGTGTCTCCCAGACAACTTAAATGTATAAATACTCAAGTTAGGCGGGCAGAACCTTTAGCTCTCTTTAATGAGGAGAGGGAAGACAGGATCAATTTTAATGTTAAGTAGAAGCACCGTCCGTTCATACCCTATTACACGGCTTAACACACTTTTAAGATTAAGTGCACGATTCTTTTAAAAACCAGTGGAGGAGATGAACAACACAGTGAGAGCCCCAGGATCCAACACTTAATGCCAGAGAGATATTAAAACTCAACTTTGAATCCAGAGCCCGTCCCATCTGACTGGCGTAACAGACATAAGGGAAATTACAGCTTAAAATCTGTTTATCTGTTTTTAACGTAACAGTTACCCGGGTGAGGCGTAGTTTTGTTAAAGACATCACTTTAGGTTTTGGAGGGGTTTTTTTCTTTTTTGCTTTGCTTGTAATTTTCACCAAATCCATCTAGTTCTCCGAGAGAAAGATTTGCATAGCATTATGTGGACATGAACTTGCATCACTGTGAACTTCTGTCAACAAGCACGGTTTTCAGTCCTCTGATTACATGGGACAGAGTCCGTCCTTACAAAGCTGATCTATGCCTGTCACACACTGTTATTGTTTATTGCACGGTATTTGCTTATCTGTACTTTGTACCCCACTGTGTTGACAGTGCTTGAGAATTGGGAATTGTGTCTTACCTGGTTCTAAATCCCATACTCATTTTCGCTTTGCTAACACAAGCAATTCAAATTACATTGGAAAAGCTAAAACACTTGGTTTAGTGTGCTCTTTGGAACCTTTTGTGGGGAACCCGTAAATGTTTGCATGGTACTCACGGGCCACTTTTCCTGTCTCTTAGGAAAACTATATCTCAGATCCGACTATCCTGTGGAGGGCTTATCCCCACAACCTTATGACGTAAGTTGTTTTTCTTGTCAGGCCTTCCTTAAGTGAAGACCGTTCATGTTGCAAACAAGCCGAATCCATTCCTGTTAAGTTGTTTGCACTTGATGCTAGTACATGAAGTGGGTGCATTGCCCGCAGCCTGAGGGCAGTCGCATCGCCCAGTGTCTCAAGGAGAAAGCGCTGTGTACAGGTTTGTGAAGGAAGGGAGTCACGTGACCGTTCGTGTGTTGACTCCAGCAGTAATATCCCCCTTACAGAGTCATTCTCTGATTTAAAGATGAATGTGCAGTAGTTTCTTGAACTTCTGTAAGATGCGGTTATAAACGCCATACTTGCATGACATGCGGCTCTATCACCTTCTGGAAGTGGCTTGGGGATTGGCTTTGCATTTTCCATCTTAGACTTCCAGAGAAGACTGAGAAGGAAGAAGAGGCCCAGAAGGGCCAGAGACTTGTAAAGAGGAGAGTGCTGAGTCTGATTAAGACGCGTCTCCTGGGAGCCCTCCTGTGCCTCCATCCTGTCTTTAGTTCTGCCTCTGCCTGCATTTGTTTGTGTTGCTCTGTGTTGCAGCCAGGTAGAAATAATACTCCGCTAAGGAAAACAGCAGGGTGTTTGGCACGGAGATCGCCCTGGTCCGGTGACTGTTACTCCGTGCACCACCGCTCTGCAGCAGCCCCTGCTCTTTCTGCATGCGTTCACTACAAAATGATGGGTTTCACTGTGACGTTGGGTGGTCATTTTGCTGTTGGCGGAGCCTTATAGAGCCGCGGGCCGGTCAGGCCCCTGTTTGTCCCATGGCTGGCGTGGCCTACTCCTTAGCTGTCGGTAACCAGCAGGCAGGAAGTTGGGGTTCCGATGGCCTTGCCCACTCTGGCAGCGGCAGAGTTGACTGAGTTGGGAGGAACTGGGCGTCTGGCTGCCGAAGAGCTGCTCAGAGACGGGTGGAATTTCTTACGAAATCCCCAAAGTGCGGCTGTGTTGTCTCCCCTGGTCTCTCGCACCTGGTTTTTGTTTGCTTGCTTGTTTTAAACACTGTACTTTAAAACATGTTTGCTTCCTCACACAGATTTCAAATGAAATTCTTCTACATATCCCAGTTGGCATACTGGCTTCATGCGTTCCCTGAACTCTACTTCCAGAAAACCAAAAAAGTAAGCTGGGAAGTTTTTTGAGTTTTTTTTTTTTTTTTTGTGTGTGTGTGTGTTTGTTTGTTTTAAACTTTAAAAAAGTCATCTTTTTTATTCTAAAAACTGAACGCTCCCCCTGTCCTTGGCCCTGGCTCTGTTTCTGCCATTTTTCCCACCTCCCCCTTCATTCAGAAGCTAAATTTCTGAAATATTTCTTGAAGAAAACTTGCGATTCTGTTTAGTTCTTACATTTGACATGCTGATTGCTCACTTTTAAATCAGTGGTAATTTAAATTAAAATTTAAGCAAGTTTTTAGAATGTGTTAGCTTCCTCTGCCTGTTTTTTTTTTTTTTTCTTTTTTTAGCGATTCGTTTCACAAGTAACTGGTTAGATTGCAACTAACAGATCTGCACGTAAGTCCAAAAGAAGACTCCAGTGTTGACAGAAAAGCAAACTGTAGTTAAATTTTCACCAGGGATACCCCATCCTGAGAGGGGTTGTGGAAAGGGTTTGCTTAGAGAAGCGGGTCAGCTCCTGGAGCGCTCGGTGCCTCGGTGGCATTGCACAGTGTTGCTCCGGTCCCCCTGCTCGCTCCTCGCTGCCAAAGCTGCCCCTCTGAGCCCAGGAGGCTCCCTCCCACCCGCTCCTCCCCCTCCGCACACTTCGCATCACGCTCATATTCTCTCGTTTTATCCTTCTCACGCGAAGGATGCTCTTTGAGGATTGCCTTTTCCCTGTGATAGATTAGCCGAGTATCTGTTTATTTGGGGGTGGATAGAGTATCTTGTCTTTTTGTTTCATATAAAAAATAAAACAACCGTGTGTGGGTTGAAAATAATGTCAAAATGTCAGGGAAGGATACATGGGTAGGGATCATGATGAGACAATGTCTGTCCGTTATTAATGACTGAGCCCAGGCCGCAGCTACACATTCGTTCTTTTCGCTCCTTGTCGGTTGTGTGCAGATCTACATTTGCCATGCTTAGCATGTTTCCTCTTTAACTCCCTCACTTTGAGAAGTTTTCCTAAGTGGAGTTGTGACAACCATTTACGGACTGATGTATCTCTGCCCTCACAAAATCCACAGATAGTCTTTAAAAAGTGTGTGCCACACATAGGCCCTTTATCGTCTGTTTTGTACATGTGCCAGGTGTCTGCTGGGATTAGGAAATGGTATCAAAAGTGGGGGCCATGTCTTCTGACATACGTTAGTATTTCTGTGATATCGTGGAACAGTTTTCCAGTTGATTAGACAGATTAGGGTGAGGATCCTCATTTGCTTTGAATGTCTGAAAAATCCTTAGGCCCTCAGTTTCCAGTAGTCCTTCCCTGTCTGGTGAGCTCCTCGTGTGAGTCTTAGGTGTCCTAGAGCTGTATTGTGCAAAATAGCAGCTGTTGGCCACATCTAAAACACGTTAAGTAGAAACACACTTCCGCTCCTTAGTCACACTAGCCATAATCAGTGCCCCTTATCCATGTGTGGCTAACATCTGCCGTTTTGTGTAGAAGATACACACACACACACACACACATACACATCTTTTATAAAGATGGTTTTTCTGTGTGGCCCCAGTCTGGATTACAACTCATGATCCTCCTGCCTCAGTCTCTCCTGAGCGAGGGGAGGTAATGGGTATATGTTACCTGGACAGAGACTTAGGGACAAAACTTTGTTGGACAATATTCTTGACAGCATCATAGTTTTTTATTCTTTACTACTGGACATGGGTCAACTATTTTAAGCGTTCTTTAAGGTATTTGTGTATCCGTGGGCATAATACCTCTGGGTTTCATTATTTATCCAAGTCTGCATCTTGCTCACTGACCCTGGCAAGTAAAAAGGAACGTTTCAAAGCAGTTGTTCATTTTAGCTCTTAAAGCCTTTTTCTTACCAGTTCCTGCCAGATGGCATTTCTCCAGAAATGCAGTCTAATTTTTATAGAATAATTTGCATAACTTAGAACTTAACTGAAACTATTTTTAACACTTCCACGTGACAGTTGAAAGTAACTGTTTCACGTAATTAGCATAATTTCAAAGTAACAGCTGCATATGTGTTAAACAGTTTCTTAAAATTTACTCTATGAAATTTATTTTTGGAAGAACTCTTTACTGGAAGAAACTAGCACAGTGATTGTTTGGAACCAGTCTCACGGACAGATGAATAAGGAAGGAACAGATCAGGAGGCGTGGCGGCAAAGAGCTCAGTGTTCTCGGGTAGGAATAGCGTAGATGCACCTCCGTTTTGCCCATTGGAGACTGGACATGCCATTTCTTAGCCAGGCATTGTGCTGTGTAACCACAGTCCCAGTTACTGAAGAGGCTTACTGCGGCGGGAAGATTGTCTGGGCCCCCAGCTTGAGCAATATAACAAGAAACCCCACCCAAAAAAGCCGTAATTCCTTAGCTAGTTTGCACTTAGCATGCTTTTAGGGAGCTCGAAAAATAGTCGTGGTTTTTTGCTGGTAATCAAATTGGCTTTGATTATAGATAACAAACTTGATTATTATATAAAATATTAGAAATGCTTTTCCCATCCCTTCTTCTGGACAGCCACAGTCAGACTGGTCTCTGTCACTCACTACTAGAGCCTCCCTTAGAAGCAGCTCAAAGCTTTGTCAGAGTCTGTCCTCAGACCTGGATAAGGAACTCTAAAGAGGCAGTGGTGGAAGTTTTTGTTTTGTTTTGCTTTTTGTTTTTTCGAGACAGGGTTTCTCTGTTGTAACTCAGGCTGTCCTGAAACATATTCTGTAGACCAGGCTGGCCTTGAACTGACAGAGATCCGCCCGCCTCTGCCTCCCAAGTGCAGGGATTAAAGGTGTGCGCCACCACCTGCAGTGGTGGAAGTTTTTTAAACCTTATGTGCCCTTCACAAATACTGATCATTACTCAAAATAATTGACAGATCCCTGTAATAGGAAAGGTTTTTAGGAAGTTTAAGATGGACTACAGGGGAAATCTTTGCCTTTTATAGGCATGCATGTGATCATTTGTACTAAAGTTTGTTTTTAATGAAATGTCAAGGAATGTGTCTTCTTATGAAAATAGAAATTTACCAAAGAATAATTCCTCTTTAATAAAAGAAGGGTCCTGGAATGACAAGTGAGCGTGTCACTTGGCATTATTTACAGCTTTTGGAACTCACAATTTAAGCACACTAGTTAGATTTTCCGTGAAAAATGGGATTATCCCGGCTTTATGGCACTCCATGGTCTCCTTCTCACATAAGCTGTGTGGACGCTAGTGTTGAGGACGCGGAGCCGGGTGTCCCGGCACACACCCAGAAGCACACCAGGACTTCCTGACAAGTTCTTGAAAAGTGAAATGGCTTGGGAAAGCTTTTTCAAATGACTCACCGTTGTGAGTATTCGCATGTGTTAATCGAAGGCGAAAATCTCACCGTGGCTTCCGGTAGAAAGTGTCGATTCCCATACCTCAGGCCGGGGACAGTGTGTGGGCATGCCCTGAGAGAGCACAGACCTCCGCTGCTCCCAGCCTGTGCGTGTCCAGCCTGCAGCTCCCACAGCAGTGAGGAGCCAGCCTCGGACAGCCGCTGACTCCGCAGGTGACCAGCCAGCTGGTTCTGCGAACTCCTTCTCAGAAAGCCATATTTTACCCAGCCTCCTTGCCTCTCTCCTTTCCCCACACCTTCCGTGGCTGCGTAAGCCCAGAGACCGGGTGCCAGACAGGAGGAGTTAGGTTGTCAGCTGCAGACCTGTGAGCTCCAACCTGTGGCCCTCCTCCCGTGAGGCCTGCAGAGCATACATGGGGGAGGTTGACCTGGGGCAGTAAACTGAAGCAGTCATTTTCTGGATGAGCTGTCTCTAGTTAGTCTTCGTTCTTACCAGGGGTGCGTGTCTCCAGTGGCTCCCTGTGGTTGTGTCCTCAGTCTCCTCGATGCTTCTTTCTTTCTTGATAGTGTTTTAATGCCTGGTGTGCAGAGATGCGTTAACTTGCCCAAGACCGCACCAGTGGGAAGTGCAGATCTTAGCTCTCTTAGTTATTTTCACCTTCTCTGTGGTAGGCCTTGAGTGAACAAACACTGCTTTAGAGACACTTGTTCGCATACAGCTAAGGGACTCTTGCTTAGGAAAAGGTTCCTTGATAACTGCCTTTTTAAAAGCTCTTGGTGCTGTTTCAGCAGCTTGGGGGATTATTGGTTGTAGGGTGGATTTCAGTGGTGCCGTTATATCTGCCATCGTTACTGACTGGTCGGTTGACTACCAAAAAGGGCTAAGATGCAAAGTCAGCTGGATGTAGGAAAGGTACGCACGGTGTGGGTTGTGCTGTTGAAAATGAAGTCTCGGGGTGAGGGAGATGGCTCAGCATTAAGAGCATGTAACTGTTCCTCCAGAGGACCCGAGTTCAATTCCCAGCAGCCACATTAAGTGGATCACAGCCACCTGTAACTCTAGCTCCAGGCCAGATCCTCTGTAGGTACCTGTTCTCGTGAAGCACACACTTACACTTAATTAAAAATACAACGTATATTTATAAATGCATATGTGCGATATGTATAATACAATAACAGTATGATACTTTAAGTGAAAGCGTTAAGCGTGTCTCTCACCTCGGATGTGTCTTTGTGCTTGCAGGAGGATATTCCTCGTCAGCTGGTCTACATTGGGCTTTACCTCTTTCACATTGCTGGAGCTTATCTTCTGAAGTGAGTTGGGATTTGGCTCAGGTGTAGTGGACAGCGCGCTGACTGATCCGAGCTGGCAATGAGCCTTTCTGTGTTCTCTTCCAACAGCTTGAACCATCTGGGCCTTGTTCTCCTGGTGCTGCACTACTTCGTTGAATTTCTCTTCCACATCTCCCGTCTGTTTTACTTTAGTGATGAGAAGTATCAGAAAGGGTAAGGATCCTCTTTGCTTTTGGTTGCTCAGCAGGTGTTTGAGGTCAGATGGTCTGCTTCCTTGAGAAGTCTTAAGTCTTGTTGCTAGCACAGTAAAAGAAAATGGGCCGGTGGGTGGTGGCACCCACCTTTAATCTCAGCATTTGGGAAGCAGAGGCAGCAGATCTCTTGAGTTCAAGGCCTGTTCGGTCTACAGAGTGAGTCCCAGAACAGCCAGGGCTACAGAGAGAAACCTTGTCTCAAAAAAGAAGAGAAAGAAAGCTAAACCACTTAGCAATGTTCATACTTCATATTTTATCCTTTAAAATGGAGTCTTTCTTAGCTGGAAAGATAATGCATTGGACTCAGAAGGGTTTGGTAGTCAAATGTTCCTGCAATAGCGTGGTTTTCTTTTGGCAAAAGGGGTAGAGAGGAGAACTGTTAGGAGAAAATAAAGGGATGGGGCCAAGGGGATGGCTCAGCAGAAACCTCATCTTCCACCCAAGCCTGATGGCCTGAGTTCAGTCCCCAGAACCCATGTAAGGGTCTGAGAAAAGAATCAAATTCACATAGCTGTCCTGATCTCCACTCACTGGCCGTGGCGTGCCTGCATGCCCACCCACCCCCACAGCACACACAGTACATCAAATTGTTTTCTAAAAGCAGAAAATGAAGGGATGGGTAATACAGCCTTAAGGATTTAAAAAAAAAAATGAGACTAGAAAAGTGTAACTCCTGGAGCGTGTGGAGTCTGTACAACTCTAGATGGGGTCGGTGTGGTGCTTACAGAGCGCTGTCCTGGCTCTCACCCAGCATGTCTCAGTTGTTTAGTACAGAAGCTCTGGAGCACGTTCCTTGTACTTAACAATGAGCAAAAATATGAAGCAGAGCTGCTAGCTGGAGTTCTGAAAAGACCTAAGTAGGGTAATGGATGCTGTGGGCCTCGGAAAGTATGCCGCAATGTGTAGAATCTCCCAGGCATCTGAATACGAAAATCCTCTTTGCAGAATAAGAAATGCTGTTTTGGGGACTAGAAAGATGGCTCCATGGGAAAGTGCTTGCAGTGTGTGCAAGCCCGAGGATCTGAGTTCAAATCCCCAGTTCCGTGTGTGAAAAGCCAGGTGGGGGGCTGGCAGCAAGAGGGTTCTGGGGCTGGGCCAGCCAGGCGAGCTCACCAAGCCAGGTTGGTGAGATCTGCTTTCAACAAGAGACCCTGGTCTCTAACAGTAAGGAGGGGAGAGTAACCAAGGAAGACGTCCTCACTGATCTTCGGCCTCCTCAGGCTCAGCCACACACATGCATGCTTGTAACACAAAAGAAGTACCGTTTGGTATGCATTCGCTCTGGAGGGGCCTAATTCTAGTAGAACCATCTCTTCGCAATTTTATTACTGTGACTTTGCACATTTTCCTTACAGATTTTCTCTCTGGGCGGTTCTTTTTGTTTTGGGAAGACTTCTGACCTTAATTCTTTCAGTCCTTACTGTTGGTTTTGGCCTGGCAAGAGCAGAGAATCAGAAGCTGGACTTCAGTACTGGAAACTTCAACGTGTTGGCTGTCAGGTACAGCTGTTCCTACATCCCCGTGTTAGAGAACATGCCACTGGCTTCTGTGCCCCCATCACCTAGTCAGCGAGGGGTAAACCGGAGGCTAGACCACCAGCTTCTGTGCCTGCATCACCTAGTCAGTGAGGGATAAACCCAAGGCTAGACCACCGGCTTCTGTGCCCCAATCACCTAGTCAGCGAGGGGTAAACCGGAGGCTAGACCACCAGCTTCTGTGCCTGCATCACCTAGTCAGTGAGGGATAAACCCAAGGCTAGACCACCGGCTTCTGTGCCCCAATCACCTAGTCAGCGAGGGATAAACCCGAGGCTAGACCACCGGCTTCTGTGCCCCAATCACCTAGTCAGCAAGGGATAAACCCGAGGCTAGACCACCAGCTTCTGTGCCCCCATCAGCTAGTCAGCGAGGGGTAAACCCGAGGCCTGGAAAACCCTTGGTCTGGTTGCACAGCTTTTGCAGCTCCCTTCTAAACCGAGTCACACTGAGGCCTTTAGCTTCTTGTCAACAAAGTGAACGCATGAGCACTAAGCCATTCCCATCGACCAGGGTAGAGTTCTGTTGTTCTGCAGCCTTGTCCTCAGACACACTAACTTTTTGGTCATGTTCTCCACGCTCCTCAGGATCGCTGTCCTGGCGTCCATTTGCATCACGCAAGCCTTCATGATGTGGAAGTTTATTAACTTCCAGCTCCGGAGGTGGAGGGAACATTCTGCCTTCCAGGCTCCACCTGTGAAGAGGAAACTGGCCGTGACCAAAGGCAGGTCTTCCAGAAAAGGAACAGGTTGGTATTGACCAAGCCGCGGAAACTCACAGGAGTGAAAGCAAGTAGGGATCAGCCGCAGGATCTTTAATTTCCGAGTCTTGCAAACAGACAGCTCTGTTTCTGTTATCTTTTGTTTTCAAAGAAGGAACAACAGGTTTTTGGAGTACACTTGGGCCTGTTCCTGCTAAGTCCTGGGTCTGCGGGCTTTTGTTCTCCAGCTCTGCTCAGCAGTTCTTGAACCTGTGTATGTCATTCATCTCCTTCCCCTCAAACAGCTTAGATGCTGGACCGAAATTGCGTCAACTCTGTAGATTGATATAGAGGTAATTCATATTGCAATCCATGAGTATCATATATCTCTACATTATTGAGGTTATTTTGAAGTACAGTGATACTTTGTAGTCCTTTTTACACTTATTTTGTATGTGTGCATGTGTGGCAGAGCATGTAGAGGTCAAAGTAGCTCCTTTTCTTCTACCCTGTGGGTTCCAGGGGTCATGCTCATGTCATCAGGATAGGCAGCAGGTGCTTTTACCCATTGGACCATCTCACTGGCCCCTCGGTAAAACCTTTCCACAGTGGCTTTATTGGGGTATAATTTCCATATCATGAAGTTGTCTTTTGAAGTATACATATCACCATTTAAACAAAATTTAAGATTTATTTAGTGTATGTGTGCAGATGTGTGTGTCATGGCGTACATGTGGAGATCACATGACTACCTGCAGATGTTGGCCCTTTTCCACCATGTGGGTCCCAGGAATCAAACTTGGGGCTGCAGGTACCCTCACCCTCTGAGCCATCTCGAGGAGTAAACCGTATTTGCTGTCTGGGTGGTGGTGGCGCATGCCTTTAATCCCAGCACTCGAGAAGCAGAGGCAGGAGGATCTCTGTGAGTTCAAGGCCAGCCTGGTCTACAGAGTGAGTTCCAGGACAGAGTTACAACAGAGAAACCCTGTCTCGAAAACAACAACAACAAAATATGTATTTGCAAAGTGACTATTACCTAATTCCAAGACATTTTATATAATCTTCCCTGCAAGAGCGTGGAATGGCTGGGTCACTAGGAAGAGCACCAGACTGTTAGTCCAGAGTAGCATCATTTTAGTGAGCTCAGTCTTTCTCGGGTTTATACACAGTTGTTCTTGCACTATTTGCTGGGAAGACTAACTTCTCACTAATGAATTTTGAAAGATGAGTTAGGTCTCAGTTGTGGATTCTGCCAGATGTATTTAGGTGCCTATCATTGCACGGGTAATTCACTGCTGTAGCTGTACACCTACTGTTTGACTCATCAAGGAAGACAGGGAGGCATGTTCATGGTTACAAGCCCTGCTAGACCTCAGCAGAGGGAACCACCATCATGGCCAATACCATACTCCACAGTAGAACTCGGAGCGTCTGAGCTAGGTGTTTTATTAAGTCAGAACTCAGGTGTTCCACTGACAGCACATGCAGATCATGTGCAGTCAAACATTCCCACATTAATCCAACACCTGCAGGCAATACAACACGCCAAGGCCTATGGAGCCCCTCACCCAGCAGTGCACAAACCAATATTTTAAACAGAACTGAAAATAAACTTCCACAACACACTACCTTGCTGTGGTGCGCGGGTCTCTCACTGCCTTTCCTTCTGTGACTTTGCAGGTTTCGCAACCCAGAGATGGAGGTTCTCCAGTTTCTTCCTTTTCACATTTGGCCGTTTCCTGTGTCTAGCATTTCTGTGAATTTTAGGATCCACCTTTCCGTGTCTGCAAAAGCACCTGGAGTTTTGATTCAAATTCCTTTAATCTGCATATTGCCTTGGGGAGCATGAATGTGGATGTCTTTTCACTTATTCTGCTCTTTTAATTTCTTCCAACTAAATTTTATAGTCATCAGTGTAAATGCCTAGTACTTGATTGAATTTCTCCCTAAATATTTTAGTCTTCTAGATGGTGCCGTCAAACAGCCATACCCTTAACTTCGCCTTCAGAACACTCATTGCAAGCGTATAAGAGGTGCAGTTGGTTTCTGCATACTGATCCGGCATCCCGCAGTCCTTACTGGGCCTGCTTTGAAAGTGTTGCAGTGGCTGCGGGTTCTTCTGAGTCACCTATAAATGAAAACAGTTTACACACCTTCCTGGCCAGTCTGGACGCTGTATGTTGCGTTTTCTTGCTAAATCGCCCTGACTTGAACAGTTACGGGCATCGTATGTGTGCATAGAGGCCGATGAGGATGCTGGGTGTCTTGCTCTCTCCTCTCTCCCTTCAGACAGGGTCCCCGACTGAATCTGGAGCGAGGCGGGCAGCCAGCAAGCCCCGCAGTCCTCCCGTCTAGAGGGCTGGAGTTACAGGCATGTGCAGCCACAGTGGCTTTCATGTGGGTCTAGAGATTTGAACTCGGGGCCTCAACTTTGTGCAGCAGGTCCTGCCGCCTGGCCCACCGAGGCATCTCCCGACCCTCTCTTTGCCGAGTTGGTTTTTAAGGATCTGGTAGGACTTTTCCACCTGTGTGCATAGAAAAGTTCGTCCTAAAATTAGCACTTTTTCCCCAATATCCTTGTTGGTTCTGCTAGCCGTATAAACAGCATTAGATCGATGTGTTGTTTGTTCTGTAAGTCATTGGAGGACTTCACTGTGACCCCATCTCTGGAGATTTACATTCAAGATAATGAGGTTATTAAGAGTCTCTTAATCTCTCCATTTCAGCAACCTGGGATTTTCAAAGAATTCATGCCTGTATTCTTGTCAGTCAAAACCACCACTTAAGAGCTAAGATGCAGCTCGGGTAGAGCACCTGCCCAGAGTGCGTGGACAATTCCTAACACTGTAAAAGAAGCAAAAAATTTTTAAGTTTTTCTTGATTTTGCGTGTGTGCGCATGCGTGTGTGTGCGCGTGCGCGCGAGTGCGCGCATATGTGCGTGTGTATGTCTTTCTTTTCTTGGTCATTGGTTCCTGCTCTCGCCTCCAGCCTTAGGTTTGGTTGGCTGTCTGGCTGCTGGGATCCCCTTCTTGAGATGGCTCCTGTGTCAGCGCCTTCACCTCTCCTGTGGCTCACAGAGTTCAGGGGAACTTTCTCATCCCTGTGTTGACTCGACTCCTCAGGCCTCGACCACTGTTCAATTCCAAACGTTTTATAACTGTAATTTGATTTCTCTTTTGAACCATGACTTTTTTGTGGGTCCATTATTTGATTTATAACATGCTTTGTCATTTCTTGTCTTCTGGTGTCTAACTAAATTCCACCTTGATTAAAGCCATCTTCCAAAAGGTCTCACTTCCCTAAAAGATGCTGAGACTTTGATTACAGTCCAGACTAGCCAAGTTCAATAAATGCCTCTTACCCCAAAAGGACATATATTCTGCGTTTATAGGGTACGGTTCACAGACACCCGCCTGCCTCTGCTTCCCAAGTGCTGGGATTAAAGGTGATGCTACTGCACCTGGCATGCCATTGTAGCCCTAAGGAGGAGACTCCTATACACCTTTAACTGCAATAGTCACATCCCTAAAAACAACCTTTCCATGTTTTAAAGAAATTTCTTAAAGGACTTTGCCATCCAGTGTGGGGCAGCTCTCTGTCCCATCAGGACTGCTACAGAATATGATTTGTAAACCTTGTGACTTTTCAACACCTCTTTCTTCTCTTTTTAATAATAGTTACCTTTCCACTTGCTGCTTTCAGTTCCTATGTGGTCAAGTCCTAGTTCAGATTAAGAATCCCATAGATTTTTGACTTTAACTTCTTATCTGTAGATACCTTGTATATGATAGTTATTCTTCCATTTGCTTTCGCTTATGAGGGGACTAATGCCTGCCCCTCTCATTTCAGAGAACGGTGTAAACGGAACGGTCACAGCAAACGGAGCAGACTCTCCCCGCAATAGGAAAGAGAAGTCCTCATAGTGGATTGGAGACTGGCTGACAAACATCCCCCAAAGAATCAGCTTTCTTACTCTCTTTTGGCACTAGCGATTTTTCTGTTCTTGAAAATACAGTTTATGCTCTTTGATTTTTTTTTTTTTTTTTTTTTTGCTGTTGTACTGTCCCTGCATTTTAAAGGGCATTTGAGGGGAGGATGGTTACTATGTGTGAGAAAATATTTAGCTTAGACTCAGCTACCTGCCTTCAAAATAGTTTAGGGACCACCACATATTTTATTTTGCTTTTTATCTTTAACGTTTTTCTAATGGTTTGGGGAGAAACCATTTACAAAAACCCCAAATAACCAGTGAAAATTTTTCTTGCTCTCACCAATTTTTTATAATATTAGCAAGGTGACCTGTTCTAAGAAGGTCATATTTTTTAAGTTGTCTTTCAGGGTAAAATGGAAATACTATAAAGTCAGATGTCAAACTTTTAATGTTTTCAGTGTTCTCTAATTTCTAGGAGTTTTTTGTAGCCTTTACACCTGGGGAAAAAAAGATTTGTAAAATCACCAGAATAATTGTGTGCTTTATTTTCTAGGTAGTGGTTGTAGGTGTGCATCTCATTAAAAAGTACCGATAGTTACCACAAAGAGATCTATTGCCGTACCTTGGAGCAAATGTCTTATTAACATAAGAGTACTTAGGAAGTGAAGTCTTTCTGTTCATTTTCAACATTTATCAACTGGCAATCAGAAAATGTTTACCGCAAAGAGAAATATTCAACTTACACAGCCCCTTTTGATATCTTTAATAATACTTCTTAATGGGGCTTGTTGTAAGTTTGATATGCATAGCATCTTAATGAAATACCATTTAACCTGCAGACCCTTTTGAAAAGTAATGCCTACATGATTTATACCTGTAAAAAAAAAAAAGTGTCAGGTAATTATATTTGGAAAACTAATGCACTAACTTTAAAGAAATTGAAAATTCAGGTGGATAGTCTTAACAGAAGACATGCTTTATGTTATACTATAGCTTTGGACCCATCTTTAATTGAGAAACATTTATCTGTATAAAACATATTTTTGGATAAATATATATATATATATATATTTGTATCTACAGAAAGGCTCTAAAAAGTGTTTGAGTAAAATATTGGTTCCCTTTTCTATGATTACCCTTAAGGCCCTTCCGTCTGCTCGGTCGCTGTCATCACAGAACATGCAGTGCTCCGTTTGGTGTCCACGTCTTGTTCCCATCATACTTCTGTCACCAGCTCAGAAATGTCCGTGCCATTTTGAATCTAAAAGCTGCGGCCTCGGGGGCCCGTGGCTTAAGTTGCCATGCTGCTAAAAAGTTGTGCTTTCTCTTTCCAGCCGTTTACCTACTTCCTAGGAAAAGTAGTAGCTCTCTGTAGCATTACCAAGTTTCAGTGGAACCAAATTTCTGCCATTAAAACTGGCATCATATTGAACAAGACATTGAGAAATCAATCAAAATAAACAATTTTTACTTTCACAAGCTGCTTCCTGGACAATTCCTTCGCTGTTATGTTTATGCTGTTTTGAACTTGTATTCTCATTAAAGTGAACTATTAAAAAGACGAGTCTATCCTTCATGAGCAAATAGACTTCCTGGTACCCACGCAATGGTGGAAGCAGAGATACAGTAAGCGTTCTCCTCCTCACTGGATCCTTTTTGAGTTATTTGCAACACTTTGTGTTCAGTATTGTAGGCCGAGTTTCAAGAAAGAAAAGATGATCCTTAGTGTGTGGTTAGAACTTTACAAAGCACACAGGTAGACACGGTCTAGTTGTAAATTGTGTACCCTGGACCCCTACCTCCTCAGACCCTGTAGGAAGTGTCTTTGCTGGCTCCCAATCCTGCTGACGCTGCCACTGTCCTCTTGACACAGAACTGTGCTGCCTGATGGGGAACATCTGTGAACTAGGAGAGCCACCGTTAGCTCCTAGTCTCCAGGTGGCCTTGAACTAGCCGCTCTGGGATTTACTCTTTCTTCCTAAGACATGATATTCAAGAATGAAGGTATTAAGCACATTCTGCTAAACTTAAGCAAGTCTTATGAAGTCCTTAAGTTCAGAACACTCAGACCAAGCATATATTGGAAACTGGGAATCTTAACTGCAAAGATATGTCTAACACTGCTGTCTCCATGGTGGTGTCAGACATTTCACTGAAAAGGAGTTCTCAGTGCCTACAGATGGACAACGAGCATGGCTTTGAAGGAGAAAAATCACACCAGCCACCCGTTTGTATATTGAGAGCATGGGTTTAAGAAGTAACCCTAGAGAAAATTCTAAGAGCTAATGCTTAAACAGGTGTCTAAGGAGGATCACATTAGCATACAGCCTCTTCTGCCGGAAGACCGCTTCAGGTTGGTCAGCTTAGAGCCCCTGGCCATTCACAGAAGGCAGTACACTGCGCACAGCTCAGAAGCACACAATGAAAACGATTTACAAAGTTCCCTTTGTCCAAGCGTGAATTGCTTTACAAAAAGTTGTGCCAATAGCCCAATGACACGTTAGCATGGTTTGCCAGATACTCTGGGAAAAGGCTAAACCAGTTTGTCTAGCTTAATCATCTAATGGAAATATTAATTTTTATCCAACCTGCAATCAAAGTGTCTTGAAAACAAAAAAATTAAAGAGACCCAGGTCCGTGACAACCATAACCATTACTAACCTAAGTAGACCATGAAAAAATCCAGTAGACTTCATATTTTAACCAATTAAATAGCCTCATTAGGTTCAGCCGTTACTGATTGTTGACAGTGGTAAGAGTAACCAGCACTCAAGCCTCAACTCCGATAGTTCTACGGATAAATGTCTGTGTCACGGTTTTCGGTAGTAGATCTTTGACCTACAAGTTTTTTTAACCTCACAGTGGTTCAAAAGCTTCCCCGTCTGACCATTCTGCTTTCTTTCAGGTCAGTAGTTAGTAAAGTTACATGAGATACTTAGTGGTTGATTATAAAACAGGCCTGTGTTAAATGGTTTTGCTCACCTGCAGGTTAGCGTAGGCATTCTGAGCACGTGAGCTGTGCTGTGATGATTGTTAGGTGTATGAAACTCATTTTACCTTTAACAGATTTTCAACTTGCAGCAGATTTATTGGGACACGGTCTCATGAGTTGAATAACAGTAAGAGAACTCAGCCCTCTGGGTAATCCTGTGCGCAGACACCCTGCGTGTCGAGTGTGTGTGACTCTGCACCTTATACTCATTGAGTCTCCTCTGTTTCATCATGTGGTGACTAACATAGCAGACGGGTGAGTTGTTACTATGCCCACTACAGCTTTATTGAGTGTGATGCTTTGCCGTGCAGCCACAAGGCTCCATAATGGCTGCTCTTGAGCCAGTAGAGTGGCCAGCATCACAGCCAGCGGTTACGCCAAACCATTGGGACACTGATCACATGTAACATACACAAACATCCATAGACATTGGTATCTGAATTGAGTCTTCTAAGTATGCGACATAGTCATAAAACCCACTCCCATGTATCATCTCTAAAGATGATGTTAGAACGGAGATATATGGTCGATGACGCCACCTTTCCATTGGCCAATTCCTAAGAGGTCCTGAGTTTCTGCTGTCAGGAGCCACTGTCCTTCCTACTAGAAAGAATCAAACTCCAGGTAAGAAGGACTTGACACGGATGCTTCATTAAGTTTCAGCTGATCTTGTAAAACGTCCTAGAAGTCACATTTCAGCAAACGGCCCAGAAGGCCTGCATGTGACAGCTCCTGTGGGGACAGTCACTCATGGTAAGTGCCTTACGAGAACACTATGCATGCAGCTTAAGCACGAAGGATTCAGCTCAGTGAGACACTGGTGTGGCCTAGATGGAGAGTTCGGTCCCCAGCATCACTAGCTAGGTCACTAATGAGCTCAAGAGCAAATAAAGTAGTTCTTTTATACATCGTGCTGGTGGTGATTTAAAATAAAGTAAAAGAAGTTATTTGTAACAGGCCAGAAGACAAAGTGCCTATGCTGTATATACTAAATATAAGGCAAATGAGAAGTAGGGTTCTACAGAATGAATTTAGTTCTCTGGGATTGGGGGCTGGAAGACTATCAGGAATATATTGGAGTGATGGGTGATATATGTAGGGTTTTTTTTTTTTTTTTAATGAAGCTTTGAAAAAAAAACCCGAATATAACTCAGTTGAATTTCATCTTCAAAAAGAACTTTCCAAAACTGTACCATCATCTACCATTCCCAGTGGACAGAAAACCCCATTCAAACCCAGAAGGAATTCCTTTGTCGACAGAGTAAGATGGGTCGGCTCAGTCTCCACACAAAATTGCTGGTACAAAAGGAACATGACAGAGATGGAGGGACAGCCATTTAACAAAAGCAAAGTTAGCCGGGCGGTGGTTGTGCATGCCTTTAATCCCAGCACTCAGGAGGCAGAGGCAGGAAGATCTCTGAGTTCAAGGCCAGCCTGGTCTACAGAGTGAGTTCCAGGACAGCCAGAGTTACAACAGAGAGAGAGACCCTGTCTTGAAAAAACAAAACAAACAAAAAATAAATAACGAAAGCAAAGTTTCCTGCAGAGAAGGATATTCATAGACCGTCCCTACTGACCGTCACACAGAAGAAGAAGCCCGCCCTTTCCTATCCGCAGAGCATCTTAATTTTGCGTGGCCTGCGGGGTTGGGTTTTTTTTTTTTTTTGACCCTCCCCCTCTCTTTTTATGAATAAAGGACTTTAAAAGCCATCTTGTGGACTGCAGCTTCACGTTTACGCAATCACTGTTCTTGTCTGGCCGTTTTGATGAACACCATGTTCTAATTACAGTCCGGCAGCTCCTGTTTAGCAGGCCACGCCAATCACACCCCATTCTATGGCGCTGTAGAGTAAGTGCCCGTAAGGGGCTGCAGTCACCACCCCTCACCTTCCGCTCCGCTCCAGAGGTAAGAGCAGCTGCACTGGCTGTACTCATTAACCCAGCCACCCTTGACATTTGTTCCTTTATTTTCTCCTAATGTCACGAATTCTCCGCTTGCAGCCTACGTGTCTCAGATTGATTACTTCAGCTGTTTCTTAGGCAGGCTCTGCACTTCATCTGAAATCCTGTTTGCCTCACTCTTGAGAGTCACAAGGCCAGAGAGAAGACCTGTGTTCTAAGCGTGGCAACAGCATGGGGGCCAACTTGAAAGCAGCTTCAGACCTTACCTTGCTGATCTGAAACTGTGCGTTTCAGAGCAATGGAAATGTGTTTCTCCTTGGTGTTCCCAGTTGTGTGAAAAACAAGGCAGCCTTTGCATTTGCAATCGTTGATTTAGTTGTTGTTGTTTTTGAGAGGTTCTTGCTGGGTAATCCATGCTAGCCTCTAAAACTTGCAATCCACTTGCCTCCTAAGGGCTCCGGTGACAGGCAGGCATCGCCACACCCGGGTAGGACATTTCATGCCAAGTCTCGATTTGAAAAACGTAGTTGCAATGGGTTCTGACCCTGCTATGCTCTGATTCCCCTTTTAGCCCAGCAAGTGTCAGTTCTTATCCAGACTCGCTCTGTCTCCATCATTCCAGGCATATGGAAGGGGAGAAGCAGGAAAGGGATATTCATTGTCATGTCCTGCTACGTTATGCAGGACTGACTTCTATCCCGAGGATGCCTAACATACCCTCTGCAGCCCAGTCTTTATCTGCCGCCATCTTCTTCCATAAGGCATAACCGCTAGCCGTGAACTGGTAGAGCACAGATAACAATGGTGCCTTACTTAAAAGCAACAGAAATTACTTCTGTCACTTTGGAGGCTGGGAAGCCCAGGATCAAGACACCAGCAGATCTTGTGTTGTAGGGACCTCTTGCCTGAGGGAAGAGGTGGGCAGCTCCCTCAGGCCTCTTTAAGTAGAGAATAATTGCCAGGTGGTGGCGGTGTACGCCTTTAATCCCAGCACTGGAGCGGGGGTGGGGCACAGAGGCAGGCAGGTCTCTGAGAGTCCAAGGCCAGCCTGGTCTACAGAGTGAGTTCCAAGATAGCCAGAGTTACAAGAGAGAAACCCTGACTTGGGGTGGGGGTGGGGGATGGCATTGGGGGGGTATGGTGGTGGTGGGAGAGAAATCCATTCACAGAACCTCATAACATCATCATCTGAGAGGATTATAACATGAATTTGGAGGTGGAGCAGGAACCACACTCAGACAACATCACTAATACTGTATAATGTTGACTCTAAAACACACTGGAATGCTTTCCTTGGAGGCACACAAAATAAGTCTATCTCCTGAGTGCCCCACCCTCTTGGATGCATTGTTTTGGTATTGCAGGAAACACATGAGCTCCATGTCCTCCCCTGCCAGCTTTGCACACTTCTGCCCTTCGAAGATGTGGCGAGAAGGCTTCTACCTAGAATCACCTAATGTCTCGTACTTCCCAGCTTCTCGAACCTGGACCCAATACCTTCCTATTTACTATGAATTACCCAACTTTACATTTTGTTATAGCAGCACAAAACTGACAAGTTCTTAGGTCGCATGAACTAAAATAAGAATTGCTAACTTTTATTGAGAGTTGCGAAGCCTCAGTATTTCATGTGCTTTGAAAAATACATATCCATGATAGTAGATTCATATCCTTATCTCAACCCCATCACCACCACCTGCTGGGCAGTCTGAAGCACATTATTCTGAGCCTAAGCAGACTTCCAAAGGACTCCACTCAAGCCCCGACCTTACCCCTTCCAGAAGGGCCTAGAAGTCAGAGGTAGGCTAGTGCCACCCAGTAGAATCCCATTCAAAGCCAGACCCTGGACTTTAGCCAACACTTCCCGTGGTTGGCTTCTCTGCTCAACACCTCCAGAGACCCCATCAACTGGCGCCCAAACGAGTGGCACAGGGACCCTCGGAGAAGATAAGGAAAGTTTCCCTTAAAAAGAAATTAGATGCAAGGGGAACTCGGTCCTCTCTCTGAAAAGGGACCGAATGAGTGGAACTAAATACTGACTCATCTCAGTCCTGTGAGACAAAGCGTTTCCTAGTAGATTCAAAGCTACAGCTGTACAACTTTAGGCAAATAGGAACTAAAGAGAACCCATGCATAGGGAAAAAAATAAAGTCCTGTTATTTATTTATTTATTTTAAATGGAGGGGGTAATATTTTTTCTCTGGACACATCTTGGCAGAGAGGGCTGAAGGCACTCCGCGTGTTCCGAACGCCCTCACGATTGGAACTCAGAGGGCACCTGTCTGCCCTTCCCACCCAGGGAGTTCCACCACCGCAGCATGAGCTAGCTCAGCTGCTTCAGCTTAGATCTATTGTTTCTGTTGTTTGTTTGCTTGCTTGGTTTTTGTTTAAATGCCGCCCCCGCCCCCCGGGAATAACTGAATATCAAAGGTCCTTTTATGGGAAATGTTTCTTTGTTTCACCCTCATAGAGGAAATAATTCAATATCAATGGTCCCTTCATGGGAGAAAAAATTAAAACAAGCCCAACTTCTAGTGAAGAAACAATTACAATCAGGGCAGAAAACAGTAAATCAACACTGTTTAAATTTCCAGAGGTATTTAGTCATTCATTATATGAAGGGTGTTCTCTTCTCATCTAATCAAGGCTGGAATGAATGCTTAATTCTCATAGTAAATGAACTAAAAGAGCAAAATGTATAATTTTGAACTATGTCAATTGGATACACTCTTATCTGTTTATTAAGGCTAGGATTTGGCTCTTCTCTTTAAGTTGCTTTCTGGAAACTGTAGGTTAAACTCTACAACAAATTTACTACCTGAAACAGGATGAGTTATTAGCTTATTAAATAATATGGCTGCTAAAGCGGTAGCTCCCAGAAATAATCCTTTACAGACAAAAAGCCTACAAAAATTATTGCTCCACTAAATAAAGTGCAGATAAAATATTTGTTCCATATTGTTAATAATTGGCAGGTTACGTTAACATGTTACTCTGAATCTATTGATAAGACCCTTCTTAAATCACCTGTAGTGATTGCTTTTAATGCTTCTACTGATGGCTCTTCTAAAAAGGAAAAGGAGCATACATTTTACATACAAATTTCACACACTCCACAAAGAGGATTATTCCCACTCCAGGCTGTACAGCTCAACAGTCTAAACTTTCTATAATCAATTAGCTTTTATTAGCGCTTTCTCGGCCATTGACTATTCTAACTGACCTCGTATATAAATTAACACGTGAAGGATAGGGATGCACTAAGAATGGAAACCGACCTATCTTGAGAGAGAAAGAATGTAGCAGAAGCACTGTAAATGTAGAAAGGATAGACTGGAAGGAAATGTTTGGAATGAGGTACGTGAGGGCGGAGTCTTGTAAACAGGAAGTTGAAATGGACGAGACAGAGAGTGGTTTGGAGGTAGACATGAGAAAGAGACAGAAAGAAGAGCTTCCTGTGTTCCTTCAGCTGAATGTCTTTGCTTAAGAAATAATAATAAATCCGATCTTATTGAAACATGACAGTAATACTGAAGTGCTGGCACCCCATCTCTAGAAAACACTAGCATGAAAAACCTACTCAGGAGAAAAGCCAGGAACAGCTGTGGCTGTTGTTGGTAACAAGCGACACATATAACACTTCTTAGTCCTGATGAACCCCCTGTGAATTATTGTATCTTCTTTTCAGGCTAAGGGGGCAACAACAGGTCTCCAAGATATTTTGGTTTAGGATGCATTTTGAATAACAATAAATTCCTAAAGGTTATAAAGGTATACTCCAGGTTAACAAATGATTACTTAAAAAGTGTATGTTCGTTGAGCAGTGGTGGTACACGCCTTTCATCCCAGCACTTGGGAGGCAGAGGCAGGATCTTTGTGAGTTGGAAGAGGCCAGTCAAGGTCTACAGAGTGAGTTCCAGGACAGGCAGAGTTACAACAGAGACGCCCTGTCTGGAAAACAAACAAACAAACAGACAAACAAAATTAATTACATGCAAGTTAATGGTTAATTGCATTGTAAATGATCAAATTCTTAAATGTGCTCAGAACTATGTTTTTAATTATGCTAAGCAGAAATCTAATTCATTTACCCACACGAGCTTTATTTAGCTTTCTATATATGCTGTCAAGGTTAAGCCTAAAGCAAGCAACTAAATGTACGTTTGTTAAAAATCAGGTATACTTAATAGATAGTCCCCCAAATCCTCACAGATCTGCTAAATATATGACATTTAAATTGTTTGATGATTGATATAAAGAGCCCTAGTGTCTCTATTTTGTTTCCTAAATCCATCTTGTCTTCCCCGAGTGCTTAGTTAGTCCTTGGAAAGTCTGGAGGCCAGCCGTGGGCCAATCAGAACAGTGCTAGACCATAAGAAAACTAAATTTCTGCAATAGTTGCTTAATCACGTCCCTCACATCTCTCCTGTCCCTCAGAGGCTCGTGGATTTGAGCACTTGGTGGTACTGCTTGGGGGAGGTTCAGGTCCAGCCTTGCTGGCGGAAGTACAGTTCTAAGGTTGGGCTTTGAGAGTCGATAGCCTGCTCTCATTTCCAGTTTGCCCTCTCTGCGTGTGTGTGCAGTTGAGATGTGATCTCTCAGCTCCCTGCTCCTCCTACCGAGCCTTCCCTGATATTATGAACATCTAGCCCTCTAGAACAACGCCGAAATAAGTTTGTTCTTAAGTTGCTTCTGTCCTGATATTTTATCACAGCAATAGAGAAGCAACTAATACAGTCATCAGGCCCACAGCAATTCCCTTTACCTGCTGAGCCATTTGGCCAGCACCCAGAAGGCAACACTTATACTTTTAAACAACTCGAGTATCTAATAAGAAATGGCAGCAGAAACCACAAGCACTCTGATTTGTCCCATGGGTGTTCTGCACCCTACATCCCTCTCCATCCTCAGCACCTGCAGGGTCCCTGCTGTTCTTCTGGGAAGAAGGGCCCCACTCAAACCATCCGCTTCCCGGAATCACGGAAGGACAGTAGCCTCTGCTTGGCTTAATCCTCACTCACTACCTCAACCTCTTCCCGGGAGTCCTTGCTCTGTGAGCGGTTTTGCTTTCCAGGAGTCTCCCTCCGTTTTGGTTCGCAGAGACTCTAACCAGCTGCGCCCCTGGTGAGGTCCAGGGGAAGAGTACAGCCGTACGCACAGTGCCATATGCTATGCGTCTCAACACTTTCAAATTTAAGTCAAGCTAATTGGTTGTTAAATAAAACATGGCCCACAGATTTAGCTAGCTCATATACTTGCAGGCAGACGGAGAGACCAGGCTTGCATTTAGGATGCTTGATCACCTGGGGTGGAGAAGAAACACCATGTCCAGCCCCTCCTGGCCCCCAGCACAACCATTTCTCTTCCTACACCTCACCTTGCCCTGTGTCTGGCTCACTACCCTTCTCTCCGCTGCTGCTCTACCCTGGACCAGCATCTCTTCATTTTCAGCCCATGTGTTCCCAGCTCCATCTAAACCATGGCACACAGGCTCCTCTTGGCTAAACACAAAGCTACAGCAAAGCTCACCTCTGGGGCAGCACACCTAATATGGGTAGGCCCACTCTGGAATCATTAGGGCAGGAATTTCAGAAGCATCAGATGCCTGGGCATAGTGGAGAAGGCCAGGAGTACAGGTGCTGGGTAGTCATTCTTTGGCCAGGTGGCCAAAGATTTCTCTAAATTCTCTAATCAGGGTATGGACAGAAAGAGTAGGCCCAGGGAAGACACCCTCTTATGTCTGGAAAGAGCAGGGAATCCAGTGTGTACAACATAATATCTGATGCTAAAGTCTGATGTAGCGGTACACCTACTGTGGTGGCTTACTAAGGAATACAGGGAGGCAATTTCATAGGTGCAAACCCTGCCAGACCTCAGCAGAGGGAACCACTATCATGACAAGCACCGTACTGGACGGTGGAGCCCCGAGTGTCTCATCTCAGGGATTTTTATTGGTATCTAAGCTCCTCGAGTGTTCTATTGATAGCACAAGCAGATTGTGAGCAATCATTTATATAAAGCCAACACCTCCACCTGCAGACAATATAAAACCAAGGCCTAGCAGTTATTCACCCAACAATGCATAAAACAACCATTGTAAACATAACAAAAAAAAATCTTGTAATATGTCCCCCCTTTCTGTATAAGCCAACAAAAAAAAAATGCTTTATCTCTACAGCACAATTTAACACTACACCAGCAAAACTATTTATAAGAAGAACAATCACAAGGACAGGGACAAATGAAACCAAACATCTATCAGGCTTTTCACAATGTCTTTGGACAGCAGGAAAACATCAATGTCAATTATCTGGAATTCACTCACGATCTTCTGAGCTCCTCCCAAGAGCTTGGGTCACTTCTCTGGCTCTGCCCTCTCCCTCTGCAGCACACAGCTTGTCCTCCAGGCTCTGGCTGGCTTCACTCCACTGCTGCCGCTGTCCTTAGTGGTTATCCCATGGTACTGGCATCTCAAAAATTGCTGGGGTCCTTGCTGAGACTGGGCTGCACTTTCACCAATAGCCTCTCCTGGGCTTTCTTCTTGGTGCCAAACCCCAACTTCTCTGCATGATCCCTTCAATATGGGCCTACGATTGTCACTGAGGTTGCACTTTTACCAGTGGTCTCTCTTGGCCTCTCACAGTGCCAAGCCTCAGCTGCTCTTTAATGACCCCTTCATGCTTTCAAAACCAGTGCCACCTGGGTGACTCTTAGAGTACCAAGTTCAGCTATCAGCACAAGATACAACCTCAGCCAGTTCTGGAAGACAGCTTCTCTGTGCTGACCCTGAGGAAACACTTTCCAGATATTAAGATGGAGTCTGGTTTGCAGGAAAATCAATTGGTGAACTTGTCTGCAGGAAGGGTTCCCTTATGGGGGTGGAGTTCTCATCATCATAGCAGATGTGTCTTGTCAGGACTGTCTCATCAGTATGTAGACTGCTCGTAGTCAGGTTTGCTGGGAAAAAAAAATCAAATCTAGAGTTTCTTGCTTCTTCTTGTCTTCTTATCTCCACATTGTATTAGCTGGCATGATGTCCTGCCCCACATTGGGCAACACTTGTAATTGTTCACCACAATCTTTTACCCTTAATTTAGGGAAAGAGAAAGGAAAGATAGAATGAAATTTTCACCACTTTTGCAGGCAGCCTTGATAGAGATAAAGGTAGAAATCTTCACAGCCTTTTTAGGCTGTCCTGAAATTGGAGAGCTGATAGTGAGTCAGACTAGTATCTCAGCACAATATCTGAAAACCCAATCTCTCCAACTGATGTTCTTTTATTCAAGAATCAACAAACCAATAATGGATAAACCAGCCAATCAACCAACAACCAATAACCAACAACCCACACCTGCTCTTGGGGCTTCAAACCTTCTATAGTCTAAGCAAAAGTTCCCATAAATCCAAGTGTCAGGAAATCGTAATGACAAGCTACACATGGCAAAACTTGGCTGCACAGAACCAAATTATAGCCACCAGCATCGAGCATTCCAAATCAAATTCATAATCATCCATCCACACCACACGTGGGATGGAAGCATAAACCTGGTCCAAACACAATTTTGTGTTTTTAAAGAAATCAAAATAACATAAACTTCTTGCAAGAGTCTTGTTAGAGCCTGATACGATTATTATGGGTACTGGCCCATTGTCTTTGCCATCGCTGTCACCTTGGGTAGCCTGGCTGTGTACCTAGGTGATCTTTGATTTCTCTATCATTGACTCAATGCCTTTCAAGTCACAAAAACCCCAAACTGTGTTGGTTGGGTTGAGAAATATCTAGAAGATTAGTAAAACACACCCTGGGCCTGTCTCAGGGGTGTTTCTAGAGAGGATTCAACTAAGGCAAGAACGGTATCCCTGATGTGGGCGACACCATCCCGTAGGCTGGGGTCCAGAAGGAATGAGAGAGGACTAAGGCAATTCCTTTAAAGCAAGTCTATTCTCTCTCTGTCTCTTTCTGTCTCTCTCTGTTTCTTCCTCTCTGTCTCTGTCTCTCCATCTCTCTGACTCTCTGGGTCTCTTTCTGCCTCTCTCCCTCTATCTGTCTTTGTTTCTCCCACTCTCAGTCCTTGTCGTACATAAGGTGAGTACCCTGTGCCATGCACTCCTGCTGCCAAGACATTCTGCGCCACTATCACTATGGGCCCGTAAACAGCGTAGCCGAGGACGTAAGAACTGTGGCGTAAGACCTCTGACACCAAGGGCTAAAAGAAGGCTTCTGTGAGTAAGATGTCCTTCTCAGTTATCTGTCACAGCTCTGACAAAGGTAACTCATAGATACTTAGCATGTACATGCTATATTCATGTTGTGTAGTCTTCGAATAAATTTGGCTGATAAATCATGGTGTGTGTGTGTGTGTGTGTGTGTGTGTGTGTGTGTTTTAAACTTTGTTTTGTTTTCTCTCAGTTTGAGGAATCAAAGCCGGGGCCACAGTCACACTGTGCATGCTAGACCAGCCCTCTACCACGGAGCTACATCCCTGGCCCTACCGTAGGGTGAGTAATCTTGTGATATTCATCATCACCGTTGTCAGCTCCTCTGCCGCTGATTTCCACACTTTGGTTTTGGTGAGTTTTGCTGAATCAAAGCGTTGTAACTTTTGAGTCTGATCTGTTGATCATCTCTGTGAGGTTTCTGGGCCTTAAGCCTTAGGGAGCTCTGGACCCTCTTTACTTTCTTTTAAGCTGCTGTGTAGCTTGTACTGCTGGGTTGGATGTGACCGTTGATGGCTTGAATCAGAGCATCTGTGATCACTCCTGTGAGACCTCACCCTCATGAGACCTCGCCCTCATGAGGAAGGAAAGGAATTTTTTATCTATTATCATTCCTTCATGAAGGACAGAGAGAGGCGTGTTATGAGGTTCACCGAGCTCTGGTGTCCTTCAAGAGACTTTCTAAAATCCTCCTCATGAAGTTCCTCCCCCAACTAGTTATACGAGCGGTAAACAGGCGAGTGGGGGTGGGGACTCTTCAGTGGTGTAAGCTGCCTGCCAGTAGCTCAGGAGATGATTGACTTGAGTCACCGTGCTCCCATAAATGACCTCTAGCGACTTACTTGTTCACCAAACTGGAGATGGCTGACATCTTTCTTTGGTTTGTTGGTGATCAGTCTGTCTTGGGGAAATAGACATTTCTTTTCATGACATTAAAAAAAAATACCCATTTTTTGTTTTGTTTTGTTTTATTGTGGTTTTGGTTTTTGTTTTTAGTTTTGTTTTTTTGAGACAGGGTTTTATCTGTGTAGGCCTGGCTGTCCTGAAACTCGCCTTGTAGACCAGGCTAGCCTCAGACTCAGAGATCCACCTACCTCTGCCTCCCGAGTACCAGGATAAAAGGCATACACCACCACCACCTGGCCGAATGCTTGTTTTTAATAATCATATAAATAGTGCTCAAATTCATGCTCATATAACTCAAAGAGCACAGAGGAACAATCAGTGGAATTACTCAGGCCTCGTTCTCCCCGCCTTACTTTCTCATAACTACCATTGCTATTGTCACTGTCTGTCTCGTCACGTGGGTTCACATACTGTCTCCTTCCTAAAAGGGTTCAGGACCGCTTTCAAAGACATAAGCCACACGGAGAGGATGTACACCGTAAATGCCTTAGGAGTCAGAGTTATAGAAGGAGAGACGTTGGTGTTCATAAAGGAGAAGGCAGACCACAGACTCATGAAAACCGTAACTTCTCATTCAGAGACGAGAGATCAATGTCTCGTTCAGAGGGCACACTAATGCAATGAACGAGATCCTCACGGTAATTGCAGTCCGTGGTTTCATGTAGCCTTTCTCATAACAGCATCCAAGGTCAGTGGCAGCCTGCCATTTGATCAATTTAATATGGGCCAACACCAAACACTCCAGGTTAGTTTCTCCCACACGAAGCTCGATTCTGAGTGATAGGATCTATGACTCAGCATTAATTTTAAGAAGGAATCTGGGAAGAAAGCGGAAGTCAAAGCATTACAGTCTTCCGCTTTCATAAGGAGTGAGTCAATGGCCTCGTTTTCATTATAATTTTGATAATTAAACAGACTTATGAGAATGTTCGTAAAATGCTTTGTAGCAACTATTAGCAAAATTAGAAACAGATCTTTCCATCCTCCAAATTATTGCAAAATACAAGAGAAAATAAAGTTCTGTTTATACTAAAAAGAGAACTGAATTTAAAAAAAAATCAAAGAAACCAAAAGCAGAACCATAAAATTATATGGCAGTGGTCATAACGATTATGATGGTTAAAATTTCTCATTAAAAAGCAAGATGCACTGGAGCACAAACTAGGAGGACCGCTTTGTAATGCTGATCATCAGAGCCTTCTAAAGCTGGAAACATGTGTACCCCGCCATTGAAGTGTTCCAGTTCGAGATGTATTCCCAACAAAAAAAAACAAAAAACCATGCATATCGGTTTACCAAAGCGCCTGCACAAGAGGGTGGTAGCGATGTGTGAGATTGCTCTGCACTGGACAATACCTGAAAGCCCACCAACAGTAAGTATAAGGTAACTTAGTCATGGGAATGGGAGAAGCACAGCCATGTCAACCTGTGCGAATGAATCTCACAGTCGTGCGTCTAGGCAATGGTACCTAGACAGCAGCACACACACACTGTACGATCCCCTTCGCTCCGGGACCATAGAGTGCTCCCCTTGGCTGTCAGGAGTGCTCACCCATGAAAAAGCCGATGACTGGAGGGAATGAAGAGGAGCTGCTGCGAAGCTGAATCCTCAGCTTTTCTGTATTCTTTATGAAAACTCATGAAGAAATAAACTTACCGTGTGTGTACTTCTCCAGATCCACACTATTTTCAATAAGACAGCATTTTATTAGGGCACCACTCACAATAGCCAAGTTGTAGACCAGCCTAAGTGTCTGTCAACAGATAAATGAATAAAAACGTGGTATACACACAATAAGGTCTTATTCAGCTATAAAGAATGGCATCCTGTTTGCAGGGTGCTGGATACAACTGGGTATCAATCGCATTAAGTGGAAAAAAGATGCGGAAAGGCTGATTTCTCATCTTTTCTCTGTGTGTGTACGTGTGTATGTGTGTGCATGTACGTATGTGCGTGTATATGTGTGTGCATGTGTGTGTATGTGTGTGTGTATGTGTGTGTGTATGTGCATGTGTGTATGTGTGCATGTATGTGTGCATATGTGTGTGTATTCGTGTATTTGTGTGTGTATGTATGTGTGAGTGGATGTGCATGTGTGTGTATGCATGTGTGCATTGTGTGTGTGTATGTGCATGTGTGTATGTGTGCATGTATGTGTGCGTATGTGTGTGTATTCGTGTATTTGTGTGTGTATGTATGTGTGAGTGGATGTGCATGTGTGTGTATGCATGTGTGCATTGTGTGTATGTGTATGTGCATGTGTGTATGTGTGCATGTATGTGTGCATATGTGTGTGTATTCGTGTATTTGTGTGTGTATGTATGTGTGAGTGGATGTGCATGTGTGTGTATGCATGTGTGCATTTGTGTGTGTGTGTATGTGCATGTGTGTATGTGTGCATGTATGTGTGCGTATGTGTGTGTATTCGTGTGTTTGTGTGTGTATATATGTGTGAGTGGATGTGCATGTGTGTGTATGCATGTGTGCATTGTGTGTGTGTGTATGTGCATGTGTGTATGTGTGCATGTATGTGTGCGTATGTGTGTGTATTCGTGTGTTTGTGTGTGTATATATGTGTGAGTGGATGTGCATGTGTGTGTATGCATGTGTGCATTGTGTGTGTGTGTATGTGCATGTGTGTATGTGTGCATGTATGTGTGCGTATGTGTGTGTATTCGTGTATTTGTGTGTGTATGTATGTGTGAGTGGATGTGCATGTGTGTGTATGCATGTGTGCATTGTGTGTGTGTATGTGCATGTGTGTATGCGTGTATTATGTGTGTACATGTGTGTGTATGTATGTGTGCACTGTGTATGTGTGGATGTGTGTGTATGTGGATGTGCATGTGTGTATGTATGTGTGCATATGTGTGTGTATTTGTGTGCGTGTATGTGTATGTGAGTGGGAGCGCATGTGTGTGTGTGTATATGTATGTGTGCATTATGTGTGTGTGTGTGTGTGTGTATGTGAGCCACAGGTCAATGCCAGATGTCTTCTTCTCTCATGCCCACCTTATTTTGGAGGCAAGTGTCTCATATTTATGAGGCATGAAAGCGTGAGGGAGATTAGGACAGGACTAGTGAAGAGGGCTAAAGGCCAGGACCAAGGAGGGAGGTGCAGTGGTCGGTCGCATTGCAAGACATTTGAAAGATAGTGTTCATGGACGCTCTGGGAGTAGACACTGCGGAATATTTGGGCCTGGCACATGGTCTAGTGGGTTGAGTGTGTGCTGCACAAGCCTGAGGACCTGAGCTTAGCTTCCCCAGCACCCACACACAAGCCAGGCTCAGCAGCGTGGCAACGCCAGGGGTGGAGACACGCCAGTCCCAGGGGCTTGCTGGCCAGCCTAGCCAAGCATCGAGCTCCACACTCAGTAAGACACACAGTCCCAATATGGTGGCTTGCGATCAAGGAGGACATCTGACCTTGATCTGTGGCCTGCACATGTATATATACACACACATACATGCACACATGCACACACACATACATGCACACATGCACACACACATACACATACATGCACACATGCACACACACATGCACATACACATACATGCACACATACACGCACACACACATACATGCACACATGCACACACACATACATGCACACATGCACACACACATGCACACACATACATGCACACATGCACACACACATACACATACATGCACACATGCACACACACGTGCACACACACATACATGCACACACACGTGCACACACACATACATGCACACACACATACATGCACACATGCACACACACATACATGCGCACATGCACACACACATACATGCACACATGCACACACACATACACATACATGCACACATGCACACACACATGCACATACACATACATGCACACATACACGCACACACACATACATGCACACATGCACACACACATACATGCACACATGCACACACATGCACGCACACATACATGCACACATGCACACACACATGTACATACACATACATGCACACATGCACACACACATGCACATACACATACATGCACACATGCACACACACGTGCACACACACATACATGCACACACACATACATGCACACATGCACACACACATACATGCACACATGCACACACACATACATGCACACATGCACACATGCATACACATACACATAATGCACACATGCACACACACATGTACATACACATACATGCACACATGCACACACACATGCACATACACATACATGCACACATGCACACACACGTGCACACACACATACATGCACACATGCACACACACATACATGCACACATGCACACACACATACATGCACACATGCACACACACATACATGCACACATGCACACATGCATACACATACACATAATGCACACATGCACACACACATGTACATACACATACATGCACACATGCACACACACATGCACATACACATACATGCACACATGCACACACACGTGCACACACACATACATGCACACACACATACATGCACACATGCACACACACATACATGCACACATGCACACACACATACATGCACACATGCACACACACATGCACACACACATACATGCACACATGCACACATGCACACACACAGAGTTTTAGATCAATACTTGATAATTTCCTGTGTTAAAAGAGCACACCTCAAACAAAATGGAAGAAAAAAAGCAAAAACAAAGGAATTAAAAATGATTCCAGCCATCGTTTATCAGCCACTGATCATATACCTGACACTAATCCACTTTGTTTACATTATTTTTTACTTTTCCAATCCATACAATAAAGATTTCTTATATCTCTCATACATATAATGAGAATTCTTAATAATATTGAATGTTTATTATTATATTATTCAAATCTTTATTATCATATTATCTCAAATCTTTGAGATCAAATAAATATTTATAGAAAATGCAATTTATGTATCATAGTGTAGCCTGGCAGTGGTGGCCCGAGCCTTTAATCCCAGTACTAGGGAAGCAGACACAGGCAGATCTCTGTGATTTCCAGTCCAGCCTGATCTGCAGAGTAAGTTCCTGGACACCTAGAGTTACAACAGAGAAACCCTGTCTTGAAAAACAAAAAAACAAAAACAAACAAACAAACAAAAATGAGAGAGTGATGGTGAATAAGAATAGTCCCCGTTGGTTTATATATTTGAATGCTTAGTCATCTGCGAATAGCACTATTTGAGAAGGTTAGGAGGCTTAGGAGGTGTGGCCTTGTTGGAGGAAGTGTGTCATTAGGGGTGGGCTTTAAGTTTTAAAAAGTACACGCCAGGCCCATTCTCTCTCTTGGCCTATGGATCAGGATGTAGTTCTCAGCTACTGCTCCAGTGTCTGCCTGCACGACATCAGGCTCCCTGTCATGATGATCATGGACTAAGTCCCCGAGACTGTGACCAAGCCTCCATGAAATGCTTTCCTTTAAAAGCGTTCCTGCGGTCATGGTGTCTCTTCAGAGCAGTGGAACAGTGACTCAGACAGATAGTGTTTCCATAAAATTGTTGCCAAATGAATGCAACAAAAACAAAAACCAGTAATGAACACTTGAGACATATATTTGCTTTATTTATGTCCAAAGAACAATTTTTGACAAATAATCAGATATAAAGGCCAAAAATACATTCTAAAAATGAAATTTTTGAAAAGGCAAAACTGGGGCTAGGAGTGAAGCTCTGCTGGTAAAGTATTTGCCTATCATACAGGAAGCCCCAGGTTCAAGCCCCGGGGATACATGAAACAGGATGTGGCAGCAGGTGCCTGCAACACCAGCACTCGGCAGGCAGGAGCAAGTAGAGCTGGGTGGCATCAAGGCTAGCCTGGTCTCCATAGTGAGTTCCAGGCCTGCCAGAGTGTATAATCAGTCCCTGTTTCAAAAATAGAGAAGTGTTCAAGACCAGCCTCAAATGTATATAGCAAAATGGCAGGCTCTGGACCAGCCTGGGGTATATGAGACTCTGCCATAAATGAACAAATAAATAAATAAATATTCGCAGCAAACATTTAATCTACACTAATATTAATAACAACTCACGTTTGGAAAATATATTTTTTAAGACTCATATCCTTAAAATAGAGTCCACAAAATTCTACTTAGAAGGAACCTCATGTTCCTATACTAAAAAAGAAAGACAGAAAGTAAAATAAGTACTTATGCATTTTATATAAAAATCAATAGCTTCCTTTTAAACCACTATTAGACTGTTAAAAATGAAGTAGAGCGAAAAATAAAACAGTCCATTAACAAAACCGAAGTAATCACAAGGGGAACGGTTACCTAACAAGCTGTGCAGGAGTTGTACGAAGAGAATTATCATACTTCCGTACATGAGGACCTCAAGCACTAAGAACGCCATAAGGCTGGGAGCAGAGCTCAGTGGTCCCAGCACTTCAAAGCCCTGGGTTCAATCCCAGCATTAAAAAGTATTTACAAATCGAAAGACATTGTCTTAGTTCCTTTTCTATTGCTGTGATGACACACCATACCAAGGCAACTTACAGACTAAAGAGTTTATTGGGGTCTTACCGTTTCAGAGGGTAAGAGTTCATAACCAGCATGACTTGCTTACAGTTTCAGAGGATAATAGTTCATGACCATCGTGGCTGAGAGGATGGGGGCAGGCACCGCGGAGGAGCAGAAACTGAGCACTTTAACGTCCTGATTCACAAGCACTCACAGAAGGGAAGCTGGAGATGGTAGATATGAGAGAAGTTGTGGAGAGCGCAAATATGATTACAATACATTGTATGAAATTCCCAAAGAATTGATAACAATATATATTTCTGAGACAGGATCTATTATTGGAAAATAAATCAAGTGTGGTTTATAAAGTACCTTTAAACTTTAAACCCTCCCTCCTTTTCTTTCCTTTAAAAATTTTTATTTAAAAAATATTTGTATTAGCCGGGTAGTGATGGCACAGGCCTTTAATTCTAGCACGCGGGAGGCAGAGGCAGGCGGATCTCTGTGAGTTCAAGGTCAGCCTGGTCTACAGAGTGAGCTCCAGGACACCCTGAAACTGACCAGATGCACTAGGTCCTTCTCTTCTGTAAGCAGTAAGGGCTGGTGAGAGGCGTTCTGAGACTAGCTCACCGGTCCAGAACAGAGACACGGTCCAGCCTCTCTGACCTCCTAAGCTGTCTGCAGCTGCGCAGTGAGCCTTGGGGCGGGGGTGCATTTTTCGTGAGCTGATATGTCTGTCGGGGCTGGCTGTCGGTGCAGCTGCTCCCGAGTCATTCCTGTTCCTGTAAGTCTCGTTCTCCCACACTCCTAGTTGTACTTTGGTATTTTTGGTCTGTCATTGATTCCTTATCTGGGGGAAGAAGATGTTTGCTCAGATCGCCTCAGGAATGGCGTCACACTACAGAAGGTCAGAGGATAACTTTCGGGAGGGAGTCTGTTCTCTCCTACTAGGCGGGACACAGGGATTGAACTGGGGGCAGGTGCCCAGACCCACTAAGCCATCTTGCCATCCCTGACTTCTTCTTTCAAAAGTCAGAAAGCAATCGGATCTTTAAGGTACTGGTTAAAAATGAACAAAACTTTCCACCTGTAACTTCATAAGCATCAAAAATGCTCTTTGAGAATCAAGGTGAGCTCTAGGTGTGGCGCGCACACCTACCATCCCAGCACTTGCGGGTGAGACAAAGGAACTAGTAAATAAATGGAAGTAATTTCTACAAGAGCAAACTAGTGAAAATCTTGAAGATTTGTTTCCGGACAGACAAGTGGGTGTCAGGGGGAGGGGTAGAGGAGCCATGGAGGTGGTGCCCTGTGGGTAAATCTACAGGAATATCGATGACAGAAGCAATAAAACAGAACACAAAGAGAGAATCCCAACAACAGGGCTAAACGTTAGCTGAGAAAGTAAACAGAAATCAAGTATTCTGAGGCCCTCAGCACTGTCTGAAAAGAGGTTAAAGTACTAATTCCTGTTAGACTTTGAAAAGCTGTTCCCGTGAGGGTAATTACCTAGGTACCTAAGGTACCGCACAAGCACACTCATAAAGGATAATTAAAAGGTGGGCAGTTTCTAATCCACGGGATGGAATAATGAGAGAACAGGAGAGAACTGAAAGAAAACACGACAGAGAAAGACAATCCACTCAATAAGATGTGTTTAGCCTCCAAATAATACTAATTAATTAAGTGGAAACGGACAAGATGTTATAATTAAATACAACGATGGCCAAACTGGATACATGAGCGTATATGTGTATATAGTTTGATACCATAATTTTAGAGAGGGGTTAATACACTTACATGCTGAATCTTTTTATAAAATAAACACACAGAAACATAATGTAAACGGGACTGTTTAAAACCTCAAAGTGGTTCTTTGAAAATGTGTATAAAATTAGCAAGGGGTGTCTACAATGGAAAGGGTAAACGGACTCCTGAAACACAGTCGTAGCTCAAAGATGGAGGCCAGAAAGTCTGGAAAATGACCGCAGAGGTCCATGTCTGAGGGAAAGGAGAAAAAAACAGGCATTCAAGGTCCTTGTAGGGGCCTTGGAAATGGAAGGGACCATCGTGTGTGTCCAAAGCACCAGGAATAGCCAGACATGGTAGCCCACTTCCAATCCCAGCCCTTATAAGATGGACGCAGGTGGATTTCTATGAGTTCAAGATCAACCTGGTCTCCTTAGCTAGTTCCAGGGCAGCTGGGGCCAGTACATATTGAGACCCTGTCTCAAAACAACCAATCAAAAACCCACCAGGGATAAAGGCAGGAGTGGTGTCAGAGAGATGGGCGGTAAGCCGGAAGATAGTACCACGGAGACGTCGGGGCTAACCCTCAGACCTTGCTCTCTGATGGAAGCTGGGTGGTCGGGAAGGTGTATACAAAATAAAGGCCACGTGATGGTGTCTGGGCCCCAGGATCCAGGAGGGGAGGAGAGACGGGTATCTGTGGGTACCAGGCAACAAGGGAAAGGGATTGAGTGGGTAAAGGGCTGCCTGGAGCACCAGCGAGGAGGAAGGAGGGTGGCTCAGGGTCAGTGGCACAAGGTGCAGCGTGAGCAGAGAAGGGGCCTCCACGGTCAGCCATGTTTTAGAGCCGTGGCTCTCAGCCTTTAACACAGTTCCTCATGCTGTGGTGACCCCAAGCATAAAATTATTTCCGCTGCTACTTCGTAACTCTAACTTTGCTACTGTTATGAATCGTTACGTAAATATCTGACATGCAGATGGTCTTAGGCGACTCCCGTAAGAGAGTCATTGGACCCCCAAAGGAGTCGCGGCCCACAGGTTGAGAATCGCTGTTTTAGAGCAAGCATCTTGAAAGGTCAGGAGTGAGGTTCGGGGCACGGTTTCTGGCACCAGTGGGTTGGTGTCAGGTGTCAGGGCTACGTTGAAAAGGTGTGGAGAAAATACAGGGTGTATGATGTGTCTGGACACCAGGACAGGAGAGGAGGATAGACACTCTGCCGGATCCAGGGAGTAGGAGTGAGGTCCGATAGACTCAGAAGTCAGGTGGGCAGGGCCGCTGCTAGCGGCTGGGTTTGGTGGGTTGCTTTTCTCAGCAGTTAAGCCTGTTTGTTTCCCTCTGTGCTTTGCCTTACATTGCCTGTCCCCTCCCTTAGGTGTCGTGGATTTTGGGTAGGGGGCCGGCTTGCCCTCCTTCCCACCTTATGGTGGCTTTGCTGTGGCTATAATGGGGTCACTGGACCCTGTAGCTCAGTGCCAGATGTTTGGCCTCCTCCACAATGCATTGAGCTAAGGTAGGCAAGACCACATTAGGCTCTGACTAGGTCCTTGCTGCCCTCTGCTGCACGAGGCCCCTTTCTGTGAGCTGGCGCAGCATGCTGCAACCTCTTCTCGCAGCTGGAAGAGCCAGGCTCTGTGGGTTTCATCCTCTGCTTAGGCCTCAACATCGCTCCTGGCAATCTGGGAAACGCAGTCATACGATGCCTGAAACACAGGCCAAAGGTTTACATTTATGAGGGCCTAATTTCCCTCAATAATCATAAGAGTTTTGGGGAGGATTCTAGAAACTGCTTTAAAAAAAATATCTGGGGCCTGGGAAGATAGCTCAGTCAATAAAGTGCTTGCTACACCATAAGCATAAGGACCTCGGCTCCAGCCCACATTAAAAATATTAAAGAAAGCCAGCTGTGGTAATATCTTTAATCCGAGAGCTGTGGTAATATCTTTAATCCGAGAGCTGGAGAAGCAGAGCCACCAGCCTCATCAGTGAGTCCAGGGGTAGACACTGGGAAAATAGTGGGAATGGTTCCTGAGGACGGATACTCCCACCAGACACACACCAAACACACACACACCACACATACCAGACACACACCAAACACACACACACAAAAGACACACACGCACATACACACACACACATACGAACAAACGCTCTAAAAGCTATGGCTGAGGAGCAAGGGTGTAGGATACTGATAAATTGCCGTGTTTAGCAGGTGCAAGGCTTCCATCCCCAGCATAGAAAGCCAAAGAGAAAGAGGAGAGAGAAACTTCCCAATCTTCAAAGGACCCACAACCAATAGTGGAATCAACGATAACTACAAGCAGCCCAAAGAGTGAAAGAAAACAAAAAATGCATGTTTCAGATATGTAATCTAAAAATGTCACTGTAGGAAAAAAAAAAAAAAGCAAATTAAAGCTATACCAAAATATCATTTTAATTTGTCAGCGTCTGGCTGGCGATGGTGCTGACCTACCACAAAAGCAGATGATTCAAAGAAACATTCCGCATATTTTTGGCATTTCCCGTGCCTGCATCTCTGTTCCCTCTACATGGGATGCACTTTGACCCTTCCAGGTCCTCCGCTGTACCCCTAACTCCAACCCATGCTTCAAAACTCTGCTCCCCTTGCCGCCTCCAGGAACCCTGCCCGCGGGATGGGCAGACTAACGCATCTCTATCCTTTGTCCCGTGTCATCTTTTGTTTATAATCTGATCATATTCGTGTCTTTCTGGTTTCCGTGTGGATTTACTTGTCCCCTTTCCCAGCCACTCCGCGAGAACACCGAGTCTAATTCGATTTCGCGTTCCCAGGGCCGAAGTCGGTGGAAGTACTCAAAGATCCTTTGTTGGGTGGATGAATGCAGAACTTGTTACTACCCTCGGAGGCTGCGCTCGGTGGGCTTGGCGACGCCGGGGCGTGTGCCGCGCGCTCCGCTGGGGGGCAGTGTTGTGCAGAGAAAGGAGCTCAGCTTTGCGGGCCACAAGGCCAAGCCCCACACTCCAGGTAAGGCAGCTTCTACCTGTCTTCATGGACACAGTAGAAGAACACTGGCATAAACAAACAAACAAACAAAAACAAACAACAAAAACATACACGAAAAGCGTGAAGATTAAGGATAATGTGAGCTGTTTAAGGTAAAGAATCGGTACTGTTGGTTATTTTATCATGGGTCCATTTCAAAGAAGTATTTGTGATTTAGGACAGATTCTCACTCTGTAGCGCAAACTAGACCAGAATTCACTCTGGGCTACAGCCTAGGCAGGCTTTGAACTGGTGGCAATCCTCCAGTCTCAGCCTCCTAATTTGGGGGGATTACAGGCGAGAGTCACCCTACCCAGCTTCCAGAAGTGTTCTTAAAATCACACTGCAAATGATTGTCTCTCTGAAGATGTAGACACAGTTACACCCACACACACACACTTCCCTTAGAGGGCTCATGTTTGGGTGATGGAGCTGGACACTCCCTTGAACTGGGTGTCCCATGGGCTTAAGCAAATCAAAGATCTGAGGGACTCTCATTGCCAGCCCCTGATTCAGCTCTATGTGCATTAAATAGATTTTTGTGCACAGGCCTGGGAAACAAGCCACCATCTATAATTCTGTTTCTATGGGAAAGGCTTTCTGTGTTCCAAACAACCAACTTACTAATGAACTCCTGGAACACAACCTATTTGTCGGTGGGGACCGGCTGACTGGGTTTACATGGCTAAGCCAGCCGCCAAGTGACTGACTGCGCAGTGTTGATTTAATCATAATGAGTTCTCTGCGGTGACTAATCTAGCTGTGGTCTCCACAATTGACACGGAATTCTGAGAAACTGGAGAGAGTTCTGCAAGGAACCACAAGGATGATTAAAGGACTACAGGGAAACCTAGTCTGGTCTCAACAGCTAGAAGAGGCTGTAGCAACTCATTTAATAAGGACTCTCAAACAAACAGAAAAAGAACATTTGATTCTTCACCGTGCCAATGGCATTTGTCCCTTGCTCACTTATGATAGATTTGTGCAAAAGGGATTCAGTGTTTGCTTGGGTACCCGACTCCCTACGGGTCCTTCATGTGCAGTAATGAGCTTTATCTTCGCAGCTCCCTTGCCAGATGGACACAATTTCCTCTGTTTAGCAGATAAGGAGAGTGACCGAACTGTTGAAGGAAAATTTTTTGCATGTGCATGTATGCTATGTGTGTGTGTCCAGGAGTGAGTATTCTTGTTTGTTTGTGGTGTGTATGGTATATTAGTGTATGTGTGCTCTAGGGGTGTGATTATGATAATTTGCATGTGTGTATACGGTGTGGGTGTGAGTATGCTTGTGTGTTTATGGTGTGTCTGTGGGGGTCATGTGGGTGTGAGTTTGCTTGTATGTTTATGTTGTGTCTGTGGGTGTCGTGTGGGTGTGAGTTTGCGTGTTTGCATGCCTGTGGGTGCACATGTGCCTGGGAGTGCACCCGAATGAAGTCTCGAAGTTGACATTTGGTGCCTTCCTCAGCCATTCTTCAGTTTACTGAGGCTCCATCTCCTATTGACCCTGGAGTTTGTCACTTTGGCCAGTCTGATGAGCAAGCTTGCCCCAGGGATCCTTGGTTCCTGTCTCCTAGGATTACAGTTGAACTCCACACTCAGCAGCCTCTGGGTGGAGATCCTAGTTCCAGTCCTCATGTTCCCATGGAGTCTCCCACCCCCAGCCCTGATGAAATACCTTTAAACTAGAACTAAAGACTGCAGACTCAAGTTCAAGTCAGATTCATATCCAAAGCCCTCTAAGCAACTTTCGTCGACAGGGTTACTCAGCCCCATGTCCTTCCAGCACAGAGATGTAGAGGCAGGACTGGCAGGGAGGTAGAAGCAGAAGGGTCAGAGGTCAAAGGCAGTCTCAAGGAGCAGTCTATGTGAGACTTTACCCCCAAATAAATCAAAACTACAGATAAATGAGAGAAAACAAATAAACAAAAGTCCCATGCTGCAGCCAGAGTGACCTTTCTGGAATATAGACCATCCTTTCCCGACATAAAAGAGTTCCACGTTGTTCGCTGCCCCCAAAATGACATTCAGACTTGCTAGTGTGCCTGAGACAGCCCCGTCGTGTTCTGGCCTCCCACCATTACCCCTCCCACTCTGCTGTGCTCAAAGATCTTGCCCTTTTCCCATTCCTCCACACGCCTCCAGGCTATCCCACAGACAGCTTCCTGTCCTTGCTGCCTCGACTGTTCTCTTGGCTGGCAGAGAGCTTTCTGTGCATCCTTCCTGAGGGCCGGCTCGCCAGTTGTCCTCAGGCTCTCGCCTTTCGTTCCATTTACAGCTGGTTTGTTCTTTGAGCCCAAGTCTCTTTATTGTGTAGCCCTGGTGGCTGAACTTGGACTCACAGATCTACCTGCCTCGGCCTCAAGTCCTGGCATTAAAGGCGTGCACCACCACACCTGGCTTACATTTCCTTTATAATAGCATTTATTAGCGGGGATTATTAATGTATGTCAATTTAGCCATAGACATTCCCCAAAACCAACTGCCTACCTCCCTTAAAAATGGTTAAATAAATGTAAATAACCATATCACAAGTTATTTTCCTTTTTTACTAATAATAGAAGACTGATGTAAATTTTTACCTCTCTCTGTCTAAATAGAGGAGCTGAAATCATCATACCTCATGACCACACGGCCCTTATTTATCTTCGACTATGTCTCCTTGACGGGTAAGGGAAGGTTTGCAGATGCCAGGAGGATGCTGAGAACTATGGGAAATGTCACGTTAGCATTGGGAAGTGTCCCACAGCAGACATCACAATGGCCATAGCAGAAGAGAGAACGAGTGCATCCCACCCTTAGATTTAGGAACACCCAGCAATCCACAACCTTCAAAGGAACGCTGTTCTTCATAAATGTCTCCAGACAAATTTCCCACTCTAGCTGGTATGGGACAACCCTGGGGTCAAGAAACTAGGTTTTTAGCTTTAATAAATCCATTCTCTTTCGGTGTCCTTGGCAACAGAGGAGAAAACAGCCATCATACTTGCAGAGCTCTTTTATAATTCAAGTCCGATACAGATGCTACTTAAGTCACCCCAAAGGCATCTGCTCTCTTAGTTAAGGGATCCCAGGTCCTCAAGCCCTGTTTGCTGGTCACTGAATGAGTATTCTCTTTTGCTCTGAAATCCCCTCATTCAGTTCCTACTAAACTGTGGAGCCTGGAGCCAGTCTCATCTCTCTGCTACACGGGGCTCCGGGCAGTGCAGAGAGCCGTGTAACAATTACCTCATGATGCAGACATGCTCTTCATTTGCCACAGTTCTCTGCTCGCATTTTTTTCAGTCAACAGAACTGCAGGGTTGTGACAATTCCTCCAGGCCACTGGCCATCCACTAAAGCCAAACTTTCCACTCTCCAGCCAGCTGCCTTTGAGTGCTTGGCCCCTTGCCTTCGAACATGTTCACTTTCAATTCCAAGTATAGAACCGTGAATTCTTCTGTCGAGACTTTCTACAGTTCTATCCAGCCTGCGTTCCGCTGCTCCTACTGACCAAGAGCAGTGCCTTCTGTGACGACCCTTGTCCTGACTTTGTCCCCCTTTGTCATACCTCAAGGCCTTGTGTTATTAGCTGCTGGCTTCCTGCACAAATTCTTTTCAATAAGTGCCATTAGTCAGATGAAGCTAAATTCCACTGCAGCAAACAAATCAGAGTCTGAAGTCAGTTTGGGGGAGCTGCTGTTTGTGTTTCTACTATATTTCTTTTTTTCTTTTTAGTGTGTGTGTGTGTGTGTGTGTGTGTGACGTTGAAGATGAACTCATGTCTCAGTGAGCATGTCAAGATCAAGGGACAGCTTTTGGGAGTTGCTTTTCTCCCTTCCAAAATGGCTTCCCAGGATGTAACTCAAATCACCAGGCTTGTGCCTCTGCCCGCTGAGCCATCTCACCACGAACCATCTTCTTCATACGCTGATCAGCAAAGGGGTTCTGATGGTCATACTCACTCCATGACCCAGGCTGGCAAATCAACCTGCTGATGTCACCGCAAGGCACAAGGCTTCAGGACTGACTGCCGAAGAACAGAGGATGAAAAACGAAAAGCTCCCACCCATCGATTGTGCATGAGAGTGGAACAGACCCTATATGCTAATATTTCATCAGCCAGGACAAGTCCCATGGTTGGAATTAATCTCAAGGGACATATGTTCTGAAGGACAGAAAAACTGGGGATAAATCTTAGCACACACTGCTAAGGCCTCCCACATCCAATAAGATTCATATTTGCCTAAGCACAGTGATCTTGCCTTTGCTCTTGTCCTTACGTCATGCACAGGAGTAGAACGTGGATTCTCAGCCCACTTTTCTTCCACACAATGTCGCCTACAAAAATACGAGCATTTTTCCGTTCTGTGGTCTAGATTGTATATGAAGACATTAGGCTAATGACCAGATTTTGCAAGAAGTTGCTAGGCAGAAAGATAAAAGCTAAGCCAGTGAAAACATGCCTTCTCTCTCCTGATGAGAATACCTTTTTCAACTTTCCAGCCAACTGCCTTTGAGTGCTTGGCACCTTGCCCTTGAACATGTTCACTACAGGCGGCAGAATTGTTAGAAAACCATCATCAACTTGTGAGATACATGTTTCTCATCTACAATCTATTGCTTAGCCAGATTCACCAATATAACTGATTGCATGTTCAGCACGTTCATACTGGAGGTGGAAATATGGCTTTCCTTGGTGGCATCTAAATCACACAAATGTGTGGGGTAGACGAGCAGTAGCATGCACATTTAGCATGTATAAGGCCCTGGATTCAACCCCACCATGTACTCACCTCCAAAATCTAAACAAGACACGGCTGCTAGAGAAGAATTTCTATCTTAGTTCCTTTTCTGGTTTCTGTGATAAAATATGTTGAAAAGCAATTTAAGAGCAAAAGGATTTATTCTGGCTCAGTGTGTCAGGGTACAGTCCATCATAGTGGGGGAGTCCAAGTGTCAGGAGCTTGAAGCATCTGGTCACGTGGCACCAACCATCAGAAACAGAGCAATGAGTACATGCTTCTACTCAGCTCTCTTTCTCTCCCTAAACAGTCCAGGATCCTAGCCAGGGAATGGTTCCACCTCAATTAGCAAAATAAAAATAATCCCCAAAGACATGCCTGTAGTGAGACGCTTTGCCAAGAGGCTTTTTGTGCTATGGAGCCTTCCTTAATGTGCCGCTTGGACTCCAGGGAACAGTTTGGAGGGAGGTATATAAGAGAGTGGCCACTGGAGACAGCAGTTGGAGAAAAGACAGGCAAAGAGAGAGCACAGACGCTGATGATAGGGAAAACAGGCAGAAATAAGGCTCAGATAAAGTGGAACTAACTGACTCTTTTTCTAAAGGTTACATTTCAGATCTTTCTCGGTAATTGCTGTTCCAGGAGAAGCTAAACCAGAAGGGGATGGAGTTCCATCAGTTACCAGTTAAAAAGTAACAGTTACAAAGACTTCGAAGTTTAAATACAGAGCTTAGGAATGGTTGTAGACTTTAAGAGCCCAGACCCAAACGGCAGAAAACAGCTACACACCTCTTTTAAAAAAGAAAAACCTTTTACACGTGCTCAGAAGCCCATCTCTCAGATGATTCTAGATTCTGTGACAGTTAACACTAACCAACAAAGAGACCCAGAGTGAAGAAACAGTGGCCTGGGAGGCTCCTTGCTTAGCTTCTTGAGAGCCCCGTGATGCCATGAATGTCTTTCTACACCAGTAGGACTCAAGGGTGTATGGACCACAGTGAGATTTCATCAGTGTCCTCCATCCTTGGTGCTTAGCAGAATTCCCTGAGGAGATTCATATAAACATGGCTCTTCAACTTCATCCAGATCTTTCAAATCATGTACTCATAGCTGACCAGGTAACTCCAAATGATGCCCTTCAGTGTGTGGCACCTGACTACTCTCCCTGACCTCTTCATCCCTATCTTCATCCAAACCTGAGGAGCACTAAATTCAATTCATTTCATTCAGCCCTGACCTGCTTCTGTTACTATCTACACATCCCATAGGTGACTGTGCAGTGATGGATCTAGTCAAGGAATCCAGTGAAACTTGGGTTTGTTCTAGCCTCCCTCTCCCACCCAGTTCATATTTGAGCCGTAAACATTCCTCCCTTTGTATCCAGAGCCCTTCACCATCTGTTACCTGGACAACTGTGTTTAGCATCGCTTTAGATTCCCCTGATTTGAATTCCACTATTCCTTCTCAGAACTCACCCTGGTCTTTAGTTCCAGGCTGATTTTGCTAGCAACAATAAAAAACAACAACAAAAGGCCTATTAAAAAACTGTCTATGATTTAGTTTAAAATCTTAAATCCCTCGCGTGGGGTTCAAGACCCTTCCTAACGCTGCAGCATTTCAGGGACTCTGCAGTACTGTTGTAGAAGTTTATTTTTAGTTATGTATGAAAATAATTGTTTTATGCACTGTTGGGTGAGGGGCTGCCTAGGTCTTGACACTTTATATTGTCTGCAGGTGTTAGCTTTATGTGGAGGATGTTGGATTGCACATGATCTGCACATGCTGTCAGTAGAATGCCTGAGGAGTTCTGAATCAAAAAGAAAAACACACCTGAGCTCAGACACTCGGGGTTCCACTGTCCAGTATAGCACTTGCCTCAATAGTGGTTCCCTCTGCTGAGGTCTGGCAGGGCTTGCACCTATGAATATGCCTCCTTCTCTTCCTTGGTGAGCCGCCCCAGCAGCAGGGTACTGTCTCTTCACTGTGTACTCTTCCCTGCCCAGCTGTTCTCAGTCATTAGTTTTCCCTCAACTGCCTTTTCATGAGTTGGAAGGCATTTCTGCTCATCAATAAGACCCATCCATCGTCCACTTTGGAAACCTTCAGCTTCTCCTTCCAGATCAGAAAAGAACTCTCTTGTGCTTCCAATGCACACAGCTCACACTCTGGCACAGAGTTCGTTTCTTTGTCCTGTAGTGGTTTCTGTGCATCTCTTTCACCATCCCAAGAGCAGAAGCAACCAGAGGGCCTGGGCAGACAAGCGGCTCAACGCACCTATGTGGAGACTACAAGTAACAGAGGAGCCTCCCATATCTCTAATCACCTGAATCTGTGAGTATGGATATGCAGAATGATATGGAATCCCAACATTAAATTATCACCTGAGCTGTGAGCGTCATGGAGGAAGTGACAACGTTCTAAGCAAGCCAGTCAAGGGACAGGCGATAACTACGGGGGAAGGAAAGGAAGACCGACAGAAACAAACCCAGTGAGACACAGAAAACATCACGCCCAGATCCCCACTGCGGGCCCTGCCGTCTATGGTGCCAAAGGCAACTGGGAGGATCTAGCAGGAAGTGACGTAGTTGGGAAAGGATCCAGTCACCTTCAAGCGCAGCACAACTCACGCTTCCCCAGAAAGCACTGCCAATGTTCTTCTATCATTGCTGGTTAACGTCTCTTTTCTAAACTGATACAAAGAATATAGAAGCAGCCTGAATTCTGAAAGCAAAGCATTTTCCCTATCAGCTGCTTTTCCTTGAGCCCCTGCTCAGATACTGACGTGCAAAAAATTTGAAAAGGCGAAAAGAGCCTTTAAAAAATGAGAAGACTTCCTAAGTGAGACTTCCCAGCTGGCTTCTGCCCGGAGGAGAGCTTGCTGACTGCTCCTTTATGCTCCCACTGTGACAGAGACTCGGCTGCAGGTCCTCTGTGGCCAGTGCCATGACTACCACGAGAGATGCCTCTCTCTTTTTAATTTCTTAAAAAAGTATTTATTTATTTTTATTTCATGTGCATTGGTGTTTTCCCTGCATGTATGCTTGTCTGTGTGAGGGGGTCAGATTCCCTGGAACTGGAGTTATAGACAGTTGTGAGCTGCCATGTGGGTGCTGGGAATTGAACTCAGGTCCTCTAGAAGAGCGGCCAGTGCTCTTAACCTCTGAGTCATCTCCCCAGCCCTGAGATGTCTCTCTTTTATTATATTTATTTCTCTTTCTTCTACTGTGTTTATTCCTCTTTTTTTTTTTTTTTTTGAGACAGACAGGGTTTCTCTGTGTAGTCTCACCTGTCCTGGAACTCTCTCTGTAGACCAGGCTAGCCTTGAACTCACAGAGATCCTTCTGCCTCTACCTCCCAGAGTGCTGGGATTAAAGGGGTGTGCCACCACTGCCTGGCACCATATTTCTTATTTAAACAAACCTTAGAGAAATGCTTGATGCTAGGTACTTAAGATCACAATACATTTCTTAAAAAAGCATTTATGCTGCTCAGCCTGTAGAATTAAAGTTCACAAAGAGCATTAACTAAGAGATAACAATGCAGATGAATGGGGGTTTTGGGTGCTTCCTCGAAACTAAGTCTGTGAAGAACAAATTAAAAAGCTATTTGGAATAACTGATTCTCTAATAACAGACAGTCATTTACATGTGGTGCTTGTTCTTGGTCAATGATTGCTGTGAGAGGGCCCAGCCCATTGTGCTGGTGCTACCTCTGGACAAGTGGTCCAGGATGATATAAGAAAGAAGGCCGAGCAAGCCATGGAGAGAAAGACAGCAAGCAGCGTCCCTGATGACCGCTCCTTCAGCTCCTGCCTCCAGGTTTCTGCCTTGAGTTTCTGCCCTGACTTCCCTCGTAATGACCGCTGGCCCAAGAGCTGTCAGGTGCAAGCTGCAATAGGCCCTTTCCTCCCTACGTTGCTTTTGGTCATGATGTTTAACACAGCAATAGAAACTAAGACAGAAACTATACAGAAAGGAGAGAGTAAGTTAAAAAAAAAAAAGAGGTTATAAAACAAGCCATCTACAGGACCAACAGACTCAAACGTCAGTCAAAAACAGATACCTGAAACTCAAACAAGCAGTTCAGCTACAGAAAGAAGTCACCAAACCAGCTCTGTGTCTTTTAACACACACACACACAAACACACACACACACATACACACACCTCTATACATACATGCATATATAAATACACACATATACAAACATACACACCTATACACCTACAGGCATATAAATGCACATATATAGACACACACATGTACAAACACACACACACTTATACACATATGGGCACAGACTGTACATACATAAACGTACACACACATACCAACATATACACACACTACAAATAGACTTTTATCAACTAGAACTTCATGGGAGCAGACCCCTTTTTGACCTGATGCTTGAACTTTCCAGTAGTTACAAATAAAAGATTCCTAGGCTGCTGGGTTAAAAATATTCTGGGCACCATAACAGAAGGGAGACCTTATTTAAGGGGCAGTGGATGTGGTTTAGCCTGACCCATGTGACAGTTTCAGGTAAGTGCTCCTTTTGGGCTTCAGATACCATCAGTAATTCCTCCCTCCCTCCGTTTCCTCTGAATCTCCCCCCAATGCCTGTCCTCCACGAAGAAGAAGTAGCAAAATATGCAGCTCACTAGATCATGGGACTCTTTGCAATCAGCTTTTACCTGGAACTGAGCTCGGTCAACAGGAACAAAAGTGGCCTTTGACCTCAGCGGTTTTCCACTCTCTTCTTCAAAGACAAACTGGACTTTGGATGGGGGTGAGGTCCAAATCTAGGTGTGGCCCTCGCCCCAGATCCTTCACAGAACGGGAACAGTGGGCTCAGAGCGGTTGAAGTTTCTGTTTTCCCCTTTCTCTGTTAGGAACTTGCAGTTCTTTAAGGTGACTTATTGAAAACAAAAACAAGCAGAGTCTTTAGGAAAAGCTGTGATCAGTATATAAACTTTGACGAGGTCAATGACAAGAGCAGCCGGCCTTGTAGCGAGACGCCCACGTACGAGCGTATGCACAGCACACACAGAGCCGTTCTTTTCCACCCCCAACATTTCTCCGCTTCTCACACGGCCTCAGACCTGGTGTATTAATATCTTTGGGCTGCCACAAAAATGCTAAAGGACAGTAACTTAACCAATAGAAATACTGACATGTCTTGCTCTTAAATTTTGTCTTTCTGAAAACTGTTTAAGATCAATGTACCAGCTAGGCATCTACTACCTTTTCTTTTTCCTTTTTAAAATTAATTAATTTGCTTACTTATCTATCTATTTATTTGAGACAGGATTTCTTTATGAGCTTTGGCTGTCCTGAAACTCTTATCTGTAGCATACATAGGCTGGCCTCGAACCCAGAGATTCACCTGTCTCTGCCTGCCTTGGGCTGGGATCAAAGGCATGCGCCACCACACCTTGCTCAACCTCTTTTCTACCTCCACAACAAAAGAGATTCTACCATTTCTTCCTCTTTTTATAAGGACATTAATCCTATTGGACTCCACCCTCAGGACTTCGTTTTGTTAGGTCCGAAACTGCTCAAGTAGCCACTGAGAGATACCTACGGCCATACAAAAGCAGTTTATTACTGCGGAATACAGACCAGCATACTGGGGTCTACCACTTTAAAAAAAAAAATGGCAACCACAAAATGCAGGCCTCTGGAGGCAAATAGGCTGTCATTAGGGGATCTCTCTGACTTGACTGGTCAGGACCTGAACATGGGTCCTTACTGGATTGGCTCATTACATTTGGTGGGGGTGTGGGGTGGGAGGGTTGGAGCTCATGTAAGCAAGGCCCATGGGAGATGTGCAGAATGGTCTGATTGGCCAGGAGCGGACCAATCAGAGAGACCTCGGGTCTCTCTGAGAACTAAGGGCAGAAGACAAGGACACAGGGAAGACAAGGTGGAGTTAGAAAACAAAACAGAGTCACTCTGGTCCTCTCAATTTAGCCTTAATTACCTCCACAGAAGCCCTATCCTCAAGCCTACTCACACTGGAGGCTGAGACGTCAACATATGAATTTAGGAGGAATTACTTGATAACACTCAGTCTTGCATTCTTTCTGGGAGCTGGATTCCACCTTACTGGACACAGTTCAGCTTGAACATCTCATCCCTGATGTTCCATGAGGGATCTGTTCTTTACTTTTGAGCTCCTTCGATCACCCTCTGTGGTGAATTTGTGTCATCTTTGCATCTTGTCATGATGCATTTGCTGGTGAGATTCTTCGTGTCTTATTTACCAATTCACAACAGTAAACTCCAGGAAAGGACTGCTTTCTGTGTTTACTGATCATAGCCTCTTGGAGCCCATTGTGTTGCTCAGCACAGGGCAGGAATCCATTGCATTGCTATGCAGTGAATGAATAGACCAGTTCAGTAAGAATGAAGACATAACTCGATTTTCTTTCTCAGGAAAGAGAAAACGCATACTCTTTATTTTTTTTTTAAATCACGATTTAGTACAGACACATTTTAAATATTTATCTTTATTTTCTTATGATTGTAGGTGTAACTGTGTGTCTGTGGGTATGTGCACTGTGTTCAGGTTCCCATGGAGTTAGAAGAGAAGGTCAGATACCCTAGAGCTAGAGTTGTTACAGGCAGTTGTGAGCTGCTGGGCGGGGGTGCTGGGACCTGAACTCTGTGAAGTTCATACTCTTAACCTTAGAGTTAACCTTAAAGACATCTCTCCAGCCCCATTAATGGAAGGCAGCAGGCAGGCATCTTTTATTGTTTGTTTGCTTTATTCTTTTCTTTTCTCTCTTTTCTTTCTTTCTTTTCTTTCTTTCTTTCAACACGGTGTTTCACTGTGTAGTCCTGGCATGTCTAGAACTTGTTATGTAGATCAGGCTGGTCTTGAACTCTCAGGGATCCACCTGCCTCTGCTCCCTGAGTGCCAGCCTGGTACAGACATATTTTAGGGAAAAAAAGACAAATTATGTTTTTCCAAGACAATAAGAAAATTGCCCCAGGCTCTTTGCACCCCATTTTAAACTCAGTCCAATTCAGTCTAGCTGAAGGAAATATTCTAAGACCTAAGGACCTTGTCTAGGTGTTCTCTTCATGGGCCTGTCTGTGTGGTAAGTAGAACTATAGTAGAAAGTGAGTCTCTTTCTCACAGAAAAGCACAGAGCCGGAGAGATAGCTTAGTGATTAAGAGTACTTGTTTTTGCAGACCTGGGTTCAATCCTCAGCACTCAGGGGGAGCCTCTAGAACTGAGGCCATCTTTAGGAGATCCGCTGCCCACTTCTGGTGTTCTCTGGCACTCTAACCTCCTGGGCACCAGGCACACACGTGGCACATATACATACATGCATGCAGGTAAAACACTCACACAAACTAAAATAAATAAAAGTAAAACTTTTTTTTTAATAAAAAAAAGTCACAGTGCATTCAGATCTTTGGTTGAATTTTATTGTTGCCGTTTTCAGTTCCAATCAGCATTTATTAACACCATAGTAGATGGATTTGCATTCATTGCCCCAGTTAGTGATCTCTTTGTACCCATGAATATTTGCAAGGTGACTCCATGCGTGGTTCTCGAAGATGTGGAGTCTGTTTCCCTATCCATGAACTTAGTCTTGCTATTTACTTCGACTGACAAAACGAGGTGCAAGTAATTATGAACCTCAAGAAGCTTTTCATAAACAGGCTTGTTGGTGCACACTGGTAAGCACAGCACATACGAAGCAGAGGCAGGAGGACCCATAGCCAGCTTGGGCTACATAATGAGATCCTTCCTCAGAAAGCCTCTTATGGTATGGATCTCTTTCATGGGCCTCTGCTACATCCCGTGAACAACCCAGAACCCAGGGTAACCTGACCGAAGATGACAGGCCAGGTGGAGCAATGTCAAATTACTCTAAGCCAGGGTCATGAGGCCAGTCATCGCTTTGCCAACCTCTAAGCAAAGATCAGCCAAGCTTTGTACATTAAGGATCAGGTGAGTTAAGCAGATACTCGTTGTTTACGTTGACCATGGTGCGTCA